>JAVQMG010000131.1:2097000-2796000 GCA_032878915.1 Castanopsis chinensis | reverse complement strand
GGATGACAAAATTTGCTCGACCCGTGAGGCAAATGATTGGGGTTTGGGTTTTAGAAATCCAATCCATAGCAAATTCTGGTTGGATGCAGGTATTATGCATACTTTACTTGAAATTGACCCGAATATATATAAAAATATTATATTAAAAAAAATAAAAAAACTCTAACTATAAATACTAACTATCCTAACCCTAATCCTTATTTTTCATTCTCATCACTCACTCCTCAGCCGCCTCTCTCTCCCTTACTCTCACTATTACTTGCTGCCACCGCCCTTCTCCACCTCGCTGTTGCTAGTCCCTCCTCCACCTCACTGGTCCATCCTTGCTAGCTTCCTCGCAGTGCCACTCCCTCTTCACTGCGCCGCCACTCCTCCACTTCACCACAAACACCGATCCTTCCTCCCTGCCTCCTTCACTGCGTCGCCACTCCTCCACCTTGCCATAGACATCGATCCTTCCTCCCTACCTCCCTTACCTCACCTTGATTGGAAAAGAGATAGATTTTTGTTGAGTTTTCCTTGTATGTTGTGGTTTTGTTTTTGGAGTTTTAGAGGGGTTCGAACAGTGGTAGCTTTCGGGTTGTAAAGGGCACATCAGTTGTTGTTTCGTGTTGGTGTAAAAGGAAAAATGAAGGATTTTTATGTATTTAGGATTTTTTTTTGAGAACGCAACAATACTTCATTCAATGAAACTAAAGAGAATTAAAATACAAAGCCTCCAAGGCTGGTGGTGGAGAGTCTTCCAACTAGAATACATCATCAACTATAGTTTTCGCATAACGCACTAGAGAATGAGCTACACAATTTGCATCCCTTTTCACCATTTTCACCTCTACCCAATGTAAACCAACAACCAGACATTGTATATCAGCAATGATGTGGCCTAGCCGAGATAGGTTTGTATCACTAGACCTAATGGAATTTAGCACCTGTGCACTATCTCCTTCAATCACCAATTCAAAAAATCCAATATTGATGGCAAATTCTAGAGCTCTGTGGCATGCAAGGACTTCAGCTTCCTTGCTATCTTGCACCTGAGGATCCTTGGCAGACATTGCTCCCATTACTTCACCCTTTTCATTGCGAATGATAGCTCCTATACTTGAACACTTTAGGTCCGAGAAAATGGCTGCATCAAAGTTAAGTTTGAACTTTGAATTTGGTGGTGGGCACCGTCTACCCTTTGTGGCCTATGGGTAGCTGCTCTTGAGCTTGCTGAAATTCTACCAGGAGATTAGAGGCTCATTTATTTAGTTAGGTTGGTGTCTGAAGCTTTCCCTATGGATAATCCTGTTCCATGGGGTCCATATAAGCCAGGCTTGGACTAGGAATAGCTCAAAGTCTTCCATTGGTAGACGGTCCAGCAACTCTTCAAACAATTGCCATGAATCCCGTTGACCCCTAACATATTTTTGTAAACTCACTAAGCTGCTTGCAAAGTTGACAGGTATTATCCACCATAATTCGTCGATGGACTAAATTTTCTTGCATAGGAAGAATGTTTTGGCATGCCCTCTAGCCAAAGACTTTGATTTTATTAGGCACCTTGAGCTTCCATAACTTTGCCCAAATCTTATTTCCTCTATGCCCTCTTGAACTTACTGCCCAATCCACCTCCTTTAGTATTTGTGTTGCCATATAGTATCCTGATTTCACAGAGTATATTTCAATAGTAGTGTGAAGCCACATCACCGAATCCACTACTTGTCTTCTACTCAGTGGTATCCGCAATATTGCCTCTGCATCCTCTTTGTGAAACTTTGTCATGATAAGCTCTCTATTCCAGCACCTTAATTCAGGGTCCATGAGTTTAGAAACTCTCCATTCCCATTCCTCCTCAACAAGGTGGACTAGGATTTTCTTTGTGGGGTGGTTAGGGATCTAGCTATCCAACATGACCTGTATGGATGTCCCACCTCCCACCCTCCAATAGCATTCATTTTTTAAAACAGGTTGAGCAGTAATAATACTCTTCCAAACAAATGAGCTATTCAGCGAATCAATTGCTTCCAGGAAATTGCATCATGGGAAATATCGAGCTTTGAGGCACTTGTATACTGAGGATCCTTGGTTTTGCAATAATATCCATCCCTGTTAAGCAAGCATGGCAAAATTGAAGGACTTCAAGTCTTGGAATCCCATTCTTCCAACTTTCTTAGCTTGAGTTAAGATATTCCACCTCCGCCAATCGATTTTCCTCTCCTTATCAACTTGACCCCACCAGAAATTCACACACATTGTGTTGAGATCGTCACAAAGCTTTATTGGAAGTTGGAAGACACCCATTGTGTATGTGGGGATAGATTGTGCTATGGCCTTAATCAGCACCTCTTTCCCAGCCTTGGACAACAACATGCCTTTCTAACCCTGCAACTTTTTCCACACTCTATTTTCAAGATAGGCAAAAGTTTGGTACTTTGCCCTTCCAACCAGTGTCGGCAGACCCAGATAAGTTTCAACCTTTGCCACTTCCTTTACAGCCAAACTCACCTTTATCCAATCTTGCATCCTATCTGGAGTGTTGTTACTGAAAAATACTAAAGACTTCTCCATATTAATACACTGACCCGAGGCATCTGCATAAGCTTGTAAGATCCCATTTATCACCTGGACTTCCTTTTGAGAGGCTTTGTAGAACAACAATGAATTATTAGCAAAAAGCAAATAAGATATCGTTAGCGCTCTTCTACAAATAGAAATTCCATGAATCCTCCCCTTCGACTCAGCCTTTGCTAATAAAGATGTGAACCCTTTTACACACAATTGAAACAAATAAGGTGATAGAGGGTCTCCTTGATGGAGCCCTCTAGATGGGATAATATTTCCATAGGGTTTACCATTAATAAGTATAGAAAAGGATGGTGAAGAAACACAGGCCACCACCAACATGATCCAATGCCCCGGAAAGCCTAATTTAGTCATAATGCCACGAAGGAAAGCCCATTCTATACGATCATAGGCCTTGCTAACATCCAATTTCAAGGCAAAAGAGCCTGTCTTTCCCTTCTTTCTACTATGCATAGTATGTAGGGTCTCATAAGCTAATAAAACATTATTTATGATGAGTCTTCTAGGTACGAAAGCATTTTGTGTAGGTGATATGATTTGTGGCAAAATCTGTTTCAGTCTATTTGCTAAGACTTTAGAAATAATTTTATATATCACATTACAAAGGCTAATAGGACAAAAATCAGACATTTTTTCAAGGCATTTAACTTTCAGAATGAGAAAAATTTTAGTAGAATTTATTCCAGGTACCATGCGACTAGACTCAAGAAAATCCAACACAACATCTACCACATTATTACCAACAATATGCCAATACTTTTGGAAAAAGAGAGTATTCATACCATCGGGGCCAGGGGCCTTGGTTGGTGCCATTTGGAATAGCGCCACTTTGATTTTGTCTGCACTAAACTCACTAGTCAAGGTTTGATGCATCTCTGTAGTAATTTTGTGAGGTACTACACTCAGATAGTCATCCATTTAGTCACACTCTCCTGTTGTGAAAATTTTGTGAAAGTAGTCCATTGCTACTCCTGCAATATCCTCCACTTTTTCAACCCAATTATTGTCTAAATCCCTTATTCTTTGTATGAAATTTCTGCATCTTCTCTGTGAGGCCTTTAAGTGGAAAAATTTCGTGTTTTTGTCACCATGTTTCAGCCAAGGGATCCAAGATCTCTGTGCCCAATAATTTCTTGTTTATGTAATAAATCATCCAACTTCCTACTCAGCACCAAGAGCTCTGCCTTACTCTCTTCATTATAGTCACTACAATTCAAAGCTTCAATTTTTTTTTGGAGTTGTTTGATTTCCTCATTAGCCAGATGGGTTTTAGTTGATCCCCAAGCCAATAAATCCATCCCACAAGCAGTGATTTTCTGTTTAGCTGTCTCTAGAGCATTTGGCAGAATTCCCCCTCTACCCTAAGCCTCCTTTACCATAGCCTCATAATCATCCCAGAGAAGCTATGCTTCCTCAAACTTGAATCCACGGTTTCCTCGTCCTTGCCACTTTTTGTCACACTTCACATGGAGTATAATTTGAAGATGATCATAGGCATAAGAGGATAAGTGTGTTACCTTAGAAAGCCAAAATTTCGCCCTCTAAGCCTCATTCTCCACTGCCCTGTCAAGCGTCTGTTTAGTATTCGCATGCCTAGGTCTTTTATTGTTCCAAGTGAAAGGGTAACCTTGGAAGCCTAAGTAAACCAAGTTAGCCAAATCCAGTGCCTCATGAAAATCATCCATAAGCTTTTGTTGCGGCGGTGTGTTGTTTAATTTCTCCAAGGAATTCAAGATGGCATTGAAGTCTCCTATACAAACCCATGGTCTATCCACAAAAGATCTAAGATGATTGAGAGGAGCCCATGACTTATCACGTTGGCTAGCTTTAGGCCATCCAAAAATCCGGTGAGAAACCAAGCGAACCCATCCTCTTTTGTGACTTTAATGAGAATGCGATTCATGGTGAAATTGATGAGTTCTAGCTATGCTTCTTCCCTCCAAATCAGTGCTAATCCTCCTCCAGAACTCGATTGCTTAACCACTATTTTGTTTGGGAACGGTAAGTCCCCTAGTTGTCTGTCGAACCCCTCATTGTCCAGTCTAGTCTCCATTAAAAAGCATATCGTAGGAGCTTGAACTTGCACGATGTCGCGCAGTCTTTGAATTGTCCAAGGGTTCCCAAGCCTTTGGCAATTCCAGCTTAAAATCTTCATTATGTCTGGCAAGGGTGGTTCTCCACCCTCGCCGATTCATCGTCTTGGACATACCCTGTGTCTGCAACTCTCCTTTGTGTTGCTGTTTTTGCCGTTACCTCGTGCTCACCTTCAGGTTCTACGTCATAATTGATCCCTCTTTTACCCAACTTTGATACTAGACACTTTATTTGTTTGCACCGGCCCATAGTCCATACGAACAACACAGGTCCACTTGGGCTTGGTTTTTGAGTCCATAGGCCCGATAGTTTTTATTTCTTGCACATTGTTAGTATTAATCGACATGTGATCTGCATTAACATTTGAATTGGAATCCTTAGCAATGCTTCCCGCATTAATACAGATACCTTTTTCCAAACTGGGCTTGTCATCTTCGAGTTTCATGGGTGAGTATTGATGGAAATCTAATTGAATCCCGGATTTTTCGTTACTTCCAAATCCACGTTCCTTTTTAGGGTTTCCATTGTGCTTCTCAGACATTGCCAAAATTGGCTCCACCCACTGTGAATTACCTACTCCACCACCTTTTGCCTCACCCCTTTCCCTGGTTAATCTTGATGAACTCATGGTGGTTCACTTCGGTGGCGTACGTGAGCGGCCACCAGAGGCTCTCATCCAATCCCTATACTGGCACTTCACATCTCCATTGTGTTTCACACCAACAAAATGTTCAGCGCAATGCCGAAGATCATGTCCAAGCATACCACAGTAGTGACAGAAAAGTGGTAGCCTCTCATACTTAAACTTGCACCATGTCCGTTCACCATCTATGCTAGCTAGATAAGCCCCACGCTAGAGTGGTTTAGAGATAGGCAAGGCCACCTTAACCCACATAAAGAAGTTTTGATCATCAGGATTCCACTTCTTTTCCACATCTTCCACTTGACCTAGTCAGCCTTCAACCTATGTAGCCATTGTGGGAGACACCATATCAAATGGAGCATCCTAGATTTGAATCTAGAGAGAAGCATAGTCCAAACTAAGATTCCTGGAAGTCATGCCTCTGTGCCACTTCTGAAGCAAGAGAAGCTGATTATCAAACGTTCATGGGCCGCCATGCAGTATTCTCTCCATGTCAAACCCAATATTGAATTTAAATTGGAAAAGATTATCCCCCACCTCTACAATCTGTAGTCCTTCACTCTTAGAGTGGCCTTCATTGCTCTTTTGTTGTAAGGTTTACAAGTGAGAAACTTTCCGATTAGAATTAAGTTGCAACTTTCAATCTTCCTTAATCTTCCTTCGTCTGAGATCGCTATAGTTTCCTTTTCCTCCACTGTTAACGTCATGTTCTCCAAGCTGTCAATAACTTCCTCTGCCATCAAGATAACAGAAGGGTTTGATAGGAAAAGGCAACCACAATAATAGTTAAGAAGATAGGCAAAACCCTAAGGGTGAACCTTAGGGAGGGAAGGCTCATCAGAGGATGAGAGAGATAGCTCCTACAGGAGGAGAGTTCTAATTATGTATTTAGGATTTCTGTATTTGGGTTTACAATTTTTATATATTATTTCATTGTTAAATTTATTTTGAAGATTATGTATATAGGATTTCTGTACTTGGGTTTGTGATTTTGAAAGGGAAAATGTGAAATGTGAAATTCAATTATTGTAGATTTATGTGATTTTGCTGTTAAATGCTATTGTTTTTTTTTTTTTTTCAATTTGTAATTTTAAATTTTTTATAAATTGGGACACGGTTCAGGGACTTAGGATTGAGCCTAAAGTGGCAAATCTGGGTAGGGCCTGAGGGGGCGGCTTAGGGGGTTTTAAAAAAACCCATTTAAAAACGGGGTGGATTCTAGTTTCTGGCGCAAGCCTGTGGGCCTGGTTCGGGTATAAAAAACTTGCCCCGAACTCGACCCATTGCCATTCCTATGTACATTAGGTAGTTTATAGATGTGCAAATATACAAGTTAGCTACAGTAACTATGTGTATTTACATGATTACCGTAGTTGTGTATATCTTTTCAAATCAATCTCTCTCTCTCTCTCTCTGTAACATCCCCGTAAGTAAAAAAGAAAAAGAAAAAAGAAATGGTTAGATTTTTGGGACCACACATGCCCCACCTAACACACTAACCCCCACCACACATCTCACTTATTGGCTTTTATGCTCTTGGTCGGCCATCCCTCTCTTCTTGTTTTCTTTTCTTTTCTTTCTTTTCTTTTCTCTCATACACTCCTTTCTATCACTTGCTCATCCTCTCCCACCGGTACCTCCATACCACCATCTCCACTATCATTTTTCTGGCAATGTCACTGGAAAATCCTTAGGAACCTCTAAGCATCTTCATCTTTTATTTGAGGTAAAAATTTCTAATCTTTTTGGTGGGTTTATATGCTTTTGCTTGAGGTTATTTTTATCTAAGCTTTAATAATGATACTCATGTGATTTATGAGCATTGGAAATAATATTTATGTGTTTATATGTATGGGTTTTGTATTGGTGGAATTATTTGATGAGTGGGTTTATGGTTTGTGCTAATAATGCCTACCTAAGGTTTATGTATGGTGGAAAATTTGTGGATTTTGAGTTATAACATGTGATGGTTGGTAAATCAATTTTTTTTTATTACTATTGGGTTTATTTGGAGTTAGTTAAAGTTCTAAATTTCTTGTCTTGAAGGATATTTTGATTTTGCTTTCATGGGTCTCTTAATGATATAGTGTAAATTTTATGAAAGCTAGTCATAATGTTGGAGATGATATTAAATAGGTTAACTTTATAAATTGAAATTTATGCCTTGTGTATCAATTTGTTGAGAAACTTTGGAAGTGGAGTATATTATTATTGATGAGGTTAAATACAAGGCTTGCCTAATCAAATGCTTATTTGGTAATGCCTAAATTGTAGCTAGATACAATTTCAAGTTTTATGCTTATTGTGATAGGATTGCTTGATATTATTTAGGTTCCAGCTAATCTCCTTTGGAGCTTGGAGAATTAGGCTTTTGGCGGGTTGCAAGGTAAGTAGCTTTTTAATGGGATTTTGGAAAATAATCATGTTTAATAAATATTGTTTTTGGGTCAAATACATTTTGAAAATTATATATGGATATATGTTTTCTTAAAAGTGTTGTGACCCTATTATAAATGAAATGGGCATCATATTTGGTATTGCATTTGGGTAAATGCATAAATTGTTGATATGGAAAATTGAGCATCTTTTATTTAATCTTTGATAAGGAAATCATGGATTTTATGGTATATTAGAAAATTTAAAGATGCTTATCTTGTCTTGTTATGTGGGAAATTGATAGAAAATCTCTTGACAAGAATGAAGTTGAAAACCTTACAAATTTTGTAAAAGTTAGATTATTTAAGGTTTCTCTGAAACTATCTGGATATAAACTATGTGTTTCCAAGTAATGTAACCTGTGAGCTTTACGTGGGTTTAACATCATGCCATGTGTGATTTCTCGGTGATCACTCGATTTGTTTTTCGTAATCTTGTGACAATGGAATTAAATATAGGTCAGTGTCCTTTTACTTTGGATGACGCGTTCTTCCCTGCTACTCATGGGGTGAAGATGATTCTTGATTGTGTGTGGGTGAGGCTGCTGCCCATGAGGCCAAGAGACCATATGCAAGAGAGGTCCTATTCTACTGCTCATGGGTGGAGAGAAAAACCTTGAGGGTCTGGGTGCGGCTGTTGTCCATGGGGCCAAGAGTCTACGTACCAAAGAGGACAATATCATACCAGTTGTGAATGGGTGGATCCACTAACTGGTCTATGTGGTAGTGTGGTATATTTGTGATAATTTACCTTATGCTAGATATTAAGGCTTTGGAAATTATATTGTTGGTACTCACAAATTATAGTTTATAGTTTCAAGGTATTTATTTTGAGAAACTTTGTATTTCATTATTTAATCATTCTTGCCATATTATTATTATTGAAAATGAAACTTGCATTTCTCCCACCCTCATTAATTATGCTACTTAATGGGTGTTAGCTCATCCCACCCTCTAATATTTTTTTTTTTAAGATTTATTAGCTATACCTTGGGAATGGAGCTTAATTCTTTGGTGATAATTAGAGTGCTATGTTAAATTTGGAGACTTTTGCTGTAAATGGTTGGTGACTCAATCTTGCTATGTTCAAAGAGACCTTAATTAATTCTATTGAAGGTGGGTCACTTGAGGTTTGTTAGCCTTTGGCGCGGTAGGCCTAAACTCGATGTTAAGGTCCTTATTCTTGATAAGATTGTGACTTTGTGTAATTTAATCAGAGTTTTGTAATATATTCATGTATTATGTGGAGGCACATGATTTTTAGTTATTGTTCGTAAATGTGTTATAGAGCTCTGACTTGTAATGTAGAGATTTTAGTATGGTTATATATTCTCATCCTATGGAATAGAATGGAAAATAAAGATCTCCTATAGTTTGATTTGCCAAAAAGAAAAAATCTACCGGTACTCTTGGAATGTATTTCTCATGCTTTAGACCCTTTTGGGTTTGGGGCGTGACACACTCCCTCTCTCTCTTGAATCCCAGCAAAAGTACTACCATTTCAATAATCAGCAAAAGCTCAAATCCTAAACCTATATCCAAAATTCATCAAACTCATATAAATCAGCCCCCCTTGGTTCCAGATCGGGCCTTGTTCTGCAAATTAAGGGGTGATGCCCATTGTTCTTGATATGTTGTAGATCTCGTGATGACTAGAGATTGGAGGAAGTTAAGGTGCTGGGTGATAATTCTGTTATGGTGGTGTAGGTGGTTACTAAGATTACTACATTGGAGGCATATGTGGTAATGGATTCTTGAATAAGAACAGTTGTTGAATAGTGGGAATTAGGCTGAAGAAGAGAGGGGATTGGGTTCGACGGTGGGAAAAAAGAAAAAGAAAAAGATTTGGGTGTTTGTTTGCTTAGAAAACAAAGGAAATACCATAAAAAAAGAAAAACAGAGAGACAAAATAATAATAATAATAATAATAATAATAATAATAATAATAAATGAATGAAAATTATTATTTTAAGTAAAAATAAATAGTAGAATAGATAATCCAATATGAGGTGTTTTGAAAAAGTGGGTATCTCAAATAGAAAAAATATATCTTTATGCTAAAATAGACAGAAAATTTTACACAAGTTGAAACGAATGCTCTAATATTTCTGTACTAAAGTAACTCAATCTAAATTGCTTTTGTCTTGTGAAAGGTTATGGCTTCATGAGACCCCACTCGTCCAACACCAATCTCCATAACTATATAGATGCTTATGTGTCAGTAAATTTCATGGTATAATAATGATAGACTCATATTTTAACAAATTCACAGCAAATTTTTAAATGACAAATTGTTAATGGTCAATAAATAAGTAATGTTAATGGTGGACTCAAATAAAAACCAATAACAAATTATTATCTATATTTGTTGTGAACTTATTATGAAAATATTGTGAATTTCGCACTTCTTGTTCACTATATTTGAACACAAAAATGGATGCTCCAAGAATTTTGGACACAACCATCTCTACTTTCAGAATTTGTTTGTTTGATTGTTAACACCCCCCCAAAAAAAAAAGGAAAAAGGTTTTGTTCCATCCCTATGAATGCCACCAACTATTTTGTTCCACCGACAATTTAGTTTGTTGCAATAATTTATTGCAACAAACTAAATTGTTGCAATAACTTACCCAAAATCTCTTATTTGAGAACAAAAAACTTTACTAATTGAGCTAACTACTACTAATTGTACTTTCTAATTTGTACTCTTATTTTATGGGTTTGTTAATAAAACTTATACTTTTATATAGTTTCATATATTACTCGTAAATAAAGTTCATATATTTTAACCCAAAAAAAAGAAGTTAATCATTCTTCCTCAATTAGGTCTGGATACATCCTATGTGTTTGATACTTTATTTGAATAAAAATTTTCAAACTTGTTCTTAAAAAAGAAGAAGGAAATTATGCTACTATCGTATACTTCTATTTATTAAAGAGAGATGCTACGTTTACAACATTAATTTTCACAACAAATCATAGGTAGTTAGTTGTTTTTGGATCAAATTTGAACTTAACACTAAGATTGTTTTTTTGTCTTAATAATAACAACTTGCAATTTAAGATTTGTTGTAAAAATACTGTAAAAATATTGTGGACAAATCATTTTGCATTTATTAAATAGTGTATGAGACACGTGTCTTGTAGTCAATGGTCAAGTAGAACTAGTAGTAGTGGGGCGGTTTGTATTTTTGTTAGTAGATGCTTTTTCTAATAAATATAGAAAAGTTGTCTAATTAGTTATAAGGGTGAATTCTTCTGGTAATAAAAATTTTTGGAATGATCTTATTCACTTTATGTACTACACCATAGTTTCAACTTTTATGTAACGTTGGACAATCCAATTTCCAAAAGTTGGAAAAATTATTACATCGACCAGGTGGAGTCCTCTCTTTCACAAGGGGTGTGGGCCTCATTTGTGATTCATGGGTAAGGCCCACATCCCTGTGAGAGTAGGGAGAACTCCTCCTACTCCTTGACCATGGATCCCATGCAGAGTATACCCAAACACAACCCAAATAATTTATTTTTGAATACTCGATTAGCACCTGGATTGTTTACCTATGGATATATACATATTCAATCCAAACCTGATTTTTTGGACCTTTAATTTTTTTTTTCAATGATGAAATTTTAAACCGGCAAAAAAAAGTCTCTATTGGGAAATTTTCAATGCTCATACACCCTTGAACTTTGAACTAGTGGCCAAAACACCCCCTGAAGTTTTTTATTGGCCAATTTACTCCCTCAACTATACACATCTGCCAAATTACAACCTTTGTTAGTTTTATGTTAAAACACTAATGGAATAAAAGCATGTAAGAATCATGTGACCTTTATAAATTAACTAAATTACTGTGTACACAGAAATTTTTATCGTGTAAGGGAGAGACTGACCGGCAGAGAAGAGAGAGAGAGGCAGTAGATCCATCAGAGGAAAATTTTGGATCTTGGTTCCAACATAGATCGGACAACAAATACCTTACCATATAACCCAGAAAAAAAGCTAGCAAGAAAGACTTGCCAAATTTTTTGCAGTTTCTTTTTTCGAATTGCTGGCATGGGGATTTTTCTATGCAAGTTGTGCTGTTTCACAGTTGGGCCTCTCTTTGTAAACTTTTTTCTCTCTATAAACTCTTTTTTGTCTTTAAAAGAAGTTGTTAGATCTAGCTAAGAATGTATAAATGAAATCCATACATATTATCTTGTAAATTGTTTTATTTTTATGTTCATGAACAAATGATGAGTTAGTGAGACAAACTAATCAATTAAACAAAACAAAATTTGTGAAAGATAATCCAGCCACAACCTCTCCATAGCTTTCATCTCTTCCAAGCATAAACCAGCGATGAAAACCCAGATGGGCCACCCAATTCAATCTCCTCTGTGTGGGCCCACTCCATTATAGAGATTTCCTCGAGAAGACCCTGCCGAAGACCACAGAAACTGAAGATGATGACAAACTCTTCCTCATCTTTCTCCATTCAATCCCACTCAAGGAAGAAAATAATATTTTCTTATGCTTCTACTACCTCTCTCTCTCTCTCTCTCTCTCTCTCTCTCTCTCTCTCTCTCTCTCTCTCTCTCTCTCTCTCTCTCTCTCTCTCTCTCTCTCCAGTCAATCTCTTCTTTCAATGATTTAGTTAGTTGTTAAAGGACATGCTTCTCACATGATCTTATTCCATTAGTGTTTTAACGTGAAACTAACTAAAGTATTAATTTGATAGGTATGTATAGTTTAGGGAGTAAATTGGCCAATAAAAAAGTTCAGGAGGTGTTTTGGCCACTAGTTCAAAGTTAAAGGGGTGTATGAGCATTTTTTCCCAACATCTATTTTTAGAAATCCGTACAAGGCATACTCCTTTAATATCTGAAATATATGGTATTTCCTGAATTATCAGAAGTCCCATTAATATGGGAATTTGCCTTATTAACAAATTTTAATTATAAAAAATAGGGTAAATTACAAATTACACCTTTAAAGTTTGTGAGTGATTGGATTTTACACCTTAAAATTTCATAATTTAGATTTTACCTCCCAACGTTTGGGAATATTTGGATTTTACACCCTTATGTTTCAGAATTTGGATTTTACCCCTTATAATTAGGAGTCTTTAGATTTTACTCCCTAAAATTTTGAAGTATTTGATTTTACATTCTATAGTTTGATAATTTGGGGGTATAAAATCCAAGCACTTTTAAACTTTAGAAGGTAAAATTCAAATTTTGAAACGTTGGAGTGTAAAACCCAAACGCCCTAAACTTCAGGGGAAAAAATCTAAATTTTGAAACTTTAGAGTGTAAAATTCAAATACTCCCAAATCTTAGGAGTGCAATTTGTAATTTACCTAAAAAATATAGAAAACTTATCAAAATCAATATTCACTAATCACGAATCATTAATTGGCTATTGAGGAAAAGAATGGTGATTTCTTAATAATCACTAATTGCTATATGGAAAGTTTTCTTATTAATTAACTACAAAGGAAAAATATCCTTTACCCATTAAAAACCGGGCAAACCCGAAACTTTCGGGTAGGGTAGAGTCAGGTACCCATTACCTAATAGATTTGGCCATCAATACTCCACCCAACACACAATAATTTCTCCAAAAGTTGTCTTAAAGATCAAGGCGAGCAGCGTATAGAATTATGGGGCAATTAATCCACAAGAGATACTAGCTGGGCTTTTCATTACATCCTACATTCCAAATAAGTTTTGATACACTCATACAAGGGCGATTTAATTTTCGCATAGTATCAGTCAAAAAAAAAAAAAAAAAAAAAAATCGCTTAGTACTTTCATGTGTGAATGTAATCTTAAAAAAAAAAAAAAGGTGGAAATTTTTTACTAGTAAGAGAATTACATTGCAACGGAACAGGTAGAAATTAAAAAACGTAACAAAAGCCTGGAAAGAGAATTTCTGTTCTCTTGCATGAACACATACATCATCCCCTTCATCCCTACATAGACATACATCACATGTTTCTTAGTAACTTATCTAATTCACTGCCCCCTCTTCAACATTTTTAATTACTTTGGCACTGCTTGCTTCCTTGGCTGTGTCATAGGATGCATGTAATCCAAAAAGGATATAGTAAACAATCATTACTAGAGTCCATATCCCGAACCTATTTGCCACTCCTCCACCTCACCACAGACACCGATCCTTCCTCCTTGCCTTCCTCACTGCGTCGCAACCCTCCACCTTGCTATAGGCATCGATCCTTCCTCCCTGCCTCCCTTACCTCACCTTGATTGGAAAAGAGATAGATTTTTGTTGGGTTTTCCAGGTGTGTTGTGGTTTTGTTTTTGGAGTTTTAGAGGGGTTGAAACAGTGGTAGCTTTCGGGTTGTAAAGTGCATATCAGTTGTTGTTTTGTGTTGGTGTAAAAGGAAAAATGAAGGATTTTTATGTATTTAGGATTTTTTTTTGGAGAACACAGCAATACTTCATTCAATGAAACTGAAGAGAATCAAAATACAATGCCTCCAAGGCTGGTGGTGGAGTGTCCTCCAACCAGAATACATCATCAACTGCAGTTTTTGCATAATGCGTTAGAGAATGAGCTACACAATTTGCATCCCTTTTCACCATTTTCACCTCTGCCCAATGTAAACCAGCAACCAGACATTGTATATTAGCAATGATGTGGCCTAGCCGAAACAGGTTTGTATCACTGGACGTTTTGGAATTTAGCGCCTGTGCACTATCTCCTTCAATCACCAATTCAAAAAATCCAATATCGATGGCAAATTCTAGAGCTCTGCGGCATGCAAGGACTTCAGCTTCCTTGCTATCTTGCACCTGAGGACCCTTGGCAGACATTCCTCCCATTACTTCACCCTTTTCATTGTGAATGATAGCTCCTATACTTGAGCACTTTAGGTCCGAGAAAATGGATGCATCAAAGTTAAGTTTGAACTTTGAATTTGGTGGTGGGCACCATCTACTCTCTGTGCTGGTTCTGTGGACTATGGTTAGCTGCTCTTGAGCTTGCTAAAATTCTACCAGGAGATCAGAGGCTCATTTATTCAGTTAGGTTGGTGCCTAAACCTTTCCCCCATGGATAATCTTGTTCCATGGGGTCCATATGAGCCAGGTTTGGACTAGGAATAGCTCAAAGTCTTCCATTGACAGACGGTCTAGCAACTCTTCAAACAATTGCCTCAAATCCCGTTGACTCCTAACATATTTTTGTAAAATCACTAAGCTGCTTGCCCATACATTCCACACCACTCCACACTCCCATAAGGCATGAACCCCTGTTTTCGAAGCAATCTTGCAAAGTTCACAGGTGTTATCCACCATAATTCGTCGATGGACTAAATTTTCTTGCGTAGGAAGAATGTTTTGGCATGCCTTCCAGCCAAAGACTTTGATTTTATTAGGCACCTTGAGCTTCAATAACTTTGCCTAAACCTTATTTCCTCTGTGCCCTCTTGAACTTTCTGCCCAATCTGCCTCCCTTAGTATTTGTGTTGCCACATAGTATCCTGATTTCACAGAGTATATTCCAATAGTAGTGTGAAGCCACATCACCGAATCCACTACTTGTCTTCTACTTAGTGATATCCACAATATTGCCTCTACATCATCTCTGTGAAACTTTGTCATGATAAGCTCTCTATTCCAGCACCTTAATTCAAGGTCTATGAGTTTAGAAACTCTTCATTCCCATTCTTCCTCAATAGGGTTGACTAGGATTTTCTTTGTGGGGTGGTTAGGGATCCAGCTATCCAATAGGACCTGTATGGATGTCCCATCTCCCACCCTCCAACAACATTCATTTTTTAAAACAGGTTGAGCAGCAATAATACTCTTCCAAACAAATTAGCTATTTGGTGAATCAATTGCTTCCAGGAAATTGCATCGTGGGAAATATCGAGCTTTGAGGCACTTGTACACTAAGGATCCTTGGTTTTGCAATAATCTCCATCCCTATTAAGCTAGCATGGCAAGATTGAAGGACTTTAAGTCTCGGAATCCCATTCCTCCAACTTTCTTAGCTCGAGTTAAGATATTCCACCTCCACCAATGGATTTTCCTCTCCCTATCAACTTGACCCCACCAGAAATTCGCACACATTGCATTGAGATCATCACAAAGCTTTGTTGGCAGTTGGAAGACACCTATTGTGTATGTGGGGATAGATTGTGCTATGGCCTTAATTAGCACCTCTTTCCTAGCCTTAGACAACAACTTGCCTTTCCACACTCTATCTTTAAGATAGGCAAAAGTTTGGTACTTTACCCTTCCAACCTGTGTCGGCAGACCCAGAAAAGTTTCAAACTTTGCCACTTCCTTTACAGCCAAACTCACCTTTATCCAATTTCACATCCTATCTGGAGTGTTGTTACTGAAAAATTCTGAAGACTTCTCCATATTAATACACTGACTCGAGGCATCTGCATAAGCTTGTAAGATCCCATTTATCACCTGGACTTCCTTTTGAAAGGCTTTGCAGAACAACAATGAATTATAAAAAAAAAGCAAATGAGATATCGTTAGCGCTCTTCTACAAATAGAAACTCCATAAATCCTCCCATCCAACTTAGCTTTTGCTAATAAAGATGTGAACCCTTTTGCACAAAATAGAAACAAATAAGGTGATAGAGGTTCTCCTTGATGGAGCCCTCTAGATGGGGTAATATTTCCATAGGGTTTACCATTAATAAGTATAGAAAAGGATGGTGAAGAAACACAGACCATCACCAACATGATCCAATGCCCCGGAAAGCCCAATTTAGTCATAATGCCATGAAGGAAAGCCCATTCTACACGATCATAGGCCTTGCTAACATCCAATTTCAAGGCAAAAGAGCCTTTCTTTCCCTTCTTTCTACTATGCATAGTATGTAGGGTCTCATAAGCTAATAAAACATTATCTATGATGAGTCTTCTAGGTACAAAAGCATTTTGCGTAGGTGATATGATTTGTGGCAAAATTTGTTTCAGTCTATTTGCTACGACTTTAGAGATAATTTTGTATATCACATTACAAAGGCTAATAGGACAAAAATCAGAAATTTTTTTAGGGCATTTAACTATCGGAATGAGAACAATATTAGTAGAATTTATTCCAGGTACCATGCGACTAGACTCAAGAAAATCTTACATAGCATCTACCTCATTATTACCAACAATATGCCAAAACTTTTGGAAAAAGAGAGCATTCATACCATTAGGGCCAGGGGCCTTAATTGGTGCTATTTGGAATTGCACCGCTTTGATTTCATCTGCACTAAACTCACTGGTCAAGGTTTGATGCATCTCTGTAGTAATTTTGTGAGGCACTACACTAAGGCAGTCATCCATTTAGTCACACTCTTCTGCTGTGAAAATTTTGTGAAAGTAGTCCATTGCTACTCCTGCAATATCCTCCACTTTTTCAACCCAATTATTGTCTGAATCCCTTATTCTTTGTATGTAATTTCTGCATCTTCTCTGTGAGGCCTTTGAGTGGAAAAACTTCGTGTTTTTGTCACCATGTTTCAGCCAAGGGATCCAACATCTCTGTGCCCAATAAATTTCTTGTTTACGTAATAAATCATCCAACTTCCTACTCAGCACCAAGAGCTTTGCCTTACTCTCTTCATTATAATCACTACAATCCAAAGCTTTAATTCTGTTTTGGAGTTGTTTGATTTCCTCATTAGTTGGATGGGTTTTAGTTGATCCCCAAGCCAACAAATCCATCCCACAAGCATTGATTTTCTGTTTAGCTGTCTTTAGAGCATTTGGCAACATGCCCCTTCTACCTTAAGCCTCCTTTACCACAGCGTCACAATCATCCTAGAGAAGCCATGCTTCCTCAAACTTGAATCCATGGCTTCCTTGTCCTTGCCACTTTCTATCACACTTCACATGGAGTATAATTGGAAGATGATCATAGGCATAAGAGGATAAGTGTGTTACCTTAGAAAGCCAAACTTTCGCCCTTCAAGCCTCATTCACCACCGCCCTGTCAAGCCTCTGTTTAGTATTCACATCCCAGGTCTTCTGTTGTTCCAAGTGAAAGGGTAACCTTGGAAGCCTAAGTCAACCAAGTTAGCCAAATCCAGTGCCTCATGAAAATCATCCATAAGCTTTTGTTGCGGTGGTGCATTGTTTAATTTCTCCGAGGAATTCAAGATGGCATTAAAGTCTCCTATACAAACCCATGGTCTATCCACAAAAGATCTAAGATGATTGAGAAGAGCCCATGACTTACCACGTTGGCTAGCTTTAGGCCACCCATAAAAACCGGTGAGAAACCAAGCGAATCCATCCTCTTTTGTGACTTTAACGAGAATGTGATTCATGGTGAAATTGATTAGTTCCATCTACGCTCCTTCCCTCCAAATCAGTCCTAATCCTTCTCCAGAATTCAGTTGCTTAACCATTATTTTGTTTGGGAACGGTAAGTCCCCTAGTTGTCTGTCGAACCCCTGCTTGTCCAGTCTAGTCTCCATTTAAAAGCATATCGTAGGAGCTTGAACTTGCACAATGTCGCGTAAGCTTTGAACTGTCCAAGGATTCCCAAGCCTTTGGCAATTCCAGCTTAAAATCTTCATTGTGTCTGGCAAGGGCGATTCTCCACCCTTGCCGATTCATCATTGTGGACATACCTTGTGTCTGCAACTCTCCTTTGTTTTATTGTTTTCACTGTTACCTCGTGCTCACCTTTAGGTTCTACATCATAATTGATCCCTCTTTTACCCAACTTTGATATTGGACACGCTTTATTTGTTTGCACTGGCCCACAATCCATATGAACAACACGGGTCCACTTGAGCTTGGTTTTTGAGTCCGTAGGCCTGATAGTTTTAAGTTCCTGCACATGGTTAGTATAAATCGACACGTGATCAGCATTAACATTTGAATTGGAATCCTTAGTAACGCTTCCCACATGAATACGGATACCTTTTTCCAAACTGGGCTTGTCATCTTTGAGTTTCATGGGTGAGTATTGATGGCAATCTAATTGAATCCCGAGTTTTTCGCTACTTCCAAATCCCCGTTCCTCTCTAGGGTTTCCATCGTGCTTCTTAAACATTGCCAAAATCGGCTCCATCCGCTATGAATTACCCACTCCACCACCTTTTGCCTCACCCCTTTCCCTGGTTGATCTCGATGAACTCGTGGTGGTTCGCTTCGGTGGCATACGTGAGCGCCCACTAGAGGCTTTCATCCAATCCTTGTATTGGCACTTCACATCTCCATTGTGTTTCACAGCAATAAAATGTTCAGCACAATGCCGAAGATGTGTCCAAGCATACCACGGTAGTGACAGAAAAGTAGTAGCCTCTCATACTTAAACTTGCACCATGTCTGTTCACCATCTGCGCTAGCTAGATAAGCCCCACACTAGAGTGGTTTAGAGATAGGCAAGGCCACCTTAATCCGTATAAAAAAGTTTTGATCATCAGGATTCCACCTCTTCTCCACATCTTCCACTTGACCTAGTCTGCCTTCAACCTCTGTAGCCATTGTGGGAGACACCATATCAAATGGAGCATCCCAGATTTGAATCTAGAGAGAAGCATAGTCCAAACTAACATTCCTGGAAGTCATGCCTCTGTGCCACTTCTGTAGCAAGAGAAGCTGATTATCAAACGTTCATGGGCCGCCATGCAGTATTCTCTCCATGTCAAACTCAATATTGAATTTAAATTGGAAAAGATTATCCCCCACCTCTACAATCTGTAGTCCTTCACTCAAAGCTCAGGCCCTTCTTAGAGTGGCTTTCACTGCTCTTCTGTTGTAAGGTTTACAAGTGAGAAACTTTCCCATTAGACTTAAGTTGCAACTTTCAATCTTCCTTCATTTGAGATCGCTATAGTTTCCTCTTCCTCCACTGTTAACGTCATGTTCTCCAAGCTGTTAATAACCTCCTCTGCCATTGAGATAACAGAAGGGTATGATAGGAGAGTTCTAATTATGTATTTAGGACTTCTGTATTTGGGTTTACAATTTTTATATATTATTTCATTGTTAAATTTATTTTGAAGATTATGTATATAGGATTTCTGTACTTGGGTTTGTGATTTTGAAAGGGAAAATGTGAAATGTGAAATTCAATTATTGTAGATTTGTGTGATTTTGCTGTTAAATGCTATTGTTTTTTTTTTTTTTTTTTTTTTTTTTTTTTTTTTTTTTTTTAATTTGTAATTTGTAATTTTTTATAAATTGGGACACGGTTTAAAGACTTAGGAAGTTAGGATTGAGCCTGAAGTGGCAAATCTGGGTAGGGCTCGAGGGGGTGAGTTTGGGGGTTTTAAAAAAACCCGTTTAAAAACGAGGCAGATTCCAGTTTCTAGCGCAGGCCCGCGGGCAGGGTTCGGGTATAAAAAACTTGCCTCAAACCCGACCCGTTGCCATTCCTATGTACATTAGGCAGTTTATAGATGTGCAAATATACAAGTTAGCTACAGTAATTGTGTGTATTTACACGATTACTGTTGCTGTGTATATCTTTTTAAATCAATCTCTCTCTCTCTCTCTCTCTCTCTCTCTCTCTCTCTCTCTCTGTGTGTGTAACATCCCAGTAAGTCAAAAAAGAAGAAGAAATGGTTAGATTTTTGGGACCACACGTGCCCCACCTAACACACTAACCCCCACCACACATCTCACTCATTGGCTTTTATCCTCTTGGCCGGACATCCCTCTCTTCTTATTTTCTTTTCTTTCTTTTCTTTTCTCTCATACACTCCTCTTTATCACTTGCTCATCCTCTCCCACCGGTACCTCCATACCACCATCTCCACTATCATTTTTCTGGCAATGTCATTGGAAAATCCTTAGGAACCTCTAAGCATCTTCATCTTTTATTTGAGGTAAAAGTTTCTAATCTTTTTGGTGGGTTTATATGCTTTTTCTTGAGGTTATTTTTATCTAAAATTTAATAATGATACCCATGTGATTTATGAGCATTGGAAGTAATATTTATGTGTTTATATGTATGGGTTTTTTATCAGTGGAATTATTTGATGAGTGGGTTTATGGTTTGTGCTAATGATGCCTATCTAAGGTTATGTATTGTGGAAAATTTGGGGGTTTTAAGTTATAACATGTGATGGTTGGTAAATCCAATTTTTCCATTACTATTGGGTTTGTTTGGAGTTAGTTGAAGTTCTAAATTTCTTGTCTTGGAGGATATTTTGATTTTGCTTTCATAGGTCTCTTAATGAAGTAGTGTAAATTTTATGAAAAGCTAGTCATAATGTTGGAGATGATATTAAATGGGTTAACTTTATAAATTGGAGTTTATGCCTTGTGAATCAATTTGTTGAGAAGTTTTGGAAGTAGAGTTGGTTGAAGTTCTAAATTTCTTGTCTTGGAGGATATTTTGATTTTGCTTTCATGGGTCTCTTACTGAAGTAGTGTAAATTTTATGAAAAGCTAGTCATAATGTTGGAGATGATATTAAATGGGTTAACTTTATAAATTGGAGTTTATGCCTTGTGAATCAATTTGTTGAGAAGCTTTGGAAGTGAAGTATATTATTATTGATGAGGTTAAATACTAGGCTTGCCTAATCAAATGCATATTTGGTAATGCCTAAATTGTAACTAGATACAATTTCAAGCTCTATGCTTATTGTGATAGGGTTGCTTGATATTATTTAGGTTCCAGCTAATCTCCTTTGGAGCTTGAAGAATTAGGCTTTTGGCGGGTTGCGAGGTAAGTAGCTTTTTAATGGGATTTTTGGAAAATAACCATGTTTCATATATGTTGTTTTTGGGTCAAACACATTTTGAAAAATTATATATGGATATATGTTTTCTTAAAAGTGTTGTGTTGTGACCTTATTATATATGAAATGTGCATCATCTTTGGTGTTGCATTTGGGGAAATGCATAAATTGTTGATATGGAAAAGTGAGTATCTTTTATTTAATCTTTGATAAGAAATTCATGGACTTTTTGGTATATTAGAAAATTTAAAGATGCTTATCTTGTTTTGTTATGTGGGAAATTGATAGGAAATCTCTTGACATGAATGAAGTTGAAAACCTTACAAACTTTGTAGAAGTTAGATTATTTAAGGTTTTTCTGAAACTACTTGGATATAAACTATGTGTTTCCAAGTAATGTAACATGTGAGTTTTATGTGGGTTTAACACCATGCCATGTGTGATTTTCCGATGATCACCCGATTTGGTTTTTGTAGTTTTTGTGACAATAGAATCAAATATAGGTCAGTGTCCTTTCACTTTGGATGACGCGTTCTTCTATGCTGCTCATGGGGGGAAGAGGTTTCTTAATTGTGTGTGGGTGAGGCTGCTGCCCATGGGGCCAAGAGACCACATGCAAGAGAGGTCCTATTTGATGCACTCTCTTTGCTGCTCATGGGGGGAGAGAAAAACCTTGAGGGTATGGGTGCGGCTGTTGTCCATGGGGCTAAGAGTCTGCGTACCAGAGAGGATAATATCATGCCAGTTGTGAATGGGTGGATCCTCTGACTGGTCTCTATGGTAGTGTGTTATATTTGTGAAAATTTACTTTATTTTAGATATTAAGGTTTTGAAAATTATATTGTTGGTGTTCATAGATTATAGTATATAGTTTTAAGGTATTTATTTTGAGAAACTTTGTGTTTCATTATTTAATCATTCTTGTCATATTATTATTATTGAAAATGAAACTTGCATTTCCACCACCCCCATTAATTATGCTATTTATTGGGCGTTAGCTCATTCCACCCTTTAACAGTTTTTTTTTTTTTTTTTTTTTAAGATTTATTAGCTATACCTTGGGTATGGAGCTTTATTCTTTGGTGATGATTAGAGTGCTATGTTAAATTTGGAGACTTTTGCTGTAAATGGTTGGTGACTCAATCTTACAATGTTCAACAAGACCTTAATTAATTATATTGGAGGTGGGTCGCTTGAGGTTTGTTAGCCTTTGGCGTAGTAGGCCTAAACTCGATGTTAAGGTCCTTATTCTTGATAAGATTGTGACTTTGTGTAATTTAATCAGAGTTTTGTAATATATTCATGTATTATGTGGAGGCACATGATTTTTAGTTGTTATTCGTAAATGTGTTATAGAGCTCTGACTTGTAATGTGGAGATTTTAGTATGGTTATATATTCTTATCCTGTGGAATAGAAGGAAAATAAAGATCTCCTATAGTTTAATTTGCCAAAAAGGAAAAATCTACAGGTACTCTTGGGATGTATTTCTCATGTTTTAGACCCTTTTGGGTTTGGGGCGTGACACTCTCTCTCTCTTGAATCCTAGCAAAAGTACTACCATTTCAATCTTTTGCCATTTGATATCCAATAATTAGCAAAAGCTCAAATCCTAAACCTATATCCAAAATTCATCAAACTCATATAAATCAGCCCCTCTTGGTTCCAGATCGGGCCTTGTTCTACAAATTAAGGGGTGATGCCCATTGTTCTTGATATGTTGTAGATCTCGTGATGACTAGAGATTGGAGGAAGTTAAGGTGCTGGGTGATAATTCTGTTAGGGTGGTGTAGGTGGTTACTAAGATTACTACATTGGAGGCATATGTGGTAGTGGATTCTTGAATAAGAACAGGTGTTGAATAGTGGGAATTAGGCTGAAGAAGAGAGGGGATTGGGTTCTACGGTGGGAAAAAAGAAAAAGAAAAAGATTTGGGTGTTTGTTTGCTTAGAAAACAAAGGAAATACCATAAAAAAAAAAAAAACAGAGACAAAATAATAATAATAATAATAATAATAATAATAATAATAATAATAATAATAATAATAATAATAATAATAATAAATGAATGAAAAATTATTATTTTAAGTAAACATAAATGGTAGAATAGATAATCTAATGTGAGGTGTTTTGAAATAGTGGGTATCTAAAATAGAAAAAATATGTCTTTATGCTAAAATAGACAGAAAATTTTACGCAAGTTGAAACGAATGCTCTAATATTTCTATACTAAAGTAACTAAACCTAAACTGCTTTTGTCTTGTGAAAGGTTATGGCTTCATGAGACCCCACTTGTCCAACACCAATCTCCATAACTACATAGATGCTTATGTGTCAGTAAATTTCATGGTATAATAATGATAGACTCATATTTTAACAACTTCACAACAAATTTTTAAATGATAAATTGTTAATGGTCAATAAATAAGTAATGTTAATGGTGGATTGAAATAAAAACCAATAACAAATTATTACCTAATTTGTTTTGAACTTATTATGAAAATGTTGTGAATTTTGAACTCCTTTTTCACTATATTTGAACACAAAAATGGATGCTCCAAGAATTTTGGACACAACCATCTCTACTTTCAGAATTTGTTTGTTTGATTGTTAACACCCAAAAAAGAAAAAAAAAAAAAAATTTGTTTTGTTCCATCCCTATGAATACCACCAACTATTTTGTTTCACCAACAATTTAGTTTGTTGCAATAACTTATTGCAACAAACTAAATTGTTGCAATAACTTACCCAAAATCTCTTATTTGAGAACAAAGAATTTTACTAATTGAGCTAACTACTACTAATTGTACTTTCTAATTTGTACTCTTATTTTATGGGTTTGTATTACTCGTGAATAAAGTCCATATATTTTAACCCAAAAAAAGAGAAGTTAATCATTCTTCCTCAATTAGGTCTAGATACATCCTATGTGTTTGATACTTTATTTGAATAAAAATTTTCAAACTTGTTCTTAAAAAAAGAAGAAGGAAATTATGCTACTATAGTTTACTTCTATTTATTAAAGAGAGATGCTACGTTCACAACATTAATTTTCAACAGATCATAGGTAGTTAGTTGTTATTGGATTAAATTTGAACTTAATACTAAGATTACGTTTTTGCCCTAATAATAACAACCATTAACAACTTACCATTTAAGATTTATTATAAAAATATTGTAGACAGATTATTTCGCATTTATTAAATAGTGCATGAGACACGTGTCATGTAGTCAATGGTCAAGTAGAACTAGTAGTAGTGGGGCAGTTTGTATTTTTGTTAGTAGATGCTTTTTCTAATAAATATAGAAAAGTTGTCTAATTTGTCATAAGGGTAAGTTGTCCTGGTAATAAAAATTGTTGGAATGATTTATTCACTTTATGTACTACACCATAGTTTCAACTTTTATGTAATGTTGGACAATCCAATTTCCAAAAGTTGGAAAAATTATTACATCAACCCGTCCTCTCTCTCACAGGGGTGCGGGCCTCATTTGGGATTCATGAGCATGGATCCCATGCAAAGTATACCCAAACGCAACCCAAATAATTTATTTGTGAAAACTTGATTTCAATACTCGATTAGCACCTGGATTGTTTACCTATGGATATATACATATTCGACCCAAACTTGATTTTTTGGACCTTTAATAATTTTTTTTTCAATGATGAAATTTTAAACTAGCAAAAAAAAAGTCTCTATTGGGAAATTTACAATGCTTATATGCTAATTTATAGTGCTCTGATTAAAACATCTATATCTAGAAATCCGCACAAGGCATACTCCTTTAATATCTGAAATATATGGCGTTTCCTGAATTATCAGAAGTCCCATTAATATGGGAATTTGCCTTATTAACAAATTTTAATTGGAAAAAATAGGGTAAATTGCAAATTACACCTTTAAAGTCTGGGAGTGATTGGATTTTACACCCTGAAATTTCAGAATTTGGATTTTACCCCCTAATATTTGGGAATGTTTGGATTTTACATCATGATATTTCAGAATTTGGATTTTATCTCCTATATTTTAGGGGTGTTTGGATTTTACTCCTTAAAATTTTGAAGTATTTGGATTTTACACTCTAAAGTTTCATAATTTGGGGGTATAAAATCCAAACACTTCTAAACTTTAGAAGGTAAAATCCAAATTTTGAAATGTTAGAGTGTAAAATCCAAACATCCTAAATTTCAGAGGATAAAATCCAAATTTTAAAACTTAGAGTGTAAAATTTAAATACTCCCAAATTTTAGGAGTGCAATCTATAATTTACCCTAAAAAATATAGAAAACTTATGAAAATCACTATTCACTAATCACGAATCATTAATTGGCTATTGAGGAAAAGAATGGTGATTTCTTAATAATCACTAATTGCTATATGGAAAGTTTTCTTATTAATTATCTACAAAGGAAAAATATCCTTTACCCATTAAAAACCGGGCAAACCCGAAACTTTCGGGTAGGGTAGAGTCAGGTACCCATTACCTAATAGATTTGGCCATCAATACTCCACCCAACACACAATAATTTCTCCAAAAGTTTGTCTTAAAGATCAAGGCGAGCAGCGTATAGAATTATGGGGCAATTAATCCACAAGAGATACTAGCTGGGCTTTTGATTACATCCTACATTCCAAATAAGTTTTGATACACTCATACAAGGGCGATTTAATTTTCGCATAGTATCAGTCAAAAAAAAAAAAAAAAAAAATCGCTTAGTACTTTCATGTGTGAATGTAATCTTAAAAAAAAAAAAGGTGGAAATTTTTTACTAGTAAGGGAATTACATTGCAACGGAACAGGTAGAAATTAAAAAACGTAACAAAAGCCTGGAAAGAGAATTTCTGTTCTCTTGCATGAACACATACATCATCCCCTTCATCCCTACATAGACATACATCACATGTTTCTTAGTAACTTATCTAATTCACTGCCCCCTCTTCAACATTTTTAATTACTTTGGCACTGCTAGCTTCCTTGGCTGTGTCATAGGATGCATGTAATCCAAAAAGGAAATAGTAAACAATCATTACTAGAGTCCATATCCCGAATCTATTGAACGATGCTTTATCAATAGAACCAAGAAGGAAAATATTGATGGCAATTGATAATGATGGCAGCCATGGTACAAATGGTACACCCCAAACTTTTGGTTCTTTAGCCTGCGGAACAAAAAACCAAAGCCCGAAAGTTGACAAGAACCAAATTGGTAGAGTTATTGTGTACCCAATCCAACCATCAGTAGATGAGGCCCAATAAATGGCAGTGCCAATTGAAGATCCAAGAATAAGGGCAAGAAACACAATGAACTTGATACTGTTTGCTACTGTTGTAACCCCACTAACATAGTATCGACGCACAAGAAGGCCAATAGCCACAAGCATGAAGATAAACAATGTGGCGATTGAGAGCAAGTTTGAGAGAATCCCAAGCGATGTGAAGAAGGCAATTACTGCAGTGGCTGCAAGCATGACCACTGTGGCATTTAGAGGAGTCCCAGTTTTCTCATTCACAATGGCGAGCCATGGGGGCATCATGTGTGTACGTGCAATATGTGTGAGATACCGAGCTTGACCCACTGCTGATACAAGCAAAACTGTTGTCATTCCCTTCAATGCACCAACAGCAACTATGTACTTAGCCCATCCCCAACCTGCGGCTTCAAATGCCACAGAAAATGGTGCATCTACATCAACATCTTTGTATGGTTGCATTAGGCATAGTGTCACGGCTAGTAAACAATATGCCAATGTAACAATCACCATTGAGGCAACAAGACCAATAGGAATGTCCCGACCAGGATTCTTTGTCTCCTCAGCCATGGTTGAGACAGCATCAAATCCAATATAGGCAAAGAAAAGCACAGCTGATGCTTGAAAGATGCCACGGACGCCAAATGGTACAAAATCGCTGTAATTTTTGGTGTCAGCTTTTAATAGGCCTGCTATGATGATGAAGATAATGACAGCAATATGGAAGATGGAAGCAATGTAATTGAAAATTGAGGAGCCCTTTGTGCTCATAACAGCCATAACACAAATGATAGCCAAGACAACAATGGCAATGGGGTCGAGGTATCTGTAGTCTGGTGATAAACCATGGGCTACAATGCGGAAATCATTTGGATGGTGGTTCAATAGTGTGGCAAAGTAGGATGTCCAAGAACGGGCAACGGCTGCTCCACCAATCACGTACTCAAGTAGGATGTTTCCGGCAGCAACGAAGGCCATAAAATCACCCAGCTCTACTCTTAAATAGGCAAATGATCCACCTGAAAGGAAAGCAACTTGTTAGCTTTGCCATATTATTTAACCGTTAATTTGTTCAGATTATTGAAGGGCCATTAACAATTTTTGTTCAACAGTGCCAGTCAAGGTAAAGGATGTTGTCATGAATTCTCATTAACAAGCAATTAACAAAGAAATTGAAAATATCTTGAGGATCAAGAAAGTATTAAATCAAAACTATTTATATTTCATCATTCTTTTTATAACATTCAAGTAACACAAGCTCAACTGACGCTTTTTATTTTTTATATTTTTTATGAGAGAGTTTCAACTTATGACATTTGCTCCTGATAATAGCTCCTTATTATTAAACCAAGATACTACTCAGTTTTTGGTGTAGACGGGGTTAATTTGAACTCCAAATCTCCTATTCAACCATTAGAGACTTTACCGGTTGAGCTAACTGGAACCTATTAACTAACACCTCTTGATATTTATAACATGTTCAAATCTCAATTTTTCCATGAACTATAGAATTATTAAAATGAATAGCATAACATAATTTTTAAAAAAATACATACTATATTTTGAGCAATAAGAATGTGCAATGGACAAGGTTATTATCCTGAATGTAACTTATTCATGTGAATTATGCATTTGTATTGGAATTTCTCTATCCTCTCTTTATATACACGTATACATGCTATATAAATATATGTAATTTTTTTACTTAATAAAAAAATTACATGTTAATTGTCTGAGGTGCCAAACTTCCATAAAAAATGGGAGGAAAAAAAGTAAAACAACATATTATTAGTCTACAGATTGCTTTGTGTATCCCTGCTAAACTTTCTCGTTCTAATTACTAACTTAATCAATTATTAGATTTTTTCAATCAAAAGGTTGAAAGCTTTTTCTTTCTTTACTTCTTTTGTTTTGGTTATACACGGCTAATTTCATACACAAGTATTTCACAATTCACACCGCTTTGCTATTAATAAACCTAAATTTTGTTTTGGTATACATCACAACAACCCTCTTTACATGAATTATTTATCTAAAAGCCAGCTTTATTCTCAAGACACATCCTTCTTTCCGTAAATTATTATATCAATATCAAAATGTAATAGAATTCACAACAAAGATGTTAAAATAGATAAATATTTATTTTTAAAAACTTTTAGCTTTCGACTACAGTAAACTATTATCTATAGCAGCTCATTCTAGCATCAAGTTAAAAATAAAACTCAAATTTTTATTCTCCTATCACTATTCCTTTAGTAAAAAAATATTTCATTCTCCTATCCTCAACGTCTCTCTCTTTAATCTCTACTTACTCTTAGATTTTCTCTCCTCTCACTCTCAAATTTTCTCTCTTAGATTTTTTCTCCCCTCTCACTCTCAGATTTTCTCTCTTCTATCACTCTCTCGATTATGTTGTGGGCTATGGTGGTTCTAGTTGTGGTTGTGGGTCTCGGTGTTTCAACCGTATGTGTTTCTCGGTGCTTCGCAGTGGTTGTAGTCATGGTAGAATGGTTTTTGGAATTAATTTTGTGGTTGTGTTGATTTTGGAATGGCTTATGGTGGGTTCACGGTACTTGAGTGTTTGTGGGTTTTTTTTTTATTTTTTATTTTTTAGGTGGTGGTGGCTGGCAATGGGTTGTGGGTTTTTTTTTTTTTTTAACTGGTGTTGGTGATTGGTGGCAATGGGTGTAGGCTGCAGAGAAGAGAAAGAGATGGAGAAGAAGATAGAGAAAAATGAGAGAATAAGTATAGAAAAAAAAAAATTAGCAACCTTAAAGACTTTCACCCTAATATATCATCCTAACAAGAATAAATATAGCATATTTAGATGAAGTAATAAAAAATAGAATATTTGATGTTAAGTACATTGTAAAGTGATGTATTAAAATAGATAAAATAAATTTTTAAGAAAGTGATATGTATCAACAAACGTGCAGTCAAATTTTTTTGAGCTTTAAGAAAATGAACTTTATTCACATGAGCTGGAACAAAAATCTAGAGAAATGCTAGTGTCACAAAAAGTTTTATAACTTTTGTTGCAACTCATCACATGACGAATTGTAAATGGTGGAGAAAAAATAGTGAGTTCATGGGAGTCTACATCTTCATTACTCACAACTTGTAAGGTGAGAGAAAAATTAGTGGGTTCATGAGAGTCCACATTTTTACTACTCATAACTTACCACATGACGAGATGTAATGAAAATTGTGAAATTTTTGTGGCAGTAACATTTCTCTAACAATAAGAATAAGGTACCGTTGTATAGAGCAAATGCATGGATTTCTTCTTGTTCTATTGAAAACACCAATTGTGTTTACTCAAAAAAGAAAGAAAAAGAAAACACCAATTGTGTGTGGACTTTACAAATTACGTCAATTTCATGAAGACAAACTAGGATTTCAAAATCAGCGTTTGGACCTTTTGTCCAGACTCCAGAACATATTCACAATAATACGCGATTAGATATAATATATTGAGTAGTGACCGAATTAAAGGATATAAGGTCCATAGCTCCATATTATATTATAAAAACAGCCACCAGTTTCAAGAGCTAGCTCTCACGTTGAGAAAGAAATAACTTAAACTAATATTTTATAAATTATACAAATTAGAGGGTGTATAATAAAAAAATGTGTAAAATTTATCATATCACTCATTATATAAACAAATTAGAGAGTAGGTGGTGGTTATTGTGTGCAAAAAAATATTAACAATTAAAAAAATCAAAAAAATTGATATTTTAATTAAATGTAATGTAAAATAGAATATCTCTATTGTGGGGATGTTTTGAAAAGTGAGTATGTAAAATAGAAAAATCAAGTTCTTATTCTAATAAATCATAAAAAAAAATCACTAGAAAGTTCTAACTTATCAATATAAAAAGGACACTTAAATTTAATAATCATTAGGAAAAATAAAAAAAGAAAACAAAAGCTGTAAAAACTCAAAGTTAAGTTTACTTTCATCGGGCAGAAAATCTGAAAAACAACAACATCCAAAATTAAGTCTAAAAAGTTAGTTTGAGCACTCAATTATTAGTACTTTTCAATATTTTCAAATTGGTTCTTTTAAAAAAAGTGGTTTCAATAATAATAATGATACGGATGTGTTAAAAGCGTTAGTTTATAAACTATTTTTAGAAATTTTTTATGAAAATTTTTTGAAAAGAGAAAAACATATTTGAATATTTTTTTTACATTTTTCTATACTCTTCATAAAAGTAGTATAAAAAAGTTTCCTAAAATAGTTTATTAACAAATGCCTCAAAGGCGTCCATTAATAAGACACATAATTTTTTTGAGAGATTATTACAACATACTGCTAACCCGTAACTTGAACATTTTCCCCTTTAGATCCCTAAGCAGTTTGTGAATTGAGAGGTGTCAATTCAACTCCAAAACCCTTGACAACTAGACACATAATATAAAATGGGATTCAAGTGATGACTTAACGGAAATGAGCATAAAGTTTTCCTTCAAAGCAATTAGAATGAATCTTATTTAATGGTAATTTATAGAATCATTCACTTGTATTATTTAAATAAGTCACGTGAGTTATTAAATAAGTTATATAACTAAAAGTACACCTAAATAGTTTTATCAATTGCCACACATAAGTTGGGAGAATTTTCCCTCAATCCAATTAAGTTAAAAAAATTCAATAAATAATGGATTTCCAAATACTTGACAATTGACACCCCTCCTTAATCCTTAACAATTGACACCCCTCCTTAATCCTTAACAAATAAATAAAGCCCTATCAAAGCCTAAACATATGAAAATAACTACTCCCTCCTTAATCCTTAACTTAAAAAATCATTTCTTCAAGGCCAACAATTAAAATCAAGGTCTCGTGCCAGGTGGGTTCAAATTATACATAGTGTAATTTTAAGAAATGTTACACTAAAATTGAAAGTGAATTTTGACAAATTCACTATTAAATTATATTATCTTCATATATTCTTTATGTTTGTAAAATTTCAAAATAATAAAAAATTAATAATCATGTTATAAATAAGTTGTTTAAATTTATATTTTTATAATTTAAAATAATGTATAAAATATGAGCTTAGGGATCGAATGATAAATAATATTTAATTAAATGACCATTAAAACTTGATAGATAGATTACTTAAAAAAAATATATAAATTAACAAAAAGACAAAAAAAGGGCTAGAAATTAAGGATTGTACGTGCCTGCGCTTGGAATCTCAACGGCGAATTCGGTGTAGCAAAAAACAGAGAGCAATGCAGAGATACCCGAAATGACGTAGGACAATACAACCGCAGGTCCTGCGTGTTCTCGAGCCTCAAGCCCCGTGAGGACGAAGATCCCAGAACCAATCACAGCTCCTATACCGAACCACATTAGGTCCCACCACGACAGCGTCTTCTTCATCTCGTGCTGGCTCTTTGCCTTCACGTCCACTAGCTCCGTCTCGTCTGACGATCGAGTCAGCACTCGATCTTTCAGCCTATGTGGTGTGTCCTTCAACGCCCTCACATAATTTCCCCAGCTCCGAAATGATTCATCGGGGAGAAAATCGTCTTTTGTGCATGAGCACCCTCTTCTCCAAACACCTTCGTCTCTTCCATATTCCCCCATCTTGATTCAAACTCTACTCTCTCTCTCTCTCTCTCTCTCTCTCTCTCTGTGCGTGTGTGTGTTTGTTTCCCAAGAATATAGAGAAAGAGAGAGAGATGAAAGGAGTATAATGAATCTACTTTTGAAGGACACAGGCAGGGTATTAATAAATATTGTATATATATCATCTCTAAACGGCAATTCTAGCCACTATTATAAATACCATTTATCTACCTGTATTCTTTTTTGTTACTATTATTATAATTTGATTATATACTGTCTAAATTAAATTCTTTAATGGAATTCAAATTTTTAATTTTCTTTAAAATAGATATCATTCTTTTTTTTTTTTTTATTATTATTTTTTTTTTCTATGCAGCCAAATATTGAAATTTAATTAGAAAACTTAATGTACCTTCACCTAAGATACCGTATTTAGGTTGTATCCAACTCATAATTACAACGAAAAGATGCAATTTAAACATGGACATTCCTACTATTGGAAAAACTAAAACGTGTCACTTAATAAAGCACCTATGTCACTACATGTATTTTTAGTTGGCCTGTTAATGAGAAATGTGTTGATTTCATGAATCATTGCATGTAATGAGTTGGAGAAAAATTTTTAAACCCATTTTAGGGGAAAAAAAAAAAAACCGTCCTTTAAAATATCTATCTTTGAAAGCTACTTTAAAAATGACATAATTTAAAAAAAAAAATTTGATAAGATTTTTAAAGGAAATTTGAAGGAAGATTTCTTCAACTTACTAAATAATAACTTAAAATTTGTTTTCCCAAAATTTTTGTCAAATAATAATTCTTAAAAAGAAAACAAAGGGTAATTATGTTCGTGTATTCACATCAAGGAAAGCAATTGGCTTGAATTAAATGCTAATTCTTAGGAACAATTATTTTTCAAGAAATTTTACTTTAAATAAGTACACTCATATATGGTTGCGAGATCTGTTAAAATGAAACTTGAAAAGTCAAAGATTCAAGAAACGTGAAAAGAAGAAATAGAAGAAAAAAAAAAAAAATTAAGGTGACTTGAACGATCCGAGAGTTTCTCTAATGATCGGCGGAAAAGAAGCAGGTTAAAGAGAGAGATTCTGATATTAGCTATTTGTCCGTGTTGTTAAAACTTAAAAAAAAAAAAAAATCATTTAAGCCCGGTAATTTATAACATTATTTTTATTAATTAGCATAGCTTTTGTAGTAATTAACTTGGTCTAGATAGTTGTAGTTATACATCAAAGTAAATTAGGTAGTAATTATAGCAGTATTTTTATCAATTATAGAGAAATGCTAACAAATGTCCTTAGGGCCGGTAATAGTTAATAATCCATTTAAAAACAGTTTTTACGGAAAAAAAAAGCAATTAATGTTTGACAGTTTTTTTTTTTTTTTTTATTTTCCATAAAAGTAGTGTCAAAATTTTCTTAAAATGGATTGTTAATCATTTCCCTAAAATGGATTGTTAATGTTTTGGCAGTGTTTTCTATAATTGTCAAAAAAATTCGCATTTATATATAATCTTTCACATGAAGAATCTAATTGGATGGCTGGAATTGGGTTGATGAAAGGATCATGAGATCAATAAAATCTCATCATAAGTTCGATGAAATTACACGTCATCATGTTTCACATGGTATCTCATAAGTTGGATTAATTCATGTTTCAAATGAAATTACACGTCATCATGTTTCACATGGTATCTCTGTCAAAACTCTTTATTTCATTTTCATAAAACCTTTCTTTAAATGGATTAATTCATGTTTCAAATATTTATATCCCAAAACACACACAAAATAAATAATAATTTTTTTTGAAGAGAAAATAAATAATAATTAAAAGATAGTTTATTGAGAAGATTAATTTAAAGCTTCCTTCTCAAAAAAAAAAAAAAATCAAAAGCTCGCAAAATTATCATTGAGATCCAAGTGGCATGTCAACGCCAGATTTGGAACTTTTTTGTTTTTTTGTTTTTTGCTTTCATTTTTTTGCTTCAAATTATGATACTACTTTGCTTGAGATGTATAGTAGATGCTGCTTCTAATGACTACTGAAAATCTGTCTAATTTACTACAACAGTGAAATTATCCTAGTAAAATAAGTTGCTAGAACTATCTTATTCACTTAATGTACTACACATCTCCTTTCATGCAATGATAGACCTTTCAAAAGTTTGAAAAATTATTATATATATGTCGGTAGGGGTGTCAATTCGGGTTAGCGTATCAGGCTCGTGTTGTGTCGAGGTAAGGGTATTCGACAAAATAGCTCAACCCTAACTCGACCCATTTAATAATCATGTTATGATCCTTTAACTCTAACCCGACCTGTTAATATGGTGGATTGACCTGACCCAACTCATTTGATATGCTTAATAAACGAGTCGTGTTGGGTTGACACGAATGTAACACAACCCATTTCAACTTACATAATATTTAATGTAACATCCATTGAGAAATAATTTTTTTTTACATCCCAAAACTAGTGTATACACTTTAAGTCTTCAACCCACATTCCAAATAATATAGTTCAATAAAAATATAACATATATTTAGAAATAAGTTCATTACACTCTAAAAGAAATGTATACACTTCAACCCAAATTCAAAATAACATAGTTTAACAAAAATAACGTAGTTCAACAAAAATATAATATCCTTGGAACTCGCCATTTGCTAAGTATCAATATTGAAAAAATTGGAGCAAATAGTAGACTAATCTTGACTATGACTACGATTATCATCCTAAGAGAGAGAGAGAGAGAGAGAGAGAGAGCAATAACCGGCTTGAGATTTTGAGTTTAAGAATTGGGCATGAGACTATAAGATAGTAGAGTGATTAGAACAACTGAAATTAAAAAATAAAATAAAATAAGATATTTATAAGAATGTTTAGAGATTTAGGGTTTGTAGGGTTTAAAGATATAGGGTTTAAAGATCTAGGGTTTGTAAAGTTTCAATTTCCAATTATATTCCGTGTAAGTTTTTGTAATTACTTACTTTTCTTTTTAAATTTAAAATATATGTTGGATATATAAGGCATTTGACAAATTTAAAATAAAATGAATATTATTTGTTATACGAGTTAAACAGGTTGTGTTAAGTGGGTCAATTTGGGTTGGCATAAATAAATTGGTATGTCAAACGTATTTGTTGCGGCTTATGTGGGTTGACCCACTTATGACACGTATCTTATTGTGTCGCTTTCGGGTTGACCCGTTTATGACCCAAACCCATTAAAGCATAACCCTAACCCGCAGAAACTTATGTCAAGTTCGTGTCGTGTTCGTGAGTTAGGTCAAACATTGACACCTCTATATGTCAGTGGACGTGGGTCTCATTTGGGACCCATAAGTGGAGCCCACACCTCTTATGAGAGGAGAAATAATTTTCTCTATGATAATATAGAACACAATCGCCGTATAGAATTATGGGGTAATTGATAGGCAAAATATACTAACATGGGCTTTTGATTAATTAGAAGACATCTTACTTCCTACATTCCAAATAAGTTTTGACATAAAATACTTTTTTCATACAAGGGCAATTTAATTTGTTCTTGTTACTCTCATGTGTGAGTGAAATCTACAAAAAAAAAAAAAAAAAAAAAAAAAAAAAAAGGAATTTTTTAACATTACTACAAAAGAATTACATTGCAATGAAACCGGTAGAAATTAAAAAATGTAACAAAAGCCTAGAAAGAGAATTTATTTTTTCTTTAATGAACACACATCATCTCCTTCATAATATAAACATAATTTTTTTTTTCTTTTTTGGATAAACAATATAAAAACTACATAAACATATGTATCACACATTTCTTATTAACTTCTCTAATTCAAGGCCCCCTCTTCAACATTTTTCATCTGTTTGGCACTGCTAGCTTCCTTAGCTGTGTCATAGGACGCATGTAATCCAAAAAGGAAATAGTAAACAATCATTACTAGTGTCCATATTCCGAAACTTTCGAACGATACTCTATCTATAGTCCCAAGAAGGAAAATGTTGATGGCAATTGATAGTGATGGCAGCCATGGGATCAATGGTACACCCCAAAATTTTGGTTCCCTGGCCTGTGGAACAAAAAGCCGAAGCCCGAAAGTTGACAAGAGCCAAATTGGTAGGGTTATTGCGTACCCAATCCAACCATCAGAAGATGAGGCCCAATAAATAGCAGTGCCAATTGAAGATCCAAGAATAAGGGCAAGAAACACAATAAACTTGATACGGTTTGCTTTTGTTGTCACCCCACTAATATAGTATCGACGCACAAGAAGGCCAACAGCCACAAGCATGAAGATAAACAATGTGGAGATTGAGAGCAAGTTTGAGAGAATCCCAAGCGATGTGAAGAAAGCAATTATTGCCGTGGCTGAAAGCATGACCACTGTGGCATTGAGAGGAGTCCCAGTTTTCTCATTCACAATGGCGAGCCATGGGGGCATCAGGTGTGTACGTGCAATATGTGTGAGATATCGAGCTTCACCCACTGCTGCTGCAAGTAAAACTGTTGTCATGCCCTTCAATGCACCAGCAGCAACTACGTACTTAGCCCATCCCAAACCTACGGCTTCAAATGCCACAGAAAATGGTGATCTACATCAATATCTTTGTATGGTTGCATTAGGCATAGTGTCATAGCTAGTAAACAATATACCAATGTAACAACCGTCATTGAACCAACAAGACCAATAGGAATGTCCCGACCGGGATTCTTTGTTTCTTCAGCCATGGTTGAGATAACATCAAATCCAAGATAGGCAAAGAAAAGCACTGCTGATGCTTGAAAGGTGCCACGGACGCCAAATGGTACAAAGTCACTGTAATTTTTGCTGTCAGCTTTTGTAAGGCCTGCAATGATGATGAAGAGAAGGACAGCAATATGGATGATGGTGGCAATGTAATTGAATATTGATGAGCCCTTTGTGCTCATAACAGCCATAACACAAATGATAGCCAAGACAACAATGGCAATGGGGTCGAGGTATCTGTAGTCTGGTGATAAACTATGGGCTACAATGCGGAAATCATTTGGCTGGTGGTTCAAGAGTGTGGCAAAGTAGGATGTCCAAGAACGGGAAACCGCTGCTCCACCAATCACGCACTGGAGTAGGATGTTTCCGGCAACGATGAAGCCCATGAACTCACCCAGCTCTACCCTTAAATAGGCAAATGATCCACCTGAAAGGAAGCAACTTGTTAGTTTAGCCATATTATTTAACCATATATGTTAATTTGTTCTGATTATTGAAGGGTCAGACACAATTTTTGTCCAACCGTGCTTGTCAAGGTAAAGGGTGTTGTTATGAATTCCCATTAACGAGCAATTAACAAATAAAAAGACAATATTTCTAAGATCAAGAAATTATTAAATCAAAACTATTTGTATTTTATCCTTTTTTTTTTAGCATTCAAGTAACACAAGACATGTCAGGTTCAATTAAAACTTCCTGATATTTATAACACGTTCAGATCTCCATTTTCCAATTATTATAACTATGGAATAATTAAAATGAATGACATAACACAATTTTTTTTAATATATAATATGTTTCGAGTGATAAAACTGTGAAATAAAACTTGGTTATTCGATCTGAATGGAATTTATCCATGTGAATTCTGTATTTGAAAGGGAGTTATATGTATACATGCAGATATTAATATGTGTATTTTTTTTTCAATTAATAAAAAAACATTACATTTCAACTGTCGGAGGAGCCAAACTTCCATAAAAAAGCGGAGAAGAAAAAAAAATCAAACATATTATTAGTCTACAGATTGCTTTGTGTCCATAAACTTTCTCATTTTGGGAAAATTATTAGGTACTCTCGGAGTACTATAAATGTATATTCCTCATTCTCACATAAATGATGAGTCTCACCATGAATTTAATAATTAGGACTTACCATTTATGTAAGAGAAGGAAGTACGCATTTATAGTATTCCGAGAGTATACAATAATTTCCCTCGTTCTGATTACTAACTTAATCAATTATTAGATTTTATCAATCAAAAGGTTGAAAGCTTTTTCTTTCTTTACTTAATTATTTTGTTTTGGTTATACATGGCTAATTGCAGACACAAGCATTTCACACTATTAATAAACCTAAATTACACCTTATTTTGTTTTGGTATTCGTCACAAAAACCCTCTTTACAAGAATCATTTACGTAAAAGCCAGCTTTATTGTCAGGACACATCCTTCTTTTCGCGTAAATCATTATATTAATATCAAGGTGTATTAACAAACTTACGGGCAAATTTTTCTTCAACTTTTAAGAAAATGAACTTAATCACATGAGCCGAAACGAAAGTCTAGCAGGATTAAAATAAGAGCATGTGCATGGATTTCTTCCGAATCGATCTTGTGAAGAAGACCAATTGTGTGTAGACTTCTAAAAATTACTTCAATTTCATAACGATAAACTAGGATTTTTAAAATCGGCTTTTGTACCTTTATCCAAAGCATATTCACAATAATACGCGATTAAATATAATATATTGAGTTAGAAAAGTTATATAATGTTAAAAAAATTCATATGTATAACAAAAAATACACCTAAATGATTTTATCAATTGTCACAAAACAATTCTATAAAAAAAAAGAAAAAAAATTGTCACAAAATGGGTTAGAAAAAAAAAAAAAAAAAACCTCTATCTGTACGTAGAGCATTGAACTGGCCTCCAATAGATATGGCCAGAGCTTAAACATATAAAAAAATACTCTCCCTCCCAAGGAAGTCAATACCGTACTAGAGGCTGTATCAATTTGGCCACCGGTACGATATATTTCGGATACTGGTCAATACCGGTGTACCGTTTTGGGTTTACCGCTATTTTATATATTTAATATATATACACACACCAAATCCAAATTAAGTAAAAAAATTGGAGAGATCAAAGGTTAGGTGAAATAATGAAATGAAATTATCTACAAAATACTTTCATTATTGATTATTTTAGAGACAAAAATTGCCACAATTACCAAAAAAAAAAAAAAAAAGCAGCATTTTGTATTTCAGTCCGATACAGCCGAAATTAGCCGGTATGGCTGGTACGCGGCCGGTACGGCTGGTATTTTTTCCAGTACAAAATAGGAGTGTACCGGTACCGGTGCACTGGCCGGTACAGTATGTACCGGCTGGTACCGGTACGATATCGACCACCCTGCTCCCTCCTAGACTTAAAAAAAACCCATTTCTCAAAAGACCCAGGTTTCTCAAAAAAAAAAAAAAAAAAGACTTAAAAACCATTTCTCTAAGTCCAACAATTAAATCGAAGCCATACGGCCAAATCTTTAATTTCCTACATATTAGCCAATTAAATATGGAAGTTAATATCTACAACATTTTCATAATACTTTAATAACAAAATGAGTCATGGTACTTAGGGCAATTGTTAATAAATCATATTAAGAAAGTTTTGACATCATTTTTGTGAGAAATATAAAAGGCAAAACTACAATATTGGTCTCTCGAGTTTATTCTATGTGTGCAATTGGTCTCTTAAGTTTGGTCTCTTAAGTTTGAAGCGAGCACAATTGGTCCCTTAAGTTTTAAAGTTGAGTTGTATTAGTTTTTTTACTAACTACCGTTAGTGGTGTTACTAATGTAGCTAACGAAACAACGACTTGACAATTTTTTTTAATGATGTGGCTTTTTTTTATTAAAAATTAGAAAATAAATTTCTCTAAACAGTATAAAATTTACTTAGTGAAAAAAAAAAGTAGAATATACAAAAACTCCTCTCAACATTCTCTGTTTGTTTCTTTGTAGCAAAAACCCAAAAGAACCCACCTCTCTTTGCCTGACTTGCTTGCTTCTCTTCTTTTAGATTTTTCCTTTTTCACATTTCATAATAAACAAAGTCATTTTATTCCATTGGTATTCCGAGATGGAAGAGGTGAGCGTAGGGGCAGAGAGCGGAACGACGATGCCTTTATCATCATCAAAACCAACATCAACAATAACAGTAACAACGTCGTCCTTCTTGTTGCTCCCTTGGAATCTCCCTCTCTTGTCGGCCATCGTCGCCACGCTCTTGCCTAGTTCCTCAAGCTCTTCACCTCTTGGTTTGTTTGAACAAACTCTCTCTCTAGAGTTTGATGGCTTCCCTTATTAATCGCAATTGTGCCGGGTTGTGAATCACATTGCATAAATTTATTTTGCAATTTTTTTAAATAATAAATGCCACGTCATTAAAAAAATGTCAAGTTATTATTTTGTGAGCCACATAAGTAATATAACTAATGACAGTTAGTAAAAAGACTAATATAACACAGTTTTAAAATTTGAAGGACCACTTATGCTCACTTCAAATTTAAGGAACTAATTGCGAACATAAAGTAAACTTGAGGGACTAATATTGTAGTTTCACCAATATAAAAAGATGTCAACAAAATTAACTATTTTATCATTTTTTTCATTAAATATTTCTAAAAGTGATTCCAAAACCAATGCCCTTAGGGCATTATTTGAAGTAGACTGAGATTGAGAGGGAGAAGGAGATTGAGTTATATAACTCCTCCATGAACGACAGCTACCATAGGAACCATGGTGAAGTTCTCACTCACGAAGTTGTCTGGAAACTTGCCTGTGATGATGAGTCTGGCAATAAGTTTCACCCCACTGACATTATCTACAAGAAAGCCGTTGATAAAGGAATAGCAAAGATCAAGCCTTTTATGGAACTGAATTCTTAACATATGTTACTATCTCACAGTGCTTAATGGGTTCTAACTGGCAAAAGATTAGGAATGGGGTGGGTTTTTTATTTTTTATTTTTTTATTATTATTTACGAGGAGAGTGGGTTTATCGAATTGGTTTTTGTTTTTAATTTTTGGATTTTTTATTTGATATTTTTTAGAAAATAAATAATTAAATAAAAATTAAATTTTTTATTAAGGCAAGACAACATAGTTTTGGTAATTTAACAGCAAAAGTGGATGGTAAGATAACAGAAGTCTAAATTTGGGTGTTTTGAAACTTAGAGGACTTAATTGACAAGTGTCAAATTTAAAAGATTGAAATGAAAGGTAGTAATACTTAGAAGGTAAATTTTGAAATTTAGCCTAATATAAATAAGGGTGTGGCTTAACCCTAGTAGTTTTATTATTGAATATATTCTTTTATTTTAATGAGAAATTATCACGTCAATCACTAGCTATACCTTTGTTTTATTGAGAACTAACAAAATGTCAAATTCAAAAACTGCTAAGAACTAAACCAAACCCAAAATTAACTAGATTTATACAAAATTTGGAAAAAGAAAAAGAAATTAATGAGCTAGATAATAAGGATGTAATTGGTACCTGCAACTGGGATCTCAACGGCAAATTCAGTGTAGCAAAAAACAGAGAGCAATGCAGAGATACCCGAAATGACGTAGGACAATACAACAGCAGGTCCTGCATGTTGTTGAGCCTCAAGCCCTGTAAGGACGAAGATCCCAGCTCCAATCACAGCTCCTATGCCAAACCAAATGAGGTCCCACCATGTTAACGTCTTCTTCATCTCGTGCTGGCTCTGTGCCTTCATATCCACAAGCTCCGTCTCCTCCAACGACCGAGTCAGCACTCGATCTTTCAGCCTATGTGGCGTGTCCTTCAACGCCCTCACGTAGTTTGCCCAGCTATGAAAAGATTCATCGGGGAGAAATTTGTGTTTTGCGAACGAGCACCCTCGTTTCCAAACACCTTCCTGCCTTCCATATTCTCCCATCCTGATTAAACCTCTACTCTCTTTCTCTGTTTGGTTCCCAAGAATATAGAGAGAGAGAGAGAGAGAGAGAGATGAAAGTAAGAGTTTAATGAATTTTTTTATGAACCACACAGCTAGCGTATTAATAAATATTGTGTACATATATATAGCTCTATACAACACGATTTCAGAATTATCAATACAGTTATCTACTTTTTTTTTTTTTTTTTTTTTTGAGAGTCAATACAGTTATCTACTTGAATTATTTTTTCTTTCTCAAAAAAAAAAAAAAAAAAAAACACTTGAGTTCTTTTTTTAGTACTATTATTATAATTCGATTGTATACTATTTTAATTAATTAAGTTCTTCAATTGGATTCAAATATTTGATATTTTAATTCAAATATATTTTTTTAGAAAGATAGCACTTGTCTTATCTTATTGATCAATGCAGTCAAGTGTTGAAATTTAATTGGAAAACCTAATATACTCCATCTAAGATAATGTATCTAAGTTTCTTATCCAACCTATAATTACAATAAAGAGAGGCAATCTGAACCTGGACATCCATATTGGATAGATTAAAAAGTTTCACTTAGCAATGAATCTACATCACTACATATATTTTTAGTTTGCCTATTAATAAGTAATAATAATGTGTTGGTTGTTCTTTTTTTTTTTTGAGAGAAATGTGTTGGTTGTTCAGTTTATGAATCACCGTGAGTTGGAGCTACTTTAAAGAAGGATATAATTTTTCTTAAAGTTAATTTGAAGGAAGAGTTCTTCAACTATTACTATCTAATAACATTTTTTTTTTCCAAATATTTCGTCAAATAATAATTTTTAGAAAGAAAATGAAGAGTAATTGTGTCTCCCAACAAAAAAAAGGGTAAAATTTTCATGCATTCACATCAGGGGAATCAACTGGCTTGAATTAAATACTAATTCTATGAATGCGTAGGCCTAGCTGAGGAGAAAGACTACCCAAGGAGGTAATAGTTTCAAGGTCAAAGTGAATGCCTCAGCCTGAAGACGGTAACAGTAATTACACAAGATAGGTGGCAAAGGAAACTTCCTAACATAGGTGTTATTACTTTTGCACTAAATGCATTCTACCAACTAAATTAGCCACATTAATGGATGGAATGACACTTGAACAATACCATCAAAGCTTGTTACTTACTCAGCATGTCACCTCCACATTAAATGCATTGCCAACCAAACTGGTCACTTTAATGGTTGAATGATACTTGAACAATGCCATCAAAGCTTGTTACTTACTCAGCATGGCCTCAAAAGAAAGGGAAAGGAAAGATGTGACAAGTATCTTTATCAAGGGTCATCAACCATTCAAGAGGAGGCCCCAAATCGAAGCTGAGACACTATAAAAGGAAAGAGATGCCTAATAAATAGGGATCAGATTCTGAGTGAAAGAGAGAGAAAATAGAAAACATACTTGACATATGTTGTTTCTTACTTTTTTTACTAAGTGTAAAGGCTTTGATGGTTGAATAAGAGATCCAGGGTTTAATCCCCGCTTACACCAAAAACTGATTAGTGCTTTGGTTTGATGATAAAGAATTATCATCAAGAGCAGACGCCATAAGTTGAAACTCTATCTCAAAAGAAAAAAAAAAAAAAAAAAAAAAAAGGCTTCTCGTCATTTCGAGGAAGATAAAGTAAATATAAATTCACTTTTATTACTTACCCTTTTCTAATAATATGATATTTGCTAATCCTTAGCAAAGAATTGTTGTGATACATTTAACTACTGGTCCAAAGTCCCAAATCTACAAATTAATTGTTGTGGACCTTACTCCAAACCCAACACCTTGTTGGGCCCCGGATTTTTGTCCCACACAAGTGCGTTATTGCTATGAGCCTGATAGAAATCATTCAAGAACGCCTAATTTAAAGCATTAGAAGTTCTAAACTCCCTTAAATCAGTCATCAATTTTTTTTTTTTTTTCCTATTTTGAGAAACCAGACCAAAGAGCCTGGGATTTATTCCAAAAGCTAAATCAATGAGCATCACGAGAAACAAGGGGAGCAATGTTAGCAGGTAGGTCTTCCAACAACACCTGAAGCCCCAAAGAAGCACTGGCTTTCTTTGCTAACGCAATAGAGACAGAATTACAAACACGATTAACATGAATAAAATCAATACACTGAAAAACTAAGGCTTGAACACGAATATCATCTAGTATGTTCTCGTAGCTGGCTAGCTTGCCAGTACCATTTTGAAGAGCGTCAATGACTGTGGCTGAATAACCTTCGACTACCACACGAGATAGACCAATTTCTAGAGCAAACTGGACTGCCCGCTGACGGGCCAAAGCTTCCAACTCTGCTATGGACTGAACAAGAGAGGTGGGCATGGAGAGTGCCCCAATAGGCGCACCACAGTTGTCACGAACAATCATGCCTAATCCCGCCAGGTTTGAAGACTGAAACACCGCCGCATTGAAGTTAACCTTGTAAATGTTCAGTGCCGGAGGGCGCCACTGTTGCAAAGTTTGAGGGCGAGGAGGGACCATCTCATCAACCTGGGCTTCAAGAAACTCCCGCAGAAGGTTGCCTGCGCTACTGCAAATACGAGCTACAGGTTGGGCATGTCGGCCAAAGTGTAGAGCATTCCGCCTATTTCAGATGCACCATGCAGCAATAACATATATTTCAGCTCTGAACTCATCTCGGCATTGCATAAACCTAGATAATAGCTCGCAGAAACTATCAGGTTGAACTGGGATAGCTAGCTTGGTGGAACCACTCCAGAGATGACCACACACTAGCAATTTCCTTGCAAAGCCAGAGTGCATGTACTTGGTCCTCAGGGTGTTCTTCATCGTCACCATCCTATATATATAAATTCTGCTTGCTTTATTCTTTAAAAAGTGAATTAAAATTACTAAAAGACAACACACATTTCTAATTCTCTATCTACTCCCCATAGTTTTCAAAACCAACAGAAAAAGTGTCTTGTTTTATTCTTAACCCCACATATGTCCATGACCAAATATACAAATGAGTAAATGACACACCTATGATATACAACCATCTCTAACAAGAAACTATCTACACATCCAATCCACATAAAAATAATAATAATAAAAAACTCAAAATCCAAAAAACATGAAAACCTAGTTGAATTGCTGAGAATTTATGTTTCTTGCTTACAAACCATAGTAAAAATATATTTCACATTCAAGAAAATTAGATAATACCCTTATATTTCTATCAAAAAAAAAAAAAAAAAAACACCTCCTTATATGATGTCACGGAAGCCTAAAGAAAGCACACATGATATTCTCTTAATAGAATAGAAACTAAACTATTAACTTTTGGTAGAAAATCTTGAATCCACAAGGGGTTTTTCCGAATCCCTAAGGAGAAGAAAACTGGAATCCATTAGAGAATGAATTTAACAAAAAGTCTGTGTTTATTGATAATAGTTTGATTTGTCTTTGATGGCTACAAAACATATAAATACTAAGAAAAATATCTAAAACCATAATTCGCATTAATACGCAATTAGGGGACAAAATACCAAAATTTACCAAAAAATGGCAAAATTGAGTTAAATGCAGAATCATAAACTATTGACCTTAGGGGTTATCCCAAAACAAGCGGGACCTTATTATGACTTTTGAGCAAAAAACTATTAAGGAAACAAATATTACTATAAACAGTAAAATCACAATTTTCAGGGCCTAAATAAAGGAATTCGTCATTTTCAGGGGTACCACGCTCAGAAGGCCGTTTCGCTTTATCCAGCCAAATTTCATGCGATTCCGACTTTGACGACTATAAAACATATAAATACTAAGAAAAACATCTATAACCCCAATTCATATTAATTACGCGATTAGGTGACAAAATACCGAATTTTACCAAAAATGACAAAATTGAGTTAAATGCAGAATCATAAACTACTGACCTTAAGGGTCGTCCTAAAACAAGCGAGACCTTATTATGACTTTTGAGCAAAAAGTCATTAAGGAAAAAAAATATTACTATAAACGACAAAATCACAATTTTCGGGGCCTAAGAAAAACATCTAAAACCCTAATTCACATTAATACGCAATTAGGGGACAAAATACCAAAATTTACCAAAAAATGGCAAAATTGAGTTAAATGTAGAATCATAAACTTTTGACCTTAGGGGTTGTCCTAAAACAAGCGGGACCTTATTATGACTTTTGAGCAAAAAGTTATTAAAGAAACAAATATTACTATAAACAGCAAAATCATAATTTTCAAGGCCTAAATAAAGGAATTTTTCATTTTCAGGGGTACCTCGCTTAGAAGGCCGTTTTGCTTGAGCTAGCCAAATTTCATGCGATTTCGACTCTGACGGCTGCAAAACATATAAATACTAAGAAAAAACATCTAAAACCCCAATTCGCATTAATTACACGATTAGGTGACAAAATACTGAAATTTACCAAAAATGACAAAATTGAGTTAACTGTAGAATCATAAACTACTGACTTTAAGGGTCATCCTAAAACAAGCGAGACCTTATTATGACTTTTGAGCAAAAAGTTATTAAGGAAAAAAATATTACTACAAACGGCAAAATCACAATTTTTGGGGCCTAAATAAAGGAATTCGCCATTTTCAGGGGTACCTCGCTTAGAATGCTGTTTCGCTCTAGCCAGCTAAATTCCATGCGATTCCGACTCTGAATCCAAAACTCATGATTTTTACTAGTGACTTTTTGCCTTGTGCGTTGATTTCAGGTGCGCGTGAGACTCCAGAAAGGCCATGACGGTCTGTTCTACATCATTATAATATAGGGAGAAGTGATTCACAAATTTTCACAATAAATCTTAAATAATAAGTTGTTATTAGTTATAATTTAAACTCACCACTAAAATTATTTTTTTGCTCACTATTACAGCAAGTAATATTATGTCACTTAAGATTTGTTGTGAAATATTATAGATATAACATTTTCTCATAATGTAAACTACAACAGTCCATGTCTATGAGAATGACCCAACAAAAATTATCAGATACCCATTAAAAAAAAAAAAAAAAAGAGTGTATATATGACCAAACTAAAGCTTCAAAAGAAAAACCCACATCTCGTAGTTCTTGTTATTGGCTTCGATTTACTGTTATACAATGTAGTTACCTGAGAAAGACACGCCAGAGTTTAATTGAAACTAGAAATTGAACGGGGGAGATTAACAAATTGGGAGTGGCCGGGTTTCCAGTGATCGTTGATGGGAATTGATCATGAGAGGGAACGGAAGGTTTCGAATTTGTGAAGCAGGAAAGTCCCACAGTTTTAAGAAGAGGAATTGAGTGAAAACCTTAGCGTTGCCTGTAAATCTTCTAGAAGTGGCTGATGCAAAGAGTGCAAGGAGTGGCTGCATCCTGCATCGAATATTTTCAATGTCGTGGTGCCTCAGGACAATTTTTTTTTTTTAATAATTATTATACGTTTTTAGGCCATCGTTAAAATAATTTTAAGAAAGTTTTGACAGCACTTTTATAAGAAATATAAAAAATAAAAAAACAATTTTTATTTTCCTATAAAAAGTTTCAAAAAATATATTATAAACCAATACCCTTAGGATATCTGTAAACTTTTCAAAAAGAAAAAGAAAAAGAAAAAAAGAAGAAGACAACAAATAGCAGTAGGACTATGATTCATGGTTTGAAAAAGGAGAAATGGTAAGTCCACAATAATTTTACAACACTTTCACAACAAATCTTAAGTTACAAGTTGTTATTGACTATTATTGGTGATGTTTCTTAATAAAAGAGAGAATATTACTAATGAAAAAAAGAAAATTAACTTCAAAATTAGAACCAATAACAACTTACCTTGCCACCTAGGATTTGTAGTAGACATAGCCAAGGTTATCAGCATCAAGAGCCTACATGGGATTGGTGAGAGAGTTTAAGGATCAAATTGTAGGATTGACACGAGGATTGAAGATCATTTTTTTTATTAAAAAAATATACTATACATAGACAACGTAAACAATTGATAGTGGAGTTACAAAAACTTAAAAATAAAATATCAGCTTTGTTGTAGATGGTCTCTCTCATAGTGGTGTCATCTTTGAATTTCTCAACTTCTCACACTCACCTTCTACTTTCTAGTAGTCTAGTATCTTCTCTTCTCTTCTATTTTCTATAATTTTGTTTATTAGGTTAAGTTGATGACACTAATGACGTGAACCTTAAGTTTTTATTTTATATATATATATATATATTCATAATTTGTTTGGGTTAGGGCTAGGGCCACTATACTGATCTGTTTATTACATTTTTTTTTATCAGTTTAGATTATTTGGGCTCCATTTGAAGGCCTGAAACAAGAAAATTTGATTTTCTTTCCTTCATAGCACATGACCTTTAGTATCGATATAGGATCGAGATCCTATATGATCCTAAGATCTAGGTTGGAATCCTATAGGGATTTCAGCTTAGTAGAGATCTTAGTAATATTTTGGAACTTTTAGGGATGTAGGATCTCAGGATCTTAAGATTTTAAGATTCTAATCGAGATATTGATAAACATGGACGTAAATATTTTCTCTAAAAAGTAAAAACTAGAAAGTTTAAAGAATCGGAAGCTAGGGTAAGGATTAATTCCAATGTTCAGTTGCACTAGACTCAATCCAAGTCCCTAGAATCGAAAGAGATTTAAGGTTTTGAATTATTAAATAATTTAATAAGGTTTTGAATTGTTAAATTATTTGTGACATCTTAAATAATTTAATAAGTTAAAAAATTAAAAAAATGGAACAAATTTTTAAAAATATTTCTTCCTGATTTAAAAATAAAAATGGTGAAATTAAATAATTTTTGAGTACGTTTTCTCAAATTTTATATAGGAAAAAATATTAAAAAAATACTAGTAAAATAATACTTAATCTTTCAAATATAGCAAATAATCTTAAACAAGAAAATAAATTTGATGCATCACAAATAATAATTCTAAGTATATTAGTCACAATAAGTATTTATGATTTTAATTATATATTTAAAGTTATACATTTTATAATGGGATTATTTGATTTTTTATAAATATTATATATCTATGTTTTTATAAATTTAATTTAAACCATAATTTCTTCACGGGTCTAGCTCCCCTCCTGTTATAAACTCTCTTATTTCTTATCATTCTAATATAGATGAAAGATACTTGGCAAACTAACAATCCAAATGGTTTACTTCTTGAGGGTGTTCGTTTGGTTGCTAGTTCTTTTAATCAATTATTTTACTCTCATGTTAAGAGAAAAGATAATAAAGTTGCTCATAATCTGGCTAGGTTTGCTATTAATGTAACAGACTTTTTTGTGTGAATGGAGGATGTTCTACCACAGTTTGTTTCTGTACTTCAGGCCAATTTAGCTGGCATTTCTTAATTTTATGTAGTTTTGTCTTCTTTCTAAAAAAAAAAATCCAAAGGCAAAAAAAGTAGCCACATTAGTCTCTCTCTCTCTCTCTCTCTCTCTCTCTCTCTCTCAACCGTTAGCAAGCAAACCCACCATCATCCATTAACACCATTGGCAGTGGACGGCAAGGAGCTGTCAGAAATAATGTCAGAGATTGATATCATTTGAGAAGCTTGGCTAGCATGTCAAAATCGTTGCTACAATCATCTAGAAGCTTGCCAATTTTTTTCTTTGATTTTTTATTCCTAATTTCCAACGTCTATCTCTCTCCCTTTTGCCATTGATTTCATCACCACTGTGTGGTTAGTTTTCTCTCCTTATGTTTCTGACACTTCTTTTTGTGATATATATTTGATGGATGTATGTGTATTTTGGGGTGATTGATAATATTTATTTGATTTTACTGTTTTGGGTTTCTCTAGGTTGTTCTTAGGGTTTCTGTTTAAGAGAGACGAAAAGGAACAAATTTTTAAAGACTTACTACTCTAGTTGGCTTTTACCTCTTCTAGGTTTTTGGATTTGTCCAAAAATATTTGTTTCAATTTGGGTGATGTGTTCTCTCCGGTGAAGAGGTGGCTATTTTTTTGCCTTTGAATTGTTAGTCTGCTAGGTGTCTTTCATCTATATTAAAATAGGAGGAAACCGGAGACTTTGTAACAGGAGGGGGACTAGATTTTTTTTTTTTTTTTTTTTTTTTTTTTTTTCACTATAGGAAGCATTGTTGCCTTGGTAATCATGTGTATATTGCAATGTGTGATCTTTTGTTCACAAGTTCTTTTTAAAAAAAAAAAAAAAACGAGGCTAGAAAATAAGGATGGTACGTACCTGCGCTTGGGATCTCAATGCCGAATTCAGTGTAGCAAAAAACAGAGAGCAATGCAGAGATGCCAATGACGTATGACAATACAATCGCAGGTCTTGCACGTTATCGAGCCTCAAGTCCCGTAAGGACGAAGATCCTAGCTCCAATCACAGCTCCTATACCGAACCACATTAGGTCCCACCACGTCAGTGTCTTCTTCATCTCATGCTAGCTTTATGCCTTCACGTGCACTAGCTCCGTTTGGTCTGACGACCGAGTCAGCACTCGATCTTTCAGCCTACATGGTGTGTCCTTCAATGCCCTCACATAATTTCTTCAGCTCTGAAACAATTCATTGGGGAGAAAATTGTCTTTGTGCATGAGCACCCTCTTCTCCGAACACCTTCGTCTCTTCCGTATTTACCCATCTCTCTCTCTCTCTCTCTCTCTCTCTCTCTCTCTATTTGCTTCCAAGAGTATAGAGAAAGAAAGAGAGAGATGAAAGGAGTGTAATGAATCTATTCTGAAGCACACAGTTAGGATATTAATAAATATTGTTTATTATCAGCTCTAAATGGCAACTAGCCACAGTTCTAAATAAATTTATCTACCTATATCCTTTTTTATTACTATTATTGTACGATTGTCGGTCCATTGTTGGGAAGCCCACAAGCCATTGGTTGGATAAAAGTCCATCAAATCCAGTCCATGATGCTCGACTGAGATAACTATGGGTTGTTTCATTCTCGAGCTTTAATATAGCTCGGGGCCCTGCTCTGAGGTACCTTGGTAATGCCTTGGGAGAGATTGCCGCTGAACAGCATCTGGTGTCTGTTGCAAGTCCCAAAACAGATTCATCTATTTCTAAAGTGGGGCCCTCTTTTGTCAGGAACAATCCTGATGGGCCCCACCTATACGAAAAACCATTGAAAGTGATCATTAGTGATCCACTTAAGAAGCCTATAAATAGTAAGAAAATGAAGGAGAAGGGGTTAGACACTGTAGGGTGAGGACCCAGAAAATTAGAGTGAGAGAAACTGAGAACAATGATCCGTGGGAGGACTAGTGAAGTGCACCTTAGGTACAGGCTTTCACTTTTAGGAGCTTTCCATTGTAGGATATCCATATATCTATTGCAATAAATAGATTATGAGCCCAGTTAGATAGTGGGCCCATTAGCTGAGTTGTGCCTCCACAATTGGCGTCGTTTATGGGAATCTCCTGCTCAGCTGGAGTTCCAAGCGAAGTAAGACACCTTTGAGCAAGGCCGACTAGCATTTGACGAGTTCAGCAGATAGTTGGTTTGAGGCCTCGCCTTGGGTTTCGAGTTAGCATGAGAGAAGTCAAAAAAAGGGACCAAGGCTATAGGAACGAAGAGCATGTGGAACAGCCAGACTTGGGGGAAGGATCCTCGCAGTTGTATCAATCAACATCTTACATCCCCGAGCAGGAGTAGTATGATAAAAGGGATTAAGAGTTAGAGAATTTGTGTAAGCAAGTTAAAGATTTAGAGATATAAGTGCGGGGTAGGCGTTAGAGAAGGAATCGCGACGAATCCCCCAAAGGTTTTGGTAATACCGGGAAAAGTCGAGGAGAGTTTTCCCACCAGAGTGGTTCTCGCTAATCAAGGGAGAGATCACATGAGTTCGCCAAGTGGCTGTCAAATTCTCCCAACCAACAAAGGCATCGCAGTGCTGCGATCGATGCCATGAGTCGGACTCTATGAAGAGCAACTAGGTCGCAATTCTTTGATGAGATTGAGCATGCACTAATGCCAAGACGTTTTAATTGACCACTGTTCATTTCATATGTTGGTAAGGGTGGTAAGGCTGACCCCATTGAACATGTCAGCCATTACATTTAGATGATGCTGTTGGATAGTTAGAAAGATGCAATTATGTGCAAGGTGTTTCCTTCCAGTCTTAAACCTACGGCTTTAAGATGGTTTAACGGGTTAAGGAAAGGGTCGATTTGCAGTTTCGGCGAGTTAATCCAAGAGTTCGGGGTTTGGTTCATGACTTGTAGTCAGGTACCCCAACCTATTGGCACATTGTTATCCATAAAGATGGGGGCTGAGGAAACCCTTTGGAGTTGTGCCAACAAATATTGGGAATTATATAATGAAATTGGGGGAGGCAATGAGAAGGTGGCTGCTAGCACCTTTAGATTTGCACTCCCGCAGGATTCTAAGTTGAGTGATCCGTTAACCATGAGGCCCCTTGAGAGCATGCATCAGCTTATGAGGCGGATAGAGGAGTATAAAAGCCTGGAAGATGACTAGCAGCAAAGTAAGGGTAAGGCTGTGATAACGCCTTAAAATGTATACTTGTTATATATTTATGTGGGCGTTATCTCCTTATTACTATTCTTAATTTGTAAAATTAAGCCATAATTTGCATTCATCTCTATTATTTATCTTTACATAATTTCTTGAATAAGATGTTATTCATTGCGTGTAATTTTCTACTTTTAGGAAATCATGTGAAAAAAATGAGTTTACAAGAGTCTGTGAGAGAATAGAGGCCAAACTAGAATTAAAGAGGAGCTAACGGACCATGCTTAAATATCTAGAGAGGTGCAGCTGGTGTGCTTGGGTCGCCTATCATGTTTGGAAGCTTCAAATAAGGAAATAAATCAAAGAGATAGAATTTGAAAAGGAAAAATCAAATTTGAGCACTGATAAGTATTTTGGGCATATCTTTCTCTTAAAAAATCCAATTGACACAAGGCTGGATAGGTTGGAACCGTGACTTAAATATCTACAACTTTCCAGTTTTGAGTTTTTGAAATTCTCAAGTTTTGAAGGCTGAAATTAACTCACAATTTATTGCTATAAACCTGGACGAAAATTAAAATAGTAAAAGTTTTATTTTCTTTGGACACTTTTTCTGTTAGGGTTTTGAAGGAAGGCTGGTAGAACGAATTTGGTAGAGAAACCCTTGTATTTTCCTTTTTCTAATGGCAGCCTAAACTCTTTGCCAGGGCTAGGGGTTATGTTTCTTCTATATGGTATGAATATTCAGCGTGATTCTTTCTAGGATTTTATCAACACCATATTTGATTGTTCAATTAGATTTCTATTGATGTATCAGTTCTCGCATACTTTCAATAAGTTCAATCATGTTTTTCTTATTGTTTAGATGAATTTCTAATAGTTTCAAATAATAATTAGGTTTTAAAGTGAATGGGTTTTCTGAACACTTTTCTAACTATATTATTAATCTAGGTTATCATGCGTCCTTGAATTGTCTCAGCTCATTCGAATCATAAGTTTTTAATTATATAAGAACAATCAATTATAAAATATATAATTTCTTAGATCACAAAGAATTTCGTATCGATATAGAGAAACACCCCCATGCCCTAGTATTTACATTATTGACTTAAATAAGTTATCACTGTTATTCTTGTTTACAATTACCAGACAAAAATTATTCTTTGTCTTCACCAAAAGTTTTTGTTTAATTATATTGTCTTTGAATTTATTTTGCTCCTTGTGGTTTGATCTCGGTACTTTGAGAATTATATTGCTACGATCTCTTGCACTTGGGAGTAAGCAAGTAAGCGCGCACCATTTCTCAGTACACAAAGGATCCATGGCTCGGGGGCTTCTAGCTGAGACCGAGGAGGGAAGTGAGAATTCAAGAGCCTAACGTCTGGACCAGGGAGATCAACATGGCATTCAAAGAGCCCATTCATAAAATCCAATGTAGAGTATTTAAGGATCATTTGGACCAATTGGTGAAGTCGGGGCACTTAAAAGAATCTGTGGTGGCGCCCAAGAGCAACATTACGAGGCATGCATCGAGAAGCCAAAAGAATACGCTCCCACCACCATTAGGGGTTATTAAAGTTATACACGCGGCTTCAATTGGCACGAATGCAAGTCGACGAAAGGGAATTTTAAGTGTGGTTTTAGTGGAGAATCTCGAGGGCAAAATTCTGCCAAAGAAGAGACCAAGGTTGAGCCAAGGGCCTATCAAATTCGGAGATGAATACTTGGAAGGAACAACATAGCTGCATGAAGACGCCCTCATAGTCACCTCTTGAATTGACAGCTTTGCAGTGAATAGAGTATTAATAGATTAGGGAAGTGGGCCTGAAGTGATGTACCTCGATCTATTCATGGGGTTGGGATTAAAGGCGAAGGACTTGTCTAAATACGACACTCCTTTAGTAGGATTTGATGGAAGGGTGGTGATCCTTGAGGGACAGATTTAATTTCCTGTTAATATTGAAGGAAAAGAGGTGATGGTAAACTTCATTGCAGTAAATTTCTTCTCCCTGTACACTGCTATCCTTAGTCGGCCCTAGATATCTAATACTATATATAATAGCAGAAGCCTTTTGCTACAATTAAGGAGGCGTTGACACCTCAGCCAAAAAAAAGCCGTACGGTGCAATGTTAACATACTGTTTGGATAGCCTCTCGGTATAAATAAGAAAATAACCGATTAAAATACAAAGAAGCCTGCACGGAGAGAGAGAGAAAAAGGCGATGCGGCCTGGTACATAGATGAAATTGAGAATAGAGAAAGAGGCAGAGTTTAGCGAGATAGAGAGACATCTCAGGCCAGCACCACCGTTGGACTCTGACCAAGAAAAATCTTGCTTCCCTCAACCGGCGGTACTCTGTTACAGGGTGAGTTCTGTGAGTTTTTTTGTTGGACAGGTTTAGATTTGATTCATTTTTGTTTTGGGTTTTTGGATTCTTTATCAAAATGTTTTGTCTTTTTCCAATTTTAAATATGATTTAGGAAGCCTTGATTTTGGTTTAGGGTTAGGTTTTTGGTCCAGCACCACCCATCTCCGGCTCCATTCAATCACAGCCCCAGCGATGATTTTGATTTAGGGTTATGTTTCTCTGCTCTGTTCATTGTCTGCCTCCATTACTTCTCTTCAACGGTGTATTCGGAAGGTACACAGTCACGAGCAAAGAGAAATAGAGTCAGAGAGATACATACCGCAGATGAGGTCCTGGAGGCTAGACTGAATTGGTGAAAGGGTGGGTTTTCTTCAGCAGCACATGACACAAAGGCCGCACCTAGGTTGTTTTGTTTCAATCAATTTGGGTTCTTTCCTTTTTAGTTACAACCCTGTTCCTTGCTTCTTCTTCTTCTTCTTCTTCTTTTTTTTTTTTTTTTTAATTCTATTTTCTTATATTTGAATCTCTTGGCCTCCTTCCCCCTCCTTCAAACCCTTTTTTCTTTTCATCTGCCCAATTATTGATTAGATGCACTTCAGTCCCCACACGTTATGTCCTCCTCCACGACCATTGCGTTGATTGTAATTTTATTTATTTTACTTTCTTTTTTAATCATTTACGTTGCGGCTTTCTACTCTATATGCTTTTAAGTGCCTAAATTTTGGTGAGTTTGTATTTGTGGGTGTTTTTCCCCTTGGTTGCCTTTAGACTTTGGAATTGAAAAACTTGTGATTTTTTGCAATAATCACTTTTTTATGTTATAATCTATTTCGCATTCTATAGTATTGTTAACATCTTTAAAATACTTTGGTTTGATATTGCAGGGACATTCTCACAACTTTGGAGATTGGTACCTCTCTCCTTGCTCACAGTGAGCATAAAGCAGATTGCCGAAATAGTTACCTGTAAAGTTCTGTTTTTAATTCTTAAAATCTTTGAAATACTTTGGTTTGATGGGGGCACATTTGCATTAGAAGAAATTTTTGAAGAATGAAGTGGATTTTAATCAGAAAGTGCTGAAGCCCAACTGAAGATTTTTTGCAAAAACAAGTTTGAAGAGAAGCCAGTAAGCACCACAGTTTTGAAATGTTCTAATTTGCATTTTTTTAATAGAATAATTTGCATAAGTTCATGATTTGTTTTTGAAGCAATTCGAAGATTTAATTGCATTAACTAGCATGGCTCTTCATTAAAATTTATCTTTATACTGTTGAAAGCAACAATGTGTGCTAATTAAAAAGTAGATTTGGGTATTTTGTCGTTTGATGAGTTGCCTTGAATGTGTTTGATTATAGTTGTCAATCGGACTCGCATTAGAGTTGTGACTGGGATTTATACCTACTTTGATTTGAAAGAACAAAAAACAAGCCCTCTCTCAAAACTCTTTTTAAAAAACAGAGAATGCCAAGAAGAAACCTGCACTTGACCATAAATTAGGATTTGATTTATGATTATTTCAATGAATGAATTATGTAGACTACTTAAACTATCTTTTGGAATTGTCTTCCAAGTTTCAGGCTTCTCTTTTTCTTCTTCCTTGGGTAAACAATATTGAACGTCTTCTTTTTTTCGTTTGCAACTTCATCCTGATGCAAACTCAGGAGTTACCCTCAAAATCAAAGGGACGTAATATATGTACAGCCGTTCTTGGTAATGCAGTGGCTGAAAAGCACTTAGCATCAAAAAAGGATTAAAGGGAACATCCTAACAAACCTGTAAGATAGCCTGAAGGGGATATTCTGTGTAGTTGAGAGGGAATTAGTAGCAACTCCCACAAGTCCCATGGTGAGTCACACAGATTCCCACACTGTTTCCACAACATATAGCATAGTGACTCCCTCAATGACTTTGGTGAGTCCAAATAGTGATTCCCTCAATGACTTTGATGAGTCCAAACAAGTTCCTATAAGTACACTTTGGTGAGATTTTTTATCTTCAAATAATTGGCATTACAATTATCATGGATTTTGATTCTATAGATCTATTATACCAAGCAATGATTGATGCTTTTGAATGCTTCAGACTCTATCCTCAAATTGTGGATAATCTATTATTTCAGGTGTAGGTTATTCATGATATTTAGATTCAGAGTTTGAACTTTTGGATTTACTGTAAATGATTGCATCGTTGTAGTGCCCTTCATTGCTTTGAGAAGTAAATTTTGACTTGAATGAAATAAGATAAACTAAAGTTTATATGAATGAAATAAGATGCATGTGGCAGTGTTTCAATTGCCATTACTCTGTATTCTATTCTATATATTAACTCTACAAATAACATAGCTCTTCACTATATTGAAGTCTTGGTTGATGAAAGTGGAAAAGCACTGTAGACAAAAATTGAAACTGCTATTTTTATTTTGAACGCATATATGCTCAATTAGGGTTTCAATTGCTTCAAGCCTTGAATTGTTGGCATATCTACACATAAAAAAAAGGTCCAATTTAGGATTTAGGGAACATTCAAAATTCTTCAGTTGCTCTAATTATATTTGGGTCTTAAAAAAACATTTTTTTCTTTTTAAGCCTTGGTATTGAATTTGGGTTGTGAGTTTTGTATCATAGTTGTTTTTTTGGGTTAGTTGAATGGTGGGTTAGCATGCAAAGCTAAGATTAGCACCATTAAATAGGGACAATGTGCCATTGCAGAGGCTTTGCTACTTGATCCTATTCTGCTTTGCAGAGGGTCAGGCATTTGAAGTTGAATTTAACTAAGTGCAAGGGCATAGTGTTTGCCCACCAAAAACTTAAATATACTTCAAACCATTAAATATTGAACCATCACTAGCTTCTATTCTGTTGTTCTATTGGCAAAGTTTAATACATAGAACATTTATAAATATACTAAAAGTTGAACATTTATATGTCTGCAAATTACATTTACAAATATGCAGATACAATAGTGTGTGCAACTGAACCAGCTATCCAGTCTTCACTTGCAATGTTGTTGAAATAGAGATCAAGTATGAAATAAAGAAGCAGAAGCAAAGCAGAAGAAGGCGTAGCCATCGGTTTTTATTTTCAAACTTTTAAAAGTTAGTTTATTTTTACTAAAAAAAACCACCCTTGATCTCATTTCTAACATCTTTTTACTAATTCTACTATATGATTTTCATGAATAGAAGGCAATAGAACAATTTAATTTTATATGCACTCAAAAAAATAATTGTATGTACACAATCTGTTTGATAAAATTCCTTAATGTAATTTTGTTTGATTCTAGAATTCTTATTTGTAGAGAGTTGTCAGTTGGAAGGGAAATAAGGAGGGTGGTCTTGGTAGGAGTAAAGTAATGCTCCCTGGTGAAATGCTGATGGAGGTTGAGACCCTTCTTGCAACTCAGGTGCTACCATTTCTTTATTTTTTGAATTTAGAATTATGGACCTTGATTGATTACTGAAGTATTTTGTTTCTTTTAAAAGGACACAAACTCTTTAATTAATTTTTTAAAACAAAAAAATCATGATTTGTTTTTGTATTAATGTCATTATTTTGTGAAAGTGCTTCAAGTCTTCTATGTTGGGATTGGTTCTCAAAATTTGAAAATATAGGTTGCCTTTAGAAAAACTGACCAATCTCACCATATTTTGATTGATTTTTAGGAAATTGGAAGTCCATAAAAACTTTAACCAAACTCAATTGAATGCATGAGAATGCTTCAGATCTTCCTTTTCTCCTGAAAAGATGATACACATTAACATATATAGACTTTGAAATTGTTGACTAAGATTGAAGGCCAGATTATTTGATGAACTAATCACCAATTTAAATGTACATGGTATCAGATGGAGCAATCTACTCTAACAAATTCAATTATCTCTATACTCTTAAGAGTGCTAAAGCTAAAGCTTGATGAACAATAAGAGGACAATGGAGTTCTATGTTGTTTGTAATTATTGTAATGTTTATGAGAAATTCATCTTTTGCGATTCAGCAATTATATATTTGTTGTTGAGGACTTGAAGCAATCAGATGGGATTATATATTTATGGTTAGCGTAGTCCTTATTCATAAGACACTACAATCCTTTGGTTAATATACTCCAAATCAAGTTCCAAACTATGAATAATGTACTTTTGCAAAAATTGGTATAATGTACATTTGTGTTCCTTTTTTATGATTAATTTATTCACATTTATGCCTCAAAATTGGACATTGATATTAATTTTGCTGCTTCATACAGGTACTTGAAACAATGTCTACTATGTTGATAACTCTGAAGTTGAGGACAGGACAACGAATGATTTAATGTTCAAAGGTCTTTTAAATTTTCACAAGATAATGAATCTTTTGAGTACTTAAAATGCCCTTTAGAGAAGATAATTCTTTCATTCCTTTGACGTAGAGCTTCTATAAAGATGGGGCTGATCTTAGCACTTTCAATACTATCAAGTTTGCAACACAGTAGTTCACCAATTAATATTCCTACAATAATTTGATGTTTTTTTAGCTCTTAAGATTTACATTTTAAGAGTAGACTGACAAAATCTTTTGAAATCATCATAACTCTTTCGCATATTTCTCTATTTTATTTTAGTGACTTTGGCAGCCAAAATTGGATCAGTATTTTAACTTGCTGTCTCCTTTAAGACCTTGGCAAACATAGATCAAATGTTAGTGCTTTATAATCAATATTTTGGTCTCTTTTGTAGCAAAACCATGATGTCTTCTAGGAATCAATTTCATTAAATTATTAGGCTGCTATGAGTAGGTGCACATCAATCAATCATCAGATTCATGCTGTGTTCATAATTTTCTTTTAATATCATGTTATCAAATTTGTCCAAGATGTGGAAGGAGTTGAACTATGTGGGACCCTAAAAAATGTTGTGAACTCAGCAGCATGTTAGTATAGTACAATTTAGCTCTCTTTTTCTTTTCTTTAAAAAAATTTAATAAGTAATGGAGGAATTATTCACTAATGGGGCAGGTTCTATGGATGACTTGGAGATGGGAAATAACACAAAAGTAAGAGCAAAGAAGACTCAACTAAGCTAGAAGTTTCAGAAAATTTTTAAGTAGTTTTTGAGTTTCTCATTTGCTTTACTGTTTTTCTTGGCTGCTAATGTAAGTTTATACTACAATAATGAACATTAGTTTATAAGAGATGAGGGTACTCTCCAAGTTATTTTTTTCAGCTGTCAAGGATACCCCGTTCTTTAAAGTTGTGGTGTAGTTGATCTGATTAGATCATGCTATAAGGAAGTAGATAATTGTAACATTTATACATGCATTTTCTGCAGAAAGAAACAACTACAAGTTTATAACATAAAGGGAAGTTAAGGGATTTGTAATGTAAATACGAGATTCATGTTGAGATTAAGTACTTTTAATGATATTTTTGTGCAAAAGGTCTATTTTTTTTTTTTAATATACTTTCAGGTTGTTAATGTTGACTTTCACAATAAGATCCACTCATGATTTGCATGTTCTAAATTGCAGAGGATGATGAAGCCTTTAATGTACTATATTATATTGCTTTATTTTAGTAAACTCTCATAACAAAAGAACACCTAACTTTTATTCATCTTTCTCAGCTTTCAAGCCATTGTTGATAATCAACTTTTGTTGCTCTCAATTTATGAGATTGCTAATTAAGAGGAAAACAACTCCTTGAATGAGGGTGATATTGGTCAAGTTGTTGGTTATTGAAATTCTTAATAAAAGAAGGTGGCTTGGGTTTTGAAAAAGGTTTTCAAGTTTAGTGAGTGAATAGTTTTATATTAATGAAATAATTTGATTTTCTATTTAATTATAGATTTTTTTCTTCTTCCTTATGTATCAATATATTGCTTAGCTATAGGTTTGCAATTTATAAATAATGTCATGTCAAGTGAAGTATATTGAGCTAAATGTAAATTTGTCTTTGAAAATATAAGTTTTGATTGTCTTTTAATACGTAAAATGATCCCGCGCATTGCGCGGGTTAAACGCTAGTACACTATAGGAGCAGTACCTTCCATTTTGCATGTGAAGGTGAAGTTTCATACCAAAAAAGGGATTGCCATGGTAAGAGGAGATCAGTAAGTTGCACGGCAATGTTTGGTAATAGCTATCAATCGAGAGATTAAGCAGAAAGAGTCAGCCGAGCAGGACCTGTCATAGCAATTACAGGAGCCTACAAAGGACAAGGGGATTAATAGTCCCGAGAATCTTGTTAAAGTAAGTATACTCCTTGATAAGAATAAATGCTTCCAAGAAGGGGCGAGCATGAGGCAGGAGGATTGGGTGTCCTTGTTGCTGACCCTAGTTTAGAACTTGGATATTTTTTCCTGGAGCCTATATGACATTCCCAGGGTAGACCCAGAATTCATCACTCACAAGTTAAATGTGGATCCATCATTTCCCCCTAAGAAATAGAAGTCGAGGAGGTCGGCTAGGCAACACATCGAAGCTGTGAAGGAAAAGGTGGAAAGGCTAAAACAAGCTGGGGAAATTCGAGAAGTCTTTTTCCCAGAATGGTTATCGTATACTGTGGTGGTCAAAAAGAAAAATGGCAAGTGGCGGGTTTGTGTTGATTTTACTAATCTCAATCGGGCATGCCCTAAGGATCCCTTTTCACTCCCGAAGATTGATCAATTAGTAGATGCAACGTGTTGACACCTGAGGAAGAGCTTCCTTGATGCCTTCCAAGGTTATCACCAGATTGCACTGGCCGCCAAGAATCAAGAGAAGTCCTCCTTCATAACTCTTGAGGCCAATTACCATTGCATGGTGATGCCTTTTGGCCTTAAGAATGCGAGGGCTATTTATCAAAGGATGATGACCAGGATGTTCAGAGATAAGATTGGGATTATAGTTGAAGTGTATATAGATGACATGGATGTGAAGAGTCGAAAGAACCAAATGCATGTAGAGGACTTGACGAAGGTATTTGAAATATTCAGATGGTATAAGCTACGCCTCAACGCTGACAAGTGTGCCTTCGGCATGAGGGCTGGGAAGTTTCTAGGGTATATGATTATACACCAAGGAATAGAGGTAAATCCCTACCAGATAAGTGCGATTGAGTGTCTTAAGCTCTCGAGCAACCCGAAAGACGTGTAGAAGTTGACAGGGATGATAGCCACGTTGAACCGTTTTGTATCGAAATCGGTAAACAGATGTTGAAGAAGTGGAAAGAGTTCCAATGGATGGAGAAGTGTGAGGAGGCATTCCAGGACCTAAAAAATACTTGGTTAGCCCATCGATACTATCCTTTCCAGATCTAGGGGACGATTTATATATGTGATAATAGCTTAATTTTTCATATTTATATCATTATTAGAAAAGTATTATCATACTTATTTTGAGTTAATTCATGCATTTTATAGTTGATTTTGGAATAAAGCTAAATAATCAATTTTGTGCTTAATTGAATTTTAATGCGTGAATATGTCTTTTGTAGGATAATGAAATTAAATAAGTGAATTTGTGCAAAGAATAAAGCTAATGGGCTTTAATTTTACAAGGGCCATGATGAAGTCAAAGAAGGCCAACCCAATTAAATTCAAGTCCAATTGGAGCAAGGAATCAAAGAAAATTTGCACCTAATCCAAGTCCAATTCGGATTAGGATTCCAGGTTGCACACCAATTAGTATTTGGAGCATAACTTTCGACTTAGATGTTCAATTGAGGTGATTCAAGTTGGGATAGAAAGCTAACTTAAAAGGCTACTTTGTAGTCTACCCAAATTCGAGAACTTATTTCAACATAAAAAATATTGACAATACATGGTATGAGTATTAGAAATTATAACTAAAATAAATATCCACTCATGCATCATCAAAATATAAAAACAGAAAAAAAAGGGTAAAGAAAAACCACCTCTTGCATGGACGTACTGTTCTTGTTGAGGGAATATTTTAGGGTTCAAAGAAAATTTTCAATTATCTTTGAAACCTAAAATACCTTGCTTACAAAAAAGATATTCTTAAGGCTAGAGCCTCCAGAACGTCTTTAACGTAAGAGAAAAAATAATAGAATGGAGAGTTAGAAAGAGGGGAAATCAGAGAGCGTGAAAAAGTCCTCTAAATTCTGAGATGCAACCTCTATTTATAGAGGCTGAGGTGCTTGAAAATTTAGCTAGATGATCAGAATACTAACTGGGATGTGTCCTTATCTCTAAAAAATTGAAAAGGATGAGTTTTAACCTAATCCAAGTGCTCTCGAGCCAGGGCCCGAGTTTGTGCCAATCGGCACTCTAGAAGTGCCGAATGGTGCTTTTGGATGCCGGTCCCTCGTTTGAGTTTTGGTCTATTTTGGACTCCTTTTTTGAGGTTTTTTGAGCCGTGACTTGCACTTAGACGCATTTTTAATCCATATTCTAAAAATTAAGCTCTTTTCTTGATAATTCTGGTCTTTTTAGCAACAATTATGTTGTAGATAAATACTTTAAAGTTTGGATTATCCACAGTTTTATTGTTATCCAATTATCCTCTTTATTCCCATGCAAGCAAGCCCATTTTTGACACTAACTAACAACCAATCACAAAATTATTTAATTAATTTTAGTTGTCTAGCCAATCAGGATTAATTAAAATTAATCATGCGTGGTTGATTCTATCTAAACACAATGAATGTTGATCATGCAAACTTGATCATGCGATGTCTTTCGATCCGACGGTTCGATTTGAAAATCGAACATACCGTCACAACTGTTAGAATTTCAAGATCATTTTTATGATCCATAACTAGGTCCTTGATTTTTATACTGAGCAAGCAAATGCACTAAATGATTATGGAAAACCATTTGCTAGTCCATTTTCAGAGACATACAATCCAAATTGGAGGAACTATCCTAATTTCTCATGGAGGCAAAATCAGCCTCCCACAAATGTAGGTGGACAACAAGTGCATCAACAAATTCAATTTTGTCCACCTATTCAAGCATATCCTCCCATTCCTAAATCAACACCTCAATTTGTTGCACCACCAAGACAACAATTATCTTTGGAGAAGTCTCTCAAAACTTTCATGCAATCAGCTAGCCAAGCCATTCAAGAGATGAAAAGTTCCACCCATTTGAATACTAAAGCTATTTCAAAGTTGGAAAATCAAGTTGGCCAGTTAGCAACCCAAGTTGGAGAGAGGGAAAAAGGAAAGTTTCCTAGTCAACCTATACCTAACCCAAAAGGACAATATGCCATCAATCTTCTAGTTCTACTCACGGACAAGAACATGTTCAATCTATTACCACCCTTAGATCTAGTAAGCAAGTTGATAATCAAGTGAAAATGCTAGAAGTGGAGGATGATGAAAATATTGTGTTAAAGGAAAAAGGTACTCATAGTTCACATGATAATCATGGAGAAAAGAAGGACAACCCACCCGCCACTCCAATTTAGGATCTTAGTTCCCCCCTTGATAAGAGGTTTGTTCCTAAAGCTCAATTTCCTCGAAGGTTAATCAGTCCTCAGAAAAGTGCACAATTTGGAGACATTTTAGAGGTTTTTAAGCAAGTGAAAATAAACATTCCATTTCTTGATACAATTCAGCAAGTTCCTGCTTATGCTAAGTTTCTAAAAGATCTTGTGACAATGAAGAGAAAGACAAATGTCCCTAAAAAGGCATTTTTGACCGAGCAAGTCAGTTCAATCATTCAGAATAAATATCTAGTGAAATGTAAGGACCCAGGATCTCCTACAATTTCATGCAAGAGTGGGGATCGTCTCATTGAGCGAGCTTTGCTAGATTTGGGGGCAAGTGTGAACCTAATGCCATATTCAGTTTATTTACAGCTAGGTTTGGGGGAGTTAAAACCAACAACCATGACACTTCAATTAGCTGATAGGTCTATGAAAATCCCTAGAGGTATTGTTGAGGATGTGCTGATTAAGGTGGATACATTCCATTTTCATGTTGATTTTGTTGTGTTAGACATTGAGCCTGCTCTAAATGCCAATACATAAATCCATGTCATTTTGAGTCACCCTTTCTTAGCCACATCCAATGCTTTGATCAATTGTCGAAGTGGTGTGATGAAGATTTCTTTTGGAAATATGACTGTTGAGCTTAATATCTTTGACATAAGTAAGCAAGTACCAGATAATGAGAATATATGTAAGGTTAACATGATTGGGAACCTAGTCCATGATACTCTCATACAATCAAGTTGTGAAGATCCCCTAAAGGATTGCTTAACCCTTTTTGATTGAAATTTGGATATTGAAAAATCAATTGAGGAAGTCAACGCATTGTTGGATTTTGTTCCTCTCTTAAGTACTGATAGTTGGCAGCCAAAAGTGGTCCCTTTTCCACTTTCTTCATCCCCACTCCCATCTATTGTAGAACCACCAAAGTTGGATAACTTTTGGGAACACCACTTGATAAGTATACCTCAAGAACACAAGGAAGCTATAGGTTGGAAAATTGTTGATATTAAGAGTATTAGTTCTTCTATGGTTATGCAAAGAATTCACTGGGAAGACACTACAAAAGCTTCCCAACATGTTTTTGACCCAGGTAAGTTACAATCTCATTGGACTAGTCCATTCATAGTATGCATTATTTATCTCCATGGTGTTGTTGAGGTTTGGGTGGTTCTGTTTATCAGGATTGATCTCCAGTTGAGTTAAATCTTTTTGCAAAAAAAAAAAAAAAAAAAATTCTTGTTTATTTTCTACTTTTAGATTAATTTTTGTATTTATTTTCTTGTTTAGTTTTATTTTCTTTTGTTCTAGCTGATGTTTGACAGAAATTAAAATTTATAACAATCAACTTGATCAAGGTATGTCTCCTCCTTCTCCTTACCTTACTTGTTTCTACTTGGTTCTCATGTTGCATATTAATTTTTTGCTCTCTTTCATTCAAGACATATATTTGAGAGTATCATTTTTAACATTGAGGACAATGTTGGTTTAGGTTTGGGGGAATGTATATAGATTTCTATCTTTTTGTTTTGTTTTGTTGTGTTGTGTTAAGAAAAAAAAAAAAATCTTTTGCCTAGCTTGAGGCCTATGTTTTGTGTTTGTTATACTACTCATACTTAAAGAATTTCATTGCTTTCATGCTCAAGTCATTGCACATGCACTAGCCACTCCAACACAACTTGTTGTTGAAGGATAAAAGTGATTAGAAAATCTTGAAGATAACAATGTGGAGACTATAACCCTTGTGAGTTTTGAGCCAATCATTATTTTTTGAGGGTTATTTATTGTTTCTAATCTTAAAGTTCATTTGGAAGTGCGTAACATATTTCTGTTGTTGTAGTCTCATTGTTCTTTCTTGGCCAAGGGAAAAAAAATTTAATTTTATGCCGCACTTGAATCTTTTGAAGTCATTGATGTTGAATGAACTATACTAGTCTTTGAGAGATGAGATTAGGCCATTTTTGTCTACTTTGAGCCATATATGCATTTTTTTTTCTTTCTTGATACATTATCGCTAGTCACCCCGTTGAGCCTTTTAATTGACCTTTCTTTCTTATAGCTCTTATCCATAGTGTTTCAAGATGGAATTTGATTAGTTTGTTTCAATATGGTGGTTTGTGTGAGAATTCAAAGAAGAAAGAAAAAAGAAGTCAATGAAAGAAAAAATAAAAAGAATTCAAGAAAAGGAAAAAAAAAAAAAAAAGAGAGGAAAAGTGTCAAAAAGAAGAAAATAAAAAGGGTTCTCATCAAATTTTGAGAAGTGAGATGTAAGGAAGGAGTACTGCTTTGAAGAAGAAGAGTTGAAAAAAAGTGTTGAATGGAAATTCCAAAAAATATTGAGATTTAGACTGATCTTGAAAATACTTCTTATATTTACCATCACCCATTTTTATTTCATTCCCTTTGCTTTTACCTCACATTACGTTCTAATAAAGTCCTTATTTGATCTTGAAGATTGTGTAGTTCAGATATTGGTATGACTGAATAAAAAGTGTGGTATAAATTCTTTTTGGCATCTTTTCATGAGACTACTTGTTCTTTCTTGATTAAGCGTTTTTCATGTGATTTATATGTGAGGTATTTGATTTTGCTTACATTATTCCGCTCACATATATTGTTGAGAGTGTTCACCCCATTTTAGAGTGATTTCATTTGTTGAGTGATAACACTAGAAAGATTTGAGTTGAAGCATACTTTTAAATGGAGATTCGAGTCAATTTTATTCTAAAACTAAGAGTATGTTTGGGTTGGCTACCACTTTTCACTCACATTGAGTTTTGATGGCATGAGAAATTTCTTTAGCATTTGTAGTGTTTTTGAACTTGAACTAATCCTCCTTGCAAAAGGCAATTGAAAAAAAAAATTGTTTGATTTTCTTTGTTTTATTTTTATTATTATTTTTTCTTAGAATTTTGTGGATATATTGCCTGCAAACCCTCACGAGACTACTACTTGTCCACTACTGTAAGCTAGGGGTTTAAAGGCTTGTTGCATATGCTAAATGCAACTGAAAATTCCAGCAAAAGTGGATTAGTTAGGATTTTCTTTTTCTTTCTTTTTTATTTCTTTGTTTTGTTTTACTCTTTATCTGTTTTGCTCGAGGACTAGCAAAATTTAGGTTTGGGGGTGTTTGATGTGCATTGATAATAGCTTAATTTTGCATATTTATATCATTGTTAGACAGAATTATCATACTTATTTTGAGGTAATTCATGCATTTTATATTTGGTTTTGGAATAACGGTGAATAATCAATTTTGTGCTTAATGGAATCTTATTGCGTGAATTTATCTTTTGTAGGAGAATGAAATTAAATAAGTGGATTTGTGCAAAGAAGAATGCTAATGGGTTTTAAATTTACAAGGGCCATGATGAAGTTAAAGAAGGTCAACCCAATTAAATTTAAGTCCAATTGCAGCAGGGAATCAAAGGAAATTTGCATAAAATCGAAGTCCAATTCAGATTGGGATTCCAGCCTGCACATCAGTTAGTATTTTTGGCATAAATTTCGGTTCAGATGTCCAATCGAGTTTATTCAAGTTGGGCTGGAAATTTAACTTAAAGGGCTACAACTTTGTAGTTTACTAAAAATCCGAATTCTGACGTTAAATGGGCCAAAATCATCGGTTAAGTGAAGCCTAAAAATCTGGGATTTTCCCCAAATGGGAATTCAACTTGTAATAGGATTTCTTGACTTATTTAAAGGCTCTTTAGGGCAAAATTTAGGGAGGCTGAGGGCTGAACATAGAGAATGCGGCTACTTCTTTGGTTTTCTCCCATGATAGTTAGTTTTATTTTATTTGTTTAGTTTAATGTTTAGTATTTTATTCTTGTGTTTTATTTTAATTACTATGAGTAGCTAAATTTATAATTAGGGTTGAGGATGAAACCTTGTTAAGGATTATCAGTAATATTTATGTGATTTGATTTTTCCCACAACAGTTGTTCTTTCATGATTTAAATTGTTCTTGCTTCATATCAATTGGCTAAGATGAGATTTTAAAATACTCGCAAGTGTACGAACCATACCGAAGTATAGTTTGACAAGAACGAGGTCGAACATACAAGGACTTGAATGAACGTAGGAAATTAATTAAATCTTAACTAAATTAATTCTAATCTAGTTTAATAAAAATTGGTTGTTTTGAAATAAAATAAACTAAGCAAATAATAAAATTAAGCAAATAGTTAAACTGAGCAAAAGATATAAAGCAATAAAAAGATGTAAACAATCAAGGGAAATGAATTACGGTTTTGGAATCCACCTTATTAATTCATATTAGCATATATTTATGATCATTAATTTTTCCCAACCACTACATGATAATCTAGAAATCAATCTTGCTATCATGGAAAATATCATCATTAAAACTTATGTTTAAAAATCTAAAGCATGTTCTTCTTCGCTTCTTAAGTATAAAATCAATTTATCAATTATATCCGTAGCCAAACAAATCACAAGATATATCCAATTCTAAAAATAAAATCATCAATTGTATCCACTGACAGACAAATCACAAGCGATATCCAATTTTATAATCAAGAATTAATAAACCAAACATTCAACTATTTAAGATAAATCCTAAATCATGAGAAAAACATGATTGAACTCATATCTAGAATCTCATCTTAGTCAATTGATATGAAGCAAAAACAATTTAAATCATTAAAGAACAACTATTGTGGGAAAAATCAAATCACATAAATATTACTGATAATCCTTAACAAGGTTTCATCCTCAACCCTAATTATAAATTTAGCTACTCATAGTAATTAAAATAAAACACAAAAATAAAATACTAAACATTAAACTAGACAAATAAAATAAAACTAATTGTCATGGAAGAAAACCAAAGAAGTAGCTGCTCTCTCTATGTTCAGCCCCCAGCCCTAGCACTGGCCTCCCTGAATTTTTCCCCAAAGAGCCTTTAAATAAGTCAAGAAATTCTATTACAAGTTGAATTTCCGTTTGGAGAAAATCCTAGATTTTTAGGCTTCAATTAACTGATGATTTTGGGCCATTTAACGTCAGAATTTGAACTTTTGGTGAACTACAAAGTTGTAGCCGTTTAATAATTTGAATCATCTTAATTGGACATCTGAGCCAAAAGTTATGCCAAAAATACTAACTAATTTGCAGGCTAGAATCCTAATCCGAATTGGACTTGGATTTGGTGCAAATTTCCTTTGATTCCTTGCTCCAATTGGACTTAAATTTAATTGGGTTGGCCTTCTTTAACTTCATCATGGCCCTTGTAAAAGTAAAGTCCATTAGCTTTTTTCTTTGCATAAATCCACTTATTTAATTTCATTCTCCTACAAAAGACAAATTCATGCAATAAGATTCAATTAAGCACAAAATTGATTATTCACCATTATTCCAAAACCAAATATTAAATGCATGAAATACCTCAAAATAAGTATGATAATGCTTTGTGAAAATGATATAAATATGCAAAATTAAGCTATTATCAATGCACATCATTGTTCTCACCCATAACCACCAACCCTCCATCTTAATGAGTTTGTGCTTAATGATATTTCATTTTTCAATTGGTGTAATCTTTTTTCATAATATGCTTAATTTATTAAATAATATTAATTATAACAAATCGTGTTTATTTTTGTAATACCATTTTAAAAATCGTAAAGGGTTAGGAATTTAAAAATTAAGAACCATTTGTTTAAATACAATATTTAAATTTAAACATCATAAACATAAATATATACATATACATTCGCATTTGGCATAAAATTTTGGTTTGATTACTGTAGTGAGTCAAATATTGGTCCTTATTATAATAGGATAAATGTTGGGCCTATGTTAAGAGTTGGCCCAAACAGAGGAAACGAATCCAACATTGGCTAGCCCATTCTGATAACAGACATAGGTCCTTAGATCATTGGTCAGGAGTACCAATGACCTTCCACGCCCGCCGATGCCATATCCAAGGTGTGTCCAAACTACCGAGGTAAATCCCAGAGAGGGTACACTTTTCCATGGTAGCTTTCTAAAATTTTCTGATGATTCTACAACAACCTCCGCATTAATGAAGGTCACCTTCTTAGCACCACCACATTTAATGCAGAAGGACAAGCTTGAATAGTAAAAAAGGCCCCAGAAGTCTTCGTTCATGACAAAAAACCAAGAAAGAAGAGCTTGATAAGATTAGAAGTTATCTAGTTGGACGCCTGAATAGTAAGAAGAAACCCTAGAAGTCTCCGGTCATGATAAAAAACCAAGAAAGAAGAGCTCAATAAGACTAGAAGTTATCTCGGTGGATAAGGACAAAATACGAAGAAGATGGAGATAGCTCATGTAAAAGAAAAGAAAGAAGAAAGAGAGATGCACAAAAAAAAAAAAAAAAAAAAAATCAAAGGAAAGAGAGCATAAACATTTTGAGAGAAAATCCTTGTAAAGAGAGATACAAAATTTAATAAAGAAGAATTTATTTCCATATAGTGTGAGATCCCATAATTATGAATTACGTGTTCTTGTCCAAATTTCCCATTGTGGATCAATATTAACTCATAATACAATCAATTGTAACATATATCTTGAGCATCCCCATTGGCAATTGTAAATGGTACATGTAGGGAAAATTTAGCATAAAGGCACAAAAAGAGCCTAGCAGTCGAATTTGTAAAATCTTACAATTGCAAATTTTTTTTTTCAATTGTGCTACAGTCTCATCCTAAATGTAGGATGGCACTGTAGCACATTAGTAAAAATTATAATATAATTTAATTGATAAAGTGGAAGAGAGATGGGGGAGAAGAAAGAGAGAGAGTTGTATTGGAATATATTATATTATTTTAGTGGGTAATATATATTATTTAAAAGAGTAGAATAGGATAATAAAAGTTGGGATGTTAGGTGTGTTGTAAAATGGTATGATATAATTGATAAAGTAGCTTTTTGGGATGGTAAAATAGGATAGGATGACATTTTCCATTGTGAATGCTCAGTATCCCATAATTATTGAGTGAAGGTTTATGCTCGTAAAATTACTATTTTGGTCCTTATTGTTTTAAATGTGACAATTTAATCTCTAAAATTTTGAAATTGTGACAGAAATTTCCCTACGCTTAAGTGGCTGATAAAACAAATTGAAATGAATAACAAGGATATAATAAAACTATTATTTGTATGTCATTAGGGCTTCCACATGGCCTTAATGTTATTAATTACTAATAAAAACATTAATTAAACTGAAATAACAAGCCTAACACAATAGGGATTGAAATCTATCAAATCGCAATTGAGATAAATCAAATATAATACAAATGGAACCCTTTTGGATATATCATTGCTTAAAGAAGTTACTATCAGAGTTTGTAAAAAAATAAAGAAGTTAAACTTGAGAATGATTAATATTAACTTTACATTGCTTTTATATTGGAGATAATAAAGCCTTTAGAGCATTCACATCAGGCTCCTCAAATTTTTAACTAAACTAATCCAAAAAAACTCTACTTTTTTTTTAGTTTAGCTATCCATATATTTTATGCACACATATTAGACTCAATACTCTATTTCTTACTTCATTTAATTATATGTGTTTTCTCTCTCTTCTCTCCTTTCTCTCCTCTCACCATCACATAATATAATCCAATAATAATAATTATACATAGAGTTTTATTTTTTATTCTTTCATACACTTATTACCTATAGTTAGAGCAACTGCATCAGTCCTTCTAAAAATTTCTGTCTATTTTACAAAAAGAACCTACTTTTTCTATTTTACACAATCACTTTTACAAAGTACCCACATCAGTTTATCTATTCTACGCTTCCTTTTATTTAAATAATCATTTTTTTTTTCATTTAATGATTCTCTCCTTTCTCATCAAATTTGCTCTCTCTCTCTCTCTCTCTCTACGCCATTGTTGATGCTTCTTCTTTGCTAGTTTTTCTTCTTCCCTTCTGCTTCTTCTATCAACAACGTGAAAATGTCCTAGGGAAAAAAAAGAGCAAAGAAAAAGACAAAAACCCGTTCCCTTCTCTAATCTTTTCGATCAAAAATCTCTCCCACACACAACTCTCTATCAAAAACAGTGCAAGAACTGCCGGCCACACTAGCAAATGTGTCCTTCATGCCCTTCTTCTTCTTCACTTCATCTTTTTCTTATTCTTTTTCTTTTTCTGCCTCCGTCTTCTTATTCTTTGCAATATGGGTTTTTGATGATACTTTATGGATTTGTATATGGGTAATTTGATGAGCTTGGGTTTTAGATTTAGGATGAGTTTGACAAAGGAAGAGAGAGAATTGGTTGGGAGAGATAAAGATTGAGAGAGGTGAAGAGAGAAAAATATTAAAAAAAATAACATGCAAAGCTACAGTAATTGTGCATATTTTGCACGGTTATTGTAGTAAGTTGGAATATTTGCAAAGTTATACAAACTTTTACAAGCATTGATGCAGGTCTATTTTATGCTATATTGTACAAAATTTTTACACATTTTGTATTTTGCACCCACTGGTGCGGATGCTCTTAAAACGTTCGATAGAAAATAAATAAAATATATAAAAAAAATTCAAGGTTAAAGCCTACAATATGTGCCCTGTGTTAGTGGAAAAAGACAAAGTTTTGAAGAGTTCAAAACATTTGTTCAAAATTTTCAATTTTGTCGGAGTTATTAACAACTTCACGTGAGAGCATAGGGCGGACAAAACAATGGAATCGCTATACTCTCTGACTCAGTCTCATATTTCTCTCGCTCTTTTTCTCAAACTCTTTTCATTCTGATTTTCGTATTCATAGAGTAATACGAAAGAAGAGATGACAAAGAAGAATCACTTTACTTTCAGTCTCATATCTCTCATCTCTCTTTCTTTGTTTCTCAAACTTTCGTCATTCCAATTCTTATGTGGGTCACAGAGTAAAGAAGGTCTGATCGGTTTTGTGATTGCAACAAGGGATGTGATGGAGAGTGGTGGGCTAGTGGCATAGGTGTCAAATTCTCAAAATCCAGTTTTTTTTAGCTATTAATGATTGGTGAGATTGACCTTCTCCTTGCTAAATAGAGAGAGAGAGAGAGAGAGAGAGAGAGAGAGAGAGAGAGGCGGAGAGTGTGAGTGATTGTTTTTCCTTTACCTCTTCCTTTTTTTTTTTTCTCTAGCTAGCACCAAAACATTGCCAGCTCTGGAGAGGGGACACTTTAATGTTAAAATTGTGAGATTTCCACATTGCCTTCATCCCCAAAATTCAAGGCCTTAAGACTTTGGGTAACTATAAACCCATAAGTTTATGAAAAACTATCTACAAGATTGTCACAAAGGTTATAGTTGCTAGATTGAGACCACACTTGAATAAACTCATATCTCCAGTTCAAGCAGCCTATGTTCCTCGTAGGAAGGGCATAGACAATGCAATTATAGTGCAAGAAGTTATCCACTTTATTACCAAAAAGAGGGGGAAAGTGGGGTATATGGCTTTGAAGATCGATTTGGATGAAGTATATGACAAGCTTGAATGGAGTTTCATTAAGAATATGCTTGTCAGAGCAAATTTCCCTGTAGACCTCATTAATGTCATTATAAGCTGCATTTCAATAGTCTCTACATCCATCCTAGTGAATGGAGAAGCCTTAGATCCGATATATCCCTTGAGAGGGATTAGGCAAGGGGATTCTCTATCCCCATATTTGTTCATCTTGTGTATGGATTACCTTGGCCAGCTCATTGAAGAAAAGTGTAATATGAAGCTTTTGTAGCCAGTTAAAGTTTCTTAAAGTGGACTGGCTTTTTCCCACAATTTCTTTATTGATGATCTTGTTCTCTTTGCTAAGGCGGATTACATTAATTGTTCAGCTATTGGGGAAGTTCTTGAGGATTTTTGTAGCATATCTAGCCAAACATTTAGCGAATCCAAGTTGAAAGTTTTCTTTTCTCCTAATGTGGACTGAGATACAAAAGAGTCCCTATGTGACATCCTTGGTGTTGCCTCAACCCTGAATCTTGGCAAGTTTTTAGGGATTCCCATCAAGCATACGAGCACCATTTCCCAAGATTTCAACTTCATTTTGGATAGGGTGAAACAGAAACTAGAGGGTTGGAAGACAAATTTGCTACCGATGGTTGGCCGAGTTGTTCTTATTCAAGCCTCCTCCGCGACCATCCCATCTTATGTGACGCAATGCACTCATCTTCCAGCCATAATTCTTAATGGATTGGATTGGGTCAATCGTAATTTTCTTTGGAGTTCTTTAGAGATGGCCAGAAAGATCTATTGGGTTGGTTGGCAAAAGGTGACTAGAGCAAAGGATGAAGGTGGCCTTGGACTGCAAATTGCAAAGGAAAGGAATGTAGCCCTTCTTGAAAAACTAAATTGGAGATTTAATAATGAAAAATAGGCCCCTTGGGCCAAGGTCCTAAGAGCTAAGTATTGTAGCAACAGAAGAATAAGTTCACCTAATGCTGATAGGCTCCCTTGCTCCCGAGTTTGGATAGTGATGAAGAAAGGAAGGTAAGTGTTCAATGCAGGCAGCATGTGGATGGTGGAAAGGGACAGTAAGTTGAGCTTCTGGTATGGTAATTTTACGAAGAGTGGTCCCCTTCAACAACTTATCCAAGGCCCCCTAATTTGAGAAGCCTTCAAGTGGGAAGTGAAAGATTTCATGACGGACACAGGGTGGGACTTGGATCAGATTTCATTTGTGCTTCCTTCAAATATTAAACTCATGCTCCAATCCATTCCAGTTCCTTTAATAGGTAGAGGAAGGGATAGGTTAGCATGGCGCGACAGATGGAAATAAAATAACATGTTTGTATCGCATACAAAATATACGTAGCGGAAAATAAATGGATCTACTTTATTCATAATTGATAACATACGCTATGTAAATTTCAAAATATAGAATCAAGAGAGTGTACCTTGGTGCAGTGAATTTCAAAACCAAAGATCAGAAGTACTAGGGAAAACTTTCAATCTTTACTCCAATTCCATTGACGCCCAAGATGTGTGATCTCTCAATCAGTTTTCAAAGGGAAAATTTCAAAGTGTTTAACACTTCTTACACACCTTTTCACAATCGTGTTCTATTGTTCTCTACAGAAAATTCTGTATGTTTCTCCCTTTGTATCTAACTGATTATCTAATTGGGCTAGCCTTTTAGGCCTTTCTAATTAGGCTTAAGTGTGTGGCTTGGAGTGAGACCAAAAAAGACCAATAAGACACTAGCTCTAATGGGCCTTGGGGTTTTCTGTCAACTCTTGCAAGTCTAAAGTTACCATTAACTATATAATACCACTATATAAATATAATTGCACTCTAAACCTTATTTATAAATTATATCCCAAGACTTTATTGTAAATACAACCCCTTCATAAAATATTCGTAGTAATACAAAGTCATGAAAGAAGACTGCTACTTTGTAGATTACTACATCTTAATTCCTTGAGTACCTAGTTTAATCCTTTAAGTTATTCATCATGTATTTATGAAATCTAATTCCATAAATATATATTTTAGTAATTCCTTACTAAAGTGGTTAGGCCTACGTTTCTGAATAACTAAACCCATTAAACTTATCTTAAGGGAATATATATATATATATATATATATATATATATATATATATATATATATATCTCCATTAAGAGATTATGAATTCCATCTTAAGAATATATGTTCCATCAACACTAAATGTGGATGCTTAACATACTGAAATTTTGACCGTTACTATAGATCTCACTTTTGATATATCAAAACAATTTACACTTCATGATTAAGTCCATTATCCTCTCAGGATTAAGAGTTCATGTAAATAGAAGTTGTGAGTTTATTATTCATTTGACAGTTTTTAGAAGAATAATAAATCTCACACCGGTCCAATTCAATATGTTTTAACTCTTAAAACATATCAACATACTAACTAGAAATCTCCATTTTCATGATCAAGATAAATCATCTTAGTTATATGTTATAGTCTTCGCAGATGAAATACTCAATTTCATCACCAACTACGAACTATTATCATAAATTTACAAAGAACTTGTGATTTATATCTTCTATTACTAAATCACATAAATCACATACTATGCATCTCATGGACTAAATGATAACGTCTCAATATTCATATTACCATTATTTTTAGATAATAATAAAACAACTTTATTAAACACAATATTAAGTCATACATAATGTCATACATAATAACATACATAGCATCATACAATAGGATTTAAGGATACTAATCCTAACAATCTCCCACTTGCCTTAAAAACTATTGTGCACTAATCTAACTCCCATCTCCTCTAAATGTGACTCGAAAGTCCTTTAGGGAAAGACTTTAGTAAAGGGATTCGCTAGATTCTTTGCACCATCAATCTTTGCAACAACCACATCTCCATGAGTAATAATGTCTCGAATGATGTGGTATTTTCTTTCTATGTACTTTCCTTTCTTGTGATTCCTTAGATCTTTGGTTGTGCAACCGCTCCACTATTGTCGCAGAACAATGTAATAAGAACTTGCTGAATTCTCGCAACACCAAGATCAGAAAGGAATTTCTTGAGCCAAACAACCTCATTTGCTGCTTCACAAGCAGCAAGTACTCAGCTTCCATGGTGGAGTCCGCAATACAAGATTGCTTAACACTCCTCTAACTTTTGGCTCCACCTCCCAAGGTGAAAACACATCCTGAAGTGGATTTTTTGAAATCTAGATCCGATTGAAAATCTACATCTGTATAGCCAACGGGAATCAAATCCTCACATCGGTAAACAAGCATATAATTTCTAGTTCTCCTTAGATACTTGAGAATATGCTTTACAGCTTGTCAATGTTTTGGTCCTAGATTTGATTGATATCGGCTGACCATGCCAACTAAATAACAAATATCCGATCTAGTACAAAGCATGACATACATGAGACTTCCTGCTGTAGAAGCATAAGGGACTTGTCTTATCATGTTTTCTTTCTCTTGAGTCTTAGGCCTTTGGTCATCAAACAGAGGAACTCCATGTCTAAAAGTAAGTAATCCTTTCTTGGAATTTTGCATGCTAAACTGTTCTAGAACCTTATATATATATATATTTAGCTTGTGACAAGTCTAACATCTTATTCTTTCGATCTCGCCAAAGCTTGATCCCTAGAATATAGTTAGCTTTGCCCAAGTCCTTCACATCAAATTGACTTGACAACCAAACTTTAACAGATGACATTACCCCTACATCATTTCCAATGAGTAGAATATCATCTACATAAAACACTAGGAACATTACTACTTCGTCTCTATGTCTTTTGTACACACATAGTTCATCAAGATTTTGTTCAAAACCAAATGACTTGATTGCTTGATCAAATCTGATGTTCCATGATCGAGATGCTTGCTTAAGTCCATAAATGGATCTTTTCAATTTGCATACCATATGCTCTTGGTTCTTTATTATGAAACTTTCTGGTTGCATCATATAGATTTCTTCCTCAAGATTGCCATTAAGAAATGCAATCTTGACATCCATTTGCCAAATCTCATAATCATGATGAACAGCAATAGATAAGAGAATTATGATAGATTTAAGCATGGCTACTGGCGAAAAAGTTTCATCGTACTCGATACCTTCTTTTTGTGTATACCCTTTCGCCACTAGCCTTGCTTTAAAGGTTTCAACCTTTCTATCTATCCCTCTTTTCCTCTTGTAAACCCATTTGCAACCAACAGGTTTAATACTATTAGGCGCCTCTACAAAATCCCAAACTTGATTGGAATACATCGAATTTAATTCAGATGTCATAGCATTGACCTAATGATGTGCATCTATATCATTTATTGCCTCCTTATAAGTATAGGGATCCGATTCAGCCTCTTCTAAGATAGCTTCATAAGTTTCTCCCAAACCTATAAATCTTATAGGAGGCCGAATAATTCTCCCACTATGACAAGGTACCTATGTACTAGACATCTCATGAGTAGTATCTTATGGTGTATCCAATACAACCACATCATCCCTAGTTTCATACATTGGTTGTTTAAATACAGGTTTATTCATTTCAACCAAGACAACTCTACTTCTAGGAGTGAAATTATTCATATAGTCATTTTCCAAGAATTTGACATTCGTGCTAACAAATACTTTATTATCCTTATGACTATAGAATAAACCTCCAACAGTTCCTTTTAGATACCTTACAAAGAAAACCACTTTTGTTTTAAACTGTAACTTGTTAGACTTTCCTTTCAACACATGTGCTGGACAACTCCAAATGTGGAGATGTCTCATAGTAGGCTTATGCCCATTCCATAACTCTACAAGTGTTTTAGGAACAGACTTTAAAGGTACCAAATTCAAAAGATACATTGCAGTATTTAAGGCATATCCCCAAAAAGAAATTGGTAGAGTCGAATAACTCATCATGAATCTAACCATATCTAAAAGAATCCTATTCCTTCTTTTAGCTACACCATTTTGTTGTAGAGTTCCAGGTGCAGTCAACTAGGATATAATCTCATTTTCAGTCAAGTAATCCTTGAAATTGCCAAGAAGGTATTCGCCACCACAATCAGATCAAATGGCTTTTATACGTTTTCCCAATTGATTCTCAACATCAGCCCTAAATTCTTTGAACTTTTCAAAGGCTTCGGACTTCCGTTTTATTAGGTACACACAACAAAATCTAAAGTAATTATCAGTGAAAGTAATGAAACATTCATAGCCACCTCTTGCTTGGATTGACATAGGACCACATATATCTGAATGTACTAGTTCTAGCAACTCTTGGGCTCTTCTACCTTTTGCATTAAAATGTCGTTTGGTCATTTGACTTTTCAAACAAGATTCACAAATTGGAAATTCATTAAACTCCATGGGCTGTAAAAGTTCATCTTTGATAGGTCTTTGAATTCTATTTGAATTAATATGACACAAACGCAAGTGCATCTTTGATAGGTCTTTGAATTCTATTTGAATTAATATGACACAAACGCAAGTGCCAAAGATATGCTTCACTAGTAGAAGGAAACTTTTTCTTTAATAATTTTTTATGAGAGTTATTATTTAATTCAGAATTATATAATTCATGCTTATCAGGAGTTAGAATATAAAGACCTTCCACAATATTGCCAAAACAGATAAACACTTTACCCTTCTTCATTACAACATTATCTTTAAGGATAGCACAATATCCATGTTTACCCAAATAAGTTGCAGAAATTAAATTCCTACGAACATTAGGTACAAACAGACAGTCTTGCAATATTAAAACCCTAGACTTAAAGCATGAATTAACAACACCAACAGCTACAACCAAAATCCTACTCCCATTAGCCAAAGTAAGAAACAATTCCTCTTTATTCAACTTTCTGGTCTCTTGAAACCCCTGCAAAGAATTGCAGATATGATTAGTACAATTTGAATCCACACACCAAGAATCCGTAGGATTCTGTACCAAACATATTTCAAGAAGAAAGGAACTTTTCATACCCTAATTTTTGGCAGCTTTAGACTTTGGACAATTCCTCTTCCAATGTCCTTTCTTACCACAATGGAAATACTTTCCTTTGGTTTTCTTTCCTTTGTCAGCAACCCTTAAGGCAATTTGTTTACCCTATTGCTTGGTGAAGTCCTTCTTCTTTTTCTTCTTCTTCTTACCCTTGCCTTTCGACTTAGGTCGAGAAGTAGAAGTTTCAACCACATTGGCTTCAACACTAGAAGTACCAAGGATGCCTTCAGCCGCTATCAATTCATTCATCAATTTAGACAAAGAATAAACCTTTTTATTCATATTATAATTCAGTCTGAATTCCTTGAATGATTCCTGTAGTGATTGAAGTATCATATCCACTTGGAATTCTCTATCAATATCGGCACCTAAAACCTCCAATGTATTCAGATTAGAGATCATTGTAAGACAATGTTTCCTCACTAAAGTACCTTTAACCATTTTGGTATTATAAATTTGCCTCATGATTTCTTGCCTTGCTGAACGGCCTTACTTACCAAACATCTCCTTCAGACTTAGCATAATGTCCGAAGCTAGTTCTACATTCTGCATTTGATGCTGTAGAACATTAGAGATAGATGCTAGGATGTAGCATTTGGCAATCTCACTAGATTTCTGCCAATGATCATATCATTGTTTTTCTTTAAGAGGAGCATTTATGAAAGAAAGTTAGGACATAGATGAGTAAGCACATATTTGTGCTCTTCAACTGTAAGAACAATGTCCAAATTTCTTTTTCAGTCAACATAGTTGGATCCAGTCAGTTTGTTTTGATTAAGAATAGAAACAAGTGGGCTAAATGATGCCATGTTCAAATCTGACAATAATAAACATGAATATAATAAGTAAACTGGACATTATCAAGTTAGCATTTAATCATATAGTATGGAACCTTAATAATGTTAGGATATGTGCCCTAAAATCCTATGGTATGATACTATGTATGACATTATGTATGACTTAATGTTGTGTTTAATAAAGTTGTTTATTTTTATCTAAAATAATGGTAATATGAATATTTGGACATTATCATATAATACATGAGATGCATAGTATGCGATTTATGTGAAAAGTCACAGAAGATATAAATCACAAGTTCTTTGTAAACTCAGAATTTATAGTTCACAGTCGGTGATGAAATTGGGCATTTCATCTGTGAAGACTATAACGTATCAACTAAAATGATTTGTCTTGATCATGGAAGTGGTGACTTCTAGTTGATATGTTGATATGTTTTAAGAGTTAAGACATATTGAACTGGACCGCTGTGAGATTTATTATTCTCTCAACGACTGTCAAATGAATAATAAATCTCACGACTTTTATTTGTATGAACTCTTAATCTTGAGAGAATAATAGACCTGATCATGACGTGTAGGTTGCTTTGATATATTAGGAGTGAGATCTAAAGTAACGGTCAAAACCTCAGTATGTTGGGCAGCCACATTTAATGTTGATGGAACATATATTCTCAAGATGAAATTCATAATCTCTTGATGGAGATATAAAATATTCCCTTGAGATAAGTTTAATGGGTTCAGTTATTTAGAGAGTTAGGCCTAATCACTTTGGTAAGAAATTACCAAAGTATATATTTATGAAATTGGATTTCATAAATATATAATGAATAATTTTAAAAGATTAAACCGGGTACTCAAGGATAAGATGTAGTAATTTACAAAGTGGCAGTCTACATTCATGATTTTGTATTACTACGAATATTTTATGAAAGGGTTGCGTGTATAATAAAGTCTTGGGATATAATTTATTAATAAGGCCTAAAGTGCAATTATATTTATATAGTGGTATTAAATATAATTAATGGTAATTTTGGACTTGTCAAGAGTTGACGGAAAAGCCCAAGGCTCATTGGAGCTAGTGTCTTATTGGTCCCTTTTGGTCCCATTCCAAGCCACACACTAAAGCCCAATTGGAAAGGCTCAATAGGCCGACCCAATTAGAAAATTAGTTAGTTATAAAGGGAGAAATATACAGAATTTTTTTGTTATTAGAGAAAAAGAATCGTAGAGAAAAAGAAAGAGTGTGAAACACACTTTCATTCTCCTTTTGAAAACTGATTGAGAGACTACACATCTTGGGTGTAAAGTGGAATTGGAGTGAAGATTAAAAGTTTTCCCAAGTGCTTCTAATCTTTGTTTTGAATTTCTCCACACCAAGGTACTCTATTTTGTTCTTAAATTCTGAAATTTACATAGTGTATGTTATCAATCATGAATGAAATAGATCCTTATTTGTTGCTTCCGCTGTGTGTTTTGTATGAGATACAAAACCAGATTTAATCCAACAAATAAAACTATAACATAATATATGCAATGACAACCCAATCCCATGTTTATAATTCCTTCGTAGCAAGTTTATTATAAACACTATAATTGATTGAGAACTATTCTCATTATTAGTGGTATTATGATAACTCTGATCAAACACTAATAATATGCCGTAATACCTTTAGTCTATAAGTAATAATGACATAGCTTCTTTGGGAGGTTAACATTATACTTAGTCTAATGTACACCATTATCTAGAATCATGTGTAGCCACATTTCATTTCTTTAACAGGCTTATTTTGTAGTATCATAATAAAAACACCCTTTGCTTGGAATGCAAAGTTCAAGGCTAAGACAAGGTGTTTCATCAAACTACTATAAACCAAGAAATTCAATCTTGTAGGACCATGAAATAAATACTCTCCGCATGAAATGCTAAGCTCGAGGCAAAGACAAAGTATGTATTTCTCAATACTATGAACCAATAATGGAGGCTGTGAGATCCAATCCTTGTATTTCTCTCCCACTAGATATTTTAAATTAAAGGTTTTTAGTTTAAAACATGCATAATTTAATTACACACAGCCTTGTACTTTATATATTTGAAAACACTTAGAAAAAATTCAAAAATCCCTTCAATGACATTTTCGTGAGTATCTCGTGACTAGTCTCTTCTCGCGAAAATGAATTATGGCAAAAAAATGAAAACAAAAAAAATTAGACAGAGACTTTTGTGACTATCTTGTGATTGTTTCACGAGTAAAGCTCACCTGAGAAATATTTTGTGAAAACACAAAATTCAGATAGAAGCTTTTGCGACTGTTTCGCGACTATTCCGTGAGTAAAGCTTACCCACGAAAAACCCGTGTTTTCAGTTTTTTATAGGGAAGATCTAAAATGTTTTCAACGGTTTTCCATGAACAAACAACAACCATATGAACATAATAAATGGAATTTGATATCAAAACTGAATTTCATTGATGCTTTAGCATTAAAGATCAATTTAACATACTTAAATTCAAATTTGAATAATATTATAACATCAATATCAGTTTTTCTCAAATCATAGTTTCAACAACGATGCAGAAAATTAAATACATATATAATCTTCTAACATCATGAAACTATTATTTCTAATTCCAAAACTCACAAAACATGTTAAATAGATACGAAAATGAAGACCGCTTTGATACCATTTGATGGAAATAAATAACATGTTTTCATCGTATACAAAATATACGCAGCAGAAAATAAACAGATCTACTTCATTCGTAATTGATAACATGCACTATGTAAATTTCAGAATATAGAATCAAGAGAGTGTACCTTAGTGCGTTGAATTTTAAAACCAAAGATCAGAAGCACTTGGGAACACTTTCAATCTTCACTCCAATTTCACTAATGCCCAAGATGTGTGGTCTCTCAATCAGTTTTCAAAGGGAAAATATCAAAGTGTCTAACACTTCTTACACACCTTTTCACAATCGTGTTCTATTATTCTCTATAAAAAATTCTGCATGTTTCTCCCTTTGTATCTAACTGATTATCTAATTGAGCTGGCCTTTTGGGCATTTTCAATTGGGCTTAAGTATGTGGCTTGGTGTGGGATTAAAAGGGACCAATAATACACTAGCTCTAATGGGCCTTGGGGTTTTCTGTCAATTCTTGACAAGTCCAAAGTTACCATTAATTATATTTAATACCACTATAAAAATATAGTTGCACTCTAGGCCTTATTTATAAATTATATCTCAAGATTTTATTGTACATGCAACCCATTCATAAAATATTCGTAGTAATACAAAGTCATGGAAGAAGACTGCCACTTTGTAGATTACTACATCTTAATTCCTTGAGTATCCGATTTAATCCTTTAAGTTATTCATCATATATTTATGAAATCTAATTCCATAAATATATACTTTAGTAACTCCTTACTAAAGTGGTTAGGCCTAACTCTCTGAATAGCCAAACCCATTAAATTTATTTTAAGGGAATATTTATATTTTCGTTAAGAGACTATGAATTCCATCTTGAGAATATATGTTCTATCAAGACTAAATGTGGTTGTCCAATATACTGAGGTTTTAACCGTTATGTTAGGAACCTAGAGGTTTCTAATGGGGATGGGTATGAATTGTAGGGGGATTGATGGTAGTGTAGGGAAATTGACTTAATTCGAGGTAGTTAGCCTCCATAGAGAAAAAGAGAGATTAAGAGAAAGAGAGAGGTAGATGCACTAATGCACTAACAAGTTAGTTTATTCTTCAAAATGATATCTCATATTGGATTACAATCATGTATTTATAGGAGACTAGCTCTAATCTTATTGGCCCACATGGCCTTATCCTATTGTAACTATTATTCCCCATGTGCATTAATAATTCCAACATGTACTAAATGTGATTAACATGTGCATTACTAATTCCAACATGGGCTAAATGTGATTAACATGCTTGGAATTGTAACTAACTAACTAAATCTCAATACAACAATTATTATCCATATGCTTATAGTATTCCTAACATTTCCCTCACCTTGAAAACACCTTGCCCACAAGGTGTTGTTGCGAAATAGCATCTTCATCAAAGGAGATCTTCCAATGGATCAATACCGTTGTGACATTTTGATTACCATATTCATGTATTTCTCTTTGATAAGCGGTCCTGTGCACATGAAGGTTTCTTCTTTGTAGATCTTCAAACTTTGCTCAAATTCTTGAGCCTTCAATGGTTCTTCAATCTTCAAGGTCTCATTTGTTCTTTGAACCTTGAAATATTCTTGTATCCTCAATACCTCATTTAATTCTAGAGCCATTAAAATTGTTGGTGCTTGTATCTTGGATTCTTGGATCACCGATACTTGGATTGCCAATTCTTGAATTATAGACTTTTGAATGGAAGCCTCTATTGGTGCATCAAGAATTGGTTCTTGAAAAATCATTATCTTCTTCTTTGTTGGTTCTTTGGACTGAACTTCAAAGGTTGCGTCTTCACGTATATCATCATCCATTTTGACACAAAAATTAACATCCCATCTTGCAACAACGGTAGTAGATTCTTGGAACTTGATTTGTTCTTCGAGTTTCATTGAATCTAAAGATTGTAACTCCTCTTCCGTCATGTTCTCGAGATATTCTTGCAATCTTGAAAGCTCTTCATTCATGGCCTTGTTAGATTCAACCAAGGCCTTAACCTTCTCTAAAACTTCATTCACCATTTTTAAGATTTCTTGCCAGTCATATTCACCCGTATCAAGATTGACAGCTTTGATACCATTTGTTAGGAACCTAGAGGTTCATAATGGGGATGGGTATGAATTGTAGGGGAATTGCTTTGATACCATTTGTTAGGAACTTAGAGGTTCCTAATGGGGATGGGCATGAATTATAGAAGGATTGATGAGAATTGTAGGGAAATTGACTTGATTCGAGGTAGTCACCCTCCATAGAGAAAGAGAGAGATTAAGAGAGAGCAAGAGGTAGATGCACTAATGCACTAACAAGTTGGTTTATTCTTCAAAATGATATCTCATATTGGATTAAAATCATGTATTTATAGGAGACTAGCTCTAATCTTATTGGTCCACATGGCCTTATCCTATTGTAACTATTATTCCCCATGTGCATTAATAATTCCAACATGTGCTAAATGTGATTAACATGCTTGGAATTTTAACTAACTAACTAACTAACTAACTAAATCTCAATGCAACAATTATATCCATATGCTTATAGCATTCCTAACACGTTACTATAGATCTCACTCCTGATATATCAAAACAACCTACACTTCATGATTAGGTCCATTATCCTTTTAGGATTAAGAGTTCATGTAAATAGAAGTCGTGAGTTTATTATTCATTTAACAGTCATTTGGAGAATAATAAATCTCACATCGGTTCAGTTCAATATGTTTTAACTCTTAAAACATATTAACATATCAACATACCAACTAGAAATCTCCATTTCCATGATCAAGACAAATCATCTTAGTTGATATGTTATAGTCTTCGCAGATGAAATGCTCAATTTCATTACCAACTACGAACTATAATTCTGAGTTTACAAAGAACTTGTGATTTATATTTTCTGTGACTAAATCACATAAATCATATACTATGCATCTCATGGACTATATGATAATATTCCAATATTCATGTTACCATTATGTTTAGATAATAATAATAAAAACTTTATTAAACATAACATTAAATCATACATAATGTTATACATAATAACATACATAACATCATACAATAGGATTTAAGGGTACTAATCCTAACAGGGACAACCTAGGAGTGAATTTGATCTAAAGAGTGCTTATAGCCTTGCCAATGGTTCAACCCATAATTCTTCCTTCTTGGCTAAGTGGATTTGGAAAGCTAACACATTGCCTCGAATTGAAACCTTTCTATGGTAGTGTGCTCACAACATTATCGGGGTGAAGAGATGTCTTACTCAAAGAGGGATGAGAATTGATGATAAATGTCCTATATGTCAAGAAGAAGTAGAAACAATGATGCACGCTCTTAGGGATTGCTCTTAGGTTAGATTAGTGTGGAGGCAATTGAGTGTTCTCCCTTCAAACCAAGATTTTAGAAACGCAAGAATGGATGGCCTACAATGGGAATCTGAACCTTAATGGTGCTGATGGGAATTTGCCTTAGAAAATGATTTTTCCCTTTACTATGTGGAATATTTGGAAGAGTTGGAATGGGTGTGTTTTTTATGGGAAGAATCCAAACCCAAATTTGACCACGGAGGTAGTAAACCAAGTGGTGGAGTTTATGTACTATGCCTCCTCGCCCAGACGCCCTACTTGTAGCTTCATTAAAAGAATCAAATGGGAGAAGCCGCAGGAAGGTTGGGTTAAATTAAACACGGATGAGGCCGCGAAGGGTAATCTGGGTTTGGCAAGTTATGGTGGAGTGGTTAGGGATGAGAATGGAAGGTGGATTGTTGGGTTTACAAGACATATAGGAGTAACTACTAGCTTTGTGGTTGAACTTTGGGGGCTTAAGGAGGGTCTCATTTGACAGGCCACAAACGCGTTGACCCCTTGTGATAATTTAGATTAATTAAATTAGCCCAGTTATTAATTAATCAAATTAACATGCAATCACGTGGCAGCACAAACAAATCACCAAACTAAGTTATGCAGCGGAAAATAAACAACACGGTGATTTGTTCACGAATGGGGAAAACCCTAAGGCAAAAACCCCACCGGGTGATTTAAGGTCACCACTCCCGAAACTCCACTATTATCACAACAAGCAGTTACAAGTAAGGAATCCCAGTACCTCACCAACCTACAGTTGAACTCTTACCCCAATACCCAATTGGACTTGTTCTGTAGTGACAATTTCTCCAGTTAAATGCACGGCTCCCAGTACGTGACTAACCAATGTGATGCGCGGATCCCAGTACGCGTCTTACTCCTTTTGCACGAATCCAAGTACGTGACTCACTCACCAACTTAAGGAAGAAAGAATGTTAGCTGCAAAGTTCTTCAAATCATCAGAGATGAACTAGGGCACGAACTTTATCTCACAGATCACAATTTGCATGAAAGAGAATAAGCAACTTGTATCTTGTGAATTATGCTTGTTGCTTACTTTGACGGCCCTTAAAATAATCCTTTTATATGTCTAGGGTTAGGAGAAAAGAAGTCCCAAAGACACACACACGGATTGGACTTGAAACAGACTTGGAATTCTGTTTTCTTTAATTCTCGACAGATAGAGGTGTCGAGAGGTGTCGAGACAGCTGTCGAGGCTCGGGCAAAACAGCTTCTTTAAATCTCGATAGATGTATCTGTCGAGGTAGGTGTCGAGATTTAAAAACCAGCACTTCCTTACTTGTATCTTGGACAGACTTTGACGGCTTCAACACTTAATCTTGAACCACTGTTTCTTGAAGTGTTTAACACATCCTAGATCTACCCAATTACAAGTAAAGTGCGTTTTGTCTAAGGATAAGCCAATTACATAAAATAGCGACATATGTTCACAAGCTTGAACAACTACATATGTCCTAACAATCTCCCCCTTTGGCAATCCGTGACAAAACCACAACATACAAATGACGATATGAGAGAAGTCATAAATCACTCAACTCATACTCACTTGTTACATACAGTAAAATCTATCCTAACACAAACTCTTGAAAAACTTTGGAAGAAGAGAGTTCATGGCAAGAAGACTTTGACAACCTGTTTTTCTGAAACACTTATAAACAAAACACATCAAGGCATCTTTGTGTGAAACAGAAATAATAGATTGCATACAAGTAAAGAAACATGTGTATAAAGACAGAAAAGAAACAACACATGTAGAGATAGGTGAAAAAGAAAACATACATCATCATATAGAGAAAGAGAATAAGAACAATGTATGTAAGTACATGATCAATGTATCTCTAAAAGATAAGAAAAGAAACAAAATACATAGATCACCTCACTACATCCCTCAATCCACACTCCCCCTAACAAAAATGTCCTATGCTAACACTCCCCCTAAGTATGACTACTCTCATACAAAACTACTCCCCCTTTTTGTCACGAGTGACAAAGGGTAGAGTGTCAAGTAGACATCTCATCCGATGAGTCAGCATCTCCATCATCATCATCGTCGGAAGCATCATCATCATCGCCATCGTCATCAGCCTCGGTCTCAGTCGACACATGAGGTGGCGGAGGAGAAGCCTCTGCAGCAAAGCCGCCCATGGTCGCCTGTCGCCTGGCGATGCGACCAACACGGACATTCACCTGATACAACTCCGTGGAGAGTGTATCTAGGCGAGCATCCATGCGCTGTAGCTACGCCATGATGTCTCCCAAGCTGACATCGCTCGAAGAAGTAGAAGCAGAAGCTCGAGTAGATCTGGAGGTGGTAGGACGGGTGGAAGGAGTGGCATCGTCGGACAGTCACGATCGGAACTGTGCCTCGCTACGTTTTACGGTAGCGGCATCTATGGCGGACATGACGCAGAAAGGATCGGACGAAGGGAAGGGAATGGAAAAACGACTCAGAATCCTCGTGATAGCGGAAGGGAAAATGAGCTTATCACGGGTGGCCGTATCTCTATAGACATCTATGATGGAACAAATAAAGTGAGAAGGAAAGTCTATAGAGAGATCCTCAAGGAGGGACAACAAGAACCGAGCACGAGGCTCTGTGATTGAGTTGTAGTGAGAGAGTGGGTGCAAAACAAAAGTCATCACCATGTTAAGGAATCTAGGACCTTTAGCAAAAGGTCTACATAGTGTGTACATGTGATCTCCCCAAGAGGTAGGACGTTCACAGAACGCCGAGATCATCTCATCTTTGGACACAGTCCAGAGACGCTCACAGCTAGGGTAATCAGGATGATCCACCCTAGGTACATGGAGAACCTCAGAGACTAGCTCTGGGGTGACACAGAAGCGCGTACCTCTAACGCAAGAATAGAAAGAAGGTACTGAAGAATCTATCCCGTGGATATTGGAGTAAAACTCCTGTATCAACACGAGAGGAGATGTGACCGGGACGTCACACAGTGACTCCCAACCCCGAGTGTGAATGACATCGGGAAGGTCAGTGTCGGCAAAGTCTGCCAAGACGACGTGGCGTTCCGAATGAACACCGCGTTTAGAAAAGTTCTCCGAGAAGTCCTTGTGGGCTTTCTCATCACGGAACCGAACAGAGAGAGGGGTAGAGTCAGAAGAAGACTGTCCCTTAGAACGCAGAGGGTTCTGGGACGGAATGGACTTACGTTTAGGAGCCATAGATGCTACTAACGCAAACATAGAAGAGGGGGGAAAGAAGAGACAAACAGAAAAGTCCCAAACAAATCAATATTGACAGAAGGAAATATTGAAATGAAAAGAACGTATGCATGAAAATGCATGAACATGTGACATGCAACAATAAACACATCATGGGCTCAGCCCAATCCAAACCTAACAGCACACAATAGATTTGCACACATCTAAATGCATGAAAATACAATTAGAATGCTAATGTGATGCAATGCATGTGGTTTTGAAGATCAAAACTAGAAAACCAACCCATAAGTTTCATGAAAACCCCAACAATTTTGAAAACTCCTAAAAATTTTTCAAAAACACAAACCTAGGGTTTTGAAACAATGCAATCCATGAAATGAGGGATAAAAAGCTTACCAAATGATGAAGAACACGAAGAATCACTTGAGAAAGCCTTGAGAGAGGTTTGGAGGGAGAGTGAAAAGTTTTTGAGAGAAATCCGAGAGTTTTCGAGCGAGAGAGATCGAGAGAAATGAACTGAAAATCGCGAGGAATCAACTTATAGCCTCTCAGTAATTCTCGACAGCTGCAGGTGTCGAGAGCTGTCGAGGTTAGCTGTCGAGGTAAGCTGTCGAGAAATGCACGTGGACAGATGCAGCTATCGAGATCAGCTATCGAGGAAGAAGAAATAAGCTAGAGGGAACCTCGATCGATCCAGAAGCTATCGAGGAGCTATCGAGCAAACAGAAAGTTTCTCGATCGATCCGGCTGCTATCGAGGTATCTGTCGAGACTGCGATAAGAAAGAGTCTGAGGATCTCGACAGATATCTATGTATCAAGAGGTATCGAGGAGGTGTCGAGATGCCTTTCAAAGCAGTTTTTCAAAAGAGGAAAAACACAGACATGAATGCAATCATGCATGCAACTCAATCAAAGATACAACTAATACATTAAGCTCTCAAAATCATCTCTCAACAAGAAATATGATGCACATGTATCTCAAAACACGCACACACACACTAAACAAGTCTAGCCAATTTTATTTTTCAAAAACAAGTCAAGACAGTTTAGTGAACATACATTAAAGCATATAAACCTTGTGATGGCCAAATCACATTGTACCTGCACATGTATCAAGAATAGCAAAGAGTATTGCGTGTCGTGTGTGAAAACATCGCAAGATTGCATAAGTAACTCAATGTTATGACGATTTGAGATATGAGAAAATCACTTTAACTCACACACAATCATAACTGCTCGATGGGGACTATCACCTTTGAGGTACATCATATAACTCCCACATCTCCTAGAAAACACGCTTGCAACCATATTTTTAAGCATTTTGATCTTTTTGCTTTTAATTTCTTTGCATATTTTCTTTTAACAAGCATATCATACATGGGCATACAAGAGAAAGAAAAGAAATACCCAATGATGTTAAGCTTTTGACACTGCACTTTTGCTATGTCGAAGCATACAGGTGTCCTATGACATTGCACTTTTGCTATGCCGAAGCATACAGATGTCATTGACATTGCACTTTTGCTATGCCGAAGCATACAGATGTCATATTATGATTGGCGAGTAACAGTGGTGAGATGGTTATTTATGCCTTTCTCTTAGGATTTTCTAGTTCAACCCGTCAAAAAGAGTGACACGAGTGTTAAGAAGAAGAGATTACTTAACCTTACTCATCACACACAAAAAGCTACAAAGCTCACTCGCTTAGTTGTGCAAAAGAGTGCTCATCTAAGCTACAGATGATACAAAGTTTAGAAAACTCTGTTTCATTGGCCATTACAAAAGTTCGCATGAACTAATGCACACAAACACACACTGTTTTTGTATTTTTCATTTTTCAATTTTTTTTTTATTTTTATTAAAGAAGCAAAAATAAAACACAAAACTGAAAATACAAAAACAAAAACATGTAAAGCAAAACAATGCATAAAACTAGACTGACTCAAAACAGTAAAGAAACACACAAGTAGTGCAACACACAAATTAAGAGAGAGAGAAGAAGAAGTGACTAAAATCACTTGGAACCCTTTGGCTTCCACACCTTGGAAGATCCTTTCCTTTTGGTTGACTCTTGAACCGGTGAAGAGGGAGAAGAATATGAACCGTTCAAGTTCGAAAGGAACATGAGGGCTTTAAGAATGTCTCCAAGAGGAGCGAGAGAAGACTGAAGCTGATTCTGGCTCCCAGATGCTATTTCGCCATTGCTCTTTTGAGTGGCAAGCCACTTGTAGCAATTTGGTCGAGTGTGACCGGCGAGACCACAATGATAACAGAGATGCGACTTCTTCTGTTTGGCCTTTTGAGAGTTATCCTTCTTATTCCTAGGGTTTCTAGATTCCCTTTTCTCAATTTTAGGGGGTGCTCCTAGGATGGATTTGCACTTGCCTATGTTCTCACTAGCTAAATCAGTTTTAACATCATTTTCCTCAGTTTTAATGTTATTAGCCGGTGGAACAAAAACAGTAGTACTAGCAGAAGGAGTATTAGAGATAGAGAATTCATACCCCAATCCAGTACGATCTGAAGAAGATCTCTGAGCACTTAGCATCTCGTCCAGTTTAGCACTTGACGTCCTTTCCAGTTGTGCTCTGGCTTGAAACAGCTCTGCTTCAAGCTTCTTGGTCCTCTCAGCCAAGAAATTGTTCTCGAACCTCAGTGCTCCAATGGTTTGATTTGCTTGATCAACCTTTGTGGACAGCTCCTCACGGTCAAGTTCCACATCACTGAGTTTCTTGGTGGCCAGCCTATAGAGCTTCTCATGCTTCTCAGAGAGCTTGTAGAGCTTCTCATAGGCGGTATGGATATCATCTTGATCATCCATAATCTCAATCTTGGATTCCACCAATTCTTCTTCTTCGTCCACTTTCTCGGTAACCCCATCAGTAGGATTAACAGTGGCTGTGAAGGCATTCAAGATTCCGTCGTCTTCATCTTCGGAATCGTCCTCTGGTTCTGTGTCGCTCAAGGTAACAGCAAGTGCTTTGCTCTTCCCTATGCTCTTTAAGTACGTAGGACACTCTTGTTTCATGTGTCCAAAGCCTTGACACCCGAAGCACTTTGGTCCTGTGGGAACAGTGTACTGACCGCCATCCTTGGCATCCTTCTTCATTTTCTCCGGATTCCTGAATTGTGAAGAACTGGACTGTCTACGGTCTTTGTTGAAACCCTTTCCATTGGCATTCTTCATAAACTTCTTGAATTGCCTTGTGATGTAGGATTTCATCTTGGAATCTTCATCATCTGACGAGTCATCCGTATCACTGCTTTTGGCCTTCAGTGCCAAACTCTTGCCCTTGGTTGACTTGCCCAACCTGGTCAGCCCTAACTCATACGTTTGCAAGTTTCCAACCAGCTCAGTCAGAGGAATTCTGTCAATATCCTTCGACTCTTCGATCGCCGTGATCTTGGCATGGAATCTTTCTGGCAGCGATCTGAGCACCTTCCTTACAATCTTGGGTTCTGGGATGGTTTCCCCAAGATTGAAGGCTGAGTTCACTATGTCCTTGAGCTTGGCATAGAACTCATCAAATGACTCATCCTCTTCCATCTTAATTTCTTCAAAGCGGGTGGTGAGCCTCTGCAGCTTTGAATCTTTGACAGCCTTGGTGCCCTCATAGGTTGTCTGGAGGATGGTCCATGCTTCCTTAGCAGTTTCTGTTGAGGATATTTTCTTAAACTCCTCATTGGTGACTGCACTGAATAAGGCATTCAATGCTCTGCTGTTGAAGTTTGCCGCCTTGATCTTAGCATCATCCCAATTGGCCGGCGCTTCTGTAGGCTTGGTCCAGCCTATCTCCACAGCTTGCCACACTTTCTCATCTAAAGACTGCAAGAAAGCTCTCATGCGTACCTTCCAGTATGCATAGTTAGTGCCATCAAATAAAGGAGGTATAATTAGAGATTGTCCTCTATCCATGACAGCAGGGGTTAATGGATCACACACAATAGATTAAACCCTAATCAGAGTGTGCTCGCTCTGATACCACTTGACAGGCCACAAACGCGTTGACCCCTTGTGATAATTTAGATTAATTAAATTAGCCCAGTTATTAATTAATCAAATTAACATGCAATCACGTGGCAGCACAAACAAATCACCAAACTAAGTTATGCAGCGGAAAATAAACAACACGGTGATTTGTTCACGAATGGGGAAAACCCTAAGGCAAAAACCCCACCGGGTGATTTAAGGTCACCACTCCCGAAACTCCACTATTATCACAACAAGCAGTTACAAGTAAGGAATCCCAGTACCTCACCAACCTACAGTTGAACTCTTACCCCAATACCCAATTGGACTTGTTCTGTAGTGACAATTTCTCCAGTTAAATGCACGGCTCCCAGTACGTGACTAACCAATGTGATGCGCGGATCCCAGTACGCGTCTTACTCCTTTTGCACGAATCCAAGTACGTGACTCACTCACCAACTTAAGGAAGAAAGAATGTTGGCTGCAAAGTTCTTCAAATCATCAGAGATGAACTAGGCACGAACTTTGTCTCACAGATCACAATTTGCATGAAAGAGAAGAAGCAACTTGTATCTTGTGAATTCTGCTTGTTGCTTACTTTGACGGCCCTTAAAATAATCCTTTTATATGTCTAGGGTTAGGAGAAAAGAAGTCCCAAAGACACACACACGGATTGGACTTGAAACAGACTTGGAATTCTGTTTTCTTTAATTCTCGACAGATAGAGGTGTCGAGAGGTGTCGAGACAGCTGTCGAGGCTCGGGCAAAACAGCTTCTTTAAATCTCGATAGATGTATCTGTCGAGGTAGGTGTCGAGATTTAAAAACCAGCACTTCCTTACTTGTATCTTGGACAGACTTTGACGGCTTCAACACTTAATCTTGAACCACTGTTTCTTGAAGTGTTTAACACATCCTAGATCTACCCAATTACAAGTAAAGTGCGTTTTGTCTAAGGATAAGCCAATTACATAAAATAGCGACATATGTTCACAAGCTTGAACAACTACATATGTCCTAACATCATTATATGCAGCAACTTAAACATTCACTGCCTAGTAGTTGAACTTGATGCTAAAGCTGTTGTAGATGTTTTTCTTAACCCAAACTATCAAAATAATATTGTTTCGCTGATTTTTGATGATTGTAGGCAATTGCTACTTCGGTTTCACCAGGTTCAATTTAGGCACTACTATTGCCAAGCCAATCGATGCACGGATATGCTAGCTAGGATGAGCATGGATCAAGTTGCTATTTTTCTTTCCTTTAACTATCCACCTGTGGACATTAGAAGTATCTTAGATGAGGATGAAGTTGGTTTGTATGTGAACAGAGCTTGCTCTGTAACTGATGTAGCTATTTAGTTTTGTTTGAATGAAATCGTTTTTTAACCAATTTTTTGTTTTTTTTTTTTTTTTGAGATTTTAACCCAACATCCCAACTTTTATTTTACAATACAATACATTAAATAATATAAATTATACAATAAAATAATAAACAAATTAGCTATCTCTTCTCTCTCTAATTTCTCTCCCTGCCTCTCTATCACTCTTTCAATAACCAAACATCCTAATCATCACCATGCCACCACTGCCCACTAGAACCAAAAACCCAAATTTAAAAAAAAAAATAAAAAAAATAATGAATAAAAAATAAAAACCCACAAATACCCACAAAAACCCCAACAATCCTATTAAAAAAAAGACTAAACAACCTGGTCACCACCACCACGCCACCACCACGCCACCACCATGCCCACCATGCCAACCCAAAACAACCAATCCAAATCCAAACCAAACCCCATCAGAATCCAAAATACAACCCATCAGAATCCGAAATCCAACGCATCTGAACCCAAAAGACAAAAATCAATCCATGCCTCACTGTAAAACACACACACACACACACACACACAAACCCAGCAACCCAAGAGGTGACAGATTCACCAATGTCGTGACTGTGTTCACTTGAATAGTTGAGTACCTGGACATGATCAAAGATTGGAGGGCTGAGAGTAACCGTTGAAACCAGGCTGAGAGTAACCATTCTCTGAGATTGCGATCTTGTTATTTGGGTTTTTGATCTCAACCTCCATTAATGCACGGACGAGGTTTTCAGCGTTGATGTGGGTCTACATGGTGAGTCTTGCATTAGTTGAGAATGGTGGTTTTGAGAGCGAGGTTGCGGATTACAGTGGAGAAACCGAGAAAGAGAGAGAGGGTTCTGGAGAAACTGATGCATGAGTTTTTTTTTTTTTTTTTTTTTTAAATATTAAAAAAACTACACTGAATGTTCTTATAGAATATAGACCACACCAAGCCTAACGCAATCTCATTGTAATGCTTCTTGATCTTTTCGATGATCTTTCACTTTTTCTCTACTTGCTCAGCCAACACTTTCTCCTCATTCTTTATGGCCTAGAGAAATTTAGTGCTCTTGTTTGTCGTTTCCTTTCCAAAACAGCAACCTCCCTCTCACTTGTTTATATTTTAATTGAACATAAATGTGCTATGACAGGGTTTACTACTATTAGAGTCATCAATCGGCATACATATGATTTTTGTTAAACAATCAAACATGTGAACTTATTTTATAGGTCAAAATATGTGAAATAGGATTACATTGGATAACACATAAGTAATTATTGAATTAACTTTGATTCATTCAGGAAACAAAAAAAAAAAGGAAAAAGACTTTGATTCGATGTTGAATGGAAAGATAATCATATGTTTAGATGAATGGAAATAAATGCATGACTCACATGATGACTATTTTTTGATCCTTATATATAACATGATTGCCTAATTTTGTTTCTCAAAAAAAAGAAAAAGATTGCCTAATTTTAATTCCTCATTCCGTTCATTGAATTTTTATTTTCTTTAGTTGGTAAATAGTTAATATGGTAATAGGGTAGATAACTTGTGATTGCTTAACTCAGCCAAGACTAGTTCCTTTTCATATATGTTTGCTTTGCTTTATCTTACTTTATTTTATTTTTCATTATTTGAACTACTTTAATTTGATTGATTAATAAATTCTATAAAACCAATAACATAACAAAAAATTTTGAATTCTTGTAATTGTCATTTAATTTTCATAAAGTTTAGAGTAGTTAGGGTTTTTGTGACTTTAAGTTAGGCCAAAATGGGCAAATGCCCCTTGCACACAAAAAATCCAGCATTTTTCCCCCTTTTCCAACCTAATTAAGGAAGTGTCTCTGTTTTGAAACTCGATTTTTGGACAATCAAGTTATAGCAAATTGAAAAAAAAAATTTTAATTTTTTTGGAACTCGAGTTCCATGTAAAGTACTCAAGTTCCATGAACTTGAGTACTTCACATGGTACTCGAGTTCATGGAACTCAAGTTCCAAAAAAAAAAAAACAATCCTAAGTCCACGTTCACTATAACTTAATATTCCAAAAATCGAGTTTTACGTTTGGAACTCAATTTTCAGAAAATCGAGTTTCAAAACAGGGGCATTTCCTTAATTAGTTTGGGAAAGGGGACAGAATGCTGGATTTTTTGTATGAAAGGGTAAAAGTCCATTTTGGCCCTTTAAGTTAGGATATTTGGAAATAAGGAAAGTCTGAAAATAATTAATTTGGAGAAGATTTAGCCTTTAAAAATGAATGAAATATTACATTCCAATAAGAAAGCTAAGTCAAATGAAATAGGAATAGTTAATTTGACATGTCTTAAGGGGCATTTAAAATTAAATTCTTTCATAAACAATGAGAATCAAATCATTTTTAAGTTATTTTCAAATTCAAAATTTGAAAAGATATTGTTTTAAATAAATTAAATGCTAAAATATTTTTTATTAAAAGATTTAGTCAATTAGGTTTAAATTTCAAATTTGATTCTAATTCATTTTAAGTCAATTTAAGTATTGAACTTCTCTCTCTCTCTCTCTCTCTCTCTCTCTCTCTCTCTCTCGCTCTCTCTCTCTCGGGTTACCTAAGAAACAGAAGCAGGTTTCACTGGATGACAAAGAAAATCTCTCACTAATGATGGCGGCTAGTTCCTAACCCTACCAATAATTATGAATCTTTTATGTAGAAACTGTCGGGGGCTTGGGAATCGGCAAACAGTTGAAGAGCTCAGTGACATAGTCCGGGTACAAGATCCCTTAGTAGTGTTTTTAGCTTAAACATGGCTGGATGAAGCTAGGCTAGCTAGAATTCGTGATACTTTTCAATTTTGTCATTACCATGGTGTTTCAAGAGCCTCTTATGGTGGTGGTTTGGTACTATTTTGGAAGAAGGATTTCGCCTTAAACATAGAATCCTCCTCTCAAAATCACATTGACGTACTAATAAACAAAAGGAAAGATAATGTTTGGCATTTCACAGGCTTTAATGGGGCTCTAGAAACTCATCTCAGAACCGAATCTTGGTTTTCGTTAAAGGATCTCCATAAACGGTTTGAATTATCATGGTTATGTGCAGGTGATTTCAATGAGTTACTAAAATCACATGAAAAATTAGGCGAGCATCGGCGACCATATTGGCAGATGAAAAAATTTAGGGAGGGTTTGGATGAATGCAGATTGTTGGACTTGGGGTTTATGGGACACAAATACACCTAGGTGAAAAATTTTACTAATGGAGAGGTCATGTGGGAATGGTTAGACAGAGTTGTGAGCATAGCTAGCTGGTTTGATTTTTTTTTTTCCAGCAACAAATGTTCGGACTTTAGTTTGTGGTTCTTCTGACCATAGACCTTTACTATTTCTGCCGAAGGGGTTAACTGTGAAGCCCCAAAGACCTTGGCAGTTTGAGAACTTGTGGCTTGAGAATGAAGGCTGCCACACTACTGTGAATGAAGCATGGAGGACAGTACCCTCGGGTTCACCTATGGCCCAAGCAATGGGGAATATTGAAAATTGTCAAGTACAACTAAGACGATGGAGTAAGAACTCAGTATGCAACATAACAAGGAATTTGGTGGAGAAGAAAAAATCCTTGCACAAGGCTAAGGTAGCAGCTGTTCAAGGGGACAGTGTGGATTTTATTTTTTTTTATTTTATTTTCTGTAGTAGAAAAACAAGGTAAATGACTTACTTTGATTAGAGGAAAAACTGTGGCAGCAATGCAGTCATACTCATTGGGTGGTCTCGGGTGATAGAAATACAGGGTATTTCCACAATCGGGCTTCGCAAAGATTTAGAAGGAATAATATTTCAAAGCCTCGGGATTTGGATGGGAGAATTGTTTTAGGTGATGAGAATATAGCATCCATGATTATGGATTACTACCAGCACCTCTTCACCTGATGATGATATGAATTCAAATCTAATTGGGGAGTTTCCCAAGGCCGAAGTGGAAGTGGCTTTGAAATAGATGCCCCCCTTAAAAGCTCCTGATCCAGACGGCGTGGTTCCTTTTTTTTTTCCAGCATTATTGGGATAACATTGGAGATCATATTGTTAGGGCAGTCCTCTCTTGCCTAAATTCCAAAACAATTTTACGAGGTTTGAACCATACTTTCATCACTCTTATTCCTAAATTCCAAAGTCCCAAATATGTTACGAAGTTTCGCCCTATAGCTTTGTGTAGTATTCTTTATAAACTTGTTTCTAAAGTTTTAGCTAACAGATTAAAAAAAGTGTTACCTCAAATTATTTTCGAATATCAAAGTGCTTTCCAATCCGATAAACCTATTTCAGACAACATTTTGGTGGCCTTTGAGACTCTCCATCATATGAAGATGAAGAAAATGGGAAGATTGGACATATGGTGCTGAAGCTAGATATGAGTAAGGCATATGACAGATTGGAATGGACTTTTCTCCAAAAAATTATGGAAAAATGGGTTTTCATCCTACTTGTATTGGCTGGATTATGGAATGCATTAGTTTAGTGACTTACTCCATTTTGGTAAATGGGGAATCTAAGGGTCACATTACACCAATAAGAGGTATTCGTCAGGGGGATCCTCTCTCTCCATACCTTCTTCTTTTATGCTCGGAGGGGTTAAGTGGTTTAATCCAAAATGCTGTTGATGATAGGTATATTGTTGATTTTTCTCTTTCTAGAAATGGCCCAAAGATATCTCACTTATGCTTTGTAGATGACAACCTCCTTTTTTGATGAACCAGAGTGGGTGATGTAAGGAAAATTCAGGAAATTTTGGGCAAGTATGGAAAGGCTTCAGGTCAAAAAATAAATAACGACAAAACAAGTCTTTTCTTTAGTTCCAATGTGGCTGATTCTTCAAAAGAGCTTGTGAAAAATTTGCTAGGAGTGTCTGAGATAAAAGAGTATGAAAAGTATTTGGGTTTGCCTGTAGTGGTAGGGAGAAATAAAAAGGCTAGTTTGAATTATATTAAAGATAGAGTGTGGGGTAAGCTATAGGGATGGAAGGAGAAGCTACTTTCTCAAGCTAGAAAAGAGGTCATGTTGAAAGCAGTGGTGCAAGCCATCCCTTCCTTTGCCATGAGTTGTCTTAGGCTTCTGGTTGGTTTATGCCAAGACATTGAGATGCTGATACGAAAATATTGGTGGGGACAACTTGGTGATAGAAGAAAAATTCATTGGAAAAAGTGGGAGGCGTTGTGTCAATCAAAGATGGAAGGGGGTTTGGGTTTCAAAGATTTGTGTAAATTTAGTAAAGCGATGTTGGCAAAGCAGGTGTGGATGTTGATTCACGACACAAGCTCTTTGTTCTATAGAGTTTTTAAAGCTAAATACTTCCCTAATTGCTCTATTTTTGAAGCAAGTTCCTCTTCAGAATCTTATGCTTGGAAGAGTATTCTAAGGCCTAGGAAATTGATCGCCCAAGGTTCTAGATGGAAAATTAGGGATGGGAGGAATATTCAGATTTTTGCATGGTTGCTAAACTCAGAGGAAGGCAGAGTTGTTACTCCATTAACGATCCTGTCACTAGAAACTACTGTGGATACTGTTGGGAAATTTAGACCCCGTTTGATAGAATTAACAAGTTTTAAATCCAAGTTATTAATTAGATTTATTATGTATAAAACTTGTTAAAACAAACAAACATCAATATCATGTCAATATCATGCACAGTGGAAAATTAAATAAGACAAGATATGATGACCTAGGAAAACCAATGAAACAAACTAGTTTCACACTAAAAAACTTGAAAGGAAACCTTCCCGAAAAATAATTCATTATAGTAAAGAAAAGTTTCTGATCTAGTACAAAACCTTTATCCCTAGACTCTACAATCCCCGTAGATGAACTCACAGCAGAAAATTTCTACCGCTTCTCAACCTCTGAACTCTTCAATATATGAACGCCACCCTTTTGATGCATGAATCCTAGTATGTGACTTACCAATGATACACAGCTCCTAGTACGTGACTAACTCACCAACTTGAAGAAGATTGTTGGCTACAAAGTTCTTCACTTCATTAACAATGAAGATCAAGAAGCACTTGGTTACAAAACCCTAAGATGCAAAGACGCAGTAACTTCTTTCAAAGAGAATAAGGCATTAGTAACTTTTTTCATGTGTTCTCCTTGTATTCTCATTTATGATGGCCTTTAAAATAAGCCTTATATATATCTAGGGTTGTGAGAAAAGAAACCATACACATACATGTCAGCATGGGCTAAAAATCAGATCTGGAAATCTGAATTTTGTAATTCTCGATAGATACAGCTATCAAGCCATCTGTCAAGACCTTGATAGAAATATTTGTCGAGCTATATGTCGAGATTTATTAATCCTTGATAGATATTATCTGTCGGCAGCTGTCGAGAATTTATCCAGCTTTAATGAACAGATTTTCTTCATTTGTTTCTTGGTCCAATCTTTATGACTTTAATAGTTGACTTGAACAACATATTTCTTGAAGTACTAAACCCATCCTAGATTTACCCAATTACAAGTAAAGTGTGTTTTGTCAAACGATTAGCCAATTACATAAAATATGTTCTTAACAATCTCCCCCATTTGCCAATTCGTGACAAAACCACAACAAATAAATAAACATATGAGAGAAGTCATAAATCACTCAACTTATACTTATTTGTTGAATACAATAAATTCTATCCTAACACGAACTCTTGAAAAATTTTGCAAGAAGAAAGTTCATGTTATGGAAGATTTTGACAACCTGTATTTTTGAAAGACTTTAAACAAAACTCATCACGGAATTTTATTGTGAAACAGAAATAAAAGATTGCATACAATAAGAAATATTTGTATAAAGAGAGAAAAGAAACAACACATGTCGAGGTAGGTGAAGAAGACATACATCATCATATATATATATATATATATATATATATATATATATCAAAGATAAGCACAATGTATGTAAATATGGTCACAAGATCAGTGTACAAGAAGAAGAAGCTAAAAGAAGCTCCTACAACAACAAGGAGGTAAGCACTCCCCCTAACAAGATGAAACATAACTTTCCCTTGATAGGCCAAAAATGTATTGACCTCTTGTGATAAATTAACTAATTAATTATCCAAGTGGATTAATTAGGTTCAATTATATGCAATGAGCATGGTAACATAAACAAATCACCAAATAACTAAATGCAAAGGAAATTAAATTTGACACTGTGATTTGTTTACGAATGGGGAAAATCTCCGAGGCAAAAACCCCACCGGATGATTTTAAGGTCACCACTCTCGAGAATCTACTATTAACAAAACAAGTCTTTACAAGTAAAGGAATCTTAGCACCTTATACCAACCTACAGTTGAACCCTTACTTCAATATCCAATGAGACTTGTTCTGTAGTGACAATCTCTCCTTGTATTGCACAGCTCCTAGTACGTGACTAACCAATTGCACGGATTCTAGTACGCGACTTCAATCACCAACTTGAAAAAAATGTTGGCTACAAAGTTCTTTTGCTCTTCAATAGATAAAGATCGTGAAGTTGCTTGGTCACAAAACCCCATGGTGTACAAACACAACAGCTTTTTCAAGAACTAGGGCAAACTAGGTTTCTAGTCACACTTGTGGAATTATGTTCTTAGACAATTGTGCTCTCAGCTGTGTAACCTAATACGGCCCTTAAAATAATCCTTATATATGTTTAGGGTTATGAGAAAAGAAAGTCCAAACACATAATCACAAATTGGATGAAAAACAGTTCAAAAAAACTGAGTTTCATAAACCTTGACAGATACCCTAGCTGTCGAGCTGCTGTCGAGACACGGGCTAGAACAGCTCTTTAAATCTTGATAGATGCTAGCTGTCGAGCTTTAATGAACAACACTTTTCACACTTGAATCTTAGATAAACTTGCATGGCTTTAATACTTGCACTTGAACTCTTGTTCCTTGAAGTATTAGACATATCCTAGATCTACCCAATTACAAGTAAAGTGTGTTTTGTCAAAGGATTAGCCAATTATATAAAAGGTTGATATATGTTCCTAACATCCAATCATATATGTCCTAACACCCCTTACAGAGGCATGTATTTCTCCTCCTAACATGTAGAATCTTAAAAAGAAACCACATTCTATCAACAACTTCTTCCCCTTTTTGTCATGATTGACAAAGTGTACAAGAACCTAGAAAGCTTCACCCGAGAAAAATAAAGTTGATCAAGGATGATCAAGGGGGCAAAAGGAATCCATATAAATGTATGAATTAATGAAACAAGATGCTATGGATGACAAGATAATAGAAAGATGCAAAACATGTGAAAAATAATGCATGCAGGAGGATCTCGATAAATTGAGAAGCTATCAAGCAACTATTGAGTAGAAGCAAAACTCGATGGATCGAACAGCTATCGAGCATTTATCGAGAAAACAGAAACTTTCTCAATGGATCGAGAAGTTATTGAGACAAAGTCCAGAAAGCTCGATGGATCGAGATTGTGTTGACTTCTATCAAGACAAGAAGAAAGAGGGTCTTGATGGATAGCCAGTTGTCGAGAAGCTATTGAGATTACTTAAAACAGTTTTTCGAAGAAGAGAAAAACACTGACATGAATGCAATCAAGCATGCTACTCAACCATAGATCCAAACAACATTTTAAGCTCTAAAAAACATCTCTCAATCAAGAAAAATGTCATGCATATGGGTCCATAACACACACACACACTAAACAATTCTAACCAATTTTATAATTCAAAAACAAGTCAAGACAGTTTAGTTAGCATACATTAACACGTATTCCTTGTGATGGCCAAATCACATTGTACCTGCACATGTATCAAAAGTAGCAAAGAATACTGCGTGTTGTATGTGAAAATCCATCGCAAGATTGCATAAGTGTCTACATGTTATGATGATTTGAGATATGTGAAAGTCACTTTTAACTCACACACAATCGTAACTGCTTGATAGGGACTCTCACATTCGAGGTACATCCTATAACTCCTACATCTCATATATAAAACATTTTGATTCTTTTTTCTTTAATTTTTCTTTGTATATTTTCTTTTAAGCATACCATAGATGGGCATATAAGAGAGAGAAAAGAAATACCCAATTATGTTTAGCTTTTGACATTACACTTTTGCTATGCCAAAGCATACTGATGCCATTGACATTACACTTTTGCTATGCTGAAGCATACAGATGTCATTTTATGATTGGCGGGCAACAGTGGTGAAATGGTTATTTATGCATTTCTCTTAGGATTTTCTAGTCCTTCCCGATAAAAAGAGTGATACGAATGTTAAGTACAAGAGATTACTTAAACTTACTCATCACAAACACAAGCCACAAAGCTCACTTACTTAGTAGTGCATAGAGATACTCATCTAAGTTATAAGCAATACAAAATTTAGAAAACTATGTTTCAATGGCCATCCAAGGTACACAAATACCAATGTACACAAAACACATTGTTTTTGTATTTTTCTGATTTTTCTCTTTTTATTTTGAAAAATAAACAAAATAAAGACTAAATAACCAAACAAAAGCAGACAAACAGCATAAAGGCATGAAAGAAATATTTAGAGGTATGAAAGCATGATTCCAAAAGCAAATAAGAAATCAAACAAAGAGAGTCCTACTTTAGATAGAAAGAATTAAAGTAGAGGATAAACAGAAAGACAATTAAGTCGTAGGCTCCTTTCTTACCCACACAACACGATTCTTTGGCCATGAAGATGAAAAGATACTTGTCCTAGTATGCCTACTAAAGAACATAGAAGAATTAGAATTCTCCTGAAATTGAGTTAAAAATCTCAGAACTTTTAATAACTATCCAAACAAAGGTGTAGGTCCTTGAGAGGAAACTTGTGACCGTTTGGACACTTGCTTTTGAGGATACAACTTAAAGTAATTAGGACGAATGTGTCCAGAAACACCACAATGATGACAAACATGAGGTCTAACAAAGGATTTAGCATTAGCCAAATTAGTTTTGGATTTCATACTTTTATCACGTTTCTCAGATTGGGGCACAAAGGTAGTCTTTGATCTAGAAGCCGTGGAAGAGGAGGGGTCGGAGGAAACGACATACCCTAAGCCAGTCTTATCAAAACTAGGCTTTTGAGCACTCAATACCTCATTAAGTTTTGCACTAGAGATCCTCTCTATTTGAGTTCTAGCTTGACTAAGCTCAACCTCGAGATTCTTGATCTTCTCTTCTAATGAGGTGTTCTCCACAACAAGAGTCTTAACTAACCTTGTAGTCTCATCTAATTTTGACTAATAGATTAGTTTTTTCAGTTTTTACCTCATTAAGCTCTTTTCTACAATGATGAGAAGTCTTTTCAGATTTTATAAATTCAGTGCATAGCTTATCATTGGTTTCTTGAAGGGTCATCTTCTTGAAAACTTCATCATTAGAAGAATCCTCACTGTCACTAGCACTCTCCATAATCACCTCATCAATTGTGATGGTGCAAAGAATCTAGCGAATTTCTTTACCAAAGCCTTACCTCAAAGGACTTTTGAGTCACATTTGGAGGGAATGAGAGTTAGATTAGTGCACAATAGTCTTTAGGGCAAGTGGGAGAATATTGGGATTAGTACCTTTAAATCTTATTGTATGATACTATGTAGGTAATTATGTATGACATTATGTATGACCTAATGTTTTGATTAATAGAGTTATTTTATTATTACCTAAAATAATGGTAACAGGAATATTTAGACATTATCATATAGTCCATGAGATGTATAGTATGTGATTTATGTGATTTAGTCACAAAAGATATAAATCACAAGTTCTTTGTAAACTCAGAATTTTAGTTCGTAGTCGGTGATGAAATTGGACATTTCATCTGCAAAGACTATAACATATCAACTAAGATGATTTGTCTTGATCATGGAAATGGAGATTTCTAGTTGGTATGTTAATATGTTTTAAAAGTTAAAACATATTGAACTGGACCGCTGTGATATTTATTATTCTCCTAACGACTGTCAAATGAATAATAAACTCACAACTTATATTTACATGAACTCTTAATCCTGAGAGGATAATGGATCTGATTAGGAAGTGTAGGTTACTTTGATATATCAAGAGTGAGATCTAAAGTAATGGTCAAAATCTCAGTATGTTGGGCAACTACATTTAGTGTTGATGGAACATATATTCTCAAGATGGAATTCATAGTCTTTTAACGGAGATACAAAATATTCCCTTGAGATAAGTTTAATGGGTTTGGTTATTCAAAAAATTAGGCTTAATCATTTGGTAAGGAGTTATTAAAGTATATATTTATGAAATTGGATTTCATAAATATATGATGAATAATTTAAAGGATTAAACCGGGTACTCAAGGATAAGATGTAGTAATTTACAAAGTGGCAGTCTACATCCATGACTTTGTATTACTACGAATATTTTATAAAGGGGTTGCATGAATCATAAAGTCTTGGGATATAATTTATTAATAAGGCCTAGAGTGCAACTATATTTATATAGCGGTATTAAATATAGTTAATGGTAACTTTGGACTTATCAAGAGTTGACAGAAAAGCCCAATGTCCATTGGAGCTAGTGTCTTATTGGTTATTTTTTGTCCCACTTCAAGCCACATACTTAAGCCTAATTGAAAAGACCCAAAAGGCCAGCCCAATTAGATAATCAGTTAGATATAAAGGGAGAAACATACAGAATTTTTGATTGAGAGTAAGAACACCATTGTGAAGTGGTGTGTATATGATAGAAGTGTTAGACACTTTGACGTTCTCACTTGAAAACTGATTAAGAGACCATATATCTTGGGCGTTAGTGGAATTGGAGTGAAGATTGAAAGTGTTCCCTAGTGCTTCTGATCTTCGGTTTTGAAATTCACCACTCCAAGGTACACTTTCTTGTTGTTAAATTCTGAAACTTACATAGTACATGTTAACATTTATGAATGAAGTAAATCCGTTATTTTTTTCGCTGCGTATGTTTTGTATATGATACAAACGTTATTTTCCATCAGGTTGTGGCAGCAAAAGCCATAAAATGACCACATTCATCCATATACTCGTCAGAAGAGTCATTCTTAGTATCACTCCATGTAGCAACCAATCCTTTATCTTTTGAATTCTTGGTCTTTTCCTTCATAAGATAGTTTGGGCACTCTATTCTCATAACCAAAACCTTTGCATTCATGGCACTGGATAAAGGGTTTCTCATTCTTACCCTTCCTAGAGGATTTAGATTTCCTAGGAGGTTTGTCCTTATCATTTTTTCTAAATTGAAGAAGCTTGATAATCTCATCAACTATGAAGATTAGATCCTTATCCTCATCTTCATCTTCATCTTCATCTTCGCTTTCATCTTCATCTTCATAGTCATCAATCTCTTACTCTTTCCACCTTTTCCCATTAAACCTAATCCCATCTCATAGGTTTGAAGGTTTCCTAAAAGCTTAATCAAAGGAATTTGATCAATGTCCTTTACTTCATCAATAGCAGTGATCTTGGTGTGGAATCTTTCAGGTAAGGACCTAAGGATTTTTCTAACAATTTTGGATTCCGTAATAGATTCTCCAAGATTGAAGGCAGAATTTACAATATCATTGAGTTTAGCATATAACTCATCAAAGGTCTCATCCTCTTCCATGCTTCCTTGACAACTTCTGTAGATGATATTTTCTTGAATTCCTCATTGGTCACTCCCACAAAACAAAGCATTCAAGGTCCTACTGTTGAAATTTGCCACTTTGATTGTTGCTTCATCTCAATCCACCAACGCTTCCTTTAGCTAAATTCAGCCAACTTCAACAGCTTGCCATAATTGTTCACCTAGAGCCTGCAAAAAAACTTACATATGAACTTTCTAGTGCGCATAATTAGTGCCATCAAATAAAGGAGGAATCAAAAGAGATTGTCCACAATCCATGACAACGGGGGTCAAGGATCACACTCAGAAAATTAATCCAATCAGAGTGTACCTACTTTGATACCACTTGTTAGGAAATTTAGACCACGGTTGATAGAATTAACAAGTTTTAAACCCAAGTTGTTAATTAGATTTATTATATATAAAATTTGTTAAAACAAACAAACATCAATATCATGTCAATATCATGCACAACGAAAAATTAAATAAGACAAGATATGATGACCTGGGAAAACCAATGAAACAAACTAGTTTTATAGTAAAAAACTTAGGAGGAAACCTTTCTGAAAAGCAATTCACTATAGTAAAGAGAAGTTTCAGATATAGTACAAAGCCTTTATCCCTATACTCTACAATCCCCATAGATGAATTCACAGCAGAAACCTTTTACCGCTTTAGAACCTCTGAACTCTTTAATATATAAACGCCACCTTTTTGATGCACAAATCCTAGTATGTAACTAACCAATGATACACGGCTCCCAGTACGTGACTAACTCACCAATTTGAAGAAGATTGTTGGCTGCAAAGTTCTTTACTTCATTAACAATGAAGATCAAGAAGCATTTGGTTACAAAACCTTAAGGTGCAAAGACGCAGTAGCTTCTTTCAGAGAGAATGAGGCATCGGTCACCTTTTACATGTGTTCTCTTTGTATTCTCATATGTGACGACCTTTAAAATAAGTCTTATATATATCTAGGGTTGTGAGAAAAGAAACCCTATACAAACATGTTAGCATGAGCCAAAAATCAGATCTAGAAATCTAAATTTTGTAATTCTCGATAGATACAGTTGTCGAGCTATCTGTCGAGACCTCGATAGATATATCTGTCGAGCTATCTATTGAGATTCATTAATCCTCGATAGATATTATCTGTCGGCAGCTGTTAAGAATCTGTCCAGCTTTAATGAACAACTTTTCTTCACTTGTTTCTTGGTCCAATCTTTATGGTTTTAATACTGGGCTTGAACAACATGTTTCTTAAAGTACTAAACTCATCCTAGATCTACCAAATTAGAAGTAAAGTTCATTTTGTCAAAGGATTAGCTAATTACATAAAATATTTCCTTAAGACTTATTTGTATCTAGCGTTTGTACCCAAAAGCTCTCTAGAGTCTTTTTGTTGCTCACATTGCTGTTTGTGTGAATCTCTTGTGAGATCTAAGAGGTGCTTGCTTTCGCATAAACTTAGGATTATCAAGAAGGAGATTTCTTCAAGAGCTTGATGATCATTCAGTTGCTGCTATAAGAGCTTAATGATACACAAGCGGGAGTGCTTGTACTTTCTGGAGAATCCAAGAAAGAAGGAGTTCGTGGTCTCAGAGCTTGCACGTAGTCGTGTCAATAAGTTTTCTACTGGTGAGTAGCAATAGGATGTTAGTGGTCTAAGTCACTATTGTACAAATTTCAATTCTTTCATAGTGGATTCAGTTTTACCTTGAGGATAGCTAGGTTAAATCATCCCCAGGTTTTTAACCGGTTTAGTTTTCCTGAATCATCATATCATTATGTTATTTATTTTTTCGCTGCTTTACATGATATGATATATTTGTGTTAACCTAATTTTGCATAATTTACCTAAGTTAATAACTTGGCTAAATAACTAGGTTAATCTGATTGTTCTAAGGGGTCTAAAAACTTAACAAATATCTATTGAGGCTTAATGAGTCTCGACAGCTCTTGACAAATACTATCTATTAAGGCCTCAATAGCTGCTTGACAGATGTATCTATCGAGAATTACGAAATTCAGATTTTAAGATTTGATTTTCGGCCCATGCTGACATGAATGTGTAGGGTTCCTTTTATCACAACTCTAGACATATATAAGACCCATTTTAAAAGCCGTCACATAAGAGAATACAAGGAGAACACATGTAAAAGGTGACTGATGTAGTGTTCTCTATGAAAGAAGCTACTACGTCTTTGTGCCTTAGGGTTTTGTAACCAAGTGCTTTTTGATCTTCATTGTTAATGAAGTGAAGAACTTTGCAGCCAACAGTCTTCTTCAAGTTGGTGATTAAGTCGTATACTAAGATCCGTGCATCTATTGGTTAGTCACGTATTGGGATTCGTGCATCAAAAGGGTGGCGTTCATATATTGAAAAGTTCGGAGGTTCTGAAGCGGTAGAAGGTTTCTAATATAAATTCATCTCCAGGGATTGTAGAGTCTAGGGATAAAGGTTTTGTACTAGATATGAAACTTCTCTTTACTATAGTGAACTGCTTTTCGGGAAGGTTTCCTCCCAAGTTTTTTACTGTGAAACTAGTTTGTTTCATTAATTTTCCTAGGTCATCATATCTTATCATATTTACTTTTTTGTTGTGCATGATTTTGACATGATATTGATGTTTGTTTGTTTTTAATAAGTTTTATTCATAATAAATCTAATTAACAACTTGAGTTTAAAATTTGTTAATTCTATTAATCGGGGTCTAAATTTCCCAAACACTCTATGAAGACAGGTTACAAGACTCTTTGTGACACACCTACTGATGATCTGCTTAATACTGATGCTGCCGAGACTCAAAGACAATTCTGGAAGAGCATTTGGAAGCTAAAAATTCCTCGGAAAATAAAGTACTTCCTTTGGAAATTCTGTACCAACTTCTTGCCCACAAAGAAGAATTTGGTATAGCGTACCATTTGAGCTTAATTAGTTTGTCATCTGTGTTCCTGCAGTTCTGAAAATGTTGTTCAGGCGTTATGGGGCTGTGAAAAGGTACGGCAGGTATGGGCAATCAATTTTGGTAGGATTGACAAAAACATAGTAGCTTCGAGTTCCTTCTCAGAGTTGCTTCGACTGGTCCAAGAAAGGCAACACCTTGTTTCGCTTTTTGCTACAGTGTCATGGTCCATTTGGCACCATAGAAATAAGTCTTGGCTTCACCAAAGTTGCTTACCATTGGATAGAATTGCAGGATATGCAAAGGACTACATTCAGGGTTTTAAGAATCTGCAGCAGTAGAATTTAGTTAGTTGAAGAAGTCTACATCAGAAATGAAGTCCTCCGAATGAAGTTATTATGGAGATAAATTTTGATGGAGCAATGTTTGGGGAGTCAGATGAGGCAGGCCTTGGTGTGGTGATCTGTAACATTGAAGGACAGGTTATGGTAGCCTTTTTTGAAAAAAATAAAGATAAAAACCTCACTTAGTTCAAACCATGGAGCTATTGGTAGCAAGGAGAGTCGTCAAATTCTGCATCAAAATAGGATTTTGTCATGCAGTTTTTGAAGGCAACTCTGAGGTAGTTATCAAATCCATTCAAGGAAATGGTATGCTGAATTCTATGGATAGTCATATTATAAAAGACATTTTGTCTTATGCGAACTTGCTTCAGATTTCCTTTTTCTCTCATGTTTGTCGGCGAGGTAATTTAGTTGCACACTCTTTAGCCCAGAGAGCAAGATTTTTTTTTTCTTTACAAGTCTAGATGGAGTCTGTCCCTCTGGACAATACTTCTTTTGTTTTGTTGGATTTACCTTTAAATGAATAAAAACTTCTCTCTCTCTGACTCTACGTACTACGTAGAAGTTACATACGTTTTGTCATGCAGTCAACTCTGAGGTACAAATCCATTCAAGGAAATGGTATGCTGAAGTTATATACTCTTATGCGAACTTGCTTCACCTTTCCTTGTGAGTTTTCAACTTCTTTTGTTTTGTTGGATTTACCTTTAATGAATAAAAACTGCTTTCTTATTAGATTAGAATCTCATGAAGTAGCTGTTTTTGAACAGCAAGCTCAATTTAGCATTTTGCTCAGATAATTTGAAATCTTGGTTATCAAACCATTAATGTCTCATTATGTCGATCTTTCTAAGTTTAAACATTACGCTCTGTTATTGATAATGGGCTCAAATCCTAACAAATGATATCTAATGAACCACGTGTTGGAAAACATAGTTTGTATCACATACAAAATATACTCAGTGAAAAATTAATGGATCTACTTCATTCGCAATTGTTAACATGTACTATGTAAATTTCATAATTCAAAAACAAGAGAGCTTACCTTAGCGTGGTGAAATTCAAAACCAAAGATTAGAAGTACCTGGGAATATTTTTAATCTTCACTCCAATTCCACTTCCGCCCAAGAAGTGTAGTCTCTCAATTAGTTTACGTGTATGTGTTCAAGGGAGAATAATAGAGTGACTTACACTCACATACACACCATTTCATTTCTTCATAAAAACCCTTATGAAATTCTGTATGTTTCTCTCCTTTTATCTAACTAATTATCTAATTGCATTAGCCTTTTGGGCCATTCCAATTGGGCTTTAGTATGTGGCTTGGAGTGGGACTAAAAGAGAACAAATAAGACTCTAGCTCCAATGGGCCTTAGGCTTTTCTAACAATTCTTGACAAGTCCAAAGTTACATTAATTATATTTGATACCACTATATAAACATAATTGCACTCTTGGCCTTATTATTAAATTATATCCCAACACTTTATTATACATGCAACCTATTCATAAAATATTCGTAATAATACAAAGTTATGAATATTAACTGCCACTTCGAAGATTACTACATCTTAATCCTTGAGTACCTGGTTTAATCCCTTAAGTTAATCATTATATATTTATGAAATTGGATTTCATAAATATATACTTTAGTAACTTTTTATTAAAGTAGTTACGCCTAATATTCTGAATAACCAAACCCATGAAACTAATCTCAAGGGAATATTTTATATTTTCGTTAAGAGATTATGAATTTCATCTTAAAAATATATGTTCCATAAACATTAAATGCGGCTGCCCAACATACTGAGGTTTTGATTCTTGACTTTAGATCTCACGCCTGATATATCAAAGCAACCTACACTTCATGATCATGTTCATTATTCTCTCAAGATTAAGAGTTGATGTAAATAGAAGTGGTGAGATTTATTATTCATTTGATAATCGTTAGGAGAATAATAAATCTCACAGCGATCTAATTCAATATGTCTTAACTCTTAAAATATATCAACATATCAACTAGAATTCTTCTCTTCCATAGTCAAGACAAATCATCTTAGTTGATATGTTATAGTCTTCGCAGATGAAATGCTCAATTTCATCATTGACTACAAACTAAAATTCTGAGTTTATAAAGAACTTATAATTTATATCTTCTATGACTAAATCACATAAATCACATACTATGCATTTCATGGACTATATGATAATGTCTAAATACTTATGCTACCATAATTTTAGATAATAATAAAACAAATTTATTAATCATAACATTAAGTCATACGTAATGTCATACATAACATCATACAATAGGATTTAAAGGGCACATATTCGAACACCACGTACCCTGCCCACATGACCTGTCATGGACTTAGAAGAATTTTCGTATTTGGGGAACAAGGTTGGAAGATCTCAATGTCGGATGTAGTTGCACACTTAGAGCTTATCTTTTAGGGCGCTCCCATTAGCAATTTCAACGTTTTTTTTTTTTCCTTTTTCCAGAAGTAAAAAATATATTTTTTGAAGTGAACCAAAAAAAAAAAAAAAAAACACTGATTAGCCTTTTATATTCAAGTTGAAAGATTTGCCCCTCCGTACTTGGGAAAGTCAAGTTTCAATGTTTGCCTCTATTACCTCCAGGAAGCTTTAGGGTAATTTTGGTTGGAGGTAAAATAGAGAGAGAGAGAGAGAGAGAAGTGAAGAGATGATGTTTAAGTTCTATCTTCTTATTGGATTCTTGACTCCTTATGTTATGTTTTAGTAAGGGCTTTAGCCTCTAAGTCTTTCAAATAGTAGGTAAAAACTGTTGTGCTAGCCCAAAGTTCCAAGGCATTTTCATGGTAATCTTCTTGTTACTTCATGGAAACCACGGATTAAATTAACTAAGAAAATCAAGTTCAGTTCCTCCAACCATTGCAAGGTCAATGTTCTAATATCAAATGTAATGGAAAATTTGTAAAGTTGGACTCTTAGGGAAATTAGTGGTAACTAGACCAATTTGGCGTAGGCAACTTCCAAGAAAAGAGAATGAGAGAAGCAAATAGGTTGAAAGGAAAGAATAAATGTATATGACTAGTTTCTTATTGAGGTTCAATAATATTGACACATATTTATACAGGTTGGTTTACATCGAGTTCTCTAGTTGTTTTACTCAAATTCATGAAATTAATTGAGTGAGACAACTAGCTAACTCACCAGCCAACTAATTGTAACAAATTCTTAACAACCCTTTACAACACCCGTTACCCTTTCCAACAATTAGAAGTAAATATTACAACATTTGGACTCATTAAAAAAATTCATCTATAACCTACCTATCTCACTTTGTGCATTCAACAAGGAGTTCTATCATCTATGACATTTCAATTTCTGAAGGTGGGGAGGCCTGAGTGATATTGTCAGGAATGTCAATAGTGTTCGTGCCTTCCCATCTTAAAGAAGGCCAACTATGTAAGTCTGGCGTAGATGAACTTGAAGCCCTCGGTGGAGTAATGATCTCTCCATTATAAAAGTATTTTGCAAGTCCAACTGCCTTGTTCCAAACTCTTATAGGGCTAGGAGTTGCATTCTCTTCATTTGGCTCTTGATGATGTTGATAATTCTTTATTAATTGAATAAATGATAGGAGAAAACAAATAGTAGAAGTGGCAACAGATATAAGAAAGAGACCCCAGAAGCTCTAGATGCTTAAAGGATCTGTATTACTGGATGTTTTGTCTGTTGAACAATCAGATGAGGGAATCAACCATTTTTTTTCTAGCTCTGTTAGGCTACCATCTTCTGATAGTTTTAGTATGGCTTTTGAAAAATCCTTCGTTATTGGTGAGCCCGTCGGGAATACCTGGATGGAGGGTAATTAGAATTTAGAAGTGATTCCTACTAGATAAAAAGATGATCCTCTCAATTTCACTTGAATTAAAGACGGTTTATTACATTGTTAAAATTTTATTTTCTGACAAAGTATAGATTGTCACGTTATTTAAAACTTTAAACAACATGGCACTAGATAGAACTTTAAATTTATAATAATATTTAATCTAAAGCATAAAGTTGATACAATTCAAATGGTGAGGATGCTAATGCATTTGGAATGGAATTACTAAAACAAAAATCATAGCATGTATGGAAAATTTTATTTAATCAATATTTATTGAGGATTTATGTCTTTAGAAGTCAGAACCAATGTCATAAAATAAATGAAGACTTCTTAGAAATGATGAACTAGTTTTACCCACAAAAGCTTGTATAGAAACTCTCTACAAAATTGTTTCTTTCCATATTCAAACTGTCTGGAATTCAAATTTTTTGCAAATAATCTTGTAAGGTTGAATTTATTCAATCATTTTGTTGGCTTTATTCTGTGCCAAATTTTCTTGTAATTCAGCATTTAGAAACCCTGTATTTAGGTGGGAATCATGTAAGGGTAATGTGTGAGAAAATGTGAAGAAAAGCTCAAGAGTGTGCATTCAAGAAGAGCCTTGCGACTGGATCTCGTGACTAGATCTTGCGACTGGTGAGTAGCCAAAGGTGGCACATGTGTGAAGCATGCAAGGGAAACTGAAGGGTCATGCCAGCTGTTGCATTACAGGACAAAACCTCCAGCTGGCAGACAGTTAGCTCGTGACTTAAACTGGCGAGTTAGCTCGTGACTTAAACTGGCGACTCGTTCTAGTCGCGAGCTCGAGTCCCCAGAATGCCCTGTTTGGTTGTAACTGTCTTTTCACATTCCATACACACCCTAATATAAATACCCTTATACCCATAAAATGTAGAGAGCTTCCAGAGAGAATTTTGAGAGAGAAACCCTTGAGAAAAACAAAATTGACTCATCCACAATCTTTATCTTTTGATTCTCCAAATTCCTCTACTCTCACCCTCTCCATTGTTATATCCTTGAGAGGTACATTAGTCAAATCCTTATCTCACCATACCCATATCTATGAGGAGACACTTTGGTACTTGGGAAGCAGTTCGGAAGGGACCAATTAATTTTGATTAATGCAATGGGCTATTGCGGGATCCGGTAAGCTAGAGAAGACAAGGTTCCGCGTAACCCTGTTGGAGCAAAAAGCTTGGAGGACTTAGGTGCACTGGGTAGATTAGGCTTGGAGGGTCTTCTACTATTCATGTATCCTAACTTTATTCTCTAGTGGATTATTGACTGCTTGGAGGGCGGCGGAGAGGTTTTTCGTCAAGGAATTTGGTTTCCTTTTCGATAACACATTGCTGTGTTGTCTTTGTGTTTTCATCTTTCTTCCCTCAATCTTTGCCTTTTAATTACTACTATGGTTGTGATTAATTTTGGTTTAGATTATTTTACCAATTCTGTTTTAGCTTATTTTCATATTCCGCACATACATTGTTTGATTATAAGCTTGTATTGGTGTTTTGTGAATTGGGGGTCTAAACGTTCATTGGTGTTTTACACATTATTTGAACTTTTAATTGATATCAAAGCAGGTGCACTTGCTATGGTTTAATTACCTAAGTACGATCCTTGACCTTGTTTGAGATGGATCGATCTCAATCTCTCAATGCTCCACCATATTTTGATGGAAGTAACTATGCATTTTGGAAAGTCCGCATGAGGACATTCTTATGTTCAATTAATGAGACTACTTAGGATGCAGTAGAAATAGGATGGACTAGGCTGGAGGCTGCTAAATCCACATGGGATAAGGAGGTTCTTGCAGTAGCCAATGCAAATAGCAAGGCACTGAACGCTATTTTTTGTGGTGTTTCTTCAGATGAGTTTCACAGGATTTTTCACGTAACAATTGCCAAGGAGGCATGGAAACTATTGGAAACCACCTATGAAGGCATGAAGAAGGTCAAGGACACTAAGTTGCAGATGCTAACCACTCGATTCGAAGAGCTGAAAATGAGTCACGACGAGTCATTCAACTCATTCTATGGCAAGCTGAATGAGGTGGTGAAAAGACAGAAGACTCAACGATAGTGAGGAAAATCGTTCGATCATTGCCGGAGAGCTTTCATGCAAAGGTTACAGCAATTGTAGAGAGCAAGGACCTTGATAATATCAAAGTTCAAGAACTAATTGGCTCACTTCAAACTTATTAGTTGTCATTACCATCACAAAGGAAGAGCAAATCCTTTACTCTAAAGACGATCAGTGAGAGGGTGGAAGCTCACGACTCATTGGATGAGGATGAGGTCGAGAAAGATGTGGCATATCTTGTAAAGAATTTTCGAAAGTTCTTGAAGTTCAAGAAGAATGGAAAATTTGCTAAGAAGGGAAAATTCCCAAGTTTTGGAAAGGAGAAAAAGGTCTTTAAGAGGAAAGATGGGAAGGAGTCTCAATCCTCTCTAGGATTCACATGCTTCGAATGCAATGGACATGGACATCTCAAGAAAGAGTGTCTTAATTATTTGAGAGGGAAAAGCAAGGTGTATGCCACCACTCTTAGTGATGCCACCACTCTTAGTGATTCCAACTCCAGATGAAAGTTGTGATGGAGAGGGAAACTTCTCTGCATTCATGACCATTGCTCCTGTGGAATCTTCAGATGATTTAAGTGTGTTGGTGGAAGAGCTTGGTGAGCACACTGAATTGGAATCAATGGGAGTAGCAAAAGAATCCGATGATGAGCAAGATGAAAGAACAGAGGGACTGCATGAGATCTACAATTCACTCCTTGAGAAGACCGGTGAATATGAAAAAGTGGCTAACATAGCCATTAAGAAAATGAAGAGAGCAGAGCAAGACTACAAGAGTCTTTTAGTACGATACAAGGAGACTAAGTATGAAGTAGAGACACTGAATGGAGAGCTGATCGAAGCCTAATCAAAGATAAAATTTCTTAAGTTTGAGGTGGTTCAAGCTAATGCTAAAGTAGAGCGGGTCTCCTCCAAGAAGCTTGATAAAATGCTTGCTCACCAAAAACCTTTCTCCAACAAAAGCAGATTGGGATACACCGAAGAGAGCAGTTCGATTGCTAATATATCCAAGGAAATGAAGTTTGTGCAAGCTAAGGAACCAGTGGTAGAAACTTCAGTTGTTGGGAAAGTGAAGATGGAAAAGAAGCGGAATGTGACTGACCAACGGTTTTTGACTAAGTGTCCTAACCAATCAGTGGTCAAACCTAAGGGTAAAGAGAAATTTCTCCAAAAGTCACAAAGAGGTCCTAGAACTTAATATTTCTGCCATCATTGTGGAATTCCAGGACACACCAGACCCAATTGTCATAAGCTTCAAAAGGTCAAGAAAGTGATCCTGGAATAAGGGATGTGATGAAGATGATTAATGCTTTCACTGCCTGTTTGACAAGCTTCACCAGAAGGTTTGAAAGTCATAACAATGGTACCCAATCCTCTAGGGATATCATACCAAACGCAAGTGTCGTGTAGGTGAAGAAGGGTAATCATGCATAAGCATTACAACATGTCCATGCATTAACACTTCCTATGTTTTGTGACTTTGATTGGTTCTGTGCTTTTTGTTATCATTTCAACATGTGTTGAAAATTTTGTTTGTTTGTTTATTTGCTTTGAATGTTTTTACATTTTTTTTGTCAATCTTTACTTGTTTTTGTGTCAAAAATCCAAAAAATCATAAAAAGTAGAAAATCCAAAAGGTTTGATCGACATTTTTGTGTATCGTCACAAGCATGTTTTGCCTTGTACCTTTGTATTAATAGCTTTGTGCATTTATAAGTGTAGCTTGTTCTTTATGCACTCTTATCATTGTGGGAAAAATCTTGAAATCTATGTGATTGTTGTAAATAGATCTTCAAACTTGTCATGAATGATTAGTCAATGGTTTTGTTGATCTTGAAACTTGCATAGACATGTGCCTATATATCTTCCCACTTTTTTTTTTTTTTGGCTTAAAGAGCTCAACAAATGTAAATTTCAAAATGAATAGAGATAATGAGCTACAAAAGCCATTACACATATTAGTATTTGACTAGGAAAAAGGGAAAGTGACTTTTATGAAAAATGTATGATGCCCAAAAAGCCAAAGGCTTGCTCATCAAATAGAAATATAAAAAATTTAAGGCATTCGATCTCAAAATGAGATGTTTTGATTATAAAAGATCAAATGATATGATGTGTCTGAAGCCGAATGAAAAGCTTTAGAATTATGTAATCAAGTTCTGTGGGAGGTCATATATGCATATTTCTATAATTGAGATAGGTCTCTTTTCCTAGTGCTAATTGTGTATGTCTTGGTTGAATTGATCATTGAAGCTTCACATTAGACTAAGGAATAGCTCATCTTTAGTACTCACACACATCACACATGTCTATGTTTAATGAATGCCTTATTCATTTGTGTGATTGTACTTGATTAAATATGTTGCACATGCTCAATTATATGTTGATCAAACACAAAAAGATTTTTGAGTGTTTTAGTTTTTTTTAGAATGTGTGTTATTTTGAAAATGTCAAAAATTTCAAAAATTTGTGCAACCCTGTTTTGGCAACTTGCCACGCGAGTCAAGCTAGTTGCATGCTCCAGTGGTGAGCTTACACAGAAGGTTTTCGCGACTCTCTGGCGGGTCAAAGTCCCAGTCACGAAAAAGACTTAGATTATTTTGCAAAAATCTGGGTTTTTATATTTCTCGCGACTTAGTTTGGTGACTTGTTCGTGAGTGGAAGCTCTAGTTGCAAGGGGCACTCAAAAAGTTTGGCGACTCCTATTGCGACTTACTCGGGGGTGGAACTTCCAATCGCAAAAAAAACTTGGACAAATTTTTCCAAATTTTTGTCACAAGGGTTTTTGGCGGCTTTATTTAGCGACTTGTTTGCGACTCAATCTAGTCATGAAAATTGCGTGTTTTGCACAATAAGGGTTATTTTCAGGATAGTTTTCAAAAACTTTTTATTTTTCCCTCGCACATTGTAACTGTTCATTGTTTCCCTCTCACAAACTCATTGTGTTTCACTAAAAAATCCACCATTTTCATCATCTCTTCATCAATCTTCAAGCAAAGGTATGGGTTCTTCACTTTTCTCAAAGTATTTCATGTTTATAGCCTTTGATTTCTTGATTTTTGAGTTGTTGTTGAGATTTAAAAAATGTGATATTTGAATATGGTTTGGGTATTTTTTGTGTTGAGTTTGATTGAATGGGTTTTGTTGATATTGATAATATGTTACTTGTTATACATGTGTTCATGATCGTGTCTCAATTTTTGAGTATGATACTTGATTTGAGTTGTGTTGTGCATATCATACCCATGGTAAAATGTCTCTGACAGGCCACAAACGCGTTGACCCCTTGTGATAAATTACGTTGATTAATTAGCCAAGTTATTAATTAATCAATTGAACATGCAATATCACGTGGCAGCACAAACAAATCACCAAAACTAAGTTATGCAGCGGGAAATAAATGACATGGTGATTTGTTTACGAATGGGGAAAACCTTACGGCAAAAACCCCACCGGGTGATTTAAGGTTACCACTCCCGAAACTCTACTATTATCACAACAAGCAGTTACAAGCAAGGAATCCCAAGTACCTCACCAACCTACAGTTGAACTCTTACCCCAATACCCAATTGGACTTGTTCTGTAGTGACAGTTTCTCCTTTCAATGCATGGCTCCCAAGTACGTGACTAACCAGATGCGCGGATCCCAGTACGCGACTTCAAACACCAACTAGAGAGAGAGAGAGAGTTGGCTGCAAAGTTCTTCAAATCATCAAGGATGAACTAGGGCACGAACTTTGTCTGTCAGATCACAAATTGCATGAACAACAAGTTCTCAATGAATGTGCAACTTCTATCTTGTGATCACTTACTTGACGGCCCTTAAAATAATCCTTTTATATGTCTAGGGTTAGGAGAAAAGAAGTCCCAAAGACACACTCACGGATTAGTCTTGAAACAGACCTGGAAATCTGTTTTCTTTAATTCTCGACAGATAGAGGTGTCGAGAAAGCTGTCGAGGCTCGGGCAAAACAACTTCTTTAAAGCTCGATAGATGTATCTGTCGAGGTATGTGTCGAGCTTTAAAAACCTGCACTTCCTTGCTTGTTTCTTGGACAGACTTTGACGGCTTCAACACTTAACCTTGAACCACTGTTTCTTGAAGTGTTAAACTCATCCTAAATCTATCCAATTACAAGTAAAGTGCGTTTTGTCTAAGGATAAGCCAATTACATAAAATAGTGACATATGTTCACAGACTTGAACTACATATGTCCTAACAGTCTCGTAGACATTTTCTTGTGTTTTTTTTTTTTTTTTTTTTTTTTTGGGATTTTGTGAAATGTAATGTTTGTGGGGTGTCTTTGGTATACACTGATTGTGATTTGCATCACTGGTTATGTGTTTTGCATTTTGCCCTAAGTTGTTCATGGAAGTTTTGAGCACACACTCATAGTCTGATCTGTTTGAAGTTTTTTTTTTTTTGGATAAAACTCTACTGTGTTTTGTTGCTATGTGTTCTCTCATGTCAAGAACTATGTTGTAGACTAAATCTTTGGTCTGCCTCTTTGTCCTTGTCAGTGATATTAATTTGTTACTAATTTTTGGTGTTACCATATGTTGTGCTCTGTTTTGTGGTCTTTGCTATTGTGTTTGTGCAGATGACTCCAAAGAAGAAGACCACCGCACAAAAGGCCAACAAGAGAAAGAAAATGGACAATACAAAGTTCAGGTCTACCAAACATTTTAAGAGATACAATCAGTTTTATTTGAAGGCTCCTATCATCCAAGAGAGATTTGTGGATTTGGGTAATATGAAGGACTACTTCATTCCAAGTTGTTTTCAGGATAGAGGTTGGGACAAGCTCCTTAGTGATCTGCCTGGGGTTTGTGAACCATTGATTAGAGAATTCTATGCCAATGCAGTCTTAAGAGAGGATGAAATCAACTGTTGGATAAGAGGCCATGAATTCAATATTAACTTAGAGGACATTGATGAAATTCTTGGCTTTGAGGAGTTAGTAGAATTCTCTCCATAGAAACTGTTCAATCTCACATTGGTGGAGTTAGAGAAGGAAGATGCCTCAATACTATTGCCTTTCCATCGGACCTTAGATGTCTCACATACATTATGATGTTCAACCTGTATCCGGTAGTAAAGCTAACCACCATCAATAATGCAAGAGCCATTTTTCTCATGGAGCTTCGGGAGAACACTTATATTGATATTAATGCTCATATCTTTCTCATGGAGCCATTTTTGCATTTTAGCAAAGCTAATTTTCCCTAGTCTACTTACGCGGCTCTTTCAAGCAAAGGGTGTCGAAATTCCTCAAGATATCAGTCTCATGCCTACTCTTTCAGCTATCAATGCTCTAAGCATTACACAGATCAAAGTTCATCTTTCGGGTGATGAAGAGGAGGGTAATCGAGAACAAGGAGAACCTATGGAAACTGAGACAGAAGCTGAAGAACAACCCTTAAGCTCAAGAGGCCATGGCAAAAGGAGCCGAGCTTCATCATCTTTTGCAGTACCTTCAGATGCATTTCAGATCATTCTTGAAAGGAATGACGGGCTTCGTGACGTCCAGAATGAGCAATCTGACAGGCTAGCTGCTATCCAAGAGCAGATGAATCTTATTTCAGCAAAGTTTGAACAGCTTGACTACCCAGCAATAGCCCATTGGCCGTTTCGGTCAAAAAGGGGGAGAAGTAGCTCTTGAGGGGAAGCACTATTTTGAGGGGGAGCAAAACCTTAAGCATTTTACTTTATGTTGTTTATGGTTTTTTGTTGTTATGTTTAGATTATTTTAATATGGGATTGCACAACACTGTGTTAAATACTTTGGTTTATATATTTAAGTTGTTATTCAGTACTTGTTTTGTACCTTAGCTTTGTAGCTCAATACTTTTAGTTAATGTTATGCATTTCTTTTAGTACATCATTCTTGTGCCCTTGTTGGATTTTATATCCTTGATGCAATTACCTTGTGTTGTGGTATCGGTTGAGTGTTGGACATGCAAATGATACTTTGCATTGAGCTTATAAGCTTGCATGTCCGGATGTTCATTCCTTGAGTGAATGATCATTGTGGTCACTATTTATAATGATTGTTCGTTTTTGGTCAAGCAATGCTTTACTACTATTATTCTTTATTGCTTGATCGCATTGTGCTTGCTTCATATGCATTTCAATTTTTCTGCTTACAATGATAGTATTGTGTTGTTGTTTTCAGGAAATACTTGTCCATATGGTTCAAGAGCTTCACAAATTCTAGAGTTAGGTGTGAGTGAGTTTTGTTCAACTGTTCCCAACTCACATGTTAAGTCTAGAGTTTGTTTTAGGGTTTTGTCACGGAATAGCCAAAGGGGGAGATTGTAAGGTTGAATTTATTCAATCATTTTGTTGGCTTTATTCCTTACCAAATTTACTTGTAATTCAACATTTAGAAATCCTGTATTTAGGTGGGATTCATGTAAGGGTAGTGTGTGAAAGAGTGTGAAAAAAAGCTTAAGAATGTGCACTCAAGAAGAGCCTCGTGACTGGCAAGTGGCCAAAGGTGGCACACGTGTGAAGCATGCAAGGGGAGCTGAAGGTCAGTTGTTGTACTACAGGACAAAACCTCCAGCTGGCCAGGCAGTTAGTTCGCGACTTGTTCCAGGCACGAGTTCGAGTCGCCAAAATGCCTTGTTTGGTTGTAACTGTCTCTTTGCATTCCATACGCACCCTAATATAAATACCCTTATACCCATGAATTGTAGAGAGCTTCCAGAGAGAATTTTGAGAGAGAAACCCTAGAGAAAAACAAGATTGACTCATCCACAATCTTTATCTTTTATTCTCCAAATTCTTCTACTCTCACCTTCTTTGTTGTTATATCCTTGAGAGGTACACTAGCCAAATCGTTATCTCACCATAGCCATATCTGTGAGGAGGCATTTTGGTACTTGGGAAGCAGTTTGGAAGGGACCAATTAATTTTGGTTAATGCAATGGGCTATTGCGGGATCCAATAAGCTATAGAAGACAAGGTTCGGAATAACCCTGTTGGAGCAAGAAGCTTGAAGAGCTTAGGTACACTAGGTAGATTAGGCTTGGAGGGTCTTCTGCTATTCATGTATCCCAACTTTATTCTCTAGTGGATTATTGACCGCTTGGAGGGTGGCGAAGAGGCTTTTCACCGAGGACTGAGGTTTCCTCTTCGATAACACATCGCTATGCTGTCTTTATGTTTGCATCTCTCTTTCCTTAATCTTTGCCTTTTAATTACTACTGTGGTTGTGATTAATTTTGGTTTAGATTATTTTACCAATTTTGTTTTAGCTTATTTTCATATTCCGCACATACATTGTTTAATTATAAGCTTGTGTTGGTATTTTGTGAATTGGGGGTCTAAACGTTCATTGGTGTTTTACATACCATTTGAACTTTCAAATTTATAAATACCTAAAATAATCTAAAAATGCATGAAAATTTTGAAATAAATTCTGTGATGGCCAATGCTCATATGTAATATGCTTCTGTTTATTTTCTGGAAAAATTCAGTATTGAGCTTTATTTGGAATGATCAACTTGAAGTTATGTGGAAACTGAAAGGCCACAAGGAGTTGTGTGTGTGTGTGTGTGTGTGTGTGTGTGTGTGTGGAGGAAAGAGAGCATGTAGAAGGAGTAGTTATTACTTACAAAGCCAAAGCCTCCAAATCTATTGGTCTGTGTAGAGGTAGTATAATTCTTGAAATACTTGTTGATGAAAACTTTCTCATATGGAATTTCAAAAAAGGCTGCAGTTATGCTTTTGTTTCTGAAATGCTCTTGATAAGCAGATTCAGTTGTAACTTGAACGATGTTCGTTAACTTAAGCACTTCTCGCAGGTAAGTCATTACAAATGAATCACCATCACAACCAATTGTTGCATTGCTGCTCTTCAGCCGCTCGATATCTCCAACTGGTTGCAGTCGTTGCACAGTGAGCATTGAAGACAGATTAGCAGTGTAGCTTGAGGTTAATATCAACACAACAAAAAGCCAAACTACCACCACCACTCGAGTGAGGTTGCTGTAAACTCTCTCGCCTGCAAATTAATGGATTCCATTCATTAGAAATCTCATCTTGGCTGTGTTTAGTCTTTTCTCTGGGGGCTCCTATTGATTAGAAAGCAATTTCATTATAAGATGAACCTAATTAATCCTACAAGGGTTAAATCCTTTTTTAATATTGGCATTATGTTGTAAGAAAAATCTTGCATCAAATGAAAGTTTCTATTTCACACACAAGTATATTTTCCAGTCATATATGACCTGCAACCTTTCAGATATTCTAGCATTCTAAACCTTGAATATAAACCTACCTCTTTATCTCCCTCTAACTACTAAGTGATGGGTTTCTCAAAATTAACTAATTACACGTACAGAAATAAGAGAAGGATTTGTGCCATGGTAAATCAATTATATTACTTTACATCCTAGACAGCCATAAGTTATTATGGGTGGGTACAATGAGGCAGCCTTGAAGCTAATTAGAGTCCATAAACCGTGTTGGAGACTTGATCTTTACCTTGTGCTAACTGCCATGCGTCACAGAGTACTTATCATAATCCCAAATATTGATGTCCATTAATAAATAATAATAATAATAAAATAAAACAGATTATAGAAATTGGTACTTACTTTGAGCAAAGAACAGAGTGGAGAATGTGAACCAAAGTGTGGTACCAATCTGATTCTTCAATGTGCCATTAAATTCTGGATTATATTGATGCTCCAAGAACCAAACTATAAGCATTGTGTACATTAAGACAACACCAGTCATTAACCACATTTTCCAGGTGAGAGGCTTCGTGAACATCCATGCTGATCCTTCAGGTCGTGCAGGAACTACCATGGACAACCATGACTCGGCATATGGCTGAGTAAATTCCACATATTTTGTACGGTTGGCTAATATTGTCAAATCCCCAACAGCAGCATCGAATGTCTTCCATTGTTTATGGTCAGTACAAAATAAGCATAGTTTTATCAGAAACGAGTTCATAACCGAGAAACTAAACAAAACAATAGAGAAATGAAAAAAGTGCAGGTTATATACAACTTATTTTAGTCATAGATTCACTGCTCTTCCAAGGGTTCTCTCTTTCATTCAAGCTTAGACTAACTATCACCAAAGTCATTCTGGCAGTGTTTCTTGTTGTGCAAGTTAGAAATGAGAAGTTTCAAAGTTATGAGAAACCATAAGAAGAAAATTCCGTACAAATTTATCTCCTCAATAGTCAAGACTCATTTTTCTTCCCACAGTATCATTGTAGAAATTTGACCTATAGAAAATTTGACTCGAAGGCTCTTTTCTTGGCAAGATCAAGACTGCAGAGTTAGGATACTTGATATACTATGATTGGTAGAACATAAAGTGGAACACCTAGAGGGGATAGAGGATTTCTATTCAAATTTGGTGGTCTATTGAATTAAATTTCATTTATACTAAATATTAATATATCCAAAGGAACTTCTTGCTAGGTGCGTAAAAACAATGAGGAAATTTTTTGGTAAGTCCATAAATATAAGTGAACATATAACAATTTGAGAAATTAATGTGGGAGTTTGTTTGTTTTGTGTCATGCAAGTATGAAACGCATGAAAATTAACGAAGAGGTTCAAGAAACTGAATGGTAAATATAGAGTTCTTACCTTGCTGTAGACACAATCAACCAGATTCTCATAGGTGCCATTGAAGGGTATGAATTTATAGGGCAGAGAATAAGGCAAATTTTTATGCACCTCATTGAAAACCTTAATGCACCAACCATCAAATTTGGAATTATCTAGGTTCCCGCTGTAGTCAACCTCTACAAACTCCCGAAATGAAGTTCTACCTGGAACTCCAATTTTCAATGGATTTTGTTCAGTAGGCATTGCCCAACCCTTCGGAACTTGGATTAGATTTCCTGGCCAAGTTACTCGACCTGCAATTTTCTCTGTACTATTTTTCATCTCAACCCTTTCTGAGAATCCAGACTCTGGCGTCCAAAAGTCTAGTTCTTCATATCCCTTCTTTACAACTTTTACTATCCTCAATATAGGAGTTTGCAGCAGCTTTCCTGCTTCAAAATGTATTTGGCCACTTAAACCAGAGAAATTGCTTGATAGTATATTTTCTAAAATCATCTTTTGGCTAATTGAGTTACAAATCGCTCTCTCTATGGCTTGTGAAATCGTCATAATGCTATCATATGCTCTTAGAGCATAAATTCCAGGTTCGTGATTATGTTCCTTGGGATACTTGGTTTCAAAGATTTTTGTGAACTGACCATAGAAATCTTTATAAGAATTACTACTGTTAGAATAGTAGGTCTTGATTCCCAAAGCACCTTCCATAGAGGAAATAACAGAGTTGTTAACAGAGTCCAGTACACTTGCAACACTCTCGGGAATTATCCAAGCTGACTCTCTCCCTACAAGTCCTACTTTCTTAGCTTCTCTGAACAAATGAGATACCGTTGGTATTGATGACTGAAGAACGATAAAAACCAGAGATTGTGTTGTTGACCGTAGTTTCAAAAGCTCATCAAGAACAAACCCCCCTGCGTTAGGGAGAGAAGAAACCGGTGGAAGAACCAATTGGTACTCAATCTCTGGATCAACCTCCTGAAGAGCCTCAGATAGAAGACCTAACGTCCCTGAGTCACTGCCATATGCATCATCTTCATATATTGCTATAACCCTTCTCCAGTTATAGGCCCGAACAATTTCTGCAATGCATTCAATCTGAGCAGAATCATTGTTAGCCATTTGAATCAAGAAAGGCCAACGATGTTGCAGAATTGGTGAGGTTATAGCAGGAGCTGCAAATGAAAGAACCGGAACACTAGCTTTGTTTCCAATAGCAGCTACTAATGCTGCTTCCTCCCACTTGTTCATGCCAACAATCACTTGTACTTTTTTTTCTTTAATAAGCTCATCAGCTGAACCAAAAAAAAAAAAAAAAAAGGTTAAGAAACAATATAATTAGTATCAAATCAAGAATCTGTCATGATCATCCTAATTAGAAAATAACTGACCTGCAGAAACAACTTGAAGGGGGTCTTTCCCGGGGTCTTGGAGATAGAGAGACAGCTTCTCAGGGGCGGAGGCACGTTGTTGGGTGGGGGGGCCATGCCCCCCCCCAAAAGTTCAAAATATTTCTATAATATAGCCTGAAACATTAGTTGGCCCCTCCAAAATATAATAGGTGGCCCCTCCAAAGTATGGACTTTACACTTGGGTTTCTTACTTTTTTTAACTTTTGTCTAACCTATGTGTGCAAGTGTGAAAACGTGGACTATGCAACACCAAACTTTTTTTTTGTTTTTCTTCTTAATAGCCCATGCAGCAACCCACTAAAACGTGTACTGGGCTTTAGTGAGGTTTTTTTTTTTTTTGTTGTTCTTCTTCTTTTTAATCTTTAAACTTCACCCTTTACTTCTCTTCATCATATTCATAATTTTTTTTCTTTTAAATTTGATATAATTTTCTCTCATCATCATCATCATATATCATTTTTTTTTTTTTCAAAATTGATTTGTTTTCTTTTGCATTGAACTTTGGTGCCAAGTAAGTTGTTCCAATAGTGATTTGTCATAGAAGATAATTAGGGTTTGTTGCAGAGAAAAGATATATATTTTCTAAAATTTCTCTTTTACAGTAGAATCTTCTCAAGTTATGTATAATGATTTTAATAAATACATATGCTATACATAGTATTAAAAATATATATTTTATTAGCTTAAATTTTCAATTGTCTGTTATGGTTGATTAAGACTAAAGATAATTTTTTTTTTTTTTTATTGTGCTTAAAGGAATAGTTAAATATAGGAAGTGAAAGCCTTACATTAGAGGGATTATTAATTAACGTAAAATTATATGAATTTTTCTAGATTGATTTTTTAACCATTTTATTAAAGATTAGGGAGATGATAATGGATGATTTTATTCAATGAAAGATCATTTTCAAGCATAACTTTGATGAGAGATGCTTAATTCTTCATTAAAATATTTTTGTAGCAAAATAAATAATTTTTATATATTCATTTGAGTTTAGAAATATTATATTTTTTTAATTTGATAATTATATATATAATATATTTATAAAATAATGGCTAACATATGAATATATAATCCGGCAAAATTCCTGGCTACGCCCCTTTCTGACCCTTTGAATGGTGGTTGTTGAAGTTTTCAACTGCAATTTCCATAGCTATTTTCTCTTCTTTCCCGATTCGGGAACTGACATCAATGATAGCACCGATATTTGTAACTTCGTTAGTCGTACTAGCAGCTTCACCTCCATGAGAGAGTGAGGGAAGAAAGGAGATTAGTATGAGAAAGAGGAGGCAAAGTTTTATTACTGTTTTACCGGTAATGAAAGGGAAAGCCATTCTGAGAGTTCGATAATTATGTTCACCCAAAAAGAAAATAAAAGAACACAGAAACAAAAGTCTCTCTTAAATCTTAATTACAGCGACTTTTATTTATGGACGTGGTTGAATGCTATTCATGTAAATGTGTATGATAGTCATTGATAGAAAACGACTAACGAAATCGAAGGCTGGCTATTTTTAACATTACTCAAAAAGTCGGAATATAATTTTTGTTTCAGTATCTTTAACTTTGATCCTTAGACTTGACTGCTTCGATCGAACAAATTAAAATTGCAGGGAAAGTTGGCTTCTGCTGGTCAAATCCAAGCAACTATTACGAGGCATCATGGAAGATGATATTTTCGACTTGTGGTGTTAAGAAAGTACATTACAAAATAAATGGTTTAATTGGGTCTAAGCGATGTCAACGTCTAGAGAGGATACGAAAATTCATGCAAGTTGCGGCCACAATGTTATGCTATGCAGTACGCAGTATGCAATATGCAATCATTTTTCTAATAATTAGTCGCTAACCGTACGATGCACGAAAAAATTATTGGTTATGAAAAAAATTCTAGTAATGAGTAAATAGATATTCTAGAATAAAAAAATTAATTAAAATTTATCTAAATAAATAATTAATCAATAAAAAATATAGCTTTTAATAAAAAAACAAAAAATTACATAAACCTCAATAAAAAACATTTAAGGTGAAGAATTAAAATCACCTACTGATACGCAAATACTAAAAACTTCAAGACTTAAAACTTCAAAATTTATAGAATCCCCAAATTCTACTTCAGAATCAAACCAAATTCAACAAATTTATATATAACATACCAAATAAATATTTATCATTCCCTAGGTTGGAAGACATAGGTTACATCTTTAATTTTTCTCCAAACAAATAAAGATGTTTTATCTACCATGTACAATATAAAAAAATAATTAATAGAAATTTGAACCCAAAAACCAAACTCACGATTATCAACTTGAGTCTTTTTTTTTTTCAATGTTAGTCTTTTTTTTTTTTTTTTTTTTGGAGTCCTATCATAATTTTTGTTTTTATATAGATTATCAATGTTTGACTTTGGGTTTAAGTTAGACTTATTAGAGAGATAAAGTTTCACTCCTTGTTAAGTTTTGATTAAACAAAAATAATTTTATTTTAAAAAAAATGATAATGATGAATTTGAGTTTAAATTGGACTTATTAGAGAAATAGAATTTTACTCCAGGTTAAATTTAAACTAAAAATAATAATTTTATTTAAATAAAATGATAGTTTTTTTTAAATACTGTGCTAACTTGGAAAATTATGAGAGCTTCAGAAGCTTCGGTTTTATATACTAGTATCATGCTCATGCGATGCACGGCTTAATCAAGAATCATGTATAAACTAAATAAAAAAGAAAAAAAATTTCAAATTTAAGTAAAATTAAATAATAAAATAGATAGAACAGTTTATCATCAAATTTATTCATAATTGATTCTCAAACCATAACCATATAAATCAGATAAAACTTAATAAATTTAGGTTAAACAAAAGACAAAAAAATACACAAAACCTATTCAATTTGATGAAAAAAATTAGAGTAAACAAATATATATAAAAAATTAGTGTAAACAAATACATACATGTAATGTTGTAGGTAGAAGAAATATAGTAGGTATTTATTATGAATTATTTGATATATATATATATATATATATATACACTCTACATTGAAGAAGTTAATATGAACAAAATGTCTAATATATATATATATATATAGATATAATTTATGTTTTTTTTAAATCTTAAAAATATTAATAACGTTGCTATTTTTAGACATATAGTAATATAATTTATGTAAAAAAAAAAGATTAGATGAAGAATTTGAATTGTAATCAAATTAAGTTTTTTTATCAACTTGGAAATTATATGAGAAGAAGATAAGACCAAAAAAATTATATCTATTTAAAAAAAAAAAATATATATATATATATATATTTTGCAATTTGATGCATTAGAACATGTAGTGCAGTAATTAAAAAAAAAAGTTGTTGCTTTCTTTATAATAAAAAAATGATAATGATAAGTTTGAGTTTAAGTTAGACTTATTAGAAAGATAGAGTTTCACTCTTGGTTATATTTAAACTAAAAAAAATAATTTTATTTAAATAAAATGATAATTTTATTTAAATATTGTGCTGACGTAGAAAATTGTGAGAGCCTCAGAGGCTTGAAAAGGATTAAGGCCCAAAGAGTTCAAAACAATGAATTTGTAGAGAGTAGGTTAAAGACTGAACTTCAAGGTGTTAGACTGTAATCACAGTAGGCTAAATGCTACTTGAAAGAAAGAACAAATAGTTTCATGCAAAGGAAATCCTTCTCGGAAAAGTTCGAGGAAGGTAGTTCTTATAGATTTCTTTCATACTTAAACACTAGTACAGTTCTTGAGTATACAGTGGTTCTTCTGTCTAGATTCTCCCCCCCCCCCCCCCTCCAATATGAATCTTGATTTTCCTTTAATATTCCAACACAAATCATCTCAATCTTACACTTGGAAGGCTGAGATTGCATTCCCTAGACTTCTGTCTCATCTGGAACCTCCTAGTAAGCTTTTGCCCGGCAACGTTAGGTGTGCCACCACTGTTCATGGTCATTTCCTCATTAATGTTGCTAGGAGAGCAGCAATCTTGCATACAATGCAGAGGGGATGGCTTCTAAACTCTTCTTCTTTCTTCCTTTTCGTATTTCGCATCAGTTAAGTGAAGCATCAAAACCTGGGAAATCTCCAAATGGGAATTTAATTTGTAATAGGATTCCTTAACTCATTTAAAGGCTCTTTACGGCAAAATTCAGAGGGGAGCTACTATAGAACATAATTTAGGTTTTCTTAAAGGTTTTTTTTACAGTTTTTAGAGTTTTATTTGTGTTATAACTTGCTAGAAGCCTTGCTAAGGCAAGGGGTGAAACCCAACCATTTATTGGTATGCTCTTAACAATTATTTATTGGTTTTAATGCTATGCTTTTATGTTTTTGATTGTTTTACTCATCTAGAAAAGTGTTTAGTTCTATATAATCATTTGATTTATTGTAGACTCCAGGCACATTAAATGCTTAGTATTCCCTGCAAACTAATTCACTAGTTTTGTTTTACCTAAAATCAATTAATTGCATGAAACTACCTTAGACAATTAAGTTTTTGAGTTTTTATTGTTAAATCATCCAATTAAGATCATTCTTCGTATGAATTTTAGTTGAGTTATAAAATAAATATTGTTAAGACTACCAATAGATGTGTTGTGTATGGATCCCTAAACCTTAGGGCTTTAATATATTGTTATTTTCTCTCAATTTAAATTGCATTTACTAAACTATCAAAAATTTCTTCAGTTAAACTTTATTATTTTGGTTTTATTCTCTTGTGGTTTGCTAATCAATTCCTTTTTCCCTGTGGATTTGACCTCGCACTTTCCGAGTTATTACTTCGCGACAATCCTGCACTTAGGAGCATTATTTAAGTCGCAGCAAGTTTTTGGTGCCGTTACCAGGGAGTTAGGCGATTAGAGAAGTGTTCCACTTTGTTTGGAGAGGTTTTCGGCATTCAATTTCTTCACATATTTGGTAATAACTCTCCAACTCTTTTCTTTTTTAAGTAGTTTAGTTTTCTTTTAGAGTTTTTCTTTTATTTTCTACTTCTTTTTATTTTTAAAGGTATTTGTTTTCTTTTCTTTTTCTTTTTCTTTTTCTTTCTTGCTTTACTATTGCATGCGTGTTTGGTGTCGTGATAGTGATAATCGCTTGGTTAGAATTGAATCTAATAATTTGTTTGGCAATTTATCTGATTCTTTCACATATTCTCACACACTTAATATCATGGCGGACTTAGAGAGTAATCATGGTGATGAGAATAATTTAAATAATGAAAGCTTTCATGCTCACCAACCCAATAAAGCTCTCAAGAATTATTTGCAACCTACTAGGAATAGTGCACCATCATGCATCATTTTTACAACTAATGCAAATAATCTTAATTTTAAGCCCAATATGACTTCATTACTTCCTAAATTTCATGGCTTAGATTCTGAAAATCTTTACCTACACTTTAAGGAATTTGAGGAGGTATGTTTTACCTTCTATGACCAATAATGTAATGAAGAGACCATTAGGTTGAAGTTGTTCCCTTTTTCTCTTAAAGACAAGGCAAAAACTTGGCTTAATTCTTTGAGACCTAGGTCAATTGGTACTTGGCAAGAGATGCAAACTGAGTTTTTAAAGAAATTTTTTCCAATTCATAGGACTAATGCACTTAAAAGACAAATAATGAATTTTTTACAAAAAGATAATGAGGCATTTTATCAATGTTGGGAAAGATTTAAAGATTTGCTTAATGCTTGTCCACATCATGGCTATGAAACTTGGCGTATAATTAGTTTTTCTATGAAAGTTTAACTCCAAAGATGGGCCAATTCGTAGAGATGGTGTGCAATTGAGAAATTTTTAATAAAGATCCTAATGAGGCTTTTGATTATTTTGATCTCTTAGCTGAGAATGCCCAATCTTGGGATACCACTAATACCTTAGATAGGTCTAGAGTATCCACCAACCCCTCTGGGGTGGTAAGTACCAACTTAGGGAAGATGATGACCTTAGTGCTAGGGTGGCTAGTCTAACTAGAAAGCTTGAAGCCATGGAATTAAGGAAGGGAAACGGAATCAATATTGTGCCTAAAATTGATGAGGTTTGTAGAAGTTGTGAGACCATGGAACACCCTACCAATGAATGTCCTACAATTCCAGCTTTTAAAAAGGTGTTGCATGATCAAGCAAATGCTATGAACATGGTGAAAAAACCATACCCTTTCCCCTATTTAGAGACATACAATTCTGGGTGGAGGAATATTAATAGTCTCATGAAAGGATGCCAAACACTAAGAATATTACACCACACACATTGATTAGTCATGTCAAGATCTAAACCATACCATCCTTAAGATCAAATAGGACTTTCATTAGGACGTAATGTAGGGTAAAGAGGTGGAATTTAGAACAAAGGGTATAGGTAAAAATAAAAAGTGTTCCCAAGAATAATTAGAGAGACAACTTCTTTTGAATATATGCCAATTAATTTATTCTCTCAAGTTTCTTGAATATCCCACTTTCACTTTTTTTCTTTTTTTCTTCAAAATTTCATCAACAAATTCATTCTCTATTTCTTCCTCTTTCACATTCCCCATTTTTTTTCAAACATTTTTCCTTTTCTGTTTATGACTCTTTTTTTTTTTTTTTTTTGAGTGAGTCCTTCTTTTCTTCCAACTATTTCACTACAAGTTTATCGTAATAAGACAATTTGATTGCATTCATTCTTGGAACACATTAGGAAAGGATTTAAGAAAAAACAGTTAAAATAATAGGCTCAAATGGGTGACTAGTGGTAATATATCAAGAAAGAAAATAATAAAGGCTCAAAATTAACAAATATGGCCTAAAATCATCTCTTAATGATTGGGATAGTTCTTCAAAATCCATGACTTTAACATATTTAGGTGTGGCATAGAATTTGATGAATTCTTAGCATTCAGCCAAATCAAAGAATAATGAGACTAAGCAACAACAAAGTTATGTGCTTCCAAATGAAAAATGAGGTCAAAAGGAAATAACCCTCTAAAAAAATGAGTGGCTTAAGAACTCACCTGGGTTATAGTCTCTACATTTTATTTTCAAGATTTTCAAAGTCATCTCTATCTCTCAACCAAGAAACATGTTCATGTGGCTAAAGTGCATGTGCATACTAGTTGAGCATGAAAAATAGTGGAATACTTTAGATAGAAGTAGCATAATAGAACTTTGACTTATAACTCTTGCTAAAGCAACACTTATTTTTTTTTTTTCTTTTTTTTTTTTTTTTTTTTTTTTTGAAAATTGGACCAAAAACAAAAACAAAAACAAAAATCACTAAAAACAACCCCAAAAAAATAGCATAAAATAAAACCAAATACAAATCATCCCAAGTTCCACATCCCAACCTAAAACTTACATTATCCTCAATGTTAGTAAGGAAAAACAATAAAGAGTAGAGAGATTACAAAGAGTACCTTGAAGAGATGAACATAAATGAACAAAAAAAAAAACTTTAACTCCTACAAAAGGGGTTAGAAAAAAAAAAAAAAAAAAAAAAAAGAAAAGAAGAAGAAACAATCTAAACTACAACACAAATACTAATGCTAATTGCTTGGCAAGGCTTGATAAATTTGATCCTCGAAATTAATAAATTCCTCCTCTTATGAAAAATTCTCAAGAAATGGCTTAAGACGTTGTCCATTCACCTTTAATATGTTACCATTCTTAGGATTTTCAAATTCTATGGAACCGTGGGGGAAAACATTTTTAACAACGAAAGGTTCAGTCCATCTAGATCTTAATTTTTCGGGAAACAAAAGTAACCTAGAATTATACAAAATAACTTTTTGAGATAGTTCAAAAGATTTCCTTACAATTTGTTTGTCATGAAAAACCTTCATTCTTCCTTTAGAAATCCTAGAATTCCCTTATGCATCATGCCGAATTTCTTCCAACTCATTCAATTGCAATTTTCTCAATGAACTAGCCTTGTCTAAGTTAAAGTTAAACATCTTTATTGCCCAATAAGATTTATGTTCCAATTCCACAGGCAAGTGACAAGCTTTACCATAAACAAGTCTATAGGGAGACATACCAAGAATATTTTTATAGGCAGTGTGGTATGCCCAAAGTGCATCATTCAACCTTAAAGACCAATCTTTACGATTTGGGTTAACCATCTTTTCCAAAATTTGTTTAATCTCCCCATTGGCAAGCTCAACTTGTCCACTTGTTTGTGGGTGATATGGGGTGGCAACCTTGTGTGTTATGCAATATTTTCTCATTAATGCCTCAAAAGGTCGCCTGCAAAAGTGCAAGCCCCCATCACTAATTATTGCCCTAGGGATGCCAAACCTTGACAAAACATTTTCCTTTAAAAATTTCAAAACAATTTTGTGATCATTCTTTTTGCAAGGAATAGCCTCAACCGATTTTGAAACATAATCTACAGACACTAGAATGTAAAGATATCCAAAAGAAGAAGGGAACGAACCCATGAAATCTATGCCCCGACAATAAAAAATTTCAACTAAAACTGGGTTTAAAGGCATCATATTTCTATAAGTTATTCCTCCCAACTTTTGACAAGAATCACAAGATTTGCAAAAACGATAAGTGTCTTTAAACATATTAGGCCAATAAAAACCACATTGCAAAATCTTTGCAATGGTTTTCCTTGAAGAAAAATGGCCTTCACAAGCTTCATTATGACAAAAGGAGATGACACTAATATTTCATTATCAGGGATACGTCTCCTACTGATTTGATTTGGACAGTACTAAAATAAATAAAGATCATCATAGAAAAAATTGTGTACCTCAACCATGAAGCGTTTCTTATCTTGAGCACTCCAACGAGATGGTGTTTGGCCTATGACAAGAAAATTGACAATATCAGCATACCAAGGCAAAGTAGAGATGGAAAACAATTCTTCATATGGGAATGAATCCCTAATAGGCAATGCATCCATGGATTCATTAAAAGTGAGGTGCGACAGATGGTTTGCCACCACATTTTCTGCTTCCTTTTTATCTTTGATAGTGATACTAAATTCTTGTAGTAGAAGAATCCATCTAATCAAACTTGGCTTTTCATCCTTCTTTGAAAGAAGATATTTTAAAGCTGCATGGTCAGTGAAAACAACAACAAGAGAATCAAGAATATATGAACGGAATTTATCTAAGGCAAATACCACAACAAGTAACTCTTTTCAGTTTTAGAATAATTCATTTGAGATTCATTCAAAGTCTTACTTGCATAATAAATTACATGAGATTTTTTATCCTTTCTTTGCCCTAAAACAGCTCCAATCACATAATCACTTGCATAACACATAATTTCAAAAGGTAAGTCCAATTTGGTGGTTGCATGATAGGTGCAGTGGTAAGCATGCCTTTTAGCTTATCAAAAGCTTCTTGGCAAGCTTGGGTCCATTCAAAGGGAGTATCATTTGTTAGGAGGTTACACATGGGTCTAGATATGAAACTAAAGTCTTTTATGAACCTCCTATAAAATCCAGCATGTCCTAGGAATGATCTCACATCTTTAACAGTCTTTGGTGTAGGCAAATTAGCAATCAACTCAATCTTTGTTTTATCCACGTCAATGCCTTTTGAAGAAAAAATGTGGCCTAATACAATCCCTTTTGTGATCATGAAATGACACTTTTTCCAATTTAATAGTAAATTCTTTTCTTCACGCCTAGTTAAGACTTTTTTCAAATTAGAAAGGCATTCATCAAAAGAGTCACCAAACACAGAAAAATCATCCATGAAAACCTCTAAATAATGTTCTACCATGTCACTAAAAATACTTAGCATGCATCTTTGAAAAGTGGCAGGTGCATTACATAAACCAAATGGCATCCTCCTAAATGCAAAAGTACCAAAAGGACAAGTAAATGTGGTTTTCTCTTGATCTTCAAGTGCAATTTCAATTTGATAGTACCCAGAATACCCATCTAAAAAAAAAAGTACTCATGACCCGTTACTCTCTCTAAAACTTAATCTAAGAAAGGTAAAGAGAAGGGATCTTTCCTAGTGACTGCATTCAATTTTCTATAATCAATACACATGCGACAACCTGTGGTGACATGAGTTGGAATTAACTCATTATTCTCATTTTTTACCACAGTTATTCCAGATTTCTCAGGCACCACTTGAGTAGGACTTACCCATTTACTATCTGCTATGGGGTATATGATACCCACATCTAACAATTTGAGCACTTCAATCCTAACTACCTCTTTCATTGTAGGGTTTAACCTACATTGCATCTCCTTAGATGGTTTAGCATTGTCCTCTAAATAAATCTTGTGAGTACAAACCAATGGGCTAATTCCTTTAATGTCATCTATGTTCCATCTTATGGCACTCTTATGTTTTCTCAAAACATTTAATAACTAACCTTCTTGCAAAGAGTCAAGTTTAAAAGATATTACCATAGGAAAAGTCTCATCGGTTCCTAGAAAAAGCATACTTGAGCTCAACGGGCAAGGGCTTTAACTCCAATTTTGGTACTTGCTCACTAGATGGCAACAACTTTATCTCACGAGGTGGCAACTCCTCATATTTCAATTTTCAATTACTTGCTTCCAATTCCTGTGCAGATTCCAAAAGACAGTGAATTTATGCAATTTCAGAATTCTCATCAAAATTGAAATCACATGAATTGACTAGGCAAGCTTCTAATGGATCTGAAAAACATATTTTGTTGAATTGTTCTTGAACTAGTGTTTCAATTAAGTCAACTTCATGCACATCCTCTTCATCCCTAGGTTGCTTACAAGTATTAAAAATATTAAGCTCAAGGGTCATATTCCCAAAAGATAATTTTAAGACTCCACTTCTACAATTTATCAATGCATTAGGAGTTGCAAGAAATGGACATCCTAAAATCACAGATATTTGAGAATTAGCATTAGAAACAGGATGCAAGTCTAAAATAATAAAGTCCATAGGAAAATAAAATTTGTCCACTTAAACCAAAACATCCTCAACAACACCCTTAGTGATGAGGGTAATTTTAAGAATCCTGAAACTGACGAGCCCAAAGGCTGACGACCCTAAAGCTAACGACCCCAATGATGCGGGTTCATGAAGCTGACGACCTTAACCTATACGCTAACGACCCTAGAAATGTGGAGTCAGGCTGACGGGAAAATACTGAAGAAGTCAGCTTTGGTCTCGTCCACAACCTTACTTGACCATCACGTATCTGAATGTAAAAAGGATTCTTGCATTACACGTCTAACCCAAATTAAGAAGATTTCTATAAGGACAAGGATTCAAAGGGATACGTAAAATCCAAGAGTTACTCTCCTAGAAGGAAAGAACTTCTTGATCAAGGCATGAATTTCGGCCCTACGCTACTATAAATACCCCAAAGCCCTCTCAAGGCAAGGTACACATAATTCACCTCAGCTCTAGCACTTTAGAGTGGCGAACAAGAGATTTCTCTAACTTGACCGTCGGAGGGTATTTGGCCGGTACCACACCGGTGCCCTTTCTAAGGTCTTCAGCTTTTGTATTGTGCAGGTACGTCATTAGGAGCACGTGAGGTACTCACTAGACAACAACCAATGTGAACCGCACGCCATAGCGCTGGAAAGGCAAGTCCAAAAGCTCATCAGGAGCATGTGAGGACTGTGTGACTTACTGACAATTTTGAGCATCATCAGTTGGCGCCGTCTGTGGGAAACGAGTAATCAGCCATTACCTTATTCCTAATACAAAAAGTTGCATGGTACTCACTAGATCGATAGCAACAATCAATAACTTGGGCGATGAACCGCACACCACAGCGCTGGAAAGACAAGTCCAAACGCTCGTAACGGTGGTTGAACGCCTAAGCAAACAAAATCATGACTTGGAGGAACAGTTACATTAGAGGACTGCACATCCTGGCACACAAGAAGAAGACCAGGAAGGAACAAGCACCGAAAGAAGGAACCATGAGGGACTCAAGGGTAGCAGCGCTCCGAGCAGACCGGAGCGGCAGGACACCAGTCAGCTAGCTATCTTTGACGCACTGCCACCTCACATCACTGCAGAGATGCAGGAGATGTGGGAGCGAATGGACGTGATGATGAACGCCCTCAGAGAAAGGGTATCCAGCGACCTTGACGATCTAATTCAACGAACTGATTCACCTTTCATGACACACGTCACTTCATGTCCTCTCCCCCCAAAGTTTCGCATGCCCTAGGTAGAAAGTTATGACGGGTCTAAGGACCCCCTGGACCACTTGGAATCCTTTAAGACTATAATGCACCTTCAAGAAGTGCCAGATGAGATCATGTGTAGGGCTTTCCTACTACGCTGAAGGGATTTGCGAGGGTCTGGTATAACAGGTTGGCACCTAATTCAATTAGCACCTTTAAGGAGTTGGGTGTTCAATTTTTTTCACATTTCATCGGAGGTCACCGATACAAGAAGTCCACAGCGTGTTTAATGAGCATAAGACAACGGGAGGACGAAACACTTTGGTCGTATATAACACGGTTCAACAAGGAGGCTCTCTTGATTGATGAGGTGGACGATAAGATACTCGTGGCAGCATTCACCAATGGGCTACAAAAGGGTAAGTTCTTATTTTCTTTATACAAGAGTGACCCGAAAACCATGTCAGATGTGCTCTATAGGGCAACCAAGTATATGAATGCGGAAGACGCTCTGATGGCTCGAGAAGAGAGACCTAAGAAAAGGGAAAGGCAAGAAGACACACGAACAGATAGGGGCAAAAGAAGGCTAGGACAGAAGAGCGACAGGACGATCGCCGCTCTAAGCCACCTGCGGGGAGATTCACGAGCTTCACGCCGCTGACTGCCCCTATCGACCAGGTCCTAATGTAGATCAAGGACGAAGGAGCCCTGACCTTTCCTGGCAAGATGAAGGGAGATCCCAAGAAGAGGCCAAGGGACAAATATTGCCGCTTCCATCAAGACCATGGCCTCGATACGGCTGATTGCTACAACTTGAAGCAGCAAATAAAAGCTCTAATTAGACAAGAAAGGCTGTAGAGGCTTGTTAGCAAAGAGAGGACAGATCCACCGCAAGACCAAGCTCCCCGACGGGAGAATGAACACCCCAAACAGCCCCTAGGTGATATAAGAATGATTGTGGGGGGCACTGCGACCGCCGGGTCATCGAAGAAAGCTTGAAAGACTTATCTCAGGATGATTCAGAACATCCAGTTGAAGGGGTCTGTACCCAAAATGTCGCGGACGGATAACCCCCTCATTGGATTCTCAAATGAAGATGCACGACGTATCCACCATCCCCATGACGATGCACTTGTCGTCACCATACAAGCAGGAAACTACAAAATACATCAGGTCCTCGTCGAAAATGGAAGCTCGACAGACATCCTCTACTACCCCGCATTCCAACAAATGGGAATTGATTGGAAGCGTCTAATTTCAATTAACACCCCGCTGGTCGGCTTCGGAGGAAACGAGGGTATTTCCCCTTAGAGTCGTCACTTTGGCAGTAACCATTGGAGACTACCCTCAGCAGGTCATTAAGAATGTAGCATTCCTTGTAGTCGACTACTCATCAGCTTACAACGCCATCATAGGACGTCCCACCCTTAACTCGTGGAAGGCTGTGACCTCAACCTACCATTTGATGATAAAATTCCCGACTAATCACGAAGTGGGAGAATTAAGAGGAGATCAAGTGGCTGCACTCGAATGTTATGTAGCCATGATGGAGATGAATGACCACCACTAGTCCATGAGCATAGAAGAACAATATACAGCGACGGAGCCAGTAGAAAAGCTCGAGGACATACCTCTCAACGACTCCCAGCCAGAGTGGACAACCAAGATCGGCACCCTTGCAGACCTGACGATACGTCAAGAACTTGCAACCTTCCTTAAAGAAAACCGAGACGTGTTCGCTTGGAGTCACGAAGGCATGCCAGGAATTGACCCGTCGATCATGGTACACAGGTTGAATGTATCACCATTTTTTCCGCCGGTTCGCCAAAAGAAAAGAGTCTTCGCCCAAGAGAGAGATCGGGCAGTGGCGGAAGAAGTCCACAAGCTACAAGAAGCGGGCTTCATTAAGGAGGTTTACTACCCCGAGTGGTTGGCAAACGTCGTCATGGAAAAAAAGAACAACGGAAAATGGAGGATGTGCGTAGATTTTACAGACCTAAACAAAGCATGCCCCAAAGATAGCAATCCTATACCAAGGGTCGACCTCTTGGTGGATTCTACGGCCCAACACTAGCTGTTAAGCTTCATGGACGCGTTTTCAGGGTACAACCAGATCCTAATGGATGAAGTTGATCAGGAAAAGACTTCGTTCGTGACAAGTCAAGGCCTATTTTGCTACAAGGTCATGCCATTCGGCTTGAAGAACGCATGTACGACATACCAAATGCTCATGAATAAGATTTTCATACAGCAAATTAGGAGAAATGTCCAGGTATATATCGACGACATGCTAGTGAAAAGCCGCAGAGAAGAAGATCACCTGGGAGACCTAAAGGAAACCTTCAATACTCTTCGCTCCTACAACATGAAACTTAATCCAGCCAAGCGTGATTTCGGAGTAACAGCTGGAAAATTCTTAGGATACATGGTGTCCCAAAGAGGTATTGAAGCCAACCCGGACAAAATCCGGGCTATAATGGAGATGACACCTCCTAAAAGCGTGAAGGAAGTACAGAGCCTTAATGGCAAGGTCGCCGCGCTTAGCAGATTCGTATCCAGGGCGACGGATAAATGTCTACCATTCTTCCACACACTGAAGAAGTCCTTTGAATGGACGGACGAATGCCAGCAAGCATTCGAAGACCTGAAGGTCTACCTATCTTCACCACCACTGTTAACCCCCTTCCAACCAGGCGAAGAGCTGTCCCTCTATTTGGCCATTTCTTTGCCAGCTGTCAGCGCAGCCCTAGTCAGGGAAGACGACAAGGTGCAAAGGCCAGTGCACTATGCCAGCCAGGCACTTCATGACGTAGAAAGAAGATACTCACTGATGGAAAAACTTGTCTTCGCTCTAGTAACGGCAACCCGTAAGCTTAAACCATACTTCCAAGCCCATACAGTGGTTGTATTGACTGATAAGCCCATACGGCAAGCAATGAGTAGCCTAGAAGCCGAGGGATGCATGGCCTTGTGGGCAATAGAGTTAAGCGAGTTTGACATAAAGTATCGCCCACGTACCGCCATCAAGGGACAAGTGCTCGCTGACTTTATTGCGGAGTTCACAAATGGAGAGGGCCAGGGGGCAGAAAATCCTCAGTGGAGTGTGTTCACCGACGGGTCATCAAACAAAAGAGCTGGTGGGGCGGGGGTCGTACTTCGGTCTCCAAAGGGCGATGAGATCAAATGCATGATTCGACTTGATTTTCCTACAACTAACAACGAAGCAGAATATGAAGCCCTCATAGCAGGCTTAGATCTAGCCAAGGCTATAGAAGCCGTAGACACAGTAATCCATTGCGACTCTCAGGTCATCACTAATCAGATAAACGGTGACTATGAAGGTAAGAGAAAAAGGATGAAAATGTACTTGGAACAAGCAACAAGGAAGGTAAACGAGCTGCAAGCAAGAGTTGTTCAAATTCCAAGGGGAGACAATGGGTAAGCCGACCGCCTTGCTAAAGCCGCATCCGCAGAACATGTGATCACCCCCAGCAAGGTACTGTCTTTTACTCAAGTCGCACCGCTAATAAATGTCATTAGTGTGCAGGAGGTAAGATCCGAAAGTAATTGGACCACCCCTCTGGTTGCTTATCTTAAAGACGACATCCTGCCTGAAGAAAAAGAAGCTGCAAGGAAGCTGAAGGTCCAAACGGCTCGATTTGTCTTGATAAAGGGCGTCTTATACAAGAGAAGTTTCTCCCGACCGTACCTAAGGTGTTTAGGACCCGAAGAAGCGGATTATGTCATGAGAGAAGTGCATGAAAGGATCTGTGGCAATCATTCAGGATCACGGTCATTGGTACATAAATTAGTTCGGGCTGGATATTATTGGCCGACCATGCAAAAAGACGCCCAGGTGTATGTCAAAACCTGCAACAAGTGCCAAAGGTTCCATAACATTATCAGGCAGCCAGCTAAAGAGATAACCCCAATAACTGCTCCATGGCCATTCGCCCAATGGGAGCTCGACATCATGGGCCTATTCCCAACGGCAGCAAGGCAGCTGAAGTTCCTAATAGTCGGCATCGACTACTTCACCAAATGGGTAGAAGCTGAAGCCTTGGCCACAATCACCGAGAAGAATGTATGAAGCTTTGTTTGGAAGAACATCATTTGCAGGTTCGGAATTCCAAGGGTCCTAATCTCGGACAACGGTAAGCAATTCAACAATAACTCCTTCCGAGACTTCTGTTCACAATTAGGAATCAAGAACCACTACTCCTCCCCTGCCCACCCCCAGGCCAACGGACAAGTTGAGGTCACGAACCGATCATTGCTTTGAATAATCAAAACTCGACTTGAGGGGGCAAAAGGCATATGGCCGAAGGAACTACCCAGTGTACTATGAGCATACAGGACAACCGTCAAGACTTCTACAGGAGAAAATCCATTCCGGTTAACGTACGGGAGCAAAGTAGTCATACCAACTGAGGTCGGACTCACGAGCTACAGGGTGGATAATCACGACGAAGGAAGGAAGGACGAAGCCATGCATCTAGAACTTGACCTAGCTGACGAAGTTAGGACGATGGCCGAACAGAGGCTCGCGCGATACCAGAACCTCATGGCAAAACACTACAACTCCCGAGTCAAACACCGAGACTTCGAAATTGGAGACCTCGTCTTGAGAAAAGTAATGGGCACCACCAAAGACCCTACACAAGGAAAACTCGGCCTAAACTGGGAAGGGCCCTACAAAATAGCATCATGGCTAAGGAAGGTCACCTACCACTTAGAGACGCTGGACGGATAGAAACTACGCCATCCATGGAATGCCGAGCACCTCAGAAATTACTACTAGTAGAAGATAGCATAAAGAACGTTGCTCCTCATCTCCAGTTTATTTCCTTTAAATCGTTTATTAATTTTATGCCGACAAAACATTTTAAAGTCCAAAGGGCTGAGTCTTATTCTTTTTAAAGCAATTTACTACTTATGCATATGTTCATGATAATAAGAGGAGTTTATTCAAAAAACAACTGGAAAGTTTGATTACGTGGATAGATCTACCACAAAGTGGACGAAGCTACTACTAAGTCCACAAAGTGGACGACCTTAAGTCCACAAAGTGGACGGAACTAATACTGTCCACAAAGTGGACGGCCTTAAGTCCACAAAGTGGACGGAACTACTATTAAGTCAACAAAGTGGACGGGACTACTACTAAGTCCACAGAGTGGACGACCTTAAGTTCACAAAGTGGACGGCCTTAAGTCCACAAAGTGGACGGAACTACTACTAAGTCCACAAAGTGGACGACCTTAATACTAAGTTCACAAAGTGGACGGAACCACTTCTAAGTCCACAGAGTGGACGACCTCAAGTCCACAAAGTGGACGACCTTAAGTTCACAAAGTGGACAGCCTTAAGTACACAAAGTGGACGGAACTACTACTGAGTCCACAAAGTGGACGACCTTAATACCAAGTCCACAAAGTGGACGGAACCACTTCTAAGTCCACAGAGTGGACGACCTCAAGTCCACAAAGTGGACGACCTTAAGTTCACAAAGTAGACGGTCTTAATTCCACAAAGTGGATGGAACTACTACTAAGTCCCACAAAGTGGACGACCTTAATACCAAGTCCATAAAGTGAATGGAACCACTTCTAAGTCCACAGAGTGGACGATCTCAAGTCCACAAAGTGGACGACCTTAAGTTCACAAAGTGGACAGCCTTAAGTCCACAAAGTGGACGGAACTACTACTAAGTCCAACAAAGTGGACGACCCTAATACCAAGTCCATAAAGTGGACGGAGTTACTACGAAGTCCACAAAGTGGACGACCTAAATACCAAGTCCGCAAGGTGGACGGAGTTACTACTAAGTCCACAAAGCGAACGACATCAAATCCACAAAGTGGACGGAACTAATACAAAGTTTACAAAGTAGGCAACCTCGTCAAAATAAACGAGTCTACTATTAAAATACGAAGCTTTTACAAAAATCAAACTAACACCATAAAAACATCAAGTACAAAGCAACACGATTGGGAGTAATAAACACTACAAAATAAAATTGTCTTTACAAAAGCCCAAAAACATGGGCGTCAAGCATTAAAGTTCATTACAAATTGAAAATAGAAGCACCCTTAGCATAAAATTCATTACAACACAAAATTTATAAAGCTGAAGGAGTGGCTGACGGGGACAAAGTAATGATTGGGGTAGAAGCATCTTCAGCGTTGGATTTTTCTGCATGGTGGTCCGTTGATGAAGCTATGGTGACGAACTTATCTATAGCAGGCTGGGCAAGGACGAAGCTGCCATCCCTTGAGTCCACCTTGAGCTAGGTAGTCTCGTCGGTCTCCTCAAATATGGAACCACCTACTGGAGTTAACAGTAGGGGTTCATCCATGCTGACCTTGGACAGATCTAGGTCGGAATAAGCAAACTTCACCTGTTTCAGGCAATCCTCAAATCCGTCAGCATAGTAGACAGCGCAGGCATCAATAAAGGACTGAGAGTCCTTAAACTCTGTCATAGCGTCAGCCCTGGCCGTCTCCACCTGACTTAAGAGTCATTTTAGTTCCTTCTCCACCTTCATCTTTGCCTCGTCAACCAAATTCTGCTAATGAGCCTCCTCCTCTAACTTCACCGTCAGCTCTTTCACCTCTCCACTAAGAAGCTTGTTGGCCTCGTATTGTTGGTGCACATCTACCAAGCTCTTGATGCGAGCATGCAAATGGGTGACCACCCCCCTCCTTTGCAGCACACTTATCTCGCAAATACTTCATTCGAACCATGGCCTACAAGACACAAAAAAAAAACGGCGTTAGTTCTCTATAAGATTGTCCAAATGAAAACGAGAGAAAGGGAGGTATACCCGAGCAAGGTCAAATAACCCTGACGACCCTATCTCATCCATCGCCTGCTCATCGCATAGCTCCATCTCCTCTTCCTTTAAAATGGAATCTGCCACCTCTACAGCATAATCCTTGTGGGTGAGAAGGTGACGAACAGGATCAAGACTGACGGTCCCTGACGTCGTCATCAAGGCCTTGCCTGCCCTATGAGAAGCTTTTTGAGGCGATGGCTTCTTGGTGGGTTTAACCCCAGGAGAAGGGACCACCTTCTTCCCTGAGCATTCGTCCTTCCCGTCAACCTTCCTTTTAGAGCCCACCTTCCCGATGGGCTTAGGCACTGATGATGGTGTCGCCTCCCCTTTGACTTTCTCTTCTTTCTTCTTGGCAGCAGCGGCAGCACGAATCCTTTGCTTGGCCGTTTCCATTTCTGTTGAAGATGAAAAGTGAGGAAAGGAAAACAAGGTAATGAAAGTGACGAAAGTAATTGAGAGATACTCACGCCGACGAGAGAATTCGTTCAGCCTGCGAGCCTCTTCCGTCGGTTCCAGACCACCACAATACAAATGTAGGGTGTCAAGAGTAATCAGGTCTCGACACTTTCTCTCGTCCAAAGAAATAGACGTCACCCGACGAATAAAATCCTCTTGCTCCACGGTCACCCGTGGACGGACGTTAGCTGAAAAGAAAGAGACGGGGTTAGGAGTCAGGTAAATAAGCCAAGTAGAGAAATTGACAGGGTTAACCTGAATCCCTGACGTATGCCCAGGTGTTGTCAAAGAAGCCGTGAGGCATTGACTCCCACTCGTCCTGACGGCATACCCAGTTAGTCCCTTCTACAATAAAGTATCTGCCTTTCCATTTTCTATTAAAGTCGAGCATGTCCGACACCAATTTCAGTTCCTTCTTCCTTACTGAAAAGTGATAAATCCCCTTTGACGAGGAGATGTGCTGAGGACGGTAGCACCAAAAGAACTCGTCCAGCGTTAGTTGACGGTGCTCGCCACTCAAGTGACCCCACAAGATCTCAACACCAATAAACGTCTGCCAGGCGTTAGAGGCAATTTGGCTGACGGAGATCCCCAAAAAGTTTGCTAGCTGACGATGCAATGCCGTCAACGGTAATCTTAACCACGCAGCAAACATGGCATCGTACATGCCAACATCTGCGGTTCGCCCTGAATAACACCTCTCACCCTCCTCAGGGAGACGGATTGAGATATCGTCTGGAATCTGGTGACGAGCCCATAAGTTGTTAAAGACATTCTCTAACATCGTCGGCGAGAAGCTGTTGACAGATCATTCCAAGGGTAGGATGAAGGGACGGTCGTCACCAAGAGATCCCAAGGTGCTCTCTAAGGTCTCTTCGTCACCTTCATCCTCATTCCCATCACCCGTTCTCTCCTTTTTCTCCCCACGGTACCCGTCCTCGCTCACCTCACCTTCTCTACAACTTCCTTCCTCTTCGTCAGAAGAATGGGCTGATGTGTCCCTTTCTGACAACTAGGACAAGCCCTCCTCGGGCTCACGACCTGATGGAAAGATCTCGTCGTAACTCGCTTCGTCACGGACCGATGATTGCTCACTCGACATCTGACTACCTACAAATGACGGTTTTATTCTAAGAACTTAGGCTGACGACCTCACTAAAGGGTACTGGGTAGAAGATAAAAAGAGAGTAAAAGAAGAGAACTTACAAGTAAAAGGTCCTTTAACGAGAGATGACGATCCCAAAAGATTGACGGATGCAGAGTGGGCGAAGCTAGCAAGTAGATGGACAGGAGTCGTGGACGTGACACTTTGGTTCTCAAAAAACAGCTAATCTTGGAAAAGTTTGAAATGAGGGGAGTAGGATATATATATATATATATATATATATATATATAAGGAAAAAGGGCACGGAAGACGAAGAAACATGCTCGTCCAAGATCGAGGCAAATCAGTTTGAGCCACGTAAAATCCAAGAGTTACTCTCCTAGAAGGAAAGAACTTCTTGACCAAGGCATGAATTTTGACCCTATGCTACTATAAATACCCCAAAACCCTCTCAAGGTAAGGTACGCATAATTCACCTCAGCTCTAGCACTTTAAAGTTGTGAACAAGAGATTTCTCTAACTTGGCCGTCGGAGGGTATTTGGCTGGTACCACACCGGTGCCCTTTCTAAGGTCTTCAACTTTTGTATTATGCAGGTACGTCATCAAGAGCACGTGAGGACCGTGTGGCTTACTGACGATTTTGAGCATCATCACTTAGGAACAATCACAGATCGATTGACAAGTTGTAAAATTATGGAAGTGAGTTTTAACTTGCTAGACCTAATTGCTCATACACCGAATATGGCAAAAGATTCACACTTGCCCCAAGATCAAGCAAAGCTTTCTCTATTTTTGAATTACTAATCACGCATAAAATAGTGAGACAACCTGGATCTATAAGCTTTGGAGGTCTATTGTTTTGAATGATTGCACTAACTTGTTCAGTCAAAAATGCCTTCTTATATACATTAAGCTTATGCTTAACAGTACACAAATCTTTCAAAAATTTAGCATATGACGGAATTTGCTTTATGCATCCAAAAGAGAATTGTTCACTTTAACTTGCTTAAGCACTTCAAGGATTTCAAATTTTGATTCACTTTTTGAGACAGAATCAACTTTTGGGGAAAGGGAGCAGAAATAAGACACCTTTCAATTTCATTAGATTTAGGGTCAAGGACTTCATCACTACTCTTTATTTTGGAAAATTCATCTTGTGTATTACTTTTATGAATATCTTTCTCAATGATTTTTCCACTACAAAGAGTACTTATAGATTTAACTTGACTCACTTTATTTTCAGAGGAACTACAATCATCAACACAAAATTGACCTTGGGGGTTTGGTTGTGGTTGAGATGGAAACTTACCCTTTTCTATTGTGCTCATGGATGTGGTCAATTTAGTGAGAGTGCTCCTAATGTCATTTATGGCTTGTCAGTTCTGATTATTAATGGTGAATTGAGTTTGCATGAATTTTTGCAAGATGTCCTCAAGACTCTTCTTTGGAGAGGGATTATAGGGAACAAAATTTGGGTGATCATGCAACACCTCTTTAAAAGCTGGAATTGTAGGACATTCATTGGTAGGGTGTTCCATTGTCTCACAAATTCCACAAAACTCATCAATTTTAGGCACAATATTGATTCCATTGCCCTTCCTTAAATCCATGGCTTCAAGCTTCCTAGTTAGGCTAGCCACCCTAGCACTAAGGTCATCATCTTCCCTAAGTTGGTACTTACCACCCCCAGAGGGATTGGTGGATGCTCTAGGCCTATTTGAGGTATCAGTGGTATCCCAAGATTGAGCATTCTCAGCTAAGAAATCAAAATAATCAAAAGCCTCATTAGGATCTTTATTCAAAAATTCTCCATTGCACATCATCTCTATGAATTTGGCACATCTTTGGAGTTAAACTTTCATAGAAAAACTAATTATACATCAAGTTTCATAGCCATGATGTGGACAAGCATTAAGCAAATCTTTTAATCTTTCCCAACATTGATAAAATGCCTCATTATCTTTTTGTGAAAAATTCATTATTTGTCTTTTACGTGCATTAGTCCTATGAATTGGAAAAATTTTCTTTAAAAACTCAGTTTGCATCTCTTGCCAAGTACCAATTGACCTAGGTCTCAAAGAATTAAGCCAAGTTTTTGCCTTGTTTTTAAGAGAAAAAGGGAACAACTTCAACCTAATGGTCTCTTCATTACATGATTGGTCATAGAAGGTAGAACATACCTCCTCAAATTCCTTAAAATGTAGGTAAGGATTTTCAGAATCTAAACCACGAAATTTAGGAAGTAATGAAATCATATCAGGCTTAAAATTAAAATTATTTGCATTAGTTGTAAAAATGATGCATGGTGGTGCACTACTCCTAGTAGGTTGCAAATAATCCCTGAGAGTTCTATTAGGTTGGTGAGCATGGAAGTTTTCATTATTTAAATTATTCTCATCACCATGATTACTCTCTAAGTTCATCGCGATATTAAGTGTGTGAGAATGTGTGAAAGAATTAGATAAATTATCAAACAAATTATTAGACTCAATTCTAACCAAGTGATTATCACTATCACAACACCAAACACGCATGCAATAGTAAAGCAAGAAAGAAAAAGAAAAAGAAAAAGAAAAGAAAACAAATACCTTTAAAAATAAGAAAGAAGTAGAAAATAAAAGAAAAGCTCTAAAAGAAAACTAATAATAACATATGCATTGCCAAATACGATTCCATTTTCACAAATAATCACATATATTAAAGTTACAACATAAAGCTTTCTAGGAAAATATAGTTACCATAAACCATTTCCCAAAATGTGTTTAACCCAAAAATAAGGCTTTATGCAACATGGTTATTTTCCAAAAATATCCCATTAAAAAGCTACTTACCTTGCAACCCGCAAAAGCCTAATTTTCCAAGTTCCAAATAAGATTAGTTAGAACCTAAACAATATCAAGCAAACTTATCACAATGGGCCTAAAGCTTGACATTGCATCTAACTATGAATTAGAAATTGCTAACTAAGAAATTAATTAGGCAAGCCTAGCATTTAACCTCACAAATAATGTATTCCACTTCCAAAGTTTCTCAACAATTTCATTACAAGGCATAGATTCTAACTTATCATCATGTCATTCCAAGCTTCACCTTTACCATAAGAGACCATAACACTTTATGAATTTCTTCCTTAATATACATGTTATTTTCAAGAGACCCATAAAACAACAACATATATAACAATACCTACCATTACAAACCCAAAATGTAAATCCTCCACTAGCTCCAAATACACGATAAAAATTAGATTCATCAACTATTTCAGATTAGAAAGCCAAAACTCCCAAATCTTCATCACTTAGCTAACCACCATTGCAAAAATCATAAACCAACTCATCAAATACATCCACCAAGACCAAAACTCATACATAAAAACACATAAATATCACTTCTAATGTTCATAAATCACATGGGTATTATTATTAAAGTTTAGATAAACATAAACTCGAGCAAAACCATATAAACCCACAAAAAGATTAGAAATTTTTTACTTCAAATAGTAAAGGTGAGTGAGCCTTACCTTTTTCCTATGGAGTTTTTTGGTGATCTTGCTAGAAAAATGGTGATTGAAGAGGTGAGGAGTGGTACCGGCGGGAGAATAAGGGAGTGCGAGTGTTTGTGAGGAAAATGAAAAGAAAAGAAAGATGTGAAGGACCCTTGGTTGATCGGCCAAATAAGGGGAGATATTTGTGAGTGTGTGGTGTGTGGTGGGGAAATAACGGGTAGGTGGGTCACATGTGGCTCCTTAAAATCTGACCCTTTTTTTTTTTTTTAAGTGGGCTGGAGCGTTACAACTTACAGTAGCTTTAGAGTGAGAATCCACCACCAGAGATTGTAATCTAGGCTATTCTAATGATGGAAATGAAGCATCATTCCCTACGCTCACTTATGTACCATTTCCCACCCTCCAACGTGCTCCCTTCATAATGACATCGTGCCCTTTTAAGATGCTTTTCCAAGCATAAGATTTGGATTGATAATCAGCAACTTCCATAATCGAACAGTTTAAGAAAATTTTAGTTGTGAAAATACGATAATAGAGTGACTGTTTATTATGGGGAAGACACCAAACTTGTTTAGCCAAAAGTGCATTGTTAAAAAGGCTAAAATCTTTAAAACCCATCTCCCTCTAATTTTGGTTGACAAAGAGTCTCCCATTTAACTTAGTGAATTTTTCAACGGTCTCCCCATTGTCCCCACCAAAATTTTTGGACTAAACATTCAATCTCAAATCAAAGACCTAAAGGCAACTTAAAGTAGCTCATGTGTAGGTTGGAATAGCTTGCACCATAGCATTAATGAGTACCTCACTTCCAGCTTGGGACAATGATAGTGGACAATGATTATAAGTATATGTGTGGAGATGGTGAACTATAGTCCCTCCAAATTTTAATAACAAATCATTATTGGCCAACCCCCAATCTAGCCGTTTCTAAATTTGAATGCCCATCACTAAAATGCTTGTGCCAAGTAAATTTTGAGCCAACATAACCTAGGTCTAAAAAACCACATTCATCCATTGAAACTCTAACAAGTGGCATTTGAGATCGATTTCTATTATTCCCCCCGAGCTTCTCAGATTTGCTAACCAATTCATTAACATCTCCATAGCATAGCCAAAGAAGGTTCATACAATTATTGAGATCATGCAATAAACTCCATGATTCATGCCATAAATGAGTCATTGGTTTCCCGTAAAAAGCAGTGAATCTTTAAACATCATCTGTACCTTTATTGATCACAGCATCAATATGATTTTTAGTACTAGTATCTACTTGTACATCCATAGTATCCTTCCAAAATAGAAGCAGTCAGCCCCCTCTATTGTTTCTAGAGACGAAAAACATATTTCCAAAGGGGTCTTGCCCATCAACTCATTGTGTTTGGCGAGGCTAAATACCCGCCTCCAATTCAAAAGGGGTCTTGCCGTCAACCTTAGAAACCTATTCTTGCTTACAAGGTAACTGTGATTCCCCTTCTTCCATTTGGTCTGCCATGCGCTTACCTAGAACGATTGCATGCATAATAAAGTCCTCTGAACAATTCGTCCTTGCGAATTTTTTCCAACCTCGGGTGTTTGGTTTTTTTGGCTCCAGGGCACTTGACTCTGACTTTGAAGGGATATTGTGATCAGTTGGATCTAAATTAGGAATCTCAGAGATATCGGTATTATCACTTCCTGAAAAAACTCTGTCAGCAATATTAATAGGGGGAGGAATGGATTCCGAAAATACCTCTTTCTGTGGTGAAAGTCGTGGATTGTCAAATCTGTGCAACTCTAAATCAATCAGTTCAATTTGAGATTCAAAAGAATCCTTTGGAGAATGGGAAGCCAATATTTTAGGAATATTGGAGATATCCGTAGTCTTAGGAATAATCTCAAGATGGGAACTCTGCATGATATTCTCCCGTCTCTAGTGATTTCCATATGAGAAACCTATGAAAATTCAACGCTTCTATCACGCTCTGGGGGTTGGGATGACTCACCAGCGTGATGGGTAGGCCTAGGTTCACTGCCCTGACCCACTGCCTTCCACTTGTCTTTTTTCCTAGATTCATAGAATCCTGGAACAATAACCACATTTTTCCTGAACATAGGATTGGCTGGTGCTCAAATCCAAGGGTCGTATTCCTGATCTTCCGTAGATAAAGAACCATTAATGTTAATCCAAAGTTCGCAGTCTTTGTTGCTGTGATTTAGGCAGCCACACCAGTCGCATAGGTTTGGTAATCTCTTGTATTTGAAAGATACACAACTCTCGGAGCCTTCATCCGAAGAAATCACACGACCACGACAGAGAGGGAGATTCACGTCTACTTCCACTCTGACTCGCATAAATCCTCCCCCGTCCACTTCAGAATTATCCATAGACTTATTAACCTTACCAATGGCTTCGAATAAGTCTTCGGCCACTTCACGATTCAAAAAACGAACAGGAATATCATGGACCTGAACCCATAGTGAAACAATGTCAAAATTTAAGGATCTTATAGGATTGTTATTCTCATACCTTTGAAGAGCAACTAGATGTTTATCAAAGCTGTTCACCCAAGAAAATTTTCCCATCCTCCTCTTTATTATCAAATACGAAGAGGACATATGATCGCCTACGTTCTTTGCTTTAAAGCCCCTCACTGATTGCTAGAGTGGATTGAAAGTCATGACTATTAGACTATAGCTTCAGTGTTCAGAGCGCGTTTGGTAAAAAAATTTGCTGCTATATTATACTCCTTCGTACTTCTTTCTTTGTTAAAACGAAAATCACCCCCTTCTAGATCGTTCAACGAAAAGTTTGCTCCAATGTTTCGTTAGACTATCCACGATGCACTCAGAAAAACCACCCGTGTTTCCCTAAACTCACAAAAAAGAAAACCACAAACCATACTGGTAATTGAGTTACCCTAGGGACAGAAAACCTTACAAGAAGGTAAAGAAATTCTACTGCCTAAGTGACGTAGAGAGCGCTCTACGTACTTAGCGACAGATAAACGACTAGTTGTTACTTCTGCTAGTAGATGCTTCTTCTAATGAATATTAAAAATTTGTCTAATTTGCTACAACGGTGAAACTATCCTGGTAAAAAAAAGTTGCTAAAATTATCTTATTCACTTAATGTACCATACACCTCTTTTCATGCATGGACTTTCCAAATGTTGGAAAAATAATTATATATGTCAGTGAAGTCCTTTCATTCAGGTTGGTGGAGTCCTTTTTTCCCTCGCAAATCACAATGGGATGTGGGTCTCATTAGGGACTCATGAGTAGAACCCATACCTCTCGTGAGAGGATAAATAAACTACTAAGTTGATATCCAAAAATTTGTCCAAAATCAAGGTAAACATGGTTAGATTTTTGGGTGATGGAAGACAACCATTGTATAGAATTATGGGGTAATTAATTAATAGGCAAGATATACCAACTGAGCTTTTGATTAGCTAGAAGACATCCAACATTCCAAATAAGTTTCGACATAAAATACTTTTTCCATACAAGGGAAATTTAATGTGTGAATGTAATCTACAAAAAAACTGGAAATTTTTGACATGTAGAAGAATTACATTGCAACGAAATTGGTAGAAATTAAAAAACATAACTAAAGCCTAGAAAGAGAATTTATTTTTTCTTTATGAACACATATACATGATCTCCTTCATAATATGAACAGAAACTACATTAACATTTAACATATGCATCGCACATTTCTTATTAACTTCTGTAATTCACGGCCCCCTCTTCAACATTTTTCATCTGTTTGGCAGTGCTAGCTTCCCTGGCTGTGTCATAGGACGCATGTAATCCAAAAAAGAAATAGTAAACAATTATTACTAGAGTGAATATCCCGAACCTTTCGAACGATGCTTTATCTAAAGACCCAAGAAGGAAAATGTTGATGGCAATTGATAATGATGGCAGCCATGGTATCAATGGTACGCCCCAAACTTTTGGTACCCTGGCCTGTGGAACAAAAACCCAAAGCCCAGTAGTTGACAAGAGCCAAATTGGTAGAGTTACTGCGTACCCAACCCAACCATCAGATGAGGCCCAATAAGTAGCAGTCGCAATTGAAGATCCAAGAATAAGGGCAAGAAACACAACGAACTTGATATGGTTTGCTGTTGTTGTCACACCACTAACATAGTATCGACGCACAAGAAGGCCAAGAGCCACAAGCATGAAGATAAATAGTGTGGAGATTGAGAGCAAATTTGAGAGAATCCCAAGCGATGTGAAGAAGGCAATTACTGCAGTGGCTGCAAGCATGACCACTGTGGCATTGACAGGAGTCCCAGTTTTCTCATTCACAATGGCGAGCCATGGGGGCAACATGTGTGTACGTCCAATATGTGTGAGATATCGAGCTTGACCCACTGCTGCTACAAGCAAAACTGTTGTCATTCCCTTCAGTGCACCAGCAGCAACTATGTACTTAGCCCATCCCATACCAACGGCTTCAAATGCCACAGAAAATGGTGCATCTACATCAATATCTTTGTATGATTGCATTAGGCATAGTGTCACAGCTAGTAAACAATATATCAATGTAGTAATCACCATGGAACCAACAAGACCAATAGGAATGTCACGACCGGGATTCTTTGTTTCCTCAGCCATGGTTGCGACAGCATCAAATCCAATATAGGCAAAGAAAAGCACTGCTGATGCTTGAAAGATGCCACGGACGCCAAATGGTGCAAAATCGCTGTAATTTTTGGTGTCAGCTTTTGTAAGGCCTGCAATGATGATGAAGAGAAGGACAGCAATATGGATGATGGTGGCAATGTAATTGAATATCGAGGAGCCCTTTGTGCTTATAACAGCCATAACACAAATGATAGCCAAGACAACAATGGCAATGGGGTCGAGGTATCGGTAGTCTGGTGATAAACTATGGGCTACAATGCGGAAATCATTTGGATGGTGGTTCAAGAGTGTGGCAAAGTAAGATGTCCAAGAACGGGCAACCGCTGCTCCACCAATCACGTACTCGAGTAGGATGTTTCCGGCAGCAATGAAGCCCACGAAATCACCCAGCTCAACCCTTAAATAGGCAAATGATCCACCTGAAAGGAAGGCAACTTGTTAGCTTAGCCATATTATTTAACCATATATGTGTAGGGAAATTTCCACTGAATTCCTAAACATGTGAGAAACAAAAATAGAGAAAAACACACGCCAAAGAAAATAATCACACGCACAAAACAGTATTTACGTGGTTCGGCAATTTGCTTACGTCCACGGAGTTGCAGGGATTTTACTATTATCAGAGAGAATTACAAATTGCGGCTACAAAAAAAACCTTTTATACTCCCAACCGACTACACGTGGAAACCCTAATTAAAACCAACGTTTTCTACTCAAAACCGGATTTACAATGGGCCAAAAAAATTTTTCCCGGGGGCGTTGCCCCCGGACCCTCCATGGACTAAGCCTCAGAAAATCTCCCATTAAAAACCACGCAACATTATTCGGGTCGGGTCGGGTCATCCACCAGATCAATATATAAAACTAGGCTCCACAAAGCCCAACAATATGTTAATTTGTTCTGATTATTGAGAGCCGGAACATAATTATTGTTCAACCATGCATGTCAAGGTAAAGGATGTTGTCATGAATTCCCATTAACAAGCAATTAACAAATAAATCGACAATATCTACTCTAAGGTCAATAAAGTCTTAAATCAAAACTATCTGTATTTCATCCTACTTTTTTAACATTCATGTGATACGAGACATGTTAATCTCAACCAAAACTTCCTGATATTTATAATACGTTTAAATCTCCATTTTCCAATTATAAAAATGACATAATACAATTTTTTTTTTAATATATAATATATTCTGAGCAATAAAGAATGTGTAATAAACAAGGTTATCTTGAATGGAACTTATTCATGTGAATATATTTGTATAGGAATTTTTTCTATTATCTATTTATACTAGTGTGTAGCCCTGTGAATATGCACAAGTACAATTTAAAAAATATCACAATTATACAATTCAAATTATTTATGTTATTAATTAGCTTGCACTTTTTTAAAATTATATATTTCTAAAATATGTAATGATTTCTTTTATATATATATATATATATATATAATTTAGAATTTAATTACTTTTAGACTTTTCGGTTTTTGCATATAATAATTCACTTTCCACATAATAATAAGCTTACACTTTTTTTAAATTATAAATTTCTAAAATATGTAATGGTTTCTTATATATATATATATATATATATATAATTTAGAATTTAATTACTTTTAGACTTCTCAATTTTTGCACATAATAATTCACTTGCCACAAAAATTAAAAACTTAGACGGACATGTGGTGAAAAATTGGACTTTAAGTGAAATTTAATTTAGAATCTAATTGGATTTGGACTTTTCGATTTTTACACTCAATAATTCACTTGGCAAAAAAGTAAAAATTTAATGGGACACGTGGCGCAAAATTGAGAATGCAATTAAAATATAATTGAATTTTCTCTAAGTTTTGATTATATATATATAGATAGATACTAGTGTGTAGTCTAATGCATATATACTAATACAATTAAAAATAATCACAATTATACATTTTTTTTTATAGAATAGATTCAAATTATATATAGTATTAGCTTACACTTTTTTAAATCATATATTTCTAAAATATGTAATTGTTTTTCATTATATATATATATATATATATATATATATAATTTAGAATTTAATTGGATTTAAACTCTTCAAGTTTTTTACCCAATAATTTGTTTGCCTTAAAAATAATAATAATAATAATAATAATAATGAACACGTGACAGAAAATTAGACTCCAATTAAAATCTAATTTAAAATCTAATTGGATTTGAACTTTTCGATTTTTACACTTAATAATTCATTTGGCACAAAATTAAAAATTAAATGGGCACATGGATTTAAGGTGAACCATATTCAAACGAAAGAAACCGTACATCATTCGAAAGAGTGTGTTTGGATATATATATATATATATATGTGTGTGTGTGTGTGTGTGTGCGCGCGTGTACTTATTTTTTCAATTAATAAAAACATTACATATTAATTGTCTGAGGTGCCAAACATATAATTAACCTACATATTGCCTTGTGTGCCCCTAAACTTCTAGTTCTAATTACTAACTTAATCAATTATTGGATTTTAACTTGTCAATCAAATGACTGAACGCTTTTTCTTTCTTTACTTCTTTTGTTTGGTTATACATGGCTAATTGCCGACACAAGCATTTCACAATTCACACGGCTTTGCTGTTAATAAACCTAAATTACGCCTTATTTTGTTTTGGTATTTATCACAAAAACCCTCTTTACATGAATCATTTACCTAAAAGCCAGCTTTATTTTCAGGGCACATCCTTCTTTTCGTATAAATTATTTGTATATCAATATCAAGGTTATATTAACAAACTTACAGGCAGATTTTTCTTCAGCTTTTAAGAAAATGAACTTATTCACATGAGCCGAAACAAAAACCTAGCAGGACTAAAATAAAGAATAAGGCATCTTTGTAAAGAGAATTGTGCATGAATTTCTTCCGGTTCTAGTGAAAAAAGACCAATTGTGTGTGGACTTCTAAAAATAATGACAAACTAGGATTTAAAAATCGGCTTTTGGTTTTTTTTTTTTTTTTTTTTTTGAGGGGATGGATTCTAAAACTAGGATTGTCCAAAGCATATTCACAATTATACGCGATTAAATATAATATATTGATGAGTCGTGACCGAATTAATTCAAAAATATATAGTCCATAACTCCATATTTTATTATCAAAAACAGCCACCATTTTCTTGAGCTTACTCTCACGCTGAGAAAGGAACAACTTAAATTAATATTTTATAAATTATACAAATTAGAGCAACCAAACTAAAAATTCTGACAGAAAATTCTAACTAATCAATTATAAAAAGACACCCTTAAATTTAATTCCCTTAAAATATCTATTAACTTTTCTCTTTAATTATTATTATTGTTGTTGAAACCACTTTTTATAATAGAATCAATTTGAAAATATTGAAAGGTAATAATAATTGAGTGTTCAACCTAATTTTTATACTGAATTTTGGATGTTGTTGATATTCGGTTTTTTGTTACCGATGAAATAACCTATTACCAAATTTTATAAGAGCACCCGTTAACCGGATCCATATATAATTAAAAAAGCAATTCAAGTGATGACTTACTCGAAATGTGCATAAAATTTTCTTATAAAGGGATTAGAAGGAATCTTATCTAATGGTAATTTATAAAATTATCCACATATATTATTTAAACAAGTCATGTGAGTTATTAAATAAGTTTTATAGTTTTTTTTTTTTTTTAAAAGATCATATAACTAAAAATACACCTAGACAGTTTTATAAATTTTCATACAATGGGTTGGAAGAATTTTTTCTCCAATCATTAAGTTAAATTATATATATATATATATATATATAATAATGCATTTCCAAATACTTAACACCCCTTAAAATAGATAAATAAAGCTCTATTTGTAGAGCATTGAACTGGCCTCCAACAGATACAGCTAAAGCTTAAACATATCAAAAAATATACTCCATCCTTGACGTAAAAAACCAATTTCTCTAAGTCCAACCATTAAAATCGAAGCCCTACGGCCAAATCTTTGATTTCATACGTATTAACCAATTATATATGAGAAGATTATGCCCACAACATTTTTATAATACTTTAATAATAAAAATTTTCTTTAAAAAATAATAAAAAGAGTAATGTTAACGGATATCCTTAAAGAAATTGTTAATAAATCACATTAAGAAAATCATAGTACTAGGAATATAAATAAAGATGTGGTCTACCTCAAAGTAGTTTTTTAAATTGACATCTTCTTTCATTTTAACAAGAAACTCTGATCTTGTCACCCACTAACAACACATTTGTTTGAGCGAGAACTAACAAAATGTCAAATTCAAAAACTACTGAAAGTAATTTAAACCCTAAATTAAAAAGATTACTACAAAATTTAAAGAAGCAAAAAGAAAAGAATGAGCTAGATATTATAAGGATGGAATTGGTACCTGCAACTGGGATCTCAACGGCGAATTCTGTGTAGCAAAAAACAGAGAGCAATGCAGAGATACCCGAAATGACGTAGGACAATACAACAGCAGGTCCTGCATGTTGTTGAGCCTCAAGCCCTGTAAGGACGAAGATCCCAGCTCCAATCACAGCTCCAATACCAAACCATATTAGGTCCCACCACGACAGTGCCTTCTTCATCTCGTGCTGGCTCCGTGCCTTCATATCCACAAGCTCTGTCTCGTCCAACGACCGAGTCAACACTCGATCTTTCAGCCGATGTGGTGTGTCCTTCATTGCCCTCACATAGTTTCCCCAGCTACGAAAAGATTCATCTGGGAGAAATTTGTTTTTTGCGAACGAGCACCCTCGTTTCCAAACACCTTCCTGGCTTCCGTTATCTCCCATCCTGATTCAACCTCTCTCTCTCTCTCTCTGTGTTTGGTTCCCAAGAATATAGAGAGATGATAGTAATAGTATAATGAATCTTTTGATGAAGCACACAGCTAGCGCATGAATAATATTGCTTACATATATATATATATATATATATATATATATAGCTCTAAACAGCACGATTTTAGAATCAAAAATACAATTATCTACTTGAATTCTTTTTTTTAGTACTATTATTATAAATTGATTGTATACTGTTTAAATTAGGTTCTCCAATTAGATTCAAATATTTAATATTTTAATTTAAATATTTTTTTAGAAAGATAATAATCTTATTGATCAATGTAGTCAAGTGTTAAAATTTAGTTGGAAAACTTAATATATTTCATCTAAGATAATGTATCTAAATTTCTTACCCAACTTATAATTACAATAAAGAGAGGCAATTTAAACATGGACATCCTTATTGGAAAGATTAAAAAGTGTCGCTTAACAATGCATCTACATCACTACATATATTTTAGGTCTATTAATAAGTAATAATGTGTTGACTATTGATTTTATGAATCACCGTGAGCTGGATCTACTTTAAAAAGGATATAATTTTTCTTAAAGTTAGTTTGAAGGAAGATTTCTTCAACTTACTAGATAATAACTTAAAAAAAAAATTTCAAAAATGTTGTCAAATAATAATTTTTAGAAAGAAAATGAAGAGTAATTTTGTTTCCCAACAAAATAAAAAAGGTCTTTATTCTCATGCATCAACATCAAGGAAATCAATTGGCTCGAATTAAATACCAACTCTAAGGATCAATTACTTTTCTAGAATGGTTATTCAAATAAGCAAAGTCAGATTTGGTTACGAGATCTCTAATAGTTAAAAAGAAATGTTCGAATCACAACTTTTGACACAACTTGCCACATGATGAGTAATGGAGAAAAAGTGGTGGATCGATCCATACTTCTACCCAACTTGCCGCATGACTAGTTGTGGTAGAAATTGTACAATAAGTTGTAGTTCCTAGCATTGCATAGTTAAAATGAAAATTGAAAAGTCAAAGATTCGAGAATTGTGAAAAAAAAAGTGAAGAGGTATCAAAGAGATTCTCTAATGATTGGTGGAAGAGAAGTGGGTTAAAGAGAGAGATTCCGGTATGAACTATTTACTTCAAAAAAAAAAGCTGCTTATAGTAGCATTTTTTTTTAGTAGCGTTTAGAAAAAACGCCACTATAGGTCTCCTATAGTGACGTTTTCTAAAAATGCTGCTATAGGCATATCTATAGTTGCGTAGGGGGCTCTATAGTGGTGTGTTAAAAAACTGGGCCTGTAGCAGCGTTTTAAAAATGCCACTATAGGCCCTAGCCTTTCAAGGGCCTATAATGGCATTTGTAAAACGCTGTTATAGCTTTTTTAAAAAAATAAAAAGACCTATAGCAGCATTTCATAAACACCACTATAGGTCCCTTTGGAAAAAAAAAATAACCAGGAAAAAAAATTAAAAGGACCTATAACAGCATTTCATAAATGCCATTATAGGCTCTAGTCTTCCAAGGGCCTATAGTGGCATTTGTAAAACGCTACTATAGCCCAACCCCAAAAAAAAAAAAAGAAAGTGAGGGACCTATACCAGCGTTTAATAAACACTACTATCGGCCCTTGTCTTACAAGGGCCACTATAGACAGGGGCCTATAGTGGCATTTGTAAAACTCTGTTATAGACCAGGCCCCAAAAAAAAATTTGAGGGACCTATAGCAGCATTTCATAAATGCCACTATACATCCTTTTTTTAATAAAAAAAACAATCAAAATTTTTTTTGTAAAGTTCCCTTATATATATATATATATATATATCCATAAAAAAAAAATATGTATATATATATATATGTTTTTAAAAATGTGTATATACATATGAGAGACTTATATTGGCGTTTGTAAAACACTGCTATATCCCAACCCCAAAAAAAAATTGAGGGACCTATAGCAGCATTTATTAAACACCACTATTGGCCCTGTCTTACAAAGGGCCTATAATGGCGTTTAATAAATTGAGAGACCTATAGTAGTGTTTCATAAATGCCACTATAGGTACTTTTTCAAAAAAAAAAAAAAAAAAACAACTGAAAAAAAAAAAAATTTAAGTTCCCTTGTATATATAGTGGCGTTTGTTGAACGCTGCTATAGCCCAACCCCCAAAAAAAAAAAATTGAGGGACCTATAGCAGCTTTTAATAAACATCACTACAAACCCTTTGTCTTACAGGGGACTATAGTAGCGTTTGTGAAACATTGCTATAGCCCAACCCCAAAAAAAAAATTTGAAGAGCTTATAGAAACATTTAATAAATGCTGCTATAGGCCCTTTGTCTATAGTGGCCTTTGTGAAACGCTACTATAGCCCAACCCAAGAAAAAAAAATACAAAATTTTGGGAACATGTGAAGTGTACAAGAGATACAGGAGGGATTCAAGAAAAACAAAAACAATGACTAGCAGCTATCCAAAAACTGCCTCGGTGTAGTTTTCATGAAATTATTAGAAGTTCTCAAAACAATCATACATTAATCCCTTCTTTTGGTGCCACAGAGAGACAGAATTTGATACCCACATGAACTGACAGGGATAGATCACCAGGTATGGCTTAGCTTAGACATGAGAAAAGAATAAAAAATCAAGGTTCTTCACTAGGAATGATTCATACAAGCTTACTAATGAATGCAAACACTAAAATCAAAATTACAGATAAACAAACACCCAACACTGTAATATAAATATGTTGTACATGGAAATCTATTGCTTAACCTGGGAGAACATTTAAAACAGGGAAAATTGGTATTTATTTTTCACTTGAAAATTATATAGCAAAATTCCTCTGTTTTGAGACTATTTAGCAAAATATCTATATTGTGGAACTTGATTTTGACAAAATTGAGTTCTTTGTAAGATTTGATATTTCAAAATTGAGTTCTATGTATATTTTTAAGTGGAATTCGACATTAATGTTGAGTTCCACTTAAAAGAAAATTGAAATTTAAGTGGAAAAATATACATGGAAATCAATATTGCTATTATCAAGTTCCATATGTAACTCAGTTATGTTAAAATCGAGTTTCAAAAATAAAATTATTTTGCAAAATGGTTTCAAAATAGAGGCATTTTACTACATAGTTAGTGGCCCTTAAAACAACAACAGTAACAACAAAGAAAAAAGTAGATGTTAAGATAGGCTTGATTTCGACTAGTGCGATAGCTAAATTACTTTAGGTGGAAAAAATCTTGGGTGAGATGGGCGTATAAGCCCATTGTCTCACTGACATGTGGGACCCACGTCACATTAGGTGCACTATTGCTATGAGCCTGTAGAAATCATTCAAAGAATGCGCATTAGAAGTTTTGAACTTCCTTACATCAGTCATCATTTTTGTTAAACCTTCATCATCACCATCCTATATAAATCCTTATTGCTTTATTCTTTAAAAAGTGTATTAAAATGATTAGAAGACAACACACAATTCTAATTCTCCATCTATTCCCCATGCTTTTCAAAGCCAACACAAAAAATTTCTTGCTTTATTCTTAACCCTACATATGCCCATGACCAAACATACAAATGAATAAATGATGCACCTATGATATACAACCATATAGAAACTATCTACACATCCAACCCACATAATAGTAAGAACCCAAAATCCAAAAACCATGAAAATCCAGTTGAATTGTTTAGAATTAATTAATGTTTCTTGCTAACAAACCATAGTAAAAACATATTCCACATACAAGCAAATCAAATAACACCCTTATATTTCTATCAAAAGAAAAAGAAAAAAAAAAACACCCTTATAACATTAGGAGAAGTGTTACATCCACAAAATTTTCACAACACTTTCATAATAAATCCTAAGTGATAAATTGTTATTTTATAATTTGAACTCACCATTGGAACTACTTTTTTGACTACCAATAACAGCTAGTAACATCATGTCACTTAGGATTTGTTGTGAAAATTATTATAGACATAACAAAAATTATGAGATACCCATTAAAAATATATATATATATATATATATATATATATATATATGTATATGACCAAACTAATGCTTCAAAAGAAAAACCCACGTCTCATAATTCCTTTTATTGGCTTCAATTTATTGTTATACTTTGTAATTACTTAAGAAAGACACACAGAGTTGAAATTGAATCTAGGAATTGAACGGTGGAGATTGGCAAATTAGGAGTGGGTTTCCAATGATCGTTGATGGGGATTGATCATGAGAGGAAACAGAAGGTTTCGAAATTGTGAAGCAGGAAAGTCCCACAGTTTTAAGAAGAGGAATTGAAGGAAAACCCTAGTGGTGCCTTTGAATAGTCTAGAAGTTAAGTGGCTGATGCAAAGAGTGCAGGGAGTTTTTGCATCTAATTTTGTACGTTGAGAGAGCCCTAAAATATTCTCAGTGTCATGGTGCCTCAAGATAATTTTTTTATATGTATATTTTAAGAGAATTATTAATAAATAATTTTAAGAAATTTTTAACTGCACTATTATGAGAAATATATAAAAAAAAAAATTTAAATAGTAATTTTTCTTTTTCCATAAAAAGTTTCTAAAAATATATCATAAATCAATGCTCTTAGGACATCTGTTAACTTTTCTAAAAAATAAATAAATAAATAAAAAGACAACAAATTGTAGTAGGACTATGATTCATGGTTTTAAAAAATGAGAAATGACATGTCCACAACATTTTTACAATACTTTCACAACAAATCCTAAGTTGCAAATTGTTGTTGACTATTACTGATGATGCTTCTTTAAAAAAGAAAGACTATTACTAGTGAAAAAAAAAAAAAGTAACTTCAAAATTAAAACTAATAACAACTTACTTTGCCACTTAGGATTTGAAGTGGACATAGCACTTTTCTCTACAAAGTTAAAACATGAAGGTACAAAGAATTGGAAGCTAGGGTAAGAATTAAGTCCAATGTCTAGCTGCACTATACTCAGTCCAAGTCCCCAAAATCTAAAGAAAATTAAGGGTTTAAATTATTAAATAATTTAATAAGGTTTTGAATTATTAAATTATTTATGACATCTTAAATAATTTAATAAGTTAATAAATAAAAAATGGAACAACTTTTAAAAATAAGTCTTCTTGATTAAAAAAATGAATATGGTGAAATTAAATAATTATTTAGTACATTTTCTCAAATTTTATATTGGAAAAATATATTTTAAAAAAATACAAGATAAACAAAAATAAGACTATAATTACACTTAATCATTCAATTACAACAAATAATTGCTTAACCAAGCAAATAATTTTGATGTATCGCAAATAATAATTGTAGGGTGTTTGAGGAATAAGGAGGATTGAACATGAAGTATCACACACAATTCCACCCTCAAAAGCATATCCAACCCGAGGACTTCATCGACCCGAGAAGGAAAGGAGATGCGAGACAGGGTTTTATGAGAATCCGCTTAGAGGAAAGAAGACCATTGAAAGGAGCCATGATGGTGGGAGGGAGCTTCCTGTAAATGTATACCTTCCCCCTCCGTATTAAATGCATTGCAACAACCTTATCAACTACATTAATGAGGAAATGACACTTAAACAGTAGTTTCACAGCTAGGAACCCCTTCTACCACCTTTAACAGAACTTTGATGGGATAAATGTCTTAAGAAAGACACTAAGGGATACTAGTGGAGGACTAGGATGCAAAGTAGAAGAGTATATAAGGAAGTGGAACCTCCAAGTTAAAGGAATGGACATTAGTCCTTAAAAATTAAACAAACAAGAAAGTGAACAATGCATTACCTGGTATAAAACTTGTATCAATCATATATAAGAACCAATCCTTGGACTTGCCTGAGGAAAGCTTTATTCTCAATTACTAATTGAAGTGTCTTTTTCTGTTTCTTTTGGTTCTTCGGCTTTAGACCTGTACTTAGCCCAAAATTACACTAGAATTGTTTTCCCACTCTCTATAGAAATTCTATTGTTTGGACTTGATTTGAAGGATAAGGCACTACTATTTTTAATGGACTTCGGCCATCAATTTCCAAGAACTTACAATAATGCTAAATATATTAGTCACTGTAAGTATATATTTATGATTTTAATTAATTATATGTTTAAATTTTATATATTTTCTAATGAGATTATTTGATTTTTTATAAATATTATATATCTAAGTTTTTGAAACTTCATTTAAAACCATAATTTCTTCACAAGTCTGGCTCCCCTCCTATTACTCCTATTTCCTCTCATTTTTTTTTTTTTTTAATTTGAGGCTATTACTTTTTCTTCTAAATATAGTTGATGGGTCATAGGTATTCTTTAACTGCACTCTACTATCCCACTAAGCCCACATCTTTGATATTTTAACTGCAGGGTAGAGGAAGAGATGAATCAGGGTTTCATCACTAAGGAGATTAGGAAGTGTGTTTTTCCCTTAGAGCTTACAACACATACAATTGAAGAGGCAAACAATTTTTCCAAGTATGATTTTCCGTCTGCTAGAAACAAAGAATTAAAAGGATTAGAATTTTATCATGGAAACATTAATGGTGTGTAGATTGTTCAAAAGGAATTTTTCCTAGAATATGACTTACACTTTTACGTTAGATTACCCACTGCGTACTACGTATATTCTTGAATTGAGCCATGAAATTACAAGTTCTAATCTATGTGTATGGCTCACATTTTTCTATCGGATATATATGTATATATATATATATATATGTGTGTGTGTGTGTGTGTGTGTGTGTGTGTGTGTGTGTGTCCCGATGGGTTTAATACATCTGATCACAAAGCAACTGACCAGCTCTCCAATTGAAACCTCAAAGAAAAATAGTGGGCAGGGCAAGATCATTGACTTTTATATCTATATATATATATATATATATATATATATATATATTGCAATATCATTGACTATACTTAGAATTGGCCTCTATGTGTATGGCTTGCACATTGCCCACTGTTCATCCCTAGAACAAGTGATTTTGCCATCAAGTTTTCTTTCGGATATGTATATATTAAGTCCTATTAGATTTACCATGTTTTCTTTGATCATGATTGAGTTTGGATTGCACTAAAAATTGCCTGTGTTTGGCGTTTTAAACAGTGGGACCCACGGCTATAGTAGGTCCCACGGCAACTATGCATACGGTAGATCAAGCAATTTTCTGGGTCTCTCACGGCACTTTTCATATTTAAAAATTATTTTGTTACAATGTTTTCAGTAATAAATTTTTAATTTTTAGTAATAAGTAATATCCAAACAGTCACTATATATATTAGGTTGGATTAACGTTTTCTTTGGTTATATATATTAGGATGGTTTAACCTTTTCTTTGGGGTTTTAAATTAAATCCTAGGTCAATGATATTTTGGCTACTGCCTTCCTCATGGCAATATGAGTTTCAATTAATGTAAGGGAACATTATTAGTTAGAATATCATTGGTTAGAGAAACTTTAATTTAGTGTTAATAGTGTTATTAGTTTAGCAAAGTATAATCTTAGTGAGTCAATTTGTATAATCCAATAAGATTTATATTTTGTGGAGGATATTAAGTAATTTCCATGATTGATTATAGGTTCTATTTAAGAGTATTTTGAGACTATTTAGAGGGTGTTTCAGCTGAACTTTCAGAACGATTCATGTGTTGTAAGTAATTATACATAATATGCACAATTTTCTTTATTAGGTTCCTAGAAGTCAAAGATTTTTCAAAAGTTATGTTTTTTATGCATACATTTTTCAAAAGTTATGTTCTTTATGCATTCATTTTCTAAAGTATTTTGAGACTATTTGGAGGGTGTTTTAGCTAAACTTTCAGAATGATTCGTGTTCTGTAAGTAATTATATATAATATGCACAATTTTCTTTATTAGGTTCTTAGAAGTCAAAGATTTTTCAAAAGTTATGTTTTTTATGCATACATTTTCTAAAGTTTATCAAAAGCATTTACAACATTGAAATAAAAATTTCGACTTTTAAATAATGTTTTAAAGAGCAACTTCAACTATTTGGAGGGTGTTTCAGCTGAACTTTCAGAATGATTCATGTGTTGTAAGTAATTATGCATAATATGCACAATTTTCTTTATTAGGTTCCTAGAAGTCAAAGATTTTTCAAAAGTTATGTTTTTTATGCATACATTTTCTAAAGTTTATCAAAAGCATTTTTACATCATTGAAAGAGAAACTTCGACTTTTAAATAATGTTTTAAAGAGAAAATTCAAATTAAATAACATTTTGAATGTCTGAATCTCATTTAAAAGATAATTTCTAAACTAAACTATTTTCATAAAATAATTTAGTTTCAAAGTAAGTTTTCTAAGAAGGTTCTTGTTCATTAAATTTTGTTTAAAACCAAGTGATTTGAAAATCATATTCCTATTTCTTCAAATGGTATTTTAAACAATTGAGCTTTGAAACTTACTCAAGAATTGTAAAATATTTATATAAACTCCTCAATTCTTATTCATTTCCTAAAAGAGTGAAGCATTCTTTGATTTATATTCAATATGATATTGTGATCTTCGATATGCCTCTGAATTTGGAATAACTATTAATATCAAGTAAATTATTCTATTTTGTATATATAAATTTTGTTTTTGTGATATGTGACTCAAAAAAAATATTTTTAGAATTGATCAGATATGTATAAGCTCGCTCACATGATTGTATATGAAAATATATGATATATGTATATGTGACACTGTGCTCTGATCAATTGCTTGTATGTGTTTTTGAATGATTTGATTACATACGTAATAATTGGTTCATTATATGTTTGGAAAACTATATTTGATATTATTGAGTGAATTTGTGAAATCAAAATACCCATGCTTTGCTTGACTCTATTCAGTTGTGTATTGTATATAATTGCTTACTAGATATATAGCTCACCCTGTCAATTACAATTTTCAGATTAAAGTATAATTGGGAAACAGAAACTTTAGATCTCTTCGTAAGGTGCAAGGTAGATGTGGGAGTTTTTAGGCAACGTCAATAATGCTTAAAGCCTTTAAGGATTTTTAGTTATTTTTATTTCACCTAAGATTTTACAGTATTGGGAGATTATTTCAAAATTGTGGATTTTAGAATTGTAAGAGATTTATTAAGAGCATTATTTATTTGGAGTTTACTGAATTATGTTTAGATTAATTATGTTTCTTAAGTTATGTAAGATCAACAAGTTAGTCATGCATCTAAATTCATGTTTCATAAATTTGGGTCGTGACAACATTACTCTCTCTCTCTCTCTCTCTCTCTCTCTCTCTCTCTCTCTCTCTCTCTCTCTCTCTCTCTCTCTCTCTCTCTCAATTGCTTAGAGCATCCACAGCTGGAATCTCAATCTTACTCTATTTTACCATCTCAAAAAGTCACTTTATCATTAATACCATACTATTTTACAATACTTCCAACAACCCAACTTTTATTTTCCTATTCTACTCATTAAAATACTATATTTGCATAATAAAATATATTTTTCATTTTTTATTTTTTTCCAATTTTCTCCTCCACATTCCCTCAACCTCTATCACCGCGCCTCCACTGCCCAGTCACCACCACCGCGCCTCCACCATGCCCACCATGCCACCACTGCCCACCAAAAGTCCCACCAGAACAAAAACCCATATTAAAAAAAATAATAATAAAAAAAAAAACCCACGCCGTGACCCAAAACGCAGAACCCAGACCTTGCCGACCAAGCACGACACAGCAACCCACCCTCTTCGATTCAAACCTATGTCGAACCCATCAGAGCCATCTCCAGCAACAGAAACCCAGGATCACCAGACTCGCCAACAGAAACCCAGCCTCACAACAGAAACCCAGAAACATTGACCTCACCGTGACCCATGCCATGACCCACGCCGATCTCCGTGACCCACGTCATGACCCACTTCAGCCATACCCGCAACCCACTTCAGCCCACTCCGATCTCTGATCTCCGTGGCCCACAACCCACTTCAGCCATATCCACCTCTTCCTTTAAGCACCGATCACAGCAAAAAAAAAAAACACAGAACCCGCCGAATCGCAACCCACTAGAAAAACGATAGATTCCGTGATGTGTGATGTTGATGTTGGGAGGAGGATGGTATTTGGGTCCGAAGAAAGGAGAGATCAAATGAGAAAGAGAGAGAAGACAACAGAAATAATGAGGGAGAGGAGAAAGAAGACATGGGAAAGTAGAATTAAATTTTTTTTTTTTTTTACAATCCTGCTACAATGCAATTCTAAAGGTAGAATTACACTGTAGCAGAATCTCAAATTTTTTTACAATACCTGCATTTTACAAGCCCAGCTGTGGGGAATTTTTGTGCCTTCATTGCTAAATTCATCTTGCATTTGGCATTCCCATGCCCGGCTGTGGATGCTCTTACATTAGCCTTCAGCAAGCAAACCCACCATTGACAACGGACAACAAGGAGCTGTCAAAAACAATGCCAAAGATCGATGTCATACGAGAAGCTTGGCTAGCGAATCAAAATCATTGCCACAAATATCTAGAAGCTTTACAATTTTTTTCTATGATTTTCTATTCCTAATTTCCAGCGTCTATCTCTCTCCCTCTTGCCATTGATTTCATCACCACAGCGTGGCTAGTTTTCTTTCCTTTTGTTTTTTGGCACTTTATTTTGTGATATATTTTATGGATGTATGTGTATTTTGGGGTGATTGATAATATTTATTTGATTTTACTATTTTGGTTTCTAGGTTGTTCTTAGGTTTTTTTTTTTTTTAAGAGAGACGAAGAGGGACAAATTCGATTGCTCTCGTTGGCTTTTACCTCTTCTAGGTCTTTGGATTTGTCTTACCTTGTATAGACCCTATAGAGTTATGGGGCAATTAATCAGCAAGATATACTAGCCGGGCTTTTGATTAGCTTGAAGACGTCCTACATTCCAAATAAAGTTTTGATACAAACACTTTTTCGGTTTTTCCATACAATGGCAATTTAATTTGTTCCTGTAACTTTCATGTGTGAATATAATCTGCAAAAGAAGCGCGAAATTTTTTTACTTGTAAAAGAATTACATCGCAACGAAACCGGTAGAAATTAAAAAAACGTAACAAAAGTCTGGAAAGAGAATTTATGTTTTCTTTCATGAACACACACATCATCCCCATTATAATATGAACAGAAACTACATAAACATATGCATCACACATTTCTTATTAACTTCTCTAATTCACGGCCCCCTCTTCAACATTTTTCATCTGTTTGGCACTGCTAGCTTCCTTGGCTGTATCATAGGACGCATGCAATCCAAAAAGGAAATAGTAAACCAAGATTATTAGAGTCCATAACCCGAACCTTTCAAACGATGCTCTATCTATAGACCCAAGAAGGAAAATGTTGATGGCAATTGATAGTGATGGCAGCCATGGTACCAACGGTACACCCCAAACTTTTGGTTCCCTAGCCTGTGGAACAAAAAGCCAAAGCCCAATAGTTGACAAGAGCCAAATTGGTCCGGTTATTGCGTACGCAATCCAACCATCAGTAGATATGGCCCAATAAAGAGCAGTGGCAATTGAAGATCCAAGAATAAGGGCAAGAAACACAATGAATTTGATTCGGTTTGCTGTTGTTGTCACCCCACTAGCATAGTTTCGACGCACAAGAAGGCCAATAGCAACAAGCATGAAGACAAACAGTGTGGAGATTGAGAGCAAGTTTGAGAGAATGTCAAGCGATGAGAAGAAGGCAAATACTGCAGTGGCTGCAAGCATTACCACTGTGGCATTGACAGGAGTCCCAGTTTTCTCATTCACAATGGCGAGCCACGGGGGCAACATGTGTGTACGTGCAATGTGTGTGAGATATCGAGCTTGACCCACGGCTGACACAAGCAAAACTGTTGTCATGCCCTTCAATGCACCAGCAGCAACTATGTACTTAGCCCATCCCCAACCTACGGCTTCAAATGCCAAAGAAAATGGTGCATATTTATCAATATCTGTGTATGGTTGCATTAGGCATAGTGTCACGGCTAGTAAACAATATGCCAATGTAGTAATCACCATTGAGCCAACGAGACCAATAGGAATGTCCCGACCGGGATTCTTTGTTTCCTCAGCCATGGTTGAGACAGCGTCAAATCCAACATAGGCAAAGAAAAGCACTGCTGATGCTTGAAAGATGCCACGGACGCCAAATGGTGCAAAATCACTGTAATTTTTGGTGTCAGCTTTTATGAAGCCTCCAATGATGATGAAGATAATGACAGCAATATGGAAGATGGAGGCAATGTAATTGAATCGCGAGGAGCCCTTTGTGCTCATAACAGCCATAACGCAAATGATAGCCAAGACAACAATGGCAATGGGGTCGAGGTATCTGTAGTTTGGTGAAAAACTATGGGCTACAATGCGGAAATCATTTGGCTGGTGGTTCAAGAGTGTGGCAAAGTAGGATGTCCAAGAACGGGCAACGGCTGCTCCACCAATCACATACTCGAGTAGGATGTTTCCGGCAGCAATGAAGGCCATGAAATCACCCAGCTCCACCCTTAAATAGGCAAATGATCCACCTGAAAGGAAAGCATCATGTTAGCTTAATTAGCCATACGTATTTCAGTAACATAAATTTTATTCGACTGTGCCAGTCAAGGTAAAGGATGCTGTCATGAATTAACAAGAAATTAACCAGGGAAAAAAAAAAAAAAAGAGTTTCCAGTATCAGGAAAGTACGTAATAAATCAAAATTATTTGTATATATTTCTTTTTTTTTTTTTTTTTACACATTCAAATAGGACAAGAGATGTTAAATTCAACTAACTCTACTCGTATTTTCAATCACTTCAAATCTATCATTTCTCATTATTATAACTATAGAATTATTTATAAAAAAAAAAAACATAAGGTATAATAATTTTTTAAAATATATACAATGTTCTGAGTGATAAGAATGTGTAATGAACAAAATTGTCATGAGTGGAACTGGTTTATGTGACTTTATGTACAGCTAGCATTTTCTTTCCTCCCTCTTTAAATACGTATACATGCATATATTAATATATATATATATATATATATATATTTTTTTCAGTTAGACAAACATTACATATAATTATTAGTTAATAGTCTGAAGTGCCTAGCTTCTATTGAAAAGGTGACGAAGAAAAAGTCAAACATATAATTAGAGTCCAGACTACGTTCATATTAGACGGGGCAGCGTGGAATTTTAGACTCTAGTCGAGTCTGAAATTACTTACGATCGATATATATGGTCCCGCCTGTCATTGTTGACCCCTGTTAATTTTACTCGCCCATTGATCAGAAGCAAAGCAGATAGTCTTCGCATGCATTTCCAAATTGTGTTTTTTTTTTAGGATGAGAGTATGACACGCATTGACACATTTTAATATTTTAACAATTATATATAATTAAAGACTTTAAAAAACTCAAATCAATCTTATCAGGTTAGTACAAAATATTAAGCGAGCAATACCGTCTCGCCACATGTGGCGAGACACATTTTACGCAAAAGTCAAACTTTTATAACTCTCTCTCTCTCCTTTGGTCCAACTTCGAAGATGCATAGAACACGTCTGTGGGTAAACTTTAATTCTTCAATTAGTAGAATCCCTATGTGGCCGCACCCACAGTTATGACTTCTCTAAGTTCTCTTTCATCTTTATTTCTTATTAAAATAATAAATATATTATAGTACATAACATCATAATTTATGAAAACTGTTTTATTCTTTTTGAGGAAATGAAAACTATTTTTTTTGAAGAAGAAAACTATTATTAAACTATAATATATAAATAAAATATAATGTAACGTTATTTTTTTGGCTAAGCAAAATAATTCTTGATTAGATTTTTTTTATATATTGAGATTTTAAATGATTTTTATCCATTTTTTAATTTGAAAACATGATTTGAGTGAAAAAATAATAATATTTTAATAAAATAGTGATAGAGTATTGAGGCTAATATATTTGTGGTAGAAAATGCATTAGCTAAAATAATAAAAGTAGAATTTTTTTAATCAATTATTTAAAATTATATTAAGGCTGATAGTAATTCTCTTATAATCAATTATCAGATTTTATCAATCAAATGGCTGAATGCTTTTTAATTTCTTTCTTTACTTCTTTTGTTTTGGTTGCCGACACAAGCATTTCACCACTTTACCATCAATAAACCTAAATTGCAGCTTATTCTGTTTTGGTATTTATCACAACAATCCTCTTTACATGAATTATTTACCTAAAAGCCAGCTTTATTTTCAAGACACATCCTTCTTTTCTTGTTAATTTTTATTACATCAATATCAAGGTGTATCAGCAGTTATTTTTTCTCCAGCTTTTAAGAAAATGAACTTATTCACATGAGCCGATCGAAACAAAAATCTAGCAGGTTTAAAATAAAGAATAAAGAGCATGTGCATGGATTTCTTCCTGTTCTATTGAGAAGACCAATTGTGCGTGGACTTTATAAAGACAAACTAGGATTTCAAAATCAGCTAGTGGACCTATTGTCCAAACATATTCATAACTATACGCGATTAAATACAATATATTGAGTGGTGACTGAATTAAAAAATATATGGTCGATCCATAACTCTGTTATCAAAAACAAATATGGTCCATAACTCCATATAATATTATATAAACAGCCACCAATTTCTAGAGCTAGCTTTCAAGTAAACAACTTAAAACTAATATTTTATAAAGTATACAAATTAGATCAACCTAACAAAAGAATCGCCAGAAAATTCTAACTTATCAATCACAAAAAGGCCACTCTTAAATGTAATAAACATTAGGACAAAATCAAAAGGAAAACAAAAGTTGTAAAAACTCAAAAGTTAAATATACTTTCATTTGGCAGAAAAACTAAAAACAGCGACATCCAAAATACAGTTTAAAAAATTAGTTTGAATTACTATTTTAACAACCCGATTGGATTGACCAGTTCAACTAGAAACCAAGTACTAATTCAATTTGGTGAAATGCCCCAAAATCAGTCAAAAATCAATTCTTTGGCCATACCAATTTTTAATACCATCGTTTGAATGCTCAATTATCATTACAGTACTTTTCAATATTGTCAAATTGATTCTCTTAGAAAATGCGGTTTCAATAATAATAATTAATAGGGGATTCAAGTGTTGAATTAATAGAAATGAGCATAAAGTTTTAGAAGAGATCTTATTCAACGATAAAGAGAAATGTTAATAAATAACCTAAAACCATTTGTTAAAGAATTATTTTAAGAAAATTTTTATAGAAAATAAAATAAGCAATAAATAGTTTAATACTTTTTCTATTTACCATAAATGTGGTGTCAAAATTGTTTTAAAATAATTTATTAAAATGATTTGTTAACAATTGATCTATTAATATGACTCGTCACATGTGTGTGTTTGTGTATAGAGAGAGAGAGAGAGAGAGAGAGAGAGAGAGAGAGAGAGAGAGAGAGAGAGAGAGAGAGAGAGAGAGAGAGAGAGAGAGAGAGAGAGAGAGAGAGAGAGAGAGAGAGAGAGAGAGAGAGAGAGAGAGAGAGAGATTTTGTTTGACAAAGCAACATTAAACGTTAAAACAACTTGGGCGGGCACTTCGTTTTGGGTTTGTTTCTTGTATGCAAATGGATTTATGCGTATATCCTTAAAACTTTTTAAATAAATGAGTGAAAGGCACATGAATTATATTATTTAATGTGCCCATGGTGGAGGCAATTTGGTATTTTGGCTCTTACGTTATATTATTTGAAGTTAAAATAAATCACATGAATTATTAAGTAGGCCATGCATATAAATATAATTAAAAGTACACCTGATTGGTTTTATTAATAATGAGTCAAATTAACGGGTGCTCTTAAGATAATGATTAACAATTTATTTTAGGAAAGTTTTGATATCATTTTTATAGAAAACAGAAAAAATTGTCAAAATATTAATTACCTTTTTCCGTTTTCTTATAAAAATTTTCTTTAAATAAATTATTAACTATTGTTCTGAGAGCATTTGTTAATATTTTTCATTAATAATTATTGCTGAAAGAATTTCCTTCGTATCCGTTTAAGTTTAAAAAAATCAATAAATAATGCACTTCCAAATACTTGACGGTGGATACCCCTTAAAATAAATAAATAGATAAAGGTCTATCCGTGGAGCATTGAACTGGGTACAGCTAAAGCCTAACCATATCAAAATAAATACTCCCTCCTTGACTTAAACAAATAAAATCGAAGTCCTATGACCAAATCTCTAATTTCCTACGTATTAGTCAATTATACATATATTTAAAAGGCAATCACCTATGTTAACCGACTTATTAAATGACCATTAAAATTTGATAGATAATCATAAACTAGTAATATAAATATATATATATATAATTGTTATCTTCACAATATTTTTACAACATTTTTGCAACGAATTTTAAGTGAAAATTTGTTATTGACTATTAAGGGCAAACAAAAAAAGTAATTTAACTTATAAGTTGAAATTAAAACTAATAAGTGGGTTGTAATTAACTCAACTAGTAAAGTTTTTATGGTTGTATAATAGACCTAGACTTCAATTTCAATTCTCATTCACACTAAAAATTTATTGATGTATTAATCTGATGATAAAAAAGTTATTACTAAGAGTGAATATCATGAGTTGAAACTACCTTTAAACAAAATTAGAACGATTAATAAGTTACCACTTGTGACAATATTAGAAAGTGTTACTACAAAAATTTTATAGAAAAAGTAAACAAAAAGACAAGAAGAGATAATAAGAATGGTATTGGTACCTGCGACTGGAATCTCAACGGCGAACTCGGTGTAGCAAAAGACAGAAAGCAAAGCAGAGACACCCGAAACGACGTAGGACAACACAACAGCAGGTCCCGCATGTTCTCGAGCCTCAAGCCCAGTGAGGACGAAGATCCCAGCTCCAATCACAGCTCCTATGCCGAACCACATGAGGTCCCACCAATTTAGCGTCTTCTTCATCTCGTGCTGGCTCTGTGCCTTCACATCCACTAGCTCCGTCTGGTCCAACGACCGAGTCAGAACTCGGTCTTTCAGCCTAAGCGGTGTTTCCTTCAACGCCCTCGCATAGTTTGCCCAGCTCCGAAACGATTCCTCGGGGAGAAAGTTCTCTTTTGTGCACGAGCACCCTCTTCTCCGAACACCTTCGTCTCCTCCGTATTCACCCATCTGAGTCAACTCACTACTATTCTCTCTCTCTCTCTCTCTCTCTCTCTCTCTGTTTGCTTCCCAAGAATATAGATGGAGAAAGAGAGAGATTAAAGGAAAGGAATATAATGAATCTTTATGGAGCACACAACTAGGGTATTAATAATACTATCTTTTTAGATTTCAACTCTAAACGGCACGATTCTAGCTAGAATTATAAATACACTTATCTACATGTATTCTTATTCGATATTATTATTATAATTTGATTCCAGTTAAATTTAAAGATTTGATTATTAATACCGTATTAATAATATTGTTTATATGTACTACAGCTCTAAACAAATTATTTGACTGTTTTATCTTCACATTGAACTGTACCAACATCACATAATGTACCATTGTTATATTTAATGATATTCTTATTTTTTTAATCACATTTGATGGCCCTAATATCAAATTAAGACCATAGTATTGCCATATTTAGTAGTTCTCTTATTTTATAATCATATTGGACAATACGCCAATACCAATATCACATATGACCATACCATTGTTATATTGGAGATTCTTTTCTTTTCCTTTTTTTGTCACATTGGATTTACCAATGTCACTTTCGTTAATACCAATGTCATTATTTTTTTGATCACATGAGATGATACCAATGGAACAGGGCAATATCTTCCTATGTCACTGAAAGCTAATGTGACTAAGAATATATATACACCATATATATATATATATATAATAGTAGTTATTTGAATTTTCTAACTTGTGACTCTCTCTCTCTCTCTTTGAGTATTGGTATCTCTCTTGCCTTCTTTGCATTTGAGATATTTTAAAATATTTTGAAAATTTAAATTTCATATTTTTATATAAAAATATATTGTATTGTATAAAGAATCTTGGTATGTCTAGTACTCTCTCTAACTCTCCAAGTAATTTTTTGGAATGATTGACTCAAATTGTCGTTATTCATTAATTTTAATAAAACCCATGACAATAATTTTAATAAAATCCATTAAGTTTCAAAATATCATCATTTTTGTCTCAAAAGTAGAGAAATTCTTTAAATTATTTTTTTTTTCTATGCTGGAACTAAAGGACAAATGAGTCAGAATATGCTTTATACTTAAGGGTTTCATTATTTACTCATGAAATTTACTACTTAATTCTTCTAGATGAAACTCGCTCTATTGTAATTTTATATCAACTATAAAAAATATTTTTTATAAAAAGATTACTAAATTAGTCTCAACGAAGTCATTTCTATGATGCACATGGCCTTTTCAGATATTTAACAATTACCATAACCTTTAAGAGAATGTAGGAGAGAGAGAGAGAGAGAGAGAGAGAGAGAGAGAGAGTTGGGAAAGGTTGCAGTGGCGGCTCTAGGAATTTTTCTCAGAGTGTTCTTTAAGAAGTATAATTTTTCTTAGTGGCGGCTTTAGGAATATTTTCCAAATGTATTGTTGTTTAGTTGTTTCATTAATTTGTTTGTTTTTTATAAACTATAATTTGTTATATTGTTGTTTCATTAATTCTAAAATTATTAATTATTGTTTAGCTTAACCTAGTTTAATTTGTTTATCTTTTATAATGTATTGGTTAATTAAATTATTAATTATTGTTTATTAGTTATTTTCCCCAATTAATTATTGGTTAATTAATATCTCAAACAAACAAAATTAATTAGTTCAACTAATTACTATGGTTGTTTGATACTTGGAATATCACACTATTACTTAAGAAAAAAAAATGGGCACAAAAAATATATAGGCCATAAAGCTTAAGTCCAAGTCTAAAAAAGACCATATAGCTTAAGTCCAAGTCTAAAAAAGAGTGATTTATTACATATTTTATAACCATTAGTTAAACTAATCAACTAGCAAACACCACACAGCCATATTTATTAATTATTAGTTGTACACTTGCACTTGCACAAGCACTAGCACTAGCATACAGTAAATCAGGTAAAGTCCATTTATTGTATCTCACCAAATGACCAAAAGACACCAAACCAACACCAAAAAACAATTAATAATCTCCCCAACACCAACACCTTGCACTTACACCAACACCAACATCAGATAAAGCCAAAAACAAACAGGGTAAATATTAAAAAAGAGAGACTAAGATGAAGAGAGAGACTAAGAGACTAAGATGAAGAGAGAGAGACTGAGTCAGAGAGAGACTGAGAGAGAGAGAGAGAGAGAGAGAGAGAGAGAGAGAGAGAGAGAGAGATTGAGAGTGAGACAGAGAGACCTAGCAGCACGTCGAGGGAGCAGGGAGGCCTAAGGCTGAGGGGCGGCACCGTCGGGACTCGGGCAGCACGTCAAGGCAAGGAAGACCAATCCGATCTCCGATACGATGTGTTCTACCATTTTGGAGCTCGAGTTTGAAGCCCGATCTAGCAATTTCCTTCTCCAATCCGACGATCCGTTGGTTATGGCGTTCTACTGTTCTGGAGCTCAATATATTGGGTTTATGGGTTTGGTTTTTTTCTTTAGACTTTAGGTTAGGTTTCTTTCTTTCTTTCAAGTGTCGTCCGTTGGTTTCTGATTTCAGTATATTGGGTTTTGGTTTGTTTGGGTTTTTTTTTTTTTTTTTTTTTTTTTTTTTTGAGAAACCGTGGATTTGCTACTGTAATCTATTGGGTTTGCTTTACCTTTCTTTAGATTGGGTTTGCTTTACCAATTGATGTTGGGCTTTTTTTCCTAGCGGGCTTGCTCTGTTACCAATTTTTTTTTCCTTTTTTAGTTCAAATTTTTTTTTGGGGCTTTTTTTTTTTTTTTTTTTTGCTTGAAAGTAAGAACAAATAAATTTTTTCTTTTAGTTGAGAATGTTCCTAATTTTGATTGAGGGTGTTCCTCATTTTTTTTTAAGAGTAAACAAATAAAATTTTTTTAATTATTATATATAAAATTTTTTTTTTTTTTAGCTCAGGGTGTTCCTAGGAACACCTTGAGATCAACGTGGCGGTTGGAAGATTGAGTGATCCTTTCCCATCCTTGGTAAGTGCACTAAAACAATAAAATAAAATCGAGCCCATGGACTAACATAAGAAAATTTGATTCAATAGTTGTACAGAAAATTTAAAATAACTAAATAATTGGAGAAAAGCAACAAGAAAAAATTGCAATACTTATTTCTATTGAATAATTAATACATCCACTTATGAAATATTCGAAGAATTTCAAATTTGCTAGTCCAAGAGAAAGGAATCTTGGTCATTACGAAATGACAATAGAGGATATGGACAACTATATTAACCCAAAAAAGGATATAAAGTTATGAACAACTCAACTTTAGAAGCTATTTGAAAATTCCAGCCAATTACCAGAAAAAAGTAGAAAGGAATGTCTCAAAAACAAAAAATTTACAGCCAAATACTTCAGTTGCCATCTTTCACATATGCGTTGGTTTCTTTTATTGGGTGCATGTGACACCCTTGGATCCCAACCCACATGTCTTGTCAAAGCTCAATTAATGAGCTTGCTTCCTTAAGCTTCCAAAGTTAGCTTTTGGTTTAATGCAAAACTGAGCAAGTGCTTAGACCAAGGAAGTCAATACCGTACCGGAGACTGTACTGGTTTGGCCATCGGTACGATATATTTCAGATACCGGTCAATACCGGTGTACCGTTTCGAGTTTACCGCTATTTTATATATTTAATATATATACACACACACCAAATCCAAATTAAGTAAAAAAAAAAATTAGAGAGATCAAATGTTAGGTGAAATAATGAAATTATCTACAAAATACTTTCATTATTGATTATTTTAGAGACAAAAACTGCCACAAAAAAAAAAAAAAAAAAACACACACACACACACACACAACATTTTGTGTTTCGGTCCGGTACGGCCGGTACGCAGCCGGTATAGCCGGAATTCGCAGGTATGACCGGTACACGGCTGGTACGGCCGGTATTTTTTCCGGTACAAAATAAGAGTGTATCGGTACCGGTGCACTGGCCAGTACGGTATGTACCGGCCGGTACAGCCGATACCGGTACGGTATCGGCCACACTGGTTGAGACGCGCCAAGGAGAAAAGAAGGAAAAGAAAAGAAAGGGCATTTGGCCATGCCATGTGATTTTGAGTGAGAAACACACTTAGTGAAAAGCTGAAGCAAGAGAGTCATTCGGCCATTGTGAGAAAAACACAAGTGAGAGCTTCGGGAGGAGCTTCGGGAGAAACACAATGAGAGTGTGAGATAGTGAAAAAGAAAACGGAGACATTTTTCTTTGCTTAAGTTACACACAAGAAAGATAAATTGGTAAAGTTCTCATGGAGTTTTTGAATGCTACAACCATGGAGAGTTAGAGTATTCAGAGGAAGATTTTGCTACCGGCTTTGTGGTGAGATTGTATTTGCTTCTTGAGATTTATTTGTTATATATCCAATTTATTGTGGACTCAAATTTAGCATAAACTTAATAGTTGTAATTTCTATTTTATAGTGGACATTTTTCGGAGCTGCCTCATGGTTTTTTCCTCTACACCGAAGGGTTTTCCTCGTAAGAGTTGGTATTTTTGTGGTGCTTGCTAAAATATTTTTTGTTTTCATAATATTGCTATTACTTGGTAGCTATAAATTTTAATTCACACATAGACATAGAGGTGATTAGGATTTTTCCCCATCATCTTTTGCAAACGTCTCCCACATGTTTGCCATCTTAATACATAAACAGACACAGATACACAATTAAATAACTTTTAACCACAATAATTGAAGCTCTAAAGTATCCCTTCTCCTCCCCCCCCCCCCCCCCCCCCCCCCCGGGGTAATATATGTGAAGTCTTGACATGGAATCTCCCAAAGAATCTAGTAAGAGAGAATCATATAAACAACTAAGGATCACACCATTCTCTTCTCATCTGATCTCGAAGTACATGCTTAAAGTTGAGCATGAGTATTTTCAGTGAAATAGTCTCAACTATTAATGAGCAAGCTTACCATTAATAAACCAATCTCTATGACTAAAATTTATCATAAGAAATCTCGAAATATCTTTATATAAATATAATTCTCCCTCTTTCCCTCCAACCTTTGAGCTTTGCCAAAGCAAAGGTATAAACAAATTTGATAATAATAGATATTTTTTGACAAGTTGATAGTACGACTATGAAGAGGGAAGATGCAGTAAAACTACAAACGATATTAAGGACCAATTCATTATGGCTAGCAATATTATGCTTCCAACAATATTCATAATCAAAAGGACATAAAGGAATAATGAAGTATGTGTAAGGATCTGCTCCCACATGGGTGGGAGCTCAGCTATAGTGCATCTTGAGGTGCAATACATTAGAACAAAATAAGCAGTGAAGATTAAAACAAGAACTCTCTTGAGTCCTTGACTGATAACCGGTATTCATTAAAACAAAATAAACCGTCGAGATTAAAACAAGAAAAATCTATTGCTTAGATTTAAGTGGGTACCATACCCAAAAAAAAAAAAAAAAGAGGTGGGGGTACCATAGAATGACCCTATTAACAAATGCCCTTAATAAAACTTATACTCAAAGATTACAATCTTTAGATGTAATATATTAGGTTTTTCAATTAAATGATTCAAACATATTGATTGTTTTGAATTTAATTATTTTTTAAAGAAGATAACATTATTATTATCTTATTGATCTATGTAACCAAGTGTTAGTATTTAATTAAAAAACCTAATGCAATCCAACTAAGATATTATATCTAGGTTTTATTTAACCCCTAATTACAATGAGGATAAGCAATTTAAACCTAGACATCCCTATTGGAAAAATTAAAACATGTCATTTATCAATGCATCTAGATCAATGCATGTATTTTTAGTTGGCATATTAATGAGTAATGTGTTGAGTTTATAAATCTCCACACTTAATGAGTTTGAGAAAAATGTCAAGCCCATTTAGTAATTAAAAAAAAAAAAAAAATCCTTTAAAAGAAAAAATCGTGGGTCAGACGGGCGCATGCACCCATTGTCTCACTGACATGTGAATCCCATTAAAATCTATTTATGCAAGCTACTTTGAAAATAAGATAATTTTTCTTAAAATTAGTGGGACCCACATGTCAATAAGACAATGGACGCATGCACCTGTCTCACAAGATACCTTCTCCCTTTAAAATCTATTTGTGCAAGCTACTTTGAAAAGAAGATAATTTTTCTTAAAATTAGTAGGACTCACATTTCAGTGAGACAATGGGCGCATACGCCTATCTCACAAAATACCTTCTCCCTTTAAAATCTATTTGTGCAAGCTACTTTGAAAAAGAATATAATTTTTCTTAAAATTAATTTGAAGGAAAATGTCTTCAAATTACTAAATAATAACTTAAAAATTATTATTTTTTCAATAATTTTGTCAAATAATAATTTTTAAAAAGAAAAAATAAATAAATTATGTTTATGCATTCACATCAACTAGAGCTACTGGCTTGTACTAAATGCGGATTCTAAGGATCAATTATTATTTAGGAAATGTTACTTAAATAAGTACGCTCAAATTTGGTTAGAACTGAATCGACACTTCCTCATATACGAAGTGTTTAGAGATCTAGGGTAGAAAGAGTTCAAACTGCGAAGTTAACTGTACGTTGTAATTATTTCTCAAAAAAAAAAAAAAAAAGGTTAGAGGATCTCTTATAGTTAAACAAAATGAAAATTGAAAAGTCAAAGATTTGAGAAAGGTGAAAAAAAGTTAACATAGATGACTGAAAAGTTTCTCTAATGACCAGTGGAGGAGAAGTGGGTTAAACCAAGAGAGATAGATTCTGATATGAACTATTTGTTTACAACATTATTTTTTTTTAATTAGCATGGTATAATTGTAGCAATTAACTTGGTCTAGATAGTCGTAATTATACATCAAAGTAAATTAGGTAGTAACTATAGCAGTATTTTTATTAATTGTATGGTATTTGTAGTAATTAACTTGGTCTAGATAATAGTAATTATACATTAAAGAAAAAGACAGAAGTATAATTATTATATAGCAGTGTTTTTCATAATTTAGTATTTGGAATGGCAACTGCCTAAAGAATCAAAGATTCGCAATTGGATAGAATCTTTCAAATGAAGATTCTAGTTGGACGGCTAGAATTGGGTCCATGAGAGGATCCTACGGCAGGTCCGGTCCCACGGGGATTGGTACCCACCTGAGATCATGTGTCATGTGTGAAAGAGAGAATATTCGTAAAAGATGTTTGCTTTTAGTTTGGCTGCATCCTCCCTGCCAATTGCCATTACGCATTTGGATTATAATATGATAGTATATATTTTTTGATGAACTATACGAAAGTATATATTTCGATATCGTTAAGAATAAATAAATTATTGATGTGATCAATTTAATTTTTTCTCTTGTCAATACTATCCTTCAAAATTGAATAATGAAATCATGCTCTTTTTGACTAAATTTCTGGTCAAAGTTTGAGAGGCCCACAATGATGGTGTGTAAGAATTTAAGTGTATGCCTCGTATAAAGAATTTAAGAATTTGCTAGTCGGCCCGCATGAAGACTGAGAAGCAACAGTTGAGCAGCACAGCAAGACAGCAAATTAAGCAAATTTTTATAGCACAATAGACAAGCAGCAGAGCCGCGCTTCAATCCCTAAATCTGGTATTTTTGTGCCTCTCTCATTTGAGCAACGAGTAGGTAGAGCACTGTTTTCAAAATCGGACTGGACTGAGAGATCAGACCGTGAAAATCAAGAATCGGAATGAAAACTGGTTTTTTAAGCATAAAGAACCGTATTTTTAGTTAATTCTGTGAACCCTTAAAACCAGAGTTGGACCGCTCGAACCGGTTAAGAACTGTGCGGTCCAACCCTTAGTAATTTTTTTTTAATAAAAACAACTTAACACAATTTTATTCTACTTAATTAAATTATCCATCTCTTACAAGGAATAAAAAAATTATAATTAAAATCCTTCAAAGATATTCAACTTTACTTCAAAAATTAATCATAAATTTTAATGTTTTCATAGTTATTATTTTATTTTATTAACTTTCTTATTTAATTATTAAATATATGCTTAAAAATCATTAAATTTTCCTCACACATATAGATATATTAGTCAATTTTGCTAGTTTTATAAATTTAATATCTATTATTAGGCTTTAATTAATTATGACATCATCACAGTTCGACCCTGGTTCAACCTTGATTCGACCTCAAAAACCTTGAACCTCTCCCTTTTACAGTTCAATGAACGGTCCGAGTTTCAAAACCTTGAGGTAGAGTGACCTATCTGTCTCACTTTCTCAGTTCCACTTTTATTCTCTGAAACAAAAAAATAGAGAGAAGAGAGTTTTTTGCCTCTTAACGCTCTTTTTTCTATTTAAATAATGACCCATGTGTATTCACTACAACAAAATGTATTTTTAGTGACAAAAATTAGTGAGGAAATATTTTTTGTCGCTAAAACTACAGCTTTAGTGACGAAATATGCATTTCGTCACTAATAATGAAAAAAATTATAACATTTAGTGACGAAAAATAAATTGCGTCACTATTGTGATCTGAAAAATGGGCGTCAAGGGAGGAAAACTTTGTCGCGAGTTTAATTAATCTATAGTGACGAAATATTTCGTCACTAGACGTTGAAATTTTTAGTGAAGAAATATTTCGTTACTGTAGGTTTTGCACTTACATGGTTTTAGTGACAAAATCACAATTCGTAACTAAAAGTATGCTTTAGTGACGAAATATAAATTTCATCTCTAAAAACCTTAACAAAGCCTTGGTTCTTTAGTGACGAAACTGACATTCATCACTAAAAACATAAAAACCTGATACCTTTAGCGACGACAAAGTAGGCATTGGTGATAGAAAAGGTTCGTCGCTAAAGACCTAAGTATATTAGGTCACTTAACCCTTTCATTTTTAATTTCTCTCTTTTATTTCAGCTCCCAAAAGCCAAATACACCGAACCACTAACCCATTTGGACGATTCCCATAGGCGAGACAGCAATGGTTCCTATCGGCGACGCTTCCTATTGGCGACGCTTCCTATCGGCGACACTTCCTATCGGCGACGGTTCCCATCTCAACGATCTTGAACCTATTCGTCGCTGATTCTCGAACCCATTCGTCGCCGATTCTCAACGATTTGAACCCATTCGTCGCCGATTTCATGTCCATCACGACGATTCAGACACATGCAATGCTTTAGCTCCCAATCACAATGCTTTAGCTCCCAATTACGACAATTCAGACGCCGGTGATGCCTCGATCGCGACGCTTTAGTTCCCGATCGTTGGCGACACTTAAGTCGCACCATCCGATGACGCTTCATCCTTCGCACCATCCAGTGATGCTTTTGGAGACGCTTCAGTTTGCAATGCTTCTGGGTATTTTTTTTGTTTTTTTCCTTTTGGGTTAATTTTTTTGTTAATTTTTGTTTCTAAATGCTTGATGTTTTTTTTTTTTTCCTTTTTGTTTTTTTTTTTCTTGTTTGAGATTTGTTCTCTGTGGCGGGACAGTTTGTATAGAGACCGTTCACATTTTGTACAGATTGTTTTGGATGAGGGCTGTGCTGTTGTTGTTTGTGAATTGGAATGGTGGTTGTGGTTGTGGAATGGTGACTGTTATAGCATTTTGGTGACTTTGATGGTACCCTTTTTGGGTTAGCTGGAATTGTTGTGAAATGTTTTTGGGTTTCAGTTTTGGGTCTTCACTTTGATAAAGCTAGAGATGTTTACTCTAAACTTATTAGAGCTGTGGGTTTTCAAATGGGTAATATTTGGTGTAATATTTGAGCTGTGTTTAGATTCTGAGAAATTTTCGTTTGGTTTGAGTGAGAAATTTGATTGAGAAATGATAGATAGACAATTGTCATTGTGAATAAGAGGAGAAATTATATGGGTTCTGAGAAAAAAAATTATTTGCTATGATGCTTGTGTTAGAATTCTATGGTTTAGTTAGTTATTTATTTTTTTGATTTCTCTCTGTTTTATGGTTTAGTTAGTTATTTTAGAGTATTGTTTGTGTTTCTCAATTTTCAATTTTGTTTTTCTTTCTGCAGGAAAGCATTTCAACAGTAAGTGTCCCTTTGGCAAAAACTAGTGATTGATCACTCTTGGCTTGGTGCCTTCACTTCTTTTTATTATGAGAGGATCATTTTCAAGACTGAAGTACTTATAAATTTAACTTTTCTTTCGCAGGCTAAATACACATTGTTTGCAATAACTTTAGTTTTTTCTAAAAGTTGTAAGCTTAGCTTGAGCAAAGTAAGTAAATTTTAGTTGAAAACCTTATAAAACTCTATACTTGTGATGTTGGAAAATGGATTTGTGGTGGTATATTATGTTGGAGCAAGCGGATGGCTTGCATGGTGTTATAAGATGAGTTAAACTAATATTGATAGTGTTTTTCATTTCTTGTAAATGTGAATGAGTATTGTTGATTAGATGTGATGAATAATATTTTATTTGATTTAAATACTTGTAAAACTCTATACTTGTGATGTTGGAAATTAGTTTTGTGGGGAGTTGTTGTATTAGAGCAAATGGGTGATTTGCATGGTGTTATAAGGTGGTTTAAATACATATTGGGAGTGTTTTTAAATTCTTGCAAATGTTAGTGAGTATTGTTGATTAGTTATGATGAATAGTATTTTATTTCATTTCAATACTTGGAAAACTCTATACTTGTGATGTTGGAAATTGGATTTGTGGTGATATGTTATGTTGGAGAAAGCGAGTGGCTTGCATGGTGTTATAAAGTAAGTTAAACTAATATTGGGAGTGTTTTTCATTTCTTACAAATGTGAATGAGTATTGTTGATTAGATGTGATGAATAGTATTTTATTTGATTTAAATACTTGTAAAAATTTATACTTGTAAAAATTTATACTTGTAATGTTGAAAATTGGTTTTGTGGTGGGTTGTTGTATTGGAGCAAGCGGGTAACTTGCATGGTGTTATAAGGTAGTTTAAATACATATTGGGAGTGTTTTTCAATTCTTGCAAATGTTAGTGAGTATTGTTGATTAGTTGTGATGAATAGTATTTTATTTGATTTCAATACTTGTAAAACTCTATACTTGTAATGTTGGAAATTGGATTTGTGGTGGTATATTGTGCTGGAGAAAGCAGGTGGCTTGCATGGTGTTATAAGGTGCGTTAAACTAATATTGGGAGTGTTTTTCATTTCTTACAAATGTGAATGAGTATTGTTGATTAAATGTGATGAATAGTATTTTATTTGATTTAAATACTTGTAAAACTCTATACTTGTGATGTTGAAAATTGGTTTTGTGGTGGGTTATTGTATTGGAGCAAGCGGTTGACTTGCATGGTGTTATAAGGTGGTTTAAATACATATTAGGAGTGTTTTTTAGTTCTTGCAAATGTGAATAAGTATTGTTCATTAGATGTGATGAATAGTATTTTATTTCATTTCAATACTTGTAAAACTCTATACTTGTGATGTTGGAAATTGAATTTGTAGTGGTATGTGTGTTGGAGTAAGTGGGTGGCTTGCATGGTGTTATAAAGTGGGTTAAACTAATATTGGAAGTATTTTTCATTTCTTGCAAATGTGAATGAGTATTGTTGATTAGATGTGATGAATAATATTTTATTTGATTTAAATACTTGTAAAACTTTATACTTGTGATGTTGAAAATTGGTTTTGTGGTGGGTTGTTGTATTGAAGAAAGCAGGTGACTTGGCATGAGACCTTCCTCTTCTCTAGAAACCACCGCCTCATCTAATTCCTCGGTAAAGTATATTCAATGGCTAGAAAATGAGATCATTGGGCTCAAAGAGGCAAGACCTAAGGACCAAGAGTCATGAGTTAGGGACCAAGAGGCACAAGCTAAGCAAGAAGAGGTCCAAAAGAATATTCTTAACTTTTTAAGGAGAAATGGTTATGATGACGCTCTTACCTATGGGGGTAGTTCAACTTCAAGTTAAAACATTTTTTTGTTAGTATTTTCTTTTAGCAATTGACCCACATTACATGGTGTGACTACTCTTAATGCATTGTTAGAAATGTTTCTTATAACATAATTAATGTTATTACTTTACGATTTTTAATGTGGTATTGTTTTTATATATGTGTAGATTTCTTATTGGTGGCTTTTGGGAGATTGGCTTTTGGGAGATTTACTTTTGGCATTACTTAAAGACATATGAGAACATCTTCCGTTAGTTCTAATTATATTATGCTACACTTTTTATATTGTTATAAAATATCTTGAGTTATTGTATATGTTGCAAACAATTATTGTATGGAAGGATTTTGAATTAGATACTTGTTTTATTTTTTACTTGTGGAATGTATGAATCTTTTTTTATAAATGTGTTTTTGAAATAAATGTATTATTCAAATGTGATGTTTTAGTAATATAATAATAGGTTACAGGTTAATATCCAAGTCTTAAAAAAATAAAAACAAAAAATAAGTTTTAGCGACGAATTTTTTTGTCACCAATATAGCAATAAAAAATTGTTTTAGTGATGAAATATTTCGTCACTAAATATAGCAAAATTTTGTAAGAAATGGTTTTAGTGACGAAAATTTTCGTCACTATATGTGCCTAGATTTTCTTAAAAGTAGTCTTAGTGACACACTTTTTCATCACTATATGTACCCCAAAATAGTTTTAGTGACGAAATTATTCGTCACTAAATATGATTTAATAAACTAAAGTGTTTTTAGTGACGAAATATTTTCTTCACTGAATGGTGTTTTTAGTGAAGAAAACATTTAGCAATGAAACGTTTTCGTCTCTAAAAGTTTTTTTTTTTTTTTTAAATCAAATCGGACTTTTAGTAACGAAATTTTTCGTCACCAGGACTTTTAGTGACGGGGTTTCAGGGACGAAATGAATTTTGTCACTAAAAGTCCGATTTCGTCACTAAAGGTTCTTAGTGATGAAAAACTGGACTTTTAGTGACGAATTTTTTCGTTACTGAAAATACATTTTATTGTTACTGAAAATACATTTTATTGTAGTGATTGTACAATGAGTCAAGAGTGTCTTATGGCACATAGAAAGATATTTGCTCTACAATAAATATGTAATCCAATGGATCAAATGAATCCAAAATTACAAATTGGATAAAAATAATTGTTTTGTTTACAATAATTGTAAGTTGAGGTTGGGCTCACTACTATAAGTTTGGATGTGAGGTTATGTCAATGGGTATTTTTATTATTATTAATACGTCTACATAAATTGAATTTTATTTTTATAGACAAATAATACATAATAGATAAATAATATAGATGTATAGTTAGTATTTGTCTTTGTTAATAGTAAATGAATGCTCCTTTAAAAAAAAAAAAAAAAAGAATAGATAATTGTCTCATATTGACTAAGAAAGTGTAGTGTTTGTAATATAGCTTACATTACCCTTACTATGGCCTTTAAGTGGAGTTTGTGGTATGTCTTTGTGTTAGAACCCATGTTCCTCTCCCTAATGATAATTTCATTTTATACTACCACCCCCCTAACTCGGAATTCTGGCTGTTCTTTCCTCCAACTAAATTAATTTATTTTCAAACTTGACTCTTTATAAAGAGGATCAAGACACACAAAATTCCATATGTTACTATACCACTATTACCCATCTTATAATCACTTGCTCAATCTCTCATTCTGAAATTCATCCATTTTGCTGCCCATAAATACATCTCCTTCTCCACTATTCTTACAAAATATTTCCTTTTGAAAAGCAACACAAGTCATCACTACAACCTCTACTGCAGTTATAATCTTATATCTTTACTACCTTTAAACTACCATATCTCTCACAAAATACCTACATATTTATCACATATCTTACACAACCAATCATCACAAAATACTCATACATATATCTTATATATCTTACAAATTACTTATCTCACAAAATACACATACATATCTCTCATACATCTTACGAACACCTCTCACCAAGTATCCATACTTATTACCCATACATATTACAAATACTACATCCCACAAAACCTCCTTTTTTTTTTTTTACCATCTCCATACTTCTTAAGAGATATTAAATACTAATACTAAAAGCTCTTCTCAAGGAAGGCATAAACTTCTAATACTAAGGCCGTTCTCCTATATTGCACAAAGATTTCTTACAAAAACCCTTTTAATGGAAGGCATAAACTTCTAATACTAATGTCCTTCTCCTAAAAAGCATCAAGACCTCATATTAAAGCTCTTCTCATGGAATGCACAAACCTATCTTACAAAAGCCCTTCTCATGGAAAACAATATTATTCATAACTTCACCATAATAATTAAGAGAGCATCATCAAAGGTAAATTCATTTAATTGCATGACAAAGGGGACAAACTTAACTAGCCTCTACACACACAACTAGATATACTCTCTCACCCTTCAGCTGCACCAATTTTTCCCCTTCAATCTTGAAGTATCATGGCATACTGCCCCTCTACCACCGGAATATTATTAGTTCACTGATGCTATACAACAGGAGCTACAAACCATACAAAGATAAGTAACTATGTTTTCATATCACCCAATATACATTATTAAGAACTTTAATTCATAACATGAATAATGCTATGACGCTAAATGCATATTTATTTATTTCAACATTTATCATGATTCTTAGACTTTGAGTTTTACCCATTTTGTAGGCCTAAAAATACACTGGAAACCATTGGACTATGCTGCCCAATGTCAGGCTATAGACTCAACTCCTGAGACAAATCTGGATCTAGCAAGGTTATGCATATGCATATCCCATAACAATCATTGCTACAAATATCTAGAAGCTTAACAATTGTTTTCTTCCATTTTCTATTCCTAATTTCCAACGTCTATCTCTCTCCTTCTTGCCATTGAATTCATCTCCACTACGTGGTTAGTTTTCTCTCCTTTTGTTTCTAGCACTGTTTTATGTGATATATTTGATGGATGTACGTGTATTTTGGGGTGATTGATCTTTTTTTTTTTTTAGGAAAGATAATCGTTATTTGATTTTACTGTTTTGGGTTTCTCTAGGTTGTTCTTAGGGTTTCGTTTTTAAGAGAGATGAAGAGGGACAAATTTTGGAAGACTGATTGCTCTAGAGCTTTTACCTCTCTAGGTTTTTGGATTTTTCCAAAAAACTTTGTTTCAATTTGGGTGATGTGTTCTTCGATCTCCGGTGAAGCAAGGTGGCTACTTTTTGACTTTGGATTGTTAGTCTGCTAGATGTCTTTTAACTATATTAAAATAGGAGGAAACGGGAGAATTTATAATAGGAGCCCCCTTTTTTTGTACTACAGGAGGCATTGTTGCCTTGGTGAGCACGTGTATCTTGCAATTTGTGATCTTTTGTTCACAGGTTCTATTCTTGTCATTTGAAGTTTAACTCATTTTTTCAAAGAATGAACATGGTTTGAACCATACTTAAGCCACAACCAATTTCTTGAACCAGTCGATTCAGCCACAATTTGAATGATTCACGGACTTAGTTGTAATATATGGTTTTTAGTGACTAAAAACGAGCTCTTGAGTTCGTTATCGGTTAATTTGAGTGGTTCGGTCTGACCTTCAAAACTATGGTAGGATTCTTGCTAATCAAAAGACAAATATATTTGGGAAAATGTTCTCCAAACATGTTTGTAGTCTTAGGCTCCAACCACAAATAGAAATATGACATTTGTCATTGTCATGTGTAATATGTTTGTTTATAATAACAATAAAAAAAGACAAATATATTTGTGGTTCCAATTATGGTTCAACCAATAAGGCTCTTATTGTCAAATAAAATATTTGGATTCAAACTTCGTACATACCAAAAATCTATTGGGTCTAATAAGAAATATGAGATAGAAACCCTACTTACTCTTAAAACCAACAAATGTCTTTATCGGATGACAGAATAATTATTATGAATTAATGGATGGTAGGACAAACCATAGTAAAAACATATTCCACATACAACCAAATAAGATAACACACTTGTAACATAAACCACAACAATCTATGAATATGAGTATGATCCAACAATAATTATTAGATACCCATTAAAAACAAACATCTATATGACCAAACTAAAGCTTCAAAACAAAAACCCACGTCTCATAGTTCTTGTTATTGGCTTATAGACATTGCAGTTACCTAAGAAAGACGCCCAAGTGAAACTGAAACAAGGAATTGAACTGTGGAGATTGGTGATTAGGAGTGGATTTCGAGTGATCTTTGTTGGGGATTTGGATGAGAGAGAGATGGAAGGCAACCATTGTATAGAATTATGGGGCAATTAATCAGCAAGATATACTAAATAGAAAATTATTAAATATTCCGAGAGTACCGTAAATGCGTACTTATTCCTCTCACATAAATTGTGGATCCTATCATAAATTTAATTAGTGTAATCCACAGTTATGTGAGAAGGAGAAGTACACATTTATGGATTTATGGTACTCTAGAAGGACAAAATTAAATTTGTTCATGTAACTTTCATGTGTGAATGTAATTTACAAAAAAAAAAGTACGAAATGTTTTACTTGTAAAAGAATTACATTGCAACAAAACCTGTAGAAAATGAAAAACGTAACAAACGCGTAAAAAGAGAATTTCAGTTTTCTTTCATGAACACATACATCATTTCCTTCATAATTTGAACAGAAATTACATAAACACATGGATCACATATTTCTTATTAACTTCTCTAGTTCACGGCCCCCTCTTCAACATTTTTCATCTGTTTGGCACTGCTAGCTTCCTTGGCTGTGTCATAGGACGCATGCAATCCAAAAAGGAAATAGTAAACCAAGATTATTAGAGTCCATAACCCGAACCTTTCAAACGATGCTCTATCTATAGACCCAAGAAGGAAAATGTTGATGGCAATTGATAGTGATGGCAGCCATGGTACCAATGGTACACCCCAAACTTTTGGTTCCCTAGCCTGTGGAACAAAAAACCAAAGCCCAATAGTTGACAAGAGCCAAATTGGTCCAGTTATTACGTACACAATCCAACCATCAGTAGATATGGCCCAATAAAGAGCAGTGGCAATTGAAGATCCAAGAATAAGGGCAAGAAACACAATGAATTTGATACGGTTTGCTGTTGTTGTAACCCCACTAACATAGTATCGACGCACCAGAAGGCCAATGGCCACAAGCATAAAGATAAACAGTGTGGAGATTGAGAGCAAGTTTGAGAGAATCCCAAGCGATGTGAAGAAGGCAATTACTGCAGTGGCTGCAAGCATGACCACTGTGGCATTGACAGGAGTCCCAGTTTTCTCATTCACAATGGCGAGCCATGGGGGCATCATGTGTGTACGTGCAATATGTGTGAGATATCGAGCTTGACCCACTGCTGAGACAAGCAAAACTGTTGTCATGCCCTTCAATGCACCAGCAGCAACTATGTATTTAGCCCATCCCATACCTACGGCTTCAAATGCCACAGAAAATGGTGCATCTTTATCAACATTTGTGTATGGTTGCATTAGGCATAGTGTCACGGCTAGTAAACAATATGCCAATGTAGTAATCACCATTGAGCCAACAAGACCAATAGGAATGTCCCGACCAGGATTCTTTGTTTCCTCAGCCATGGTTGAGACAGCATCAAATCCAACATAGGCAAAGAAAAGCACTGCTGATGATTGAAAGATGCCACGGACGCCAAACGGTGCAAAATCGCTGTAATTTTTGGTGTCTGCTTTTATAAGGCCTGCAATGATAATGAAGATAATGACAGCAACATGGAAGATGGAGGCAATGTAATTGAATCGCGAGGAGCCCTTTGTGCTCATAACAGCCATAACGCAAATGATAGCCAAGACAACAATGGCAATGGGGTCAAGGTATCTGTAGTCTGGTGATAAACTATGGGCTACAATGCGGAAATCATTTGGCTGGTGGTTCAAGAGTGTGGCAAAGTAGGATGTCCAAGAACGGGCAACGGCTGCTCCACTAATCACGTACTCGAGTATGATGTTTCCGGCAGCAATGAAGGCCATGAAATCACCCAGCTCTACCCTCAAATAGGCAAATGATCCACCTGAAAGGAAAACATCTTGTTAGCTTAATTAGCCTTAGTGTTTAAAGTAACACAACTTTTATTCAACTGTGCATATCAAGGTAAAGGATGCTGTCATGAATTCCCATTAACTAACAATGAACCAAAAAAAGACAAATATCTCCAGGATCACGAAAGTAATAGATCAAAATTATTTGTATTTTTATTTTCACATTCAAGTAACACAAGACATGTTAAGCTCAACTATACGCAATAGGCGAATGTGCACAACTTAAATTGGAACATGCATTAGTATCACTATCACAACATGTAGTATGCCACAAAAGCACATGACACGAGCTGTATCCTAGTAATGGTTCTGAGCCAATGGGTAAGATTGTTTTACAAGTTTTTTTTTTTGAGAATGAATACAAGTTACAAGTTAATTACAAGTTACAACCAATTCAACGCATTGGAGATTGCCCTGTAGCCTACAGGCTGTAGGTTAATGAATAATGATAATCACAGACGCTAGCTAGGACTGGAAGAGGCAGCTGACAAAGACCTAGGTATCAATTCTAATGGGCCAAGAAACAAGTGGAGAGCCTCTCGTCAAGGCTTAATTGGAGAAGCAACCAAATAAAACCAAAACAATCACCTTCTTCTGAGCGTATTCATTAGATGGGTCAGCCTGGAATTTTGGACTCTAATCGAGTCTGGAATTACTATGACCCAGCTTGTCATTGTTGAACCTTATTTTACTCCCCCATTCAGAAGCAATGCAGATATTATTTGCATTTCTAAAATTTACTTTTTACTCAGGATAAGAGTATGACACGCATTGTCATAATTTTTTACCCAATTCGCCAAATTGGGGAATAAAAACAAAATTGATCAAAATTTGCGTAACACAAAAGTTGTGTCTCTGAACTTTCTTGTTCTAATTACTAACTAAATTATCAGATTTTGTTAATCAAATGGTAGAAAGCTTTTTCTTTCTTTACTTCTTTTGTTTTGGTTGTACATGGCTAATTGCCGACACAAGCATTTCACCACTTGGCTATTAATAAACATAAATTGCAGCGTATCCGTATTCATCGCAACCCCCTTTAAATTAATTATCTACCCAAATTTAATAAAAATGTTATGTTAACTATTGTCTTTAGAGCAGATAATAAAATAATTTAGGAAAGTTTTAACACAATTTTTATGAAAAATATAAAAAAGTGATCAAAAAATTTTTTATTTTTTTATCAAATTATTTTACAAAAAAGTATTTTGAAAAAAAAAAACTAATGCTCTTAAGAAGATGATCTTATTCACATGAGCCGAAACAAAAATCTAGCAAGGATTAAAAAATAATGATAACAAGGCACCGCTGTCAAGAGCATGTGCATGGACATTTCTTCCGGTTACAAGTGAAAAGTCCAATTGTGTGTGGACTTTCCTTTAAAAATTTCGTCATTTTCATAAAGACAAACTGGGATTTCAAAATCAGCTTTTGGACCTTTTGTCCAAAGCATATTCATAAATTATACATGATTAAATATAACATATTGAGTGGTGGTCAAATTCAAAAATATATGGTCCATAACTCCATATTATATTATAAAAAACAGCCCCAGACTCTAAAGCTAGCTTTCACTCAACAATGTAAAACCAATATTTTATAAATTACATCAACCTATTAAAAAGTCAACAGAAAATTCTAACTAATCAATCACAAAAAAGAAACTCTTGAATTTAATAGCCATTAGGACAAAATCAAAAGAAAAACAAAAGTTGTAAAAACTCAAAAGTTAAGTTTACTTTCATCGGGCAGAAAAACTGAAAAACAATGATATCCAAAATTCAGTTTAAAATTTTGGTTTGAACTTTGAACACTCAATGATTATTACAGTACATTTCAATATATATATATATATATATATAAAGGAGAACTAAATTTTTTTTAAAAAAAATGTTAATTACATTAAAATAACTTGAGTGGGTGCTTCGTTTTGGGTTTGTTTGTTGTATGCAAATGGATTTATGCATCTACCCATAAAACTTTTAATTCAATGAGTGAAAGAGCGTGGAGCCAATTTTGACTTTTGACTCCTATCTTGTATTTTATTTAGAGTTTAAACAAGTCAAAGGAATTATTAAAGTACACCTAAATAATAATAAGTAAAAAAAGTACACCTAAATAATTTTATAAATTATTATATAATGGGTTAAAAAAAATTTCTTCCATATCCAATTAAGTTAAAAACAATATTTGATAAAAAAAAAAAAACATTTCCAAATATTAATATAAATAAATAAAACTCTATCCACAAAGCATTGAACTGCCTCCAATAGATACAGCTAAAGACAAAACATATCAAAATAAATACTTTATACTCCCTCCTTGACGTAAAAAACAATTTAAAATTGAAATCCTAATCGTATTATCAAATCTTTAATTTCCTACATATTAGTCAATTACATATACATTTAAAAGGCAATCACCTATGTTAACTGCCTAATCAAATGACCATTAAAACTTGAAAGATAATCATAATACTATCAGAAATGTTATGTTAGTAATATATTGTTATTAATGATTACGGCAAGAAAAAAAAGTAATTTAAATGATAGATTTTAATTAGTACAAAGTAATGAAAATGTTGCAGATCATGTCACTTTTCATAAATAAATACATTACTACAATAATTTTATTAAAAAAAAAAACAAGAAAAAGAAGCAAGATTATTATAAGGATGGTATTGATACCTGCGATTGGAATCTCAACGGCGAACTCGGTGTAACAGAAGACAGAGAGCAAAGCAGAGATGCCCGAAACGACGTAGGACAACACAACCGCAGGTCCCGCATGCTCTTGAGCCTCAAGCCCAGTGAGGACGAAGATCCCAGCTCCAATCACAGCTCCTATGCCGAACCACATGAGGTCCCACCAATTCAGCGTCTTCTTCATCTCGTGCTGGCTCCGTGCCTTCACATCCACTAGCTCCGTCTGGTCCAACGACCGAGTCAGAACTCGGTCCTTCAGCCTACGCGGTGTTTCCTTCAACGCCCTCGCATAGTTTCCCCAGCTCCGAAACGATTCCTCGGGGAGAAAGTTTTCTTTTGTGCACGAGCACCCTCTTCTCCGAACACCTTCGTCTCCTCCGTATTCACCCATCTGAGTCAACTCACTACTATTCTCTCTCTCTCTCTCTCTCTCTCTCTCTCTTCTAAGAATATAGAATAGATAGAGCAAGAGAGAGATATTCAAGGAATATAAGAGCATTCACTTCTCAACATTTTATTCCATTCCATTTTTAGGATCTCAACTTTTATTTTACCATATAATATATTAAAATAATATTTTTATATAATAAAATAATATATTTTAAAACTCAAATAAAAACAAAAATTCAAAATCTAAAAATCCAGTGAGAATGAAATTGATAAAATAAATGAATATACAAGGGGTTTTGGACTTTTATGCTAAATTTTTTCTACATATAGCATATGTCATTCTCAATGTGAATGCTCTAATATTGCTTATGTTACTATCTAAACAGTAAGATTCTAGGACATTCTATTTTAAGTAATATTTTTATATAAAATTAAAAAAAGTTGTTAAAGAAGTTTTTTTTTTTTTTTTTTCATTTTTACATAAACAGTTTCATAAAATAGCTTATTAACCTAAATATAATTATCTACCACTATTATTATTATTTTTAATTTGGTAAGGGTAAAACTTATATACATTTATTACAATCTTTAGATTCAATTCATTAGGTAGTGGCATCCAGACTCCAATTAATTCAACTTGTAAAGTCATAGATGAATAAGAGATCTGAAATTCAATTTCCGCTTAAACTAAAAATTAACTAGTGTCTTGGTCTGATAATAACTATTTATTAAAAAATCTAAAAATAATAGATACATTACATTAAGTTTTTCAATAAAATTCAAATATTCAATTTTTTTTTTTTTTAAAAAGATAACATTATGTTTAACTTATTGAGAAATGTAATAAAATGTATTTAATTAAAAAATCTAATATACTTTACTTAAATTACTATACCTAAATTTTTCTTAGACTATAATTACAGCCAATTTGAACCCGGACATGAAATTTGAAAAGTCAAAGAAAGTAAGTTAGATTACTGGAGAGTTTCTCTAATGAGTTTTTCTAGTGCCACATAAAATGACCTAAAAAAATCCACAACTCGCCATATGGCACAAGACTTTTCCATCTCTAATTACCTGTGGATAAGTGGAGATTGATTGATTGATTGTGACATGAGCTATTTGTTTGTGTTGTTAAAAATTTGAAACAGGAAACTCATTCAAGACCAGTAATATACAACATTATTTTTATCAATTAGCATGGTATTCGTAGTAATTAACTTGGTCTAGATAGTCGTAATTATACATAAAGTAAATTAGGTAGTAACTATAGCAGTTTTTTTTTTTTTTTTTTTGAGAAGACAGTATTTTTATTAATTGTATGGTATTTGTAGTAATTAACTTGGTCTAGATAACAGTAATTATACATTAAAGAAAAAGACAATAAAGTATAATCATTATATAGCAATTTTTTTTATAAGGAAAAGTTTTCAACTACAAAAATTTTCACAACTTTTTACTACAATTATGACAAAACAGAGCATCATTATAAATAAAAATGATAGGTCCAATATCAAAATTGTTGTAAAAAAAATTATAAAATAATTTATGGTCCCAACTTTAAAACCACTTTAGTATTCGGAATTGTAACCACTTTTTATAGGATCTGTGAATTGAAGAATCTAGTTGGATAGTTGGGAATGGGTTAATGAGATTGAGAGCATCCTACGGCATGAGGGAATGGGACCCACACCCATCATAATTGTCACATGTGAAAGATAGAAAAATCGTAAAAGATGTTTCCTTTAGTTTGGATGCAAAAGATGTTTCCTTTAGTTTGGATGCTTCCTTCTGTCCTTTACACATTTCGATTATGTGTGACAGATAGTGTGAGGCGTGGAAGTTCAAGGTTCATCCAAAAATGTACGATAGATGGTATATATGTTAACAGGGAAGGAGCTTGTTAAGGTTTTTTTTTTTTTTTTTTTTTTTTTGTGTTTTACTTTTAAAAAAAATTATCAAGAAAGATAAAAAAATTGCCAAAAATTGAAAAATTGCTAAAAGTTAAAAAAATTATCCAAAAATTTATCTAAAGTATATTGTTAATGGGCACGTTATGATGCCCGTTAACACAACCTTTTTTAATATAGTTAAGAATAAGAAATTATATACGATAGTATATATTTCATTTTTGTTAAGAATAAATAAATTTATTGATGTGATCCAATTTAATTCTCTCTTGTCAATACTATCCTTCTAGCTACTTAAATTTCAAACTGGAATAATTAAATCATGCTCTCTTTGTACCTTTGAAGTTTATATTGATCAAACTTAATTTCTAGTCAACGTTTGAGACGCCCACAATGATGGTATGCAAGAATTTTAGTGTATACCTCGTATGGTCGGATTCATACTTAAAATCCGTTTGGATTCAGATTTTGGCTCACGTTTGCGTTTTCAGCTTTTCTTTTTCTTTTTTTCTTTTTTTCCTCCAGTTTATGAACAATAACCGTACTGTTCATGCACATGCAAGAGACAAAGTGCACTATTTATGCACTGTTTTAAACTGTTCACGCACTGTTCATGGAACCTACAAGTACTTTATTCAGGAAAAAAATATATTAAAAATGGATCTCACAATACTATTCACACATTTAAAAATTATTTTATTACAGTATTTTTAATTTTCAGCAACAAATTTTATTCAAACAGACCCTTATTATTTTGGATTAGGATCCGTGCAAATCTTGGATTTTGCATTAGTTGCAAATTCTCACATTTCTCTTGTAACAAATTTTTACTTCTTCATTTTTTTACTTCTTAGACTTTTTTTTTTTTTTTGGTTCAAGAATTGAGATTGAAAATTATTTTATGAATTCTCAATCTTAGTCATTGATAACTATTGCACACGAAGGTGAAAGATATTACACTTTATCTCAATTCTATTATTATTAATGACACATATCATCATATTAAGATACTAGATCCCTTCTTCTTGGTTTAGATGAATGTGAACAATATTCAAATCCTTTCATTTTAGAGTTTTTTGGGGATTTTTTCTATGATAATTATTAATATTAGCCTAAAATATCACTTTGGAGGATTTCAGTCTACCAATATCACTTACCGCTAAATATATGCAAATTACACAGTTATATATTGCAATCCTTTACAATTCCCTAAACCCCTCTAAGATTCACATTTATATAGTTTTTGTACATGCAATGTTACATGATTGAACCCTTAGTTACATGATTGAACCCTTAGTTATCAACCAAACTTACTGTAGAAAAACTATTTAAGCTTTTTATATATTTAGGCGATCTCAAAATATCAGACTAACATCTATACATATAAATGAAAGAATATAAAGGGAAAAAGAGGTTAGCTGAAACGTTGAGTTTTGGCTCACCAATTAACTAACCGAAAAGATCTCTTTGCCTTTTTATACAAGTTTTGCATGTTTAACTAAAAGCCTCTATTTTTCCTTATTTAGGAAATATAATATTAAGATGAGAAGTGCTTCATCTACAACACTTACACAAAAAAATCTAATGTTATTGGTTCTAATTTTAACTTACCGCTGAATTTTTTTTTTTTTTCCACCAATAATAGTTAGTAATAATCTGCCACTTATGATTTTATGGTGAAAGTATTTTGACAATGTTATAGGCATAATATTTCTTAATATTAAAGTTGTTTTTTCTTTCTCATCCAAACTAATTGATTAGGCTCAACAAATGACAAAATCTATATGAAACCAAACTTAAATAAAAGAAGAAAAAAAAAACTACACTAAACCAAACTTATGGAAGAAAAGTTATTCACGCTTTTTATATAGTTAGGCAATCTCAAAGTATCAAACCAATGTCAATACATATAAATGAAAAAATAAAAATGGAAAAAGAAGTTAGCTAAAACATTGAGTTTTGGCTCACCTATTGACTAACCAAAAGGACCTCTTCACCTATTTCATACATGTTTTGCATTTTTAACTAAATGCCTATGTTTTCCTTATTTAGGAAATACAATATTAAGATGAGAAGTTCTTCATCTAAAATATTTCTACAACACTTACACAACAAAATCTAATGTGATCATTTGTTATAAGTTCTAATTTGAACTTACTACTGAATTATTTTTTTCCCCACCAATAATAGTCAGTAATAATTTGTCATTTATGATTTTATTGTAAAAATATTGTGAAAATGTTATAGACATAACATTTTTTCATATTAAAGGTTTTTTTTTCTCATCCAAACTAAATGTTTAGGCTCAATAAAGGGCAAAAAACTATACCAAACCAAACTTCAATAAAAGATAAAAACTATACTAAACCAAACTCAGATATAGATAAAAACTGAACCCATTTCACTTTATTATTTTGTTTTATATATTAGTTCTCTTTAATGTTGGTAAACATAGACTAAATTCAACCTCAAATTTCTGATTCTATACTTATCAACAAGCTTGAGCAACTTATTAGAGGTATTCCAATGAATTCCTAAGGGCACCCTCTGGAGTCGCCTTGCAGGACTGCTAATTCAAAATGAAGAACACAGTCGAGTTAGCTCATTGCAAAGTAATCATACTTGGACTTTCAACTCCCTCCATGTTCTTCTCCTAACATAACTTGCACGGTTTATTAGAGGTATACCAGTGGCACGAATTACCGAGCTCCTAGATTCCTTTGTATGGCCCTATAATAATGATATTTGCTCGGTTAGTTCAGCATCAAAATTTTTATACCAACAAAAATTAGTGCCTTTGGATAAACAATTGTGGAACTGGATATGGAAATTACAATGCCCCAAAAAGATCCAACTATTCCTTTGGAAAGTCATGCGCAATCGAGTTCCCACAAGGCAGTATTTAGTCTTTTCTAGCCTAAATATTAATAAACAATGCCCTAGATGCAACAATCCAGAAACAATAATTCATATCTTACGTGATTGCCCCTAGGCTAAAGAGGTTTGGGGTCAATCCCCAGGGATCCTGCCACATTTTTCTTTTCCTTACAAGCTTGGCTATGGAGCAATGCGACTGCAAATGGTCTAATTTTGCACCAACAACCCTCTTAGAAAATATATTTTCCCTTCCTATGTTGGAATTTATGGTTAGCCAGAAATGAACGTATTCTCTAGAACCAATCTCAATCCCAGCATAGCCTAGTCTACACAACGGTGCAAGCAGCCACAGCATATTTTTTTTGAGTCAGTTTTGATAGACCAGTTCAAGTTAGGACCCCGTAAATCATTAGATGGGCTACACCAAATGAACCCTATATAAAGCTAAATATGGATGGTAGTTCCATAGGTAACCCAGGGATGGTCGGGGCAGGGGGACTACTGCGTGATAGCTCAGGATTCTGGATATGAGGATTTTCTCTAAATATTGGTAAAGCAACTAATAATATGGCAGAGTTGGAAGCAGTCAAGCAGGGTCTCTTGTTAGCATGGGAATTAGGATTCAAATTTATCCAGCTTGAGATTGATTCTATAACAATTTTATCCTGGTTGACTGATACAAATTCTACTTACCCTCCTGATGTGTTGTCTTTAATATGTGATTGCAGGAGCCTCATAGAGTGAGTATGGGAGGTGCAAGCGTGTCATATATATCATGAAGCAAACAAATGCGCAGATGCCCTAGTGAAATGAGGAACTCACTAACAGCATCTTCTGACTGTCTATAATACCTATCCTAATTTTGTATACCACTGTTGAGTAAGGAATTTGACCAACTTCAGGAGTAGTAGACTGTGTGCCCGAAGCTCAAATAATAATATTGTTGCATGAACTTTTTTCCTCAGTTTTTTGGTTTGCAAGTAAATAAGACCTCATTAATGTGAGCTCAAATGCACGGCCTATAAGAGTTAGGATTTCATTCACAACCATGCCAATATAGAATGTTTCCATGAATACACTTCTATAAAAACAATATATTTTAATTAATTACTAATAATAATATTGTTGCATGAACTTTTGTTTTAAGTAAATAAGACCTCCCATTTCTACCCAAAAAAAAAAAAAAAATCTTATTTTGAATTCAACCGTATTTATTATTAAATAACCTGTCAGAACAATGTTTTACACCTGTTTTTCCCTATCCATACCTCAAAAGAAGAGGAGAAAAGAGATGGAACAAATACCTTCTGCCTCTAATCCTACACCCTACAGGTGAATGGTGAGGGAAGGAACTCCAGCCTATAATTAAGAACCTTACCGCCAGAGCATGGGATCCGAAAATTTAGAGGAAAAGTTGGACTTAACAAACCCATACTCGACATTCCTAAGGTCGAAATTACAGTAGAGTATTTGTCTATTTGATCAGTTCTTTTATTTACTTGGTCCAGTGTCTATCTTTTTTAGATCTTTTACTTGCCAAAGCCCTTTAACCATATTTATCAAATTAGTTGTGGAGGTCAATCCATACATTTCCCTTGTAGCCATTTTTGGCGCACACATGTATTTTCTGTGAAAAATATATTGTACACCCTAACTTGACAATCTCAAGAATTTATTTCAACAAAAATAATGGTAATGCTAGAAACACAGTAAAATTTCACAACTTTCTTAAATTAACATGCCAACTCACACATGGGCCTACCACAATTTCTAAATCAAATTTTTTGGTATGCTAATTTAGGAATATTGTTAAATTCTTATGAAATTTTGTTGTGTTCCTAGTAATTAATACTCACAAAAATAAAATCCTAGCCCCCACAAACATAATCCTCAATCTCTAAAATAAATAAATAAATAAAATCCCAAACAACAAGATTAGGCTCAACAACAACAAACAAACAAAATATTCAACAAAAACCGATTCAAAAACCAAATATATAAACCCTTAATAATTCTAATTTGTAGCTCATTTAGCTCCATAAAAATAATTTATAATTTAATTCTTTCTAAAAAAGGTATCTAGGGAGATACTATGACTGTGAATTCTCCTCAACATCACCAATAGCTCTGCCAGCTCTCTTCGACTTTGCATTCACAATAGTTTTGCTCTCCTTGGCGACCTAGCTCACAGTCATAGCAAGTTTCATTTGTTGTTCTCTCTCTCTCTCTCTCTCTCTCTCTCTCATCATTTTTTACTCTTTTTTTTTTTTTACTTTACTCTCATCTCAACATTTTAAATTCTCACTTTATCTCTCGTTAATCATTTTTGCTTTTTAATTTTGTTAGTAACAGAAAATTATAAAATATCATGTATTTACATGTTTTTATTTACACGTTGATATATTTAAGTTCTCTTTTTATTAAATTTTGAACAATGTAAGTTTTTGTCAATGTCTACCCTAGAAAAAATTCTTAAAGTTGTCATTGTGTGTGATTCATATACAATAGAAAGTAGTGTTAATGGTAAAAAAAAAAAAAAAAATTTCCAAAGTTAATAATAGAGTCTAAGTTTGTCTTTGAAAAAAAAGTATATAAGTTTTATTCTACTTGATAATAACATTATTATTAATGTTTAGCAAAAAAAAATTATTATTAATCATAATTAATAATGAACTTTGCTAAGGTACTACTACCACCTTAACATAAAGGCAGAAAATTAAACATTTGTTTTTCTTTCGTGCACGCTGTTTGTTTATAAAAGATATTTCAGACTAGTTGGCAGGTGGCAAATATATTAGTACTCGTAGTACTACAAGTCTACAACTTTACGTCGTCTGACTCTCACTTGTTGGCGCAGACTTTGGCGACCCCTTAGGTTCACTGATTGGAATGCCTTTTTTTTTTTTTTTCCAAAATAAATATTCCAACACCGCCAATCTAATTAGTTGACTTTCATGAATTTGTTTTATTTTATAAACTATAATTTCATTCCAAATGAAAAACATGACAACAATGCACATGCATGCTTCCAAAACTGCTAGGTTGTAATTATGAGATTAGAGATCTTCTAATCCAACAAAACGTAATTAACAAAATACAAACATAAACTAAAAATATTATTAATGACAGTAAAAAAAAACTAGCCCGTTAGTTCTTCTTCCACTTTAACCGAAGCACCAAAACATACTTTTGCATTTCTTTTTATTGTGACAAAAAAACCAAAAAGAAGTCACATTTTAGGAGTGCTGCACTGCATGATTCTATGTGTGACATGGGGATGTAAAACCTGACTAAATTAGTATTAAATTTAATTCGTAGGTTATAATTATCAAATTAATTTATAATTCGTATTTTGTGACATTTGTTATATGGTATAGCTAACGCCATTCAAAATTGAAGAGGAGCTGAGTGAGTCCCACTCTAAGTATCCAGCTGATAATTAATAATTATACCAGTGTGGACTGAATACTGATTGCAGCCAATTTATAAATAAAAGATAGATTCTGACATTTCAAACTATTCCACTAGCTGAGGTACGTATGCAATCCACTTTCGACAGTCAGCTACAAATTTAATTCAATCCACCTAATCCAATACCCAACATAGTTGGAAAAACCAATTGCCTTTATCCAAAATAAGTAATGATTTTGGGATAAGATGGAGTCTTTGATTATTATTTATTTGAACTTTTGTTACGAGATTGGCCTGCATTAAATAGGAATATGCTAATGTTATACCTAGATATTTTGTTCCGTTTAAATTGAGGAGGGAGAGGAAGTGTAGATTAGAATTAATTTAAAATTAATTTATTTTCAGTCAATTTTACTCTACTCTCTTTTAATCCAAACAGACCTTATATTATTGTGAAAAAAAAAATTTCAAGCAAGATGTTAGTCAAGAAGACTTTTTTATTTTTTATTTTTTAAGAGTACCCAAGAAGTCTTTGAATTATACAGAGCAAGCCTTATCTTGAAAGGGCCCAAAAAGAAAATGGGAATTGCATTCATACTTGCAACAAGGATATTAAATTATTAATGAGTGGCAATATCACCATTGGTAACAAACATGTTGGAATTATTACACAAAGAATTGAGACTGAGATGCCGCAGATAATGCAAGAGATAAAAACATGAAGGGCCACAATGAATTGAACATTCAAACTTCTTGACAAGGCGGTACAGTTGGAAGATAAAGTTGATCCAAAAATACAAAAAGGCGCACATGTATCAATTGTTCAAAGTGGGATTAATCATTCGATCTCTTACTATTTTTCTTTTTTCTTTTTTACTGGGATCTCTGACTTTTCTAGTAGTTCCGTACTACACATTATCAATGCTTCCCAAGGTTTTTCACTCAGTAATGGATTATGGAGCACTTTCACTTTTTATATCTCTCAAGAGACTTCCAAGAAACTTTGAGTTTTTTTTTTTTTTTTTTTTTTTTTTTTGATCAAACCAACGTTGAGAATTTGGAGAGCTCTTTTAATATATATATATATATATATATATATATATATATATATATATATATATATCGTCCGGTTAATGTATACTGCATACCTTAATCATCCATTTTTAAAAAGTTTTTCAAAAATTTAAAAAAGTTAATTACTTTTTTTTTTTCATAAAAAACTTCTTAAAATGGTTTAGGAATATATGCTCTAAAATCATAAGTTAAGGCATATGTTCCATACTTATAAATTGTGCCACATCTTTGGTGGAATTTTTTGTTGGTAAAAAATCCATGTATCAGCCCCGCATGTCTCAAATTCTTCATTTTTATCTGGTTAATTGTGCCACATCTTGAAGACCCTATCCTATGGTCCTTATGCGTGGCCCGATACGATTCTAGACTTAGGATCCGTTTGGTTGGAAGAGTAGAAAAGTAGAAGGATAAAAAATTGTGGAAGGATAGAAAAAATTTTAATTTATCTCTTTTTTGTTTGGTTGAGAGTGGAAATGTGGAGGGATGGAAAAAGTGAGTTTGTATGCACCCTTATTAAAAAATGATGGCCAATTAATACAAAAAAGTGACCAAAAAAAAAAAAAGCAATCACCCAATTTATTAAAAAATAAAAATCACGTCTCAAAAAAAAAATCATGTCTATTTAAACAAAAACAAAACAAAACAACTATCACACCCACATCCAAAAAAAAAAAAAAAAAAAGGCAACGTGCCTAGCACAAAAAAAAAAATGGAAAAAAAAAATTATCTAAATATGGGTATTTTTGTCCATTAAGTAGCTATATTTTATCTTTTCAATTTTCTCTCTATTTTTGGGAGAAAGCTTTTTGGTGCGCCCAGAGAGAAAACACCTGAACCCATCAGGTATTTTCCTTCCTCCCCACTCAATTAAGCACACTCAATAAAATTTTCCTTCCTATTTTTCTTCAAAGTTTTCTATCCACCCACATCACCTCCAAACAAACACACCCTTAAGCTATGTTTTGTTTGAAAAAATGGAAAGAAGGAGAAGAGAAGAGAAGAGAAGAGAGGTAAGGGGAGAAAGTGTTTCCTCCCTACGTGTTTGCAAATAGGGAGAGAAATAAAAAAGAAAAGAAAATAGGTTATTTTTACTTTTATGTCTTGACAAAGTAAAGAAAGCAACAAAATTTTATGGGTAGAAAAGTAATTTAAGAGTTCTTAAAAGGCAATATTGCAGCCAATGTATTTTTTAATGGAAATTTCTTTACATTTCCACCCAAATCGGGCCGAAACAAAATGTGGGTTTCTGCCTCTGGTGATAAATTTTCCATCTCATTTAGCTCTTTTTTTTTTTTTCTTCTTCTGTTTTTTCTCTCCTGCCACCCAAACAACGGAAAACAGTTAATTTCTCTTCATTTCCTTTTCTTCCCCCTCAAACCAAACATAGTGTTTAGGAAACAATTTTAGGTGCAGCATTCTTTATTCAATTTTCTATATTTTACTATCTTTATTTAAAAATTCATTATTCTTGTTTTTGAGATGCCAAATTATTAATCACTTTTTATACTTAGGACATCTACATTTCGTTTGATAATATTACTAATCAAATTAATCACCTTGTGATATAATCAATTTTTATTGGGATTTTATAAAGTTTATTTGTGAAAAGCTTCTTTTGGCATAAACAACTATAATAATTAATAAGTATATTGTTAGTAACATTCTATAGGAGATACATGCATTTGAAAAAAAATTAATATATTTATATAGTCAAAAATTTTTATATTACAAGTTTGAACATCTTTAATCATTATAAATATTGTCATATTGTTATTGTTCTGGTGTTTTAATTTATATCTTTTAATTCAAGATAAATTTTAAAGCATAAAGCAATCTATATATTTATATATATTAATAGGTAAATTTCAAAGAAAGTTCAATCAAAATTTGAAATTAGAATTCAATTTTGCGTTATGTGTTTTAATTTATGTGGGCACCATATCATAATTATCCACTTAAGTTTGTGTCATGTGCCCATTTAAGTTTTTTAATCTTTGTGTCAAATGAGTTAATGAGTGCAAAATACTAAGAATCTAATATTAATGAACTAGAAAATAAAAAACCAATCACATATACTCAATAAAAATCATAAGTCAACAAAGATCATCACTCATTCTATTTTATTAAAAATTAGAAAAAAAAATGATCATAAGTAGTATTAAATTTAGGTAAGAATTTTAATATGTGACTAATTATGTTTACTTTAAAAAAAATTGACTAATTATTTATATTTTTATGGAATCCAATTTTGCGTCATGTGTCTAAATTTATGTGAGAACCACATCATAATTATCCACCTAAGTTTGTGTCATGTGTTCACTTAAGTTTTTTAATTTTTCTACCAAGTGAGTTAATCAACGCAAAATACTAAGAATCTAATATTAATGAACTATAAAATTAAAAAAAAAATAAAAAAAAAAAAACCAATCACATATACTTAATAAAAATCACCACACAACAAAGATCACCACACATTCTATTTTATTAATAATTAGATAAAAAAAATCATAATTAGTATTAAATTTAGGTAAGAATTTTAATATATGACTAATTACGTTTACTTTTTTTTAAAAAAAAAATTGAATAATTATTTATATTTTTATGAAAAAAATTGTGTTTATTTTTAAATATATCCATACTTATGCATGTGTTATATACTTTTTTTTTTTTTTTTGGGAGAAACATATGCTATTTTCTTTTAAAATAATTTGAATAATTGTTTATATTCTTATAATAAAAATTTGTTTAATTTTAAATGCACCCATGCATTTACATGGGATACATGCTAGTATAATCTAACAATTCCTACCAGTCAAAACAAAAGCAAATTAAATACATAACTTGATGAGTTAATACTTACTTATTCAAGATAAATTTTGTATAGAGAATCAATAACATGATTCTTGTATCAATTTTTCAAGAAAGAGACAATTTTTTGTTTAAAAAAAAACGTTTTAATTTAATTTGAGTAAAGTGATACATAGTGAATGAAAGTTGCATTCTAATTTCTAAATTGGATCGTAGTGTTGAGAGAGACAGTGATTGTTTGGTGTGTGATCATGTGAGATATTGGATGATAATTAATATAGACAATCTACTATGTAGGTCCCATGGGAAACTTCCAAAAATTGAAACCTCAAGTTGTTATTCAAAATTGATCATCAATGATAATTTGGTATACCCACATAACTTTTTTTGAAACAATTTATAATTTCAACTGTGTTGGATTTCTATTGTCCCATTTTTTTTTTATTTTTTTTTTTTTGGGTCTTCTTGAAGTGAAAAAGCTCAACTATGCCCCTCTCCAAGAAAATAACTCAATATTTTGGGGGCCTTTTTATATTAGGGGCCCTAGGCAATGGCCTAAGTGGCCTTGCCATAGGGCTAGCCTTGGCCCCAGCCCTTGGTTGGTTTTGTTAAGGGCAAGATAAGAAAAGAGTTATTTTAAATTAATAATTAAATACATTTAAATGAAATATTTTTATGAAAAAAATATTTTTTTACAATGACTAATCTAAATATATAATCTTTAAGAATATTTCATAAAATAAATTTTAAATTATCACATTATAAAATTTATATATTCCTGCGCATCGCACAAGCTCGAGACTAGTTTACAAGAAAACTCAAGGAAGCCGTATCAATACAATAATGATATGAATAAAGTCAAGTGACAAAATTTTCACTGATTTTTTCCATAATAGTTCAAGTAACAAATTGTAATTGATGCATAAAAAAATTGTATGTTGTGATAGGATCTTATGAAAGTAATGCTACATCACTTATAACTTGACACCAATAAATTGCGAAGAAATATCATGCCCCTAACATGAATTTTTTTTTCTTTTAATTTATCATTTTCTCAAATACACATTGCAAGTTCTAACAACTTCTTTATTATCTCTTTTATTCCATGTAAATAACATTTCATCTCTTTCTCATTTTCTTCGCTCTAACCACTCAAGCTAGAGAGAAATGGAGAGTTGGCGATTGAACTTCACATCATTCTTCACTTGGGCCATTTGATCAACCTTGCCCGCCTTATGATAACACTATCCCTTACTTTAGCAATGACATGATCTACAACCACCTCTCCTAGGCTGCGAAGACTGATATTAAATGCAACTCAGCAACTTGGAACTGCAATTAGGGGTGTCCACAGGTCGGGCCGGGTCGAGTTTGTGCCCGACCTGAACTCGGCTTGAATTTTTTAGGTGGGTGAAAATCAAAACCGAAACCGACCTGTATTAATGGTCGAATCATCCGATTTGGGTCCGTTGGGTTTCAGGTTTGTGTCAGTCAATGCCGATATTTGGCCGGATCGGTTGAGATTTGGCCGATATTTAGCCGAATCCGTCGAATCTGGACTAGATTTCGCTGGATCTTGTGGATTTCATGTAGCTCTTCGTCAGAAAACCTTTGGATCTTATCAAATTTTGTTGATTTTATGGTTGGGTCGGATGGCTCGAGTTTTTGGGGAGGAAACCTGCCAGCCAACCAGAAGAGATCGGGTTCTATGGGTGGCAACCAGCCACCAACCATTGGATTGTTCGGTTCGGGTGGTGGTTGTTCGGTTTCGAGCAGGTCTAGTGGGTTGAGCAGGTCACCAGGTTGTGTGGACACCCCTACCTGCGATTACTCAAGGATAGGCCACACCACCCAGTCATGTTATTTTTCAGTAGTACAAAAATATTCACAAGTATGGTTGATATATCACATACGAAGATCATGTCCAAAACAATGGATTTTTTTGGCTATGATGGAAGAGAAAATGCAGTATTTTTCATGTTTGGAATGAGCAGTCTAGGGAAAGAAAAAATAGTTTGGTTGATAGAACACACCACCTTGTCATATTATTTTTCAGTAGTACATAGATATTCACAAGATTGATATACCAACTACAAAGATTATATTCATAATGATGGATATTTTGGCTATGAAGGAAGAGAAAATGCAATATTTTTCATATTTGGAATGAGCGGTCTTGAGAAAGAAAAAATAATTTATTAAGTTTTTAAAAATAGTTGCCATATGGATAGAGCAAATTGAATAGCTAAGCATTTTTACTTTTTTTTTTTCTATCCTCGCATATAAGCCAATAATGAAAGCAGTGGGAGTAACTCAAGTAGCTCAGAACATTCAAATGAAGAGGATGGGAGCACTGTTCCAACGGTCACTCCCAAAACGGTGTCATCAGTACGTGTGGTTAAACATAAAACACGTCTCAAGCGAAACGCAGTCATTTCTCATTAATCTACACATTGTTGTTTATGTATCATATGTTTAGTGATAATTAGTTATCCCACAAGTGTGTTTCAATTATAGCATGTGTATGCAATGGCAGTTATAATTGCCTCCGTATTTCCTGCTCTCTCTCTCTCTCTCTCTCTCTCTCTCTCTCTCTCTCTCTCTCTCTCTCTCTCTCTCTCTCTCTCTCTCTTCACTGTTATCTATAAATTATGTATTAGAGATTGATTATTGTATTGATTGTATTGAATTCTTTTTGGCAATAATATCAGAGTCTATTCAACTCTGTTTCTCTTTGTTTTCTTGCTTTCTTGGTGAGATTGTGTGTGTTTTTACATGGTATCATAGCATTGATCCATATCAATTGCTTTTGCGAACTCTAGTTCATCTTCCTCATCATCTACTTCAAGTGCTTTGCCTACTATGGCTACTTCTAGCTTACTAGTGAATGCTTTGCTACTCTTGTTGTCAAATATATCATCTATGATGACTGTGAAACTTGACTATGGGAATTATATTGTTTGGAAACATCAAATTGAGGTAATTCTTGATACCTATTCAATGATTGATGTTCTTGATGATTCAATCATGGCTCCAGATTGGTTTCTGAAAGACTCATCTGGCAATTTTACTGCTAAGATCAATCCAATATTCATAGCTTGGAAGCATCGTGAGCATGCTATGTTTACCATTCTGAATTAAACACTCTCTCCTGCGATTCTTGCTCTTATAGTTAGGCACAAATCTACTAGAGGAGTCTAGAGAGTGTTAGAGAAGAGATTTGCATCAATTTCTAGGTCTCATGTTATGAGTTTGCGTAATGAATTGAACGAAATCAAGAAAGGTGTTGATTCTATTGACGGTTATTTTCAGAAGATTAAGCAAGCTCGTGACCAATTAGCTGTTGTTTATGTGTTTGTGAATGATGAAGAGCTTCTTCATATTGTTCTTGATGGTCTTCCTTCTAAATATGACTCCTTTAGCTCTACTATAAGGACTAGGAGTGATGTGTTATCAATGAAAGAGTTAAATGCTTTGCTTATTGCTAAAGAGAGAGTTATTAAGAAAAGATCTAACACTATTGAAGAGGAGGTAGAAATCACAATCAAAGAGATAGAGGTGCTCGTGGAAATGGTAATAATTCTGGAGGAGTGAATTCCAATTACAGTGGAGGTAGTTATCCTAATTCTGGTTTTGAATTTCAGAATTTCAATTAAGCTAAGTCTTCCAATAATCAAGGTCAAAGTCAATCAAGAAGACCAATTTGTTAGATCTGTGGCAAAGGTGGACACTTCGCACTTGACTACTACTATCATATGGATTTTGCATATCAAGGAAGGCATGCTTTTACTAAGCTTGCTTCCATGGTGGCTAATGCTGCTCAAGTTCAGGCCTCTAATTCTTGGCTCACTAACACAGGTTACTCAGACCATGTTTCTCCTAACTTGTCATAACTTTCTCTTCACCAGCAACCAATTCAAGGCAATGAAACTGTTAAGTAGGCAATGGTCAAGAACTACCAGTCACTCACATTGGTAATGGTGAGCTTCTAACCTTAACTCATAACTTTAGGCTTGATAATATACTAAGAGTGTCTGACCTTGCTTCTAATCTTTTGTCTGTTCATAAGCTTTGTCTCCAAAATAATGCATTTTGTTATTTGATACAAATAAGTTCTTAATTAAGGATTTGCCCTGGAGGAAGATCCTGTACGCAGGGTTGAGTAAAGATGAGGTGTATCCCATTCCATCACTTTCTAAACTATCTTCATCTCCATCCTTGAGTCATTTTAAGAATTCTACCTTTGTGTCTATCAAACCACAACAACTTCTCCTTTGGCATCATAGACTTGGGCATCCAAGTTCTAGGCTTTTATTTTCAGCTCTTAAGCATGTATTTCCTTCACTCTCTTTGTCAATGACTGATGAGATTTGTTCCTCTTGTGAATCTTGTATAAGTGCTAAGATGCACAAACATCATTTGAATAAAACTCCAATTATATCCACTTCTGTTCTTGAAATTGTGCATAGTGATGTTTAGGGTCCCTCTCCCATTACTTCTTTACCTAGTTTTAATTACTATGTGCTTTTTGTTGATGACTACATTCATTTCACTTGGATGTTTCTTCTTAAGCATAAATCGGAAGTTTTATCTGCCTTTAAACACTTTAAGTCTCTGGTTGAAACTCAATACAACTCTAAACTTAAGATTCTAAGAACTGATAATGGATTTAAGTATACTAATACTGAGTTTCAATCTTTTTTGTTATGCTAATGGTGTTCTTCACCAAACTACATGTCCACATACCCCCAAACAGAATGGTTTTTCTGAAAGGAAACACAAACATGTTGTTGAAACAGGCCCAGCCCTTCTTTATCAAGCTCATCTTCCTTATAATTATTGGTCCTATGCCTTTTCTGCTGCCACTTACCTTATTAATAAGCTTCCCTCTTCTGTTCTTGATTTTTATTCTTCTTGGGAAACACTTTACTCTAAACCTCCTCCTCTACAAGCTCTTAAGGCTTTTGGGTGTGCCTGCTATCCTTATCTTAGGCCATATAACTAAATTAAGTTGTAGCCTAGGTCCAAACCTTGTGGCTTTCTTGGTTATCCTCCTTTGTCTAAAAGATATATTTGTTTAGATCCTACCACCAATATGATCTATATTGCTTGTTATGCCTTGTTTAATGAATCCCTTTTTCCTTTTGTTTACTCTTACCAATCCTCAAATTCCTTTTTCCTCAACCTTGTCTAATTGGTTTACTCAATCTATTTCTCCTTCTGCCGCTTCATCATCTATTGCTGCTGATGCCCCTAACTTTTTTCCTTCTTCTCCTTATTTAACCTCTTCCATAATTCCTTGCTTTCTTTCTTCTTCTTGTCCTATACCTATTGTTCCTCCTCCCACTGAAACTCCTTTCTCTATTGCTACCACATCACCTACTTCTTTGTTTGTCACTGCTAATCCTAAAGTTCCTTCTTCTTCTTCTTCTGTAGTCTCTGAGTCCAATGTTCTTATTCCTAATTCTGGTAATACTCATCCTATGATTACAAGGTCTAAGCATGGTATCTATAAGCCAAGAGTTATGTAGAATCAATGTGATTATTCTATGACAGAACCTCCTTCTTTTGCCATTGCTTCTAAGCATCCCCAATGGGTGGCTGCAATGGATGCTAAGTTTCAATCTTTGCAAAAGAAACATACTTGGTCTTTGGTCCCTCTTCCTACTCATGAGAATATTGTCACTTATAAGTGGGTTTATAAACTGAAAAGACATAGTGATGGCTCAATTGTAAGGTACAAGGCTAGGTTGATGGCTAGGGGGTACCTTCAACAATTTGGTTTGGATTATGATGAAACTTTCAGTCTAGTAGTTAAACCTGTTACTGTGAGGCTTCTTCTTGCTTTAGTTGTTAACAATGGTTGGGAGTTGAGGCAATTGGATGTTAGCAATGTTTTTCTACATGGTAAACCCAAGGAAGAGGTCTATATGGCACAACCTCAAGGCTATGTTGATCCTGCCTTTCCAAAGCATGTTTGCCTTCTTCATAAAGCTCTTTATGGTCTCAAACAGGCCCCTAGGACTTGGTTTGAGAGATTTACTTCACAATTGTTTCATCTTGAATGGTTTACTACTTCTACAGCTGATGGTAACCTTTTCATTTTGAGGCATGGATCATTTCTGGTGTATCTATTGCTTTATGTGGATGATATTATTATCATAGGCAATAGTACATCTTTTGTCTCTTCTATTATTCAGCTTTTGGGCAAAGATTTTGATCTTAAACATCTTGGCTTGCTTCATTAATTTCTTGGTCTTCAATTTGATTACACTTCCACTGGTCTCTTTGTGCATCAAACCAAGTATGCTTCTGATTTGCTTCACAAGTTTGCTATGAATGACTGCAAGCCTTGTAAGACTCCTTGTTCTCCTACTCACTATCTTCTTCCCAGTGCTAGCCCTCTTCTACCGGATCCTAAATCCTATAGAAGTTTGGTTGGTGCCTTGCAATACCTCACTTCACCAGGCTTGATCTCTCCTTTGCTATTCAACAAGTATGTCAATACATGAGATGTCCTACTCATAACCATCTTTAGGCAGCCAGGAGGATCCTTAGATATCTCCAGGGTACTCTCCATTTTGGGCTTGCCTTTACTCCAGGTCCCACTTCCCTATCTGCCTATAATGATGCAGATTGGCCGGGGACCCTATGGATAGGCGCTCCATCACTGGCATTGTGGTCTTCTTTAGGAATTGTCCTGTCACATGGTCTACTAAGAAATAGGCAATTGTTCTCGTTCATCCACCGAGGTTGAGTATCATGCCTTGGCTTCCACAGCGGCTGAATTGTATTGGCTTAGAATACTCCTTCATGATTTTGGTATTTTTCTTCCTCAGCCTCCTCTTCTTTGGTGTGATAATGTCAGTGCCTTAGCCATTGCTTCCAATCCTGTGTTTCACACTAGAACTAAGCACAGTGAGGTTGATTACCATTTTATTCGTGAGAAAGTGCTCAGGCGTGATCTTTTAATTAAGTTCATCTCTACTCATGATCAACTTGCTGATTTGTTTACCAAGGGTCTTCCTTCTCCCTGGTTTCAGTGGCTTACTTCCAAACTCATGTGGAAGTTCCCCTTTCATTTGAGGTGGGATTGAAGTAGTGGGAGTAATTCAAGTAACTCGGAACATTCAAATGAAGAGGATGGGAGCACTATTCCAACGGTCACTCCCAAATCGATGTCGTCAGTGCGCGTGGTTAAACATAAAACGTGTCTCAAGCCAAACGCAGTCATTTATCATTAATCTATACGGTGTCATTTCTATATCATATGTTTAGTGATAGTTAGTTATCCCACGAGTGCGTTTCAGTTATAGCACATGTGTGCAATGTTAGTTATAACTGCCTCTGTATTTCCCGCTCTCTCTCTCTCTCCCCCTCTTCACTATTACCTATAAATTGTGTATTAGAGATTGATTATTGTATTGAATTCTTTTTGGCAATAATATCAGAGTTTGATCAGCTTTTTTTCTCTCTGTTTTCTTGCTTTCTTGGTGAGATTGTGTGTTTTTACACAAATAATACACTATGAAGGATGAAGATCAAATGAATCGCTATATTGTCATTAGGCATGACACTAATGTACAATTAAACTTATATTAAGCCCAATAAGAACTATTGAATCTGTATAAAAATATAGATACAGATGGCATAAAAGAAACTGACGGCTAGTTTTAATTTAATTAGTGAAACATATTCTATGCTTTTAATTTAATTATCGAAATGTTTTCTATAATTTAGACATGTTTTAATTATTCTCCACTTTACTATATAATGTTTGAACTTGGATAATTTCTTATGTGTGAGAAACCGAATATAATTAATTTCTAATGTGTGGGAAACCGTAATGCGTAGACACCGATCATTTCAAAAAAATAATATATATATACACACACATACGTACTATCACCTCATTATAAACGGCTATTAATTAACAACATACATTTGTATTACGACCATTATCCATTACATGACACCTTTTATAATAAAGAGGATGATAAATATCTAAGTTGCACCTAGTGTGGAAGCATGCTTGTGGCCACCGTAACAGCTAAATTCTATTAGTTCTTTCACAATATAAACAACTAGTCACTAACTCGTGCTATAACATGTGCTATGCACGGGAACCTATTTATTTATGAGGTAGACTAAAATAATTTTATAAAATCTTAAATTGATTAAGAAACTATACCAGTACATGATTTGCTCTTATATGACTTCAATTTGTGTTACAATTTGATGAAGAAGCCATTACTTGAACATGTAATGACTAAAAAAAAATTTGTCAAACAAATTCAGATACTGCAAAAAGTAACTTAAAAATTCAAATATTAAAACTTCTGAAAGATCAAAAGATATTAAAGAATCAAATGATGCAAGGCTTAGAAATTATTGAAACAAAACAAAATATATATAACTAAAAATAGAAAAATATAAGAAAAAGATTGGGATATATTCAAAAGAATAATCCATAGTTATAAGTTTGCATTCTATCATAAAATATCACGTTAGTGAAGTAGAGAGATAATAATAATAATAATAATATCAACGTTTAAGTTTGAGTTTGAGTTTAAGTTAAACTTGTTAGAGAGATAGAGTTTCACTCCTTGTTAAGTTTGGACTAAACAAAAATAATTTTATTTAAATATTATGCTGACATGAAAAATTATGAGAATTTTAGAGGTTTCGGTTATATATATATAGACTATGATGCTTCTACACATGTAGCTCAACTGGTACTTTATAATGTTTTCAACGTATACATTCAAGATTCAAATAACACTAATGAGTGACCATAATAAATATCTAAGTGGCGCCAAGTGTAGAAGCATTGTCAACGTTCACAAACTCTTGAGCCGGAACCTCTTCCAGCATCTTCAACTGCTCAACCATTCTCCAGTCCCTAGATGCCTTTGGACTGTCATAGGACAAATGTAATCCGAAAAATAAATAGTAAACCATGAGAATTCCAGTCCATATGCCTTAGGTACGATGCTTTATCTATAGACCCAAGTAGAAAAAAATAAATAGCAATGGATACTGAAGGGAGCCATGGAACCAATGGTAAACCCCAAAGTCTTGGATATCTTGCATGTGGAACAAAAAGCCAAAGCCCCAAATGAAGACCCTAGTATAAGAACAAGACACACAATGAGCTTAATACGATTCACTTGTGTTGTCACCCCACTAACATAGTAGCGCCTCACAATAAGCGCAACAGCTACAAGCATGAAAATGAACAGTGTAGACACTGAGTGAAGGTTTGCAAGAATGGTAAGCAGTGTGAAAATGGCAATGATTGCGGTTGCTACAAGCATGATAGCCGTGGCATTAATGGGTGTTTTAGTCCTTTCATGGACATTAGCTGAACAATGAGGCATCATGTGTGTACGTGCAATATGTGTAAGATACCGAGCTTGACAAACAGCTCCAACAAGCAAAACTGAAGTCATGCCTTTTAATGCTCCAAGTGCAACTATATACTTAGCCCAACTCATACCTACGGCTTGAAATGCTACCGAGTAAGGAGCATCTTTATCAACAGCAGCGTACGGTTGCATAAGGCATAGTGTCATAGCTAAACAATAAGCCAATGGGGTTATAACCATTGAGCCAACAAGTCCAACTGGAATGTCTCTAGCTGGATTTTTAGTTTCCTCAGCCATAGTTGAAACGGCATCAAATCCAACACAGGCGAAGAATAGTACAGCTGAAGCTTGGAACATGCCTCGAGCACCAAAAGGAGCAAATGGGGTGTAGTTTTTGGGCTTGGCTGTTGTAAGGCCGGCAATGATGATAAAGATATGACAATGAAATGAACAATTGAGGCGACATTATTGAAACGTGATGAGGCTTTGGTACTTATGACGGCAAGGATACAGATGATGAAAATGGCAACAACAGCAATGGGGTCTGGTGATTGGTAGTCGCTTGGGAGAGAATGGACTACGATGCGGAAATCGTCAGGTTGGTGGTTGCAGAGAGTGGCAAAATATGATGTCCATGAACGTGCAACAGCAGCTCCACTGATCACATATTCGATGATAATGTTGCCAGCTGCAAGGAAGGCCACAAAATCTCCAAGCTCTACCCTTAGGTAGGCAAATGAACCACCTATAATATAGTAGCGTTTTGTGTCAATTACCACCTATATAATACAAGAATTATTTTTAAAACCTTTTGAGCTTAGGTTATATTTTCCTGTCAAGTGGCTAATAGTTTTTGGTGTGGCGTACGTACGTACCATGTCACTATTCTAAACTTGCCTAATAATATTCGAGCATTATTGTGTTATATATGGAAATTGAACTCCATTGTTGCATTTTCCTGTTAAGGCTTTGGATATTAACTATATTGTTAATGCTATTTGGAATCCTTTAGGACCATAAAATTACTATTTCTTTGTTTATTACTCTTTTGGTAAGTCACACCATCCTTCGCCTTGCTCTTATGGTATGCATATGGATGTTTTTATTAATTTGTTGATTTGCTTACTTGTTAAGAGCGGTTAAATGTACATTTGCATTTTTTTTAGTTAAATAATTAGTTATTTATGAAGAATGTGATTTATTTATACCAATAAGTTAAACTGTAACTAAACAAATAAGTTAATTCGTAGGAAAGAACTATTCATAGGTGTTAAGTTAAAATCTTAAAATAATAGATGGATACCCCTCCTCCAATTATTCATATTTCCAATGTAACCTTCTTAAATTGGATTAATTTTATATTTGTTATTACTTTGACCCTTTTATTCTTAAAGATCTAATTTCGCCCAAGTACAAAATTTAGCTTCATTTGAAAAAATGGTAAATCTCATTAAGAGATGTTGGAAAATGGTATATATTTTTACAATTGCTATTTTCATGAATTTTATAGACTTTATTTCTTACCATTGATCGTGAAAATCTGAATATAGATATAACCATGTAATTTGATGATATAAATAGTGAATAGAGTCGGCCCTAGATATTTTGGAACCTTAGGCAAGAACTAAAATGGAGATTTTTTTTATATTTATGTATTAATTAAATTAATATTTTTTTATTATAATATATTTTATTTAAAATCTATTTTTCTTATCTTTCAAGATACAAATTGACTAATTAAGTTCTTGTATGCAAGTTCTTCTAACATCTCATTTTCAATCGATAATATAGCTAATCTCCTTAATCCTTCTTGGAAAATTGTTAATCTTAGATATGATTTTATTAATTTTAATTTTGAAAATTTTCTTTTTGTACAAGTAACTGTAACAAGTATTGTTAGTAAAATTTTATAAGTAATGCATGTATTTAAAAATGAATCTAACATTTTTTATATAATTTAGTACGTAAATTAGAGTATATTCTTTTATTTGTAAAATTTCTTTTAAAACCTTTAACTTTGAAAATAAATCTAAACTATCAATATCATAATAAATATCATGTTTGTTTGAAGACAATATTTTTGCAAACTATCATCATCTAGTGATTTCAATTTCGTGAAGTTAAATATAAAACCAAAAATATCTTCATATATTTGAAATTGCTCAAATCTGTTCTCAATTGAACTAATTGCTTTATCTACTATATATAAAAAATAATCAATTCTAAAATATTCTTTAGCAGATCGTGTTGTCTCATTATAAACATTTACATCAAATTGTTTTCTTCTATAAATTATACATTTTTCATGAAATATAGGTTCTATTTTCATTTGAGATGTAATTTTTTTAGATAAATTCGTAGCAGATATAAGTCCATTTTCTCTATATCATTTAAAATAAGAAATGAGGCCTTTTAATTGATTGTAAATTTTTACTAATAGAGTTGACAGTAAATAATATATCATACGAAACAGTCGTACCCAATAAGAACTTTAAACTTTCAATTTTAATTTCTACTATCCCTTCTTTTTCAAAATTTTTGGATCTCCCTTCTATTTGAGAGCCTTAGGCAATGGCCTAATTGGCCTAGTGAAAGGACCAGCCCTAATGGTGAAGATGAAGTGATTGTAGCATACAAACCACTTGATCATACGATGGGCATAATAACTAGATTCTTGATCATTTTTAATGGGGGGAAAAATTGTAGGATTAAAAAGCTTTTACCTGCTACAGGGATCTCCACTGCAAACTCAGTGTAACAGAAAACAGAAAGCAAGGCAGAAATTCCAGAAATAACATAAGATAACACAACAGCAGGGCCAGCATGTGACTGGGTCTCAAGACCAGTGAGCACAAATATACCAGAACCAATAACAGCGCCCATGCCAAACCAAATAAGATCCCACCAAGTCAGTGTCTTCTTCATCTCATGCTGGCTCTCAGCCTTCACTTCCACCAGCTCCGTTTGGTCAAGTGATCGGCTCATAATCCAGTCCAATAACCGGTGTGGTATTTCCATTAGTGCTTGGAAATAGTTGATCCAACTCTGGAATGAGTTCTTGGGGTAGTCATGAAAACCATTTATTGACGCTTCAGTCCCAGCCATTCTAGTAACATGCACAAAAAATGATAGTGGGTTAAATTTGAATGAAAATTTTGGATGCAGAATACGGTCCTAATACTGTCTTTATTATTGTCATATAGTTTGAACAAGTTGCAAGTCAAAAGGAAAGCAGTCATATTGGATTCTTATGTGAGTGAAGCAAATGACTGCATATTCCTGCTATTTTTATTGTAGGTTTTGCTTTCTAAGGCAACTAAAAAAATGCAAAAATGATAACAGTTGGAACTCTTCTTTTCCTAAAAATGATCAAAAGTTCAAGAACCATAAGAATAAGAGAAAACTAAAACATATCAACCTGATTTGAAGAACCTCTATTTTCAAAGATTTTGGCAGCGAGCATGTTCAGAAGCTTTATAAATACACTGAAACTTCAAAGTGGGAGATAAATCCGAGAATCATAACTTTATAAAACGTTGATTCTTACTGCAAAACATAGACCTGTACTTGATTTTCTATAGAAAAACATAACTGACCTCTGTCCCTTGTGCCACTAAGGCAGATACCAAACAGCTGGAAGAATTTCGTTGATAATAATAGCCTCACAAAGCAACTAATCTCGATAACTCAAAGAGAGCAAAAAAGAAATAACGAAAGACAATAGACAAAAGATATTCACACAATGACAATCAATTTAACCCATCAAAGAATGACATTAATTATAGAAAAATGTTAAAGTTACCATCAATTTTAGTACAAAAGACTAATATATTGAATCTGAATGGTATCATCTCCCACAACATAATAAATAAACTAGTTTAAAACCTCATGCACATACACGGGTACAACACACACACTTACAAATAAATTTTTACTTAATAAATAAGCATTGTTCATAATATTATGTAAAAAGTTGATAAATTTGAATTAATTATAGCTAGACAAAAAAATGACATTGAAAAGTATAATCTTTCAAACTCTCTATTTCCCTAATTTTAGATATATAATTGGATTTTTTATGGTTCATTTATATTGAAATTCTTTTATTTTGCACTTAATTAACTCATTTAACACAAAAATTAAAAAGTTGAGATGGGATACATGACACCAAATTAGACTCTTATTTAGATTTTAATTGAATTTTCTCTCCTTTGACTATACACACACACACACACACACACACACACACACTAGCCTCTGAGTATGTGCACACATACATGCTTAGGGGCTCTTTTATTTTTTTATTTTTTTTTTGGTAAAAGTTAAAAATTTGCATCTATTATAGTTTAGAAATATATTTCTTTTATTTTTTAAACAAATAAAAAAAATAAACTTTAGAGATAATCACTAACCAGTAATTTCTTTCTTGAACGTGAAGAGAAAAAAAAATTCTAAATTTTAAAAGTTCTCTTTTTGAATTCAAAATAAAATTTGTTATTTGACATTTATAACCCTATTTCTAAATGAAGTTATCCAGATATTTTTGAAACACATAAAAGTCCAATTGAAATAATGAAATCCTCTTTTATATATATATATATATATATATATATATATATATATATAATAGATTTTTTAAATAATTGTTGTTTTTTATTTAAAACTTGCCACATCAATCTTGTAAAGGGAGTTAATTCTAAAGTACCCTACACAATCATAACCTACCATCAAGTTGTTAGGAAAAAAAAAAAAAAAAAAAAAAAAAACCCCAAGATTTTCAAGTTATAGTTCAATAGTAATAGAATATTTCGTAGTGTATCATGTCTATAAAAATAAATTAAATTTTTTTTTAAAAAAAAAAAAAAGGCCTGAGGTAGTTTTTGAACACAGAGACATTGAATCTGACTCTGTGAAGAAGAAGCAACAAACTCCAACGGTAACATTTTGATTTAAAAGAGAACTAGACACAAAACGGTGACGTTTTGTAAAATGAGATACAACACCGTTTTATGTTCTCTCATGCGTGTTTAGTGTGGTGCTCCAAGCGACGTCGTTCTGATCTAAGAATCTGTCTTCCCCTGCGATGCACTTGCTCTGCTCCTCTCAAGCTTCCAAAAGCAGATATTTTAGTTACAAGATATTTATAGAATTTGTACAGCTGTATTGTCAGTTAGTTAGGAGTTTGTTAGAGTCAGTTAGTTAGTTAGAATCTTCTGGAATGGTTACATGTTATGTATATATATTGAGGCTACGGGTTGTATTTGGACAATCAAGCAAGCTTAAGAAAATTCAGTCTTCTTCATTCAGTTTTCTCTCTGTTTCTTATTTGTTCCTCCATTGACAAAATCAATTGAGCTTGCTTTTTCTTCATGGTATCAGAGCCAGAATCCATGGCTTCCTCTACTCCTGCAAACACTGCTCCACCATCTCCCGCACAAATCATTACACAAACACCTTCACCACCTTCACCATTGTTACTTCTTTCCAACATGTCAAACTTAATGTCAATTAAGCTTGACTATACGAACTATATTCCATGGAGGCACCAATTGCTCACAATACTGGAAGCTTACTCTCTAGTAGAGCACATTGATGGTTCTACCTCTCAACCTGGTCAGTTCCTTCGTGATACTCAAGGGAACTTGACTTTAGCTGTGAATCCAGAGTACCAAACTTGGAAGATCAAAGACAAAGGTCTTCTTTCTTTGATCAATTCTACTCTTACTCCACAAGTCTTCTCTCTTGTGGTTGGAATCAACACTTCAAGGGAAGTGTGGAATACTCTGGAATAGAGGTTTACTTCAACCTCAAGAGCAAACATTCTCAATCTGAAATTGGAGCTCCAAAGTCTTAAGAAAGGTTCAGATCCAGTAAACACTTTCTTGCAGAAAATAAAGGTAGCTTGTGATAAACTCCTTGCAGTTGGAGTAGTTGTAGACAATGAAGAACTTATTTGCATTGTTCTTCGAGGATTGCCTAAAGATTTTGCTCATTTTTGCTGAGCAATTCGCACCAGAAGTGAACCAATCACTTACGAACAACTCTCTATCATGTTACAAAGTGAAGAACAAGCTATGGCAGAGAATTGTGATAGCTTTTCACAGTCTCTAGCCATGTTTGCCTCTGGCAGCAAGAATTCTAGCAATTATCAATCTCAGTCACACAATCATAGTGGTAACTCTAATAGAGGAAGGAGCAGAAACAATGGTAATCGAGGCAGAGGTGGTGCAAGGTTTAACAACAATAACAATACTGGTGGAGGTCAACACCAGTATTTCACTCCTCAATCTCAACACAGTTATAATTCAACTCAACCTACAACTCAAACTACACAATTTGGGAGTCGAACCTTCAAGGGTGAAAGACCTATCTGCCAGATTTGAGGTAAAGCAGGTCACACAGCTGTTGATTGCTATCATAGGATGGACTTTGCCTATCAAGGCAAGAATCCACCAACCAAGCTAGCTGCAATGGCTTCAGCCTCTAATGCTGCTTTGACCAAGAATCAAGATCCCTGGTTAGCAGATTCAGGCACATCAGACCATCTCACTGCTAACCTCAACAACCTTTCTGTTCAGTCACAATACAAGGGCTCAGATCAAATCATAGTAGGCAATGGTCAATCTCTCCCTATTAATCACATTGGTAATGCTTTTCTTCCTACCATATCTCATAATTTTGTGCTTAGGGATGTCCTTCATGTTCCAAATATAGCAATGAACCTTCTATCAGTTCACAAATTTTGCTTACACAATAATTGTTCCTGTCATTTTAATGCTAATGAGCTTACTGTTCAGGATGTTCCTACGGGGAGAATCCTTTACAAGGGCTTGAGTAAGAATGGAGTGTATCCAATCTATCCAAAGCTCTTCACAAAGCCTCTACCCACACATTCAACTGCATCAACACAGTCCAATTCATCTCCACCTCAATTGCACCACTCATCTTCTGCTTCATTTCATGTACAGAAATCTCATAAGTGGCTGCTATGGCACCACAGACTAGGTCATCCTAGTGACAATGTTCTTAGAACTGCTTTGTCTTCCTTTAACTGTACAGATGCTTGTAATAGGACTACTTCAATCAGTCATTGTAAGCATTGCCTCAGTGGCAAAATGCATCAATTACCATTCAATAAATTTGATTTTGTTGCTTCTAAACCCCTTGAGCTCATTCACAGTGATGTTTGGGGTCCAGCCCCTGTTATGTCCATCAATGAATTTAGATATTATCTTGTTTTCATTGATGATTATTCAAAATTCACTTGGCTTTACCTTCTTAAAAACAAATCTGAAGTATTTGATATTTTCAAGTACTTCAAGGCTTATATTGAAAACCAACTCAATACTTCCATTAAAATTCTAAGAACTGATGGTGGAGGTGAGTATAATTCCACTGCTTTTCATCATTTCTGCTCTAGTCATGGCATCACTCATCACATAACCTGCCCACACACTCCTCAACAGAATGGCACAGCTGAAAGAAAACATAGACACCTTGTTGAATGCTCCCTAACCATGCTATCCCATTCTAGTTTACCCCTACCTTACTGGTCTTATGCAATTTCCACTGCAACACATATCATCAATAGGCTTCCCACACCTAGGCTTCAAAATAAATCCCCATGGGAGGTGTTGTTTCAGTCCAAACCAGATTTACTTCGCCTTAGAACTTTTGGCTGCACATGCTTTCCCCTTCTCAGGCCTTACAATAAGCATAAACTTCAACCCCGTACCAAACCTTGTATCTTTCTTGGTTACCCCACTCAGTCCAAGGGTTATATCTGTCTAGATCCATCCAATCTAAGAATTTATATATCTAGGCATGTCCTGTTTAATGAACTTGATTTTCCTTCCTTACAATCCTCCTCTTCCACTGCCTCATCTCCTACTGCCTCCTCTTCCACTTCCTCATCTTGCATTGCTCATTGGTTATCTTTTCTATCTCAATTTCCTACTCAAACATCTTCCACTATTCCCAATCTCACTCCTACACACTCCTCTACTCCCACCTCACCCAATCTGTCATTAGACACTCCAGTTTCCATCCCAGACACTGCTTCTCCTACTCCTCACACAATCACTGCCTCTCCTCCCACATGCCCTATTATTACCTCTAACCCAAATTCCATAACCTTGCCTACTGTTGATGAATCTTTACCTGCTGTTGATGTACCTACACAGAACAATCATCCTATAGTCACTAGGTCTAAGGTTGGGGTCTTCAAACCTAAAGCCTTTGTTTCCTCCAAATCCAAGTCTGTCTCCATTGATTACACTGTGACTGAGCCTCCTTCCTATAAAATTGCTGCCCAATATCAGCAATGGTGTTCAGCTATGAATGAAGAATTTGATGCTCTCACTAGATAGAATACTTGGGTCTTGGTACCTCCTTCTCCTACTCAAAATGTTGTAGGCTGTAAGTGGGTCTTCAAATTAAAACATAACAGTGATGGCAGCATTAACAGATACAAAGCTAGGCTTGTGGCAAAAGGATTTCATCAGCAGTATGGCATTGACTTTGATGAGACCTTTAGTCCAGTGATCAAGCCTCCAACTGTCAGAATCATTCTATCCCTTACTGTGCAATTCAACTGGCCTCTAAAACAGTTAGATGTTCGAAATGCTTTTCTTCATGGGTTCTTGAAGGAGGAAGTTTACATGGCTCAGCCTCCTGGCTATGTGGATTCATCCTTTCCCAATCATGTGTGCCTCTTGAAAAAGTCCTTCTATGGCCTTAAACAAGCACCTAAGGCCTGGTTTGAGAGGTTTTCATCTCACCTGTTGCATTTGGGGTTTCAAGCATCACAGGCAGATTCTTCACTGTTTTTTCTAAGACATGGCAAGTTCTTGGTGTTCCTCTTGGTATATGTTGATGACATAGTGCTCACTGGGAACAGCCCCTCTTACTTGCAGGCTCTCATTCTCCAATTGAGTTCTGAATTTGAACTTAAAGACCTTGGTAACCTACATTATTTCCTTGGTCTACACATCACACGAACTTCCAAGGGACTCTTTCTCCATCAATCCAAATATGCCCATGACTTACTTCAAAAACACAACATGCTTTCTGCCAAGCCAGCCAAGACTCCCTGTGCTCCCAATCTTCGATTGGTTCCTGCTACGGGTTCTCTACTTGCTAACCCCCATGAATATCGGAGTATTGTGGGCTCTCTTCACTATTTAACCTTTACTCATCCTGACATTAGTTTTGCCGTACATCAGGTTTGCCAATTCATGTCTGCTCCAGATGAAACTCATTTAATTGCTGCAAAACGTATTCTACAGTATGTCAATGGCACAACCAATTTGGGTATTTTCTTTCGCCATGGCCCTTTGTCTCTCTCTGCCTTTTCTGACTCAGATTGGGCTGGAGACCCCTTTAATCGTCGCTCCACCACTGGTATTTTGGTCTACCTTGGTTTCAATCCTATCACGTGGAGTGCTAAGAAACAAGATACTGTTTCTCGTTCCTCCACTGAATCTGAGTATCGCGCCCTTGCCGCCGCTGCCACGGAGCTTTGTTGGATTCGCCAGGTCTTGAAGGATCTTGGCATCTTCCTCCCTTCTGCTCCCAAGCTCTGGTGCGACAATGTCTCTGCCCTTACTATTGCCTCTAATCCTGTGTTTCATGCTTGGACCAAGCATGTGGAGGTTGATTACCATTTTGTCCGAGAAAAGGTGCTTCGGCGCGATCTACAAGTTCGTTATGTTGCTACCGGAGATCAGCTTGCTGACATCTTTACCAAAAGCCTTCCTTCTTCTCGGTTTCTCTATTTGCGTTCCAAAACCATGGTTTCCATTGAACCCTTGGTTTTGAGGGGGGATGAACACAGAGACATTGAATCTGACTCTGTGAAGAAGAAGCAACAGACTCCAACGGTAACATTTTGATTTAAAAGAGAACTAGACACAAAACGGTGGCGTTTTGTTAAATGAGATATGACACCGTTTTATGTTCTCTCACGCGTGTTTAGTGTGGTGCTCCAAGCGACGTCGTTCTGATCTAAGAATCTGTCTTCCCCTGCGATGCACTTGCTCTGCTCCTCTCAAGCTTCCAAAAGTAGATATTTTAGTTACAAGATATTTATAGAATTTGTACAGCTGTATTGTCAGTTAGTTAGGAGTTTGTTAGAGTCAGTTAGTTAGTTAGAATCTTCTGGAATGGTTACATGTTATGTATATATGTTGAGGCTACGGGTTGTATTTGGACAATCAAGCAAGCTTAAGAAAATTCAGTCTTCTTCATTCAGTTTTCTCTCTGTTTCTTATTTGTTCCTCCATTGACAAAATCAATTGAGCTTGCTTTTTCTTCATGATTGCAGCCGGCTGTATGGAGAGTGTCCATTTCAAAGATGTGCGAAAGGCCATAGAACAGACGTAACGACAGGGAGTGAAAGCTGTTGGATCTAAATTATAGCTTTAGTATAATAATATACATGTGTGCGTGTTGTGCGTGCGCATGCAAGCTTCAATCAATGGTTGTTAAGTAAAACTTTAAAACGAAAGAAAAATCTCTGAATATGACTTATAAGCGTGTATGAGAGAGAGAGAGAGAGAGAGAGAACTTGGTTGCCACGTAAAGAGAAATCTTAATTATTACTCAAATGTATGTTGTAGTTCAAAGAAAGATTGTCTCAATTCTGTGAAATTTGATTCTAAACTTTTTACTAAAATTATAAAGTTCCCCCAAAAGAACCAGTCATTCCAAAATTTCTACATTAGTGAATGAAATAACATACCGCTTTTTGCAAGAGAGACAATAAAAAAGAATAAATGTAACATTAAAACTACAAAAATTAGAGAGGGGGGAACAAAAAAATAATAATAATAATAATATGAACAATGCAGTAATTACGGTCCAGAATTGCAGTGCACTGACAACTATGTGAACAGAGTTACCACATCTCTACGGTATCCTCTAACCATCAAAAGCCTTTGAACATTCTCTACCAACAAATCCATGTACTCCATGTAGAAATATGCCGGGTGGTTCACTGGAGGCGGCGGTAGGCTCACAAGCACAACCGCAGCCATTCTTGAGTATCTTAGTATCGTTGAATTTAACTTCAGAGTTGTGTAAAGAAACTTCTCCACCTGCTGCTCATTCACAACAACTGGCTTTCCATCAGCCATTAGTGGGGTCCCATTTTTCTCAGCCGCTGCCTTCATCTCAGCTAAGTATGTAGCAACCCGCTGTTGCGCACCAGTGAATGCCTCCATTGATTCATCCGGCTGAGACCCACCCTCGGCCTGTACATCCCACGATTTCATCGTTATAACAATCACCTCAGCTTGCATCCGAAGATCGTACAGAAACTTCTTCACATCAGCCTTGAGCGCCTCAGCATCAGTATCTTCCTCTGCAATGCAAAAGACTTGAATCTTACAACTCTCGAAGCTCTCTTTAGTGAGAAGGAGCTGAGAGAGAAGAAGCATGAGACCACCATCTCTCACAATCCAATACAGATCTATGGAACCATACTGTCTCTGATACTCATTGGGCCACTCATCAAGACCCTTAACAATAACAACAGCCTTGTTTGCAACAATACAGTCATTTATTATTCCAACAAAGGTAGCAGGGATTTCAGTTAAGTTTTCACGACGCCATATTTCAGGGTAACGCATCACCACAATGTTTGGCTTCAGATTACCAAGGCCCATGGTTTGGACAATGCCACGGAAGCCTTCAGACATACTAGGCGCCACAACTATCTCTGCCACACCTTCACAACGCTTGTAATCAAGGTAGGTAGCGAGCTGCTTGCAGGCAGTCTTAGCATCTTCAGCACATTCATGATAGTCTCCATCTAGTATGGAGAAAAAGATAGACATTCCTCGGCCCTTTTTCTTCATGCAGTTTGCAAAATCAGCAAGTTTTGGATGGCAAGGTACATTTTCTGGCAGTTTCCCCCATGGCCTGCAAAATACCAGGGGGATTGGATACCAATTCTTTGGATGCACTTGGTTTGCTGCAAAAATAATAATAATTAAATTACAATATTGGAACAGACATATATGCATTCATGATACGTACATACACAGACCAAGGGATTGCAGGCCCCACCCAACTTTTTAAAAAAATTGGCACAGGGTACCTTTCACAGTTCAATGAGGATGGGAAATCACTAATGAAGAGTAATAAAAGGTCATGTTATAGTCTTCTCAGAAGTATACACACCTCCCAGTGACCGGAGACTGCGGAGAGCTAATTGAAAATATGCACTCTTGAAACCATCACCCCAGTCCCCAGCCTTTCCTTTAAGACTCACATAATAATATATAAGGCTTGCAAGGGCTAAAGACACTATAGTGAAAGCCCAAGAGATTAAGAACATAATCACTGCATGCAAAACAAAAGAACCACGTAAGTATGATGGTCAGAGTATATCAAACCAGACTGGCTGCACACACATACATAAACGGGCATGCCCTGTGCACCCAAACACTAGATAATCAGAAAACAAAATTACAAATAAGATACATGACAAGGAAGCATACCTATACAAAGTGATGCTCCAAGAAGAGAGAGGCTCCAGTGGTGAAATTTCCACCGAGGACGCCAGCTGGGAGCATCTAGAAGATCCAGAAGGAAGCAAGATAAGTTCACACCACAATAACACAGAAGGAAAAACATAGTTATAGTCGGTGTGATAAGATCCAGGTTCCCAATTACGACACACCCAATACAGATGAATGCAGTAAAGAGGGTAGCAATGTAAGGCTCGTTCCCATCTGCAACCTTGAAGTAGTTAAGAATAGGCAGTATGTCGTCATTGGCTATTGCTGCAAGAAGGCGTGGGGCACCTGTCAGGCTCTGAAGAGCAGCCCCTAATGTTGAAAGAATGATTCCCACGTAAACAATGGCCGGGAAGGGCCAAGCAATTGTAGCTGTAAGTAACCTGCATAAAAACTTGATTTCATTTTTCAAAGCTCAAACAGTTAAAAGAAGTTTATTAATTAACTCAAATTCATGAAAACATTTTTTATTTAACATACACATTAAAATGGAAGTCTTAAAACCTGAAAAAAAAAAAAAAAATGAATATGCACTCTCAAAACTGACACAATACAGTTACCAAAAGAAGTCTTTCTTTTCCCTACCAGTCCTCAAACCATGGACCTTTTACTTTGTGATCCCCACACAGCCAACAGGTCACATGGAAGGCTTGTAAAGATAATAATAGACAGGACCAAGGGCAGTTAATAGCTTGTTTGGATGGAGGGAGAGTAGAGGAAGAGAGAGTAAGTTAAATTGCCTTGTTTGCATGTCTTTTAAGGAAGAGGGAGGGATTTGAAGGGGTTCTAATTACTTATAACCCCTCATTTTTAATTCACCTAAATTGGAGAGATTTGGAGAGAGAGTAGAGGAAGAAAGAGTAAGTTAAATTGCCTTGTTTGGATGTCTTTTAAGGAAGGGGGAGGGATTTGGAGGGGTTCTAACTACTTATAAACCCTTATTTTTAATTCACCTAATTGGAGAAATTTGGAGGGAGAGTAAAGCATAGAAATACTTGACCAAATAAATTACCAAATTTACCCTTACCATATTAACAAAATTACAAATAATAAAAAACTAATTATTCCCCTCCCCTTTACTTAATTTTTAAAACATCCAAATAAGGTGAAGAAAACCATTCTCCTCTACTCTCTTCCCTATTACTCTCCTCCCCTCTACTCCCCTCTATTCTCCTCTCCCTTCAAACTTCCAAACATAGCATAAGCCAGCTGTTTAACCCCTAAATCAATAAACAACTGGGTGCTACAGACGACAGATTAGTGATCAGAAGACACCATCATAAACTATTCAGCAATCTTTGACTAGATGTAGTTATTTATGATTCATAAAATATTTTTGGTTGAAAGAATGTCAAAGAGAAGGATGTAACCCATGCGTGATATAGGAGCAATTCATTTAAGTATCTCATATTTTTAATCCTCTTGTAAATCCTAGGAATAATTTCTTGGTTGTGCAAACCAAAGAGAATAATGACCTAACTTAGATTGCACCAAGTGTGAAACCAAGTGGATTTATTAGTTATCCATCCAGGTATTCTAAGAATAATGTACGTATTTGGATCTTTAATATATTCTTCATGATATTCTTTACAATATCTAACTCCTGCAGACAAAGATTATTCTACAGGGTTGCTAAGATTATGCTATAGAGATAATTATCCATATTCAAAAAATAAAAGTAAAATGTCAGCAAGTTAATGTCTTATATTCTTTATGGATATACCAGGTAATTAATTTTTCTATTTGAAAAATATTTTAAACCTTACAGCTTCTATCAACCCAAAAGTCTTTGCAAGTAAGTAGCATGGACATGGACATGACAACATGGCAATTCTTGAAAAAGTAGGATATGACACGGTGCGGATATGCTAATTCATTATTATATCTTTATGTATATAGAAATATTATGTCCAAAACATTCTCACAACAAATCATAAGTAGTAAGTTATTATTAATTCTAATTTGAATCTACTACTTAAATTACTTTTTTGTCCACCCATAGCAGCTAATAACAACTGTCCCTTAAGATTTGTTGTAAAAGTATTAAGAAAATGTTGTAGATATAGCAAATCTCTTATGTATATTTTATTTATTTTTAGGCATATTTTATGTTTATATTAAATATGTAATACCTAGTGCATAAAGCTCCTACTTTTGCAGAGTCTAGGAGATGTCATAGTAGGCACCTTATTCCCAATTTTATTTGAAGAGGCTAATTCCCAAACTCAAACCCACAACTCGCTACTTTTGATGGAAGACACTTTGACTTGTTGCTTTTAATGGAAGGCACTGGTCATCACACCAAGGCCCGACCTCTCATTTTTTTAATGTTAAAATTAAGTTTTCAAAATAAACAACTATTAAAATCTTTAAAAACATATCTAAAGTCAAAGGAATTTTCAAAATAGAACATCTATTTTTTCCTCCCGGGGACACGCGTGTGTTCGTGTTCAACACATGTTTGACATGTACATGATGGGGATTTTGGAGCGTTTGTGCTTCTTAGGCAAATAATGACAAAGAAAAACTAGAGAAACAACACATTACAGCAGGAAAGATAATAATAAAGAAAGAAGAAATATAGCCTACTCTTCCAAAGCCTCCTGGCTAAAATTTCCAATATATGACTGAAAAGAGTTAAAATCTTCTGAGCAATCAATTATCCTACCACTTTCATCCGATTATCTTTGCTTCTTCCCTTGGATGTCAAACTCTAACATGGTAATATGGTAAGTGACCCTCTTGGTTTATACAAGATTTAACACTTCTTACAAATTACTTTGCACAGACCAGAGTAAGTAGAAACATGATACTTGGGTGACGTAAAATAAATACAAGCCCTAGGTTATGAAAATCTGATTCTATGCAACAGTTGGTTACATAGTTCTCATGCACATTTGGAGTATAGAGGAATACATACTCCAAATAGCAAAAAAGACGATACTACCTTTGCAAAAACATACAAATGCAGCAATTCATAACTACAAATTTTTTTCCCTCACTTTTCTACCTTATCTTAGAGGTTCCTAATAGTTCATACACCTATACAAGATTGTACCCTTGACCTCACCCTCCACCCATTTTTTTATAGGGAGAGGAGATGTCAACTGGTCCAGGGTCCACTGGCTTCATTGCAGTTTATTTCAATTCTTAATCAGTCAACATATATAAACAGATGGCTTCACAAGGTATATGGCTCATGGATTTGCCTCGTAATTGAATACAGCTAGGTGCTGAAAATAATTGTAATATATGCAATTTATTAAATTTTTTATATTAATATCATTAGAAATCTGATGTCAAAGGCAAGGGCGAGAGAGAGAGAAAAAAAGATTTTTCATTTATTTTTATTGTTAACTAAAGTTACACAAGAAACCAAGAGATTTTTACACACAACCTAACCCTCCACCCATTCTTGTGGAGAAGGAAGTGTCATTTGAAATTGAGATAGCTCATTAGCAGAAAAGAAAAAGGAAATGTGTGCGCAACAACTTAAAAGAAATATAAATACCTGTCTGCCAATAGCTTCTTTCTGGTGGCAAGGGCTCCAAACAAAAACACAGAAACTAGATACATTACAGTAGTTGTGAGAGTTGCAGACAACGTTCCAATGGGAATTGAACGCTGAGTATCTTTCAGTGAAGCTGATCGATTTGAACCTGCCATAATTCCTGTTACAGCAGGGAAAAAGAGGCCGACCAATGCACTGAAAAAAGTAAGAAAAGAAAACATGAGGTTAGAAACACCATGAAATAAAATGATTCCATTTCATTTTTAATAAATTTATAGCTATGCTTCAGAGAAAACCTGGATCACAAAAAGTTTACCAAGGAAACAACTTTTGAGACAGTACAACCGAAATTTTACAGCATTCTACATTATACTATGATCCAAGGATCTAGATGCTCGGTTCTCAATAAATTCATTATCTTAAAGAAGCATGCAAAGTGCAAACAATTCCAGACTCTTTTTTTCTTTTCTTTTTTTGATAATTAAATACAAAAATTAGACATGGCTTCATTGAAAATCATGACCTCATCTTCCACTTCTCATCTTCTAGACCTTTTTAAAAGAAAGACTTTTTTGTTATTGTTGGTTTTTTTGGGAAGGGGAACCATTTAAAATATAAAAATTAAAATAAAAACCTGATTGTCATGCACACAATTGTTGCAAGTTAAGACAGGGCAGGAGATATATATATCTATATATATATATATATATATATCACCCATCTACCCGAATGCACATGGGGGGATGATGGGTTTCATAATTGGCAGCCCCCTTTGAGACTTACAAGCAACGGGGCAAAGCTAGTTCTAGTGCTCAAGCATTAATTTGGGATATTTCAGATGATGGAAAACTTTCTTCGGAACTTTCTTAGTTAATGTAGGTTGAATTTAGTCTTATTTTATTGCTCATTTGCCATTGGATCAGTTTTAATTAAGTTTAACTAGAATAAGGGAATCTGTAAGGTCTAAATTTTCTGGTTGTCATTAGCTGTACCAAAGTCTTATTTGTGTTTTAAGCCCTTTTCTTATTTGGTTTAGAAGTTCTTAAGTACTTTTCCATAGTTATTAGTAGTCCTAGTCTTTTTAAAAATAGGATATTTACGAGTCCTAGTACTTTAAGGAAAGGATTTACTAATTCTATATAAAGGTTCTCTTTTAAGGCAAGAATAATAAATGTTGATTGGAGTGAGCCTAAATAAAGGGCTTTATTGTAGTCAATAACATTCATAGTGAGATTGCTTTTAATTCCGGTAGCTAATTTCAAACTTTGAGGGTGGGATTGCCTTCTTGTTCCTAAGTGTCGGCAAGATGATACTCTTGTTTTCTGTGATGCTGACAGCAACCATATAACAGCCTTGCGTGGAATTCTCTCTAGATTTGAGGAGATGTCTGGCCTAAAGATTAATTTAGGAAAGTCTGAATTGGTTCCAGTTGGGGATGTGCCTAATCTTCATGAGCTAGTGGAGATTTTGGGTTGTAGGGAATCGGCTCTTCCGCTGAAATATTTAGGTCTCCCGTTGGGTGCTTCTTTTAAAGATAAGACGATTTGGAATCCTATTTTGGAGAAGATGGAGCGTAGGCTAGCTGGTTGGAAGAGGTTGTATCTATCTAAGGGGGGTAAGGTTACCCTTATTAAGAGTACTCTCTCTAGCTTACCTACTTATTTTCTTTCTCTTTTCCCTATCCCAAACAAGGTGGCTAAAAGGATGGAGAAATTACAAAGGGATTTCCTTTGGTCTGGAATGGGGGATGAGCATAAGATTCACTTAGTAAATTGGTCTAAGATATGTAGGCCAGTGAAGAATGGAGGGTTAGGCATTAGGTGTTTGAGAAGGTTTAACTCTGCCCTTTTAGCAAAATGGTTGTGGCGCTATGGCTTGGAGAGTGACGCCCTTTGGAGAAGGGTCATTGGGGCGAAGTATGGGAATGAGTGGGGTGGTTGGTGCACAAAATCTGTGTCTGGGGCTTATGGTGTTTGTTTATGGAAGTTCATTCGGAGTGGCTGGGAGAATTTTTCCAAGTTCATTCGGTATGAAGTGGGTGATGGAACCCGTGTGAAGTTTTGGAAAGATGTGTGGTGTAGGGATCGTCCGCTTAAGGATGCGTTTCCAGATCTATATAATATTAGTAGGACAAGGGATGCTTCGGTCTCTGAGGTTATGTGCTTTGTAAATGGGAGAGTTTCTTGGGGCATTCAGTTTCGTCGGTTAGTGAATGAACAAGAGTCACAATCTTTGGATTTATTTATGCTTTTGATCTACTCCACAAAGGTGCGGGGTGTTGGTTCTGACATTCTTTGTTGGATGCCAGCCAGCAAACGAGGTTTTAAGGTGAGTGGGTATTACCATTCTATCTCCCCTTCTACTGGCAGTTCTTTCCCTTGGAAAATGGTGTGGCAATCGAAGGTTCCTCCTAGGGTAGCTTTTTTCTCTTGGACTGCGGCTTTAGGCAAGATTCTTACTATAGACAACCTTCGAAAGAGGCATTTTGTTGTTCTTGAGTGGTGTTTTATGTGCAAAAGGCATGGGGAGTCTGTAGATCATCTCCTCCTTCACTGTCCTATAGCCTTTGAGATATGGAGTATGATCTTTAGCTTGTTTGGTGTTTGTTGGGTGATGCCTCAGAGGGTAGTGGATTTGTTGGATTGTTGGACTTGCAAATTCAGGCGTCATCGTAATGTAGTTATTTGGAGGCTTGTGCCGCACTGTGTGATGTGGTGTATTTGGCGGGAACGGAATTCTAGAAGCTTTGAGGGTCGTGAACGGTCTATGATTGAGCTTAAGTCTTTCTTCTTTTTTACTCTTCTTGAATGGTGTCTCGTTTCACCATCTTTTTCATGTATTTCCCTTCCTGTGTTGTTAGATCATTGTAATTTCGTTTCTTGATGTTTTGCCTTTTTGTACATTTCCTATGTACTGGGCTATGTGTTTTTATAAAATTTTCTTTATTACTTATCAAAAAAAAAAAAAGTGTAACTGTGTTTAGGAAACCTAGGTGTGATTGTCTAGAATCTGTCTTTCTTTATTCACTGTGTTAACACCAAACAGCCATCAAACTCCTTCAAAGTCCAGTCTTTTTATTGATTAACCAACAAGAACCCTTAAACATCAAACCCTATTCAAGAACCCTTCAAGATCTCATCAAGAATCCTAACTTAGTGTTGAATTCCTAAAATCCTACATCAGGGGAGGGGGGAGTCATTTCAAAACTCCCATGCCAGGCAATCCAAGAGTCTTGTTTGCCTACAAAATCAGGCTGCAATATCCCAAGAAAAGAATAACACAAGAAATATTTGGCTGAAGCATTATCAACAGGTCGCTGGGATTCAAACATATTGCAAAAATGCCTAAGAAAGCATTCCATCTTAGGCAAGTTTTCCCAAATATTTTCTAAGACATACCACCTCTTTTTCCACTCCTCTGTTATTACAAAGATCTATTGAAATTGTTAGAATTTAAATTTACCATATCCCAATAGCTTCAACTTTTGAGACAATCGGTAATTTAATAGAAATAAAATTGTACAAAAATTCAAAAGTCTTGTAATTGGAACAAACAAATCACTTGGACTAATCTTCCTAAAATAACCTTAATCACTCTACATAACTATGGGTATGTTTTGAGGTTGGATCAAAGGGAGATGGGGGGAGAGAGGAGAGCAAAGGAGATGGGATTATACTAAAAATCCCATGGAGGTACCATTCACATGCACTGTTCACAAATTGTGAAGATGTATTTCTTCTTACCTCTGTTCAACCCTAAATCAATTCTTTTTCTTTTACCTATCAAAACCCTAAAATCCCACACTTCTATTAAATAGCCATCAAATAGCTCATCAAACTACCTTTAATTTATAAGTCCTAATACAATCCCATAACACTTTCTTCAACACAATCCCATAACCCTTTCTTCTCAGCTCTTTTCAACTCTAAATCAAATCTATTTTCTTTTACCTATCAAAACCCCAAAATCCCAGACTCTACTAAACAGCCATCAAACCACCTATAATTCCAAAGTCCTAATACAATCCCATAATCCTTTCTTCAAAAATTCCTAACCCTAGATCCATAAATTCTCCTAACCCTAAACCCAGCAAAAGGACACATAGACAAATTCCCCAATTTATCCTATGTCATTAAGTAAAGGCACAATGCAGCACAAGTCTAGAGTTTTTCATAGCCAACACAAGGCAATTTCACATAAGCACACCTAAAGCGACCCCAGATTACCTACTTACTACAAATGTTACTGCACCAAAAAATAGTCATTCTATGTTAAGTTGAAATAATATCGACTGGATCAAGAGAATATGAAGTTAAAAGGCAAAGGATTTACTAAAGAACAGCAGGAAAAAAAAGAAGCCTCTCTCTCTCTCTCTCTCTCTCTCTCTCTCTCTCTCTCTCTCTCTCTCTCTCTCTCTCTCTCTCTCTCTCTCTCTCTCTCCGTTCTTCTTCTCTGTCTGTTCCTTTTTTATTTTGTTTTAATTTCTTTTCCAAGTGTCTCTTTTTCATTTTTTTTTTGATAAGTAATAAAGATGTATATTCAATAACACTACCTCATGCAGAAAGTCATAAGGCAGAGATAAAAAATTAGAGAAAAAGAAGATAAAAAACAGAAAGAAAAGATACTAATTACAAAGAAGAGATGTATATTCCAAGTGTCTCTTCCTCTCTCTTTTTTCAGATTCCTTCACTTCTTTTCAGATTCCTGTTGTTTTTGGCATATAGTAGTCTTTGCTTAGTTCTTTAATAAATTATGCAAATGCTGGACCTTTTTTTTTCTTGATAGATAACGCTCTGGACTTTCCATTTTTCTTATCCTAGTATACCTCTTATTCACTTCCTGACTTAAGTTTCTTAATCAGTCATTTCTTTTTATGAGATTAGCATGTAAGATGGTGTCTGAAAATTTGAGAACGGATCCTGCTCTAAAATTTGTGCTTAAGCTCTAGGAAGACCCCTACAATCTGCATTTTGATGTGCATAGCACCTTTAATAACTATACATAGTTCCTAAGCAGCAATTTACTAAAAAAATAAACAAATAAAAAACTGATTTGATATCTTACAACTAGTCGCGTTTTTTATAGAGTTAAATGTAAGACTAGGAACATCAAATGGAAACTCCTAATTCTCTTCTAATGATGGCAAATCACGATACATTTGGCTGCAAACTTAGTTATAGCCTTAAGACTACAACTTCCTTCAAAAAAATTAACATTACTACATTGTTTGAAAATCTAATCGTTGGATTGCATGTTTTTTATGCTCTAAACACATGTCAAATTTTGTGCTAATCAGATATTATTTATTATATAATCCATAAACTTATTTTTTTATGCATAATTTAGACTAAAATAATTTGCAATTTAAATGATTGATTGATGACATAATTATTGATTTTTGATCTTCTGGAAATTTTACAAGCATGAAGGAAATTAGAAGAAAATGTAATCCAATGGTAAATTTGTCAAAATTCACATCCAACAAAAAGATATTAAATGACATGTGGGTGTATAACCCCATCATTGATTAGGTTTTTTCAAAAATGACTAAAAGTGTCATTAAATCATTAACTTATGTCTAGGGATACATAACCTAAAATAATGTTGTGGAAATAGTATTGGATCCCTAAGTGATATAATAGACAAACCAGGCATTTATCTGATAACATAGGCATGAGAAATTAGGGCCATAGCTTACTTAAAATTCCAGTAAACGCTTCCTTCAGGATCAGGAACTCCAGCTTCGTTAGTATTCTGATAACCTGGACTCCAGTTCTCTTTAAAAGTTTCCAAACTCAAGCCCGTTATTCCAACTGTTCCAAAAATTGCAAGAGAAGATAACTTTATTGATCCCTCCACCAAATAAATTCCAGAATGAGCAGAAAAAGGATAAAAGAATCAGCAGCACAAATATCTAATAAGAATTAAAGGCGAAAGCTACAAATATAAAAATGGCGACACACAAAATAAAGACAATCAAAGTTAACCTGACCTCATATCATAAGCAGACCATCTGCCTATTACGTAATTGATATTTGAATCATTAGCCAAAAATGCAACACATAACAATGAATGTAAACGTGTGTATATGAATATATGCAAGGCCGGCTCTAGAATATAAGACAAGTGAGGCAATTGCCTTAGGCCCCCAAGTATTAATATATATTTTTTTAAAACAAAATATAAAAGAGTACAGATGTAGTGCATCGCTTACAGGGAACGCCCTAACTAACCCTTGCCCACTTTTCACTGCATCCAAGGTTCAATGCAGCACATCACTAGTAGGGACACCCCAATGAGTATCTATAATGGATCCATACATAATAAAGAGACTAAGTGTACGTTTGAATACCGCTTATTTTGCTGAAAACTAAAAACAATAAATATATATATTCCGGTTACTGTTCACATGAACATTTCACTGTTCATGGGTTCATTTCCCATGAACAGTGCACTAGGCGCTAATCAAAAAAAACTTTTAAAAAAAAAAAAAAGCTGAAAAACCCCAAAACGTGAAACGCGGACGTGAAACTCACTGTACAAACGCACCCTAAGTTTTATGTTCAACAACTACCTACTGCAACCCTCCTTTTCTCAGACTTAGGATCGGCTATGACCAAAATATATGACACTAAAGCACAAACAGAATCAGAGTTACTACAGTAAATCTACAAGCAACATTTTGACTTGCACCAAGGAGGAGGCATGATGACAGATTCTCTTTCAAATTGCATCCACTTTGCTAGGGGTCATCTTGAATACTTCTAGACATTGATTTGGGCGAGGAGTAACCAAATAAGGACATGTAACAAAATTCTCCCAAAGCTACTTCAATGTGTCTATTGACGCTCTCAACTACAAGAGACACAGCATCGCTATCCTGTGCACAACAGTGTGATGTTGAATAATACACACACATGCATAAATATATATATATATATATGTATATGTATATATATAGTGTATATATGTGTGTGTGTGTGTGTGTGTGTGTGTGTGTGTGTGTGTAGAGAGAGAGAGAGAGAGAGAGAGAGAGAGAGAGAGAGAGAGCAAGTCCCAAATTGAAAAACATAAAAAATACACTCACCTGCAGGATCATCCTTCCTTGTCAAAAAGACCCCTATGAATATGCAGAATAGGGAGAATAGAACAGGTATAAGGAAAGCAGGTGCAACCCGATTGATCATTTTTACGCCACCAAACACAATAAAGCATAGGACAATAGTCACAACAATCCCATATACTTGCAGGTCATGTGGACTCGGACTTTCTACCCGCTCAAATGTTGTCACATTAACATTTGTGATAGTCTCTGCATTAACAACAAGAAAACTATAAATATTACAAGATACAATTTTAATATCTTTAAACGGTACATTTGCTTATTTCTGCAATAAAAACAACTGCCAGCCATTTAACTATAGAGAGTGTGACCGGGATTAAGTATACAGAGTGCAACTGCGAACCTCAGAGAAAGCAAACATAATGGATAGTCATATAGAATAACCATAAAAGCTTTTGTACATTCACACAGAAAAAAATGTGGCGGGTGCATTCTATTATTATTCGTTTTTAAAGATGCTACATTTTTTATTGTTTTAGGGAAGCAAGGTGAACACGTGCAAAAGAGAAGGAAGAATTACAATATGCGCCTATTATGAAAGATCTTCCATGTCCTACATCAAATGTCAAAATTCTGTGACAGTTCAAATAGCACAACCACTTACGTGATAGGAAATTCTTTTCATCTGTCAAGGTGAAGACTGGTTTTTTTTTTTTTTTTTTTTTTCAAATGAGAAGATGACGCTGTATTCAAAACTATTACTATATCATCAACACAACTCTTACTATTTTTATATAAGTAAAGACCTTAAAATAATGACGCCACATCAGCTATGTATTTATTTTTTGAGACAGTTAGAAAAAAAGACAATAATATGCTGCTAACCTCGCAGCTCAAACCCCTTCTCTCGTAATCCCCCAAGCACTTTGTGCATGGAGAGGTGCCAATTGAGCTACAAGGCTCTTGGCATCAACACAACTTTTACTATATCTCTGCTATTAGTCCAATGAGCTCGAGCTCAACTAGCACCTCTTCCTCTTGCAAGTGCTAGGTGGAAAGTGAGGTCGTGCACTCAAGACCCATTGGGTCGTGTGTAAGTTACCAATTAAAAAAATAATACTAATAATAATAAATAATTAATTAAAAAAAAAAACGTATATCTCTGCAATTAAAGAAATGCTAGACCACACACGAATTTACACCAAACTTGGCATCAGGCCAGACGGTCAGAGTTGCAATGACAGTACAAATACCACACAGCTATTAGAAAACCGAAGTGCAAACCATCAAGTGTCAACAATTGGTAGGCTAGTGTTATCTAAAAAAAGATGTAGTCAACTAGCAAAATCTCATTGTAACCTCTAAAAATCCCAGCAGCTGGCACAGCTTTCAGAAAGGTTTCTACAGCTCCCAACACATACCTAGAACCAGAAGCACATGAAAATGCAAAGTTAACAAAAGTAATGTTTTCATATCATAAATCAAGCAAAATATAGAGAACACATTAATGGCATGCCTAAAGACTATCCTTGTTAAGGACCTCAACCATATATTATGTCATTATCGCATCTAAGTTCATAAAATACACTTACAAGGCTCCAGCAATTGCATTCCCAAGGAAAAAACATAGTCCAATGCTAACTCCAACCTCTGGACCAAGGGCACGACCAATGAGATAGTATGGTCCCCCACCCTAGAAGCAAAGTAAATTTCTTTTATAAGTAATAAAAGTTCTATTGAAAAAGAAAAGAGGGTAAAGGCCTAGTACATGGGAAGTATACAAGAGCAACACATATATAAACAAAAATTACAAAGATCTAAAAATTCCAAAAACGAGGAACAAGCAAAACCCTTCAGGAATATTTTACTATTAATTCCAACATGATCTCTTTGGTGAAATCGACAGGAGAAAAGTTTAATATGAATAGTCATTCCAGAGGTGAGATTTGCAATAAACGACATAATACAGCAGAACACTTGAACAATAACGTATAGAATTATAAACCCAAATATGTGCAAAAACACTGTGAATATCTCATGTGTGTGTGTGTGTGTATTGCATCAACACTGATCATCTAATCCACAGGTTTTAAAAACTTTGTACCAATCTGCACTAATGTATCCCAGTACAAAATAAAACACATTAAAGAATAAATGTGTTTTCCCTCATCAAAAATGTCCCCAATGAATAATGATCTTAGGACCAAATAGCATCCCCTCTCTCCATAAATAAGCAGTGAATGCCAGTTCAATCCCACATGAGTGTGAGTTATATTTGACGATCAGGGAGAGAGAGAGAGAGAGAGAGAGAGAGAAGTCCCTCAATTCCCTCACAAATTTACACCAAGAAATAATAACCTACCCAATTTCTTCTTGACTGACAAAAAATAACATATTAATAACCACCAGGTAAGATATAGAAAAGTACTTGCAGATAATTTGTCAACACTGACATCCCAGGAATAACACCTGCTCCTCTCAAGCATGATCAATTAATAAATTTGGAATAGCTAGTGGTTTTTGCTTTTATTGACATTCATTATCTTCACCCCAGAGGCAAAAAGAGGCAAGCATATCTGGAAAAGTAGCAAGTAGATTGCAAACATTATCTACCTTCATCGCACCATTAGTTGCAATAGCACTCAGTGATATTCCTGTCAGAAAAGTACACAAACCACAAAAAGACACCAGCAACAATGACTCGCCGATGCCAGCCATACCAACAATCCTGCAATGCTCATAATTTGAAAAAAGAAATCACTGACAAAATAGTTGGTCAAACAAGAAAGGCAACACATTGAATTCAATCATGTACCAAAAACAGAAAGATCAACAGTTTTATTTTTTATAAGTAACAAACTTTTATTGAATTAGCAAAACTTCCAACTATACAAGGGGTATACAAAGAAAGATCAACATCAACATCTCAAAGAACAAAACTCTAACAAATCTAAAAAGGAAACACAAGGGAAAGCTTGGAGAGCTCTAGCCCATTCCAGCAAAGAAGAAAAGAAAAAGGATTCACGCTCAATGAGAGACCGCTCAACATCCTCAAAATTTCTAGCATTTCTCTCCCTCAAAATACACCACATTAAGCAATGTAGCACAATCTCCCAAATTGCAACATTATGGTGTCGACCAAAACTGCCTTTTCTTTCTATAATAGTAAACTTCATTATAGGTTTTTTTTTTTTAAATTATATTATAGGTGTGCCTCCTTCCTGTTATTTAGTCCATAAAATAGATGGGGAAATTTTGTTTTTCTTAACAATAAAGTTTACACCTTACAGTCAACTTGACAAAAACAAATAGCACTCATCTTTGTGGTCTACACAGATAAAGAGCCTCTAGAATTATTTATTTTCCCAGTCTACTTTGTTTTCTCTTCAAAATCTTGAAACTCCCAAAATTCTGCATACTATGGGGCCCTCACCTATATCCTGAATTTAATAAGATTACATCCCTTAACAAGGATGTTGAATAGCTTCCACCCTTTCATCCACCTATTTTTCTAGGTTATCCCTCCCCACCCTTCATAAGCCTTTTTTATTCATACACTAGTCCATCCTTTTTCTATCTTTAATTATAATGAAGATCTTAAGCAGAGACTTCAAGTAGCTTGGTAAAAGATATAAGTATCTTATGTAATTCACGAGATTGATTGTATGGTCCCCTACTGTATACTTCCTGTATTCTTGGGTAACTCTATTTTTTTTTATATTAATGAAATTTTACATTACTTATACGCGCACACACACACACACAAATAAAAAAAAAAAGAAGAAGAAGAAGAAGAAGAAGATATATCTTCCCTTTAAGAACTATAATTTATTAGTTTAAGCTCACATGCACCTAGAAAGTAAAAATCAATTATCAAGCAATGATATGTAAGGTTAATTCTGATTATATATCAAACATGATCTACTTAAATACAAGATCACACGGTAGCCTACTGCATGAAGCATAGAATCACAAAATTCTCCTTACATCTTTCTTCATAAAAAGTCAAATCAATAAGGAAAAATGGCAGTTTTGCCACTATCTGTTGTTTTATATGTTAGAATTATAGTCAAATGATTAAATTTACAATTTCCTAATAGCTTAACAACCTGGAACAATTAGTAACTTAACATGGTATCAAAGCATGAGTTCCTAAGTTCAATCCATGTCTCCACTCTATCTCCCATTTAAAATTGTTAAAAATCTCACATGTTGGGCCTCAATTATCAAGGGGGAGTTTGGGCCCAAACATTAGGGGATTGTTAGAATCATGATTAAATGATTACATTCACAATTTCAGTCCCACATTTTAACTGGCTAATTTCCAACTTTGGCTAAATGGAAAGAACCTGGCATGCCAATCATGACTGATTATGGTGGTGCTGGTGGCAGGCATTTGATTTGGGGGGGGTGGGGGGGGGGGGGGGGGGGGGGGGGGGGGGGGGGGGGGGGGGGGGGGTGGGTGGCTGAAGAGTGATCGCGGTTGAGTCTAATCTACATTTCATGATTTTGCTTATGTCGATGTAAGTATGTATAAACTTTTTTCTATAAATATGCCCCCATCTAGTGTGTGTGTGTGTGTGTGTGTGTGTGTAGATAACTATGCACACACAGACACACACGACATGAGGACATACACGATGTCTCTTTTTTTAACTATTTAAAAATAATTGAAAATTACTACAGTTACAAACATAAAAGATAAAAGAAGTTAAATGAATAAATTTGGTAAATTAGTTGCAGGAGAGAAATTGAAAATGAAGAAAGGAGCACAAGGAAATTAAAGAAGAAAATGGCAGGGAACATGGGTTGGAAGTTGATGACGGTGGTTTAGTTTTTTTTTTTTTCTTTGATAAGCAATAAGATATTTATTGAGAGAACTGGACAAAAAATGGTATTCTTGATTTTTCTGACTAAATAAGCCTTAGATGTTTATCTCTGCTCTTCTACTAGTAATTTTTTTATGGTTAATTTGGATATTCATAAGATGACACAAAAGGAGAGAATACCCTTTCTATTTGTGCGTGTATGTGGATGGACACACACAGTATGACCATCTGAACGTGTGTGTGAGTGTATGTATTTTATATATATAAAGACGCCATGAAGATCTCTTTTCTTCTCAGTCAGATTCTATGCAGGTACTCTAAACCCTAAAGTTTTATTTATTGCTTCTTTAAAGCCATTGCCCATACTACTCTCTCTCTCTCTCTCTCTCTCTCTCTCTCTCTCTCTCTCTCTCTCTCTCTCTCTATATATATATATATATACACACACACACACACACACACAAGAAACTATGATAGAACAGTGCTTCATCAAAGTTGATGGGGTCTCATCCATCTTTGTGTATAATGGCGAATTTTTTGCAATTCAAACCATTCAATAGGTTAAGCATCTCTTAGACAGTAGATAACTAGTGACAATTATAAGACGTTACTAAAAGCTAAACAGGATTTTTTTTTTCTCATATATGCAATATATTCACCTAAGTGCTCCAAAAGTGGGAAGCAGTATCACATTATCTTATTATAGAAGCACACCCACACAATATAAATGAACATATAGGTCACTTCATTGATCTAAGCCAAATTTGGCAACTATCTACTGTCATGCTTATAGATTTGGCACCTCCTGGTCCTTCAACCCCAACTATTGAATTAACAAGAAACAACATATTTTTGAACGGTTTAGATCTATAAATAATATGATTATTATACGTAAAATAGGGTGAGACCCCATCAATTAATATATACATATGTAACCAATGAGCTCTTCTCCAATGGCACCTATTCCCCTTATAAGAGCAATATGGAGGTGGGGATGCAGAACCCACCAGTTGTGTGTGAATATGTATGTATCGAGTGTTATGAAACTAACTAGTCTTAGCAGGAACTCCAGCAACATTGCTTACCATGAAAATCGGATGTAGTAGATAATTCCCAATATGTTTTGCAAGCACGGGACAAATACACCCATCAGAGTACCAAATTTGAGATCAGCAGGCTGCATATGATAGCACATCAAAAGACCAAATAAAAAGCATCAGAAATATAGTACAGCGAGTGCCCAAGGTCAATGAACCAGAGATAAATCTGATACAATATTCAATCACAAACAGTTTTCAAGCAAAGCAATAGGTTACATCTAGCATAGAAGGAAACAAGTCAAAAGAAACATATAAAAAGGCAAATACGCACCTGATTCACACCTCTAAATTCAATCTTTAAAAATAATTTGGCATAGTTTCCCTCAGTAAATAAGGCTCTATTAAACATAAAATCCAGGAAAGAAAGACCAGTTCTTAAGATTTTAACAAACAATATCACACTTTCTTCAATTAAAACCACAAATAAGAACCTAGATTCTTAAATCTCCATTTTGTTAACATACAAAGCAAGAATGTTATCTGCATTGTTGTTTCATCCATTCTTATGCTGTGATTTCAAATTATAATTTTCTATCAAAACAAAGCATAACACAACAAACAGCGGGGGGGAAAATTATGCAAGGAAACAGCATAAATGCTCAAGAAACTAGCATATACCTTTGGCCGCCCAAGAGTAATGGAGACATCGTCACCATCTCTAGGACTAGAAGGTGCAGGAACCTGCTCCCCTGTCATACTGGAATATATAAACTGAATTTTGAGAAAAAGAAGATGGATTAAGTTCAGAAACAATAAGAGCAAAAGCAAAGCAACCTACCTCTTGAGACCAAGAATGTTAACAAGAGAATCAAAACCGAACAATTCCAATTTGGATTCTCCCGAGGGACCATTGGCTTGTTCATGTACCGGCAAGGATCCTCCATTACTATCAGCACCCATATTAGCCTGTTTGCCTACTTTGATTTTTCTGAAACAAACAATATAAAATGTGCTATCTTATCTGAAAATGTAGATAAAAAATCAGACTTCACTACTTAAAATGCTTGTCCAGTGAAAAATATGTGCAAAAACTCAATTAAGAACTTGATTACTCTAACATGCACTATGAACAGACAAAAAAAAAAATCAAAGTTTAGACTCATAAAAAGTTCAAAAAATCATCCAAACAAATATCATTTTGTTCTAAAAAATTCTTATTAATCCATTCCTAACACGATGCTTTCTTTTGGGAAAAAAATAAAAAAATAAAAAAAAATTAAGCACAACCTAAACAAATTCACGTCACGTAGCCTGATTTCTATGTATCCAAAAAATATCAAAGAGATTGTGTATTATGCTCTTTGTGCTCTCTTATCTCAAAATGTAGATCAAAAATCTAACTTTCACTACTTGATAGGCTAGTCCAGTAAAGAAAATTTGCAAAAACTCAATTAAGAACATGATTACTCTAACACACACTATGAACAGTCAAATAAGTAATCAGAGTTTAGATTTATAAAAAGTTCAAAGCTCATCCAAAAAAATAACACTTCTTTCTAAAAACTTCTTAATCCATTCCTAAACAAGGTGCTTTCTTTACTATATCTAAGCAAAGCCTAACCAAATTCACGTCACCTAACCCGATTCGTATGTATCCAAAAAATATCGAAGAGATTGGCTATTAAGCTCTTTGTGCTCGCTTATCTCAAAATGTAGATCAAAAATCTGACTTTCACTACTTGATAGGCTCGTCCAGTGAAGAAAATATGAAAAAACTCAATTAAGAACATGACTACTCTAACATCCACTACAAACAGCTGAAAAGGTAATCAGAGTGTAGATTTATATAAAGTTCAAAAACTCATCCAAAAAAATAACATTTTGTTCTGAAAACCTCTTATTAATCCATTCCTATAATTTAAGCACAACCTAACAAAATTCACGTCACTGATTTCTATGTACCCGAAAAGATATCAAAGAGATCAGATATTAAGATCTTTGTGCTCTCTTATCTCAAAATTCAGACAAAAAATCCAACTTCACTACTCAATAGACTCGTCCAGTAAAGAACATGATCACTCTAAGTCGTGCTACGAACAGCCAAATGAATAACCACAAAGTTAAGATTTGTTAAAAAGTTCCAAAAAAAAAAAAAAAAACTATCTCAAAATGTATATCGAAAAAATTCCGACTTTGACTACTTTAACATGCTCCTCCAGTAAAGAAAATGTGCAAGAACTCAATTAAGAGCATGATTATTCTAACATACACTATGAACAGCCAAATTTATAAGTAATCAGATTTTAGATTTGGAAAGTCCAAAAACTCATCCTAACAAAAATAACATTTTCTTGTTCATTAATCCAATCCTCCTATTCTTGATCCAAAACAGATTGTAAAGCACTGAAAAAAGAGATTGTAAAGTTGCTTCGAACTCCCATCACACATTCACAGTTCCACAAACCATTCAAATCAACAACAACAACAAATCCAATTCTAGAGAGAGAGAGAGAGAGAGAGAGTACTGGAGAGAAGCTCGGTGATTGTCGGAGGAGGAAGAAGAAGATCCAGGATCGATTGAAGACATTTGGAGCACAGCGCGATCATTGGCAACGACAGGTCGGTACTTGCGAGCGCCAATACGGCCCGGGAATTCTTCCTCCGCGCTCTCTATATCGCCATTGTCCATTTCCTTCGGATCTAAAAATAATGAATCCAAACTCTATTACAATAATACTAGTCAAAATTACTGAATTTAGATCCAATATTACGAATCAGAGAGAGAAAGAGAGAGAGATCTAAACTAAGACCACCAATTTGAAAGAGAATATACGAGAACGAGAAAGAGAGACGTAATGGAATTGAAATTGGATTGGATTAATAGTCAGATGTGGAAAAAAGAAACGTTTTTTCTTTTTTCTTTTTTTTGTTTGATTTGGAATGTTACCTCTTTCATTTGTTTATTTTATATTTATATATTTTAATCCCCAAAAAAAAAAAAAAAGGAAGAAGGTTTTTTTTTTTCTTTTCTTTTTTTTCTGGCTGATATTTCGGTTCTAGTAGTGTTGGTTACTTGTTACTTCAGTTGTTACTTGTTAGTGCACTCTTTTTTTTTTTTTTTTTGAGAATCTTTTTTCATTTCTCATTTTGTTAACCACGTTTTTTTAAAATTCCTTTTATTAGTAAGTAATTTAATTAGCGGGTAAAATTTGGCTAATAAGTTGGCCTTGCTCAAAAAATTAGTATGGTTACATATTTTTAAAATTTAATAGTTAAATTATATGACCTTAATGCAAGTATTAAATTTAATGTTAATCGAATGTTATTTACTATTCGATTCATAAACTTATTTTTTATGCATAATTTTATATGACAAAAACTTGAAATTTAAACATTTGATTGATAACATAATTATTGATTTTCTATAAATTTTACAAGTATAGAAAATATAAGAAGAAAATGTAATTTAATAGTAAATTTGTCAAAATTTACATTCAATAAAAATATATTGAGTAGAATTGTAACCTTACATTATAATCAAGTTTGTTACCAAATTTTAACCTTTTTAACTACCTTTTTTTTATTGACTACCTAATTAAATGAATATTTAGTTTTAGTTTTTGATAGATACAATATAATTTTAACCTAAATGAACATTTAGTTTTACTACAATGGTCTACGGTACGATGACAACATATAATCTTTTTTTGGTAAACAAAGGATATATGATTTATTAGCTATTAATAAGTTTGTTACATGAGTGCTCAACCATATTAAGGGCCAGCCAACATTCCACCAAATCTAGTGATTTAACAAAAGGTACGTGCTTAGATAACAAAGTAATTCCTAGATTAGTAAGTGCATCAACATGCTTATTAGCTTCATAGTAGACATACCTAATTTGCTTGTTAACTACAGCATATAGTTTGTTTTTCCAAAATTTAAATTTTAGGTAAATTTTGTTTAAATAATCAAGAAATCTTTTTTTTTAAGGTAAAACTGAAGACCAAAAAATTCTTAAGAAAATTAGGGATATTATAACCCATTGTATTCATTTTACAAAGTTTTGGTTTTTTAGTGGCATTTTAATTTTTTTAGTTATTAATTAAAAGCATTTAGCTGTTTTTATACATTTTTAAGTTAGGAAGGAAAATTCTAAATATAGCGATCCAAGTTTCTGATAGCCAACTATAGACATTTACGTTGAAAATACTTAATTACATCATTTAGTATTTATGTTTATATGTTTTAGTGCAATGATCACTTACTAATTTGATGAAATTAATAATTGAAAACTTTCTCAACTTTAAAAAGGAGGTATGCAAACATTGATCATAAAAGAGGCATGCCAACTTCTTTGACATTGAATACGGTCGTTGCAGAGGTAGAGTTACTTTAATGCATAAATTTGTGAGGTTTATTTAATGTTTATCATTTTAAGAAAATAATATTTACAAAAATATGTTAATAACACGGGAGAGAATATGTAACATTGATCGTAAGTCTTGTCTTTCCACTTTTTCTTTTCTCACCCCCTGTGTTCTATCCATGTCATTTATTATTAAAAAAAAAAAACATAGGAGAGAATATATAAGACTATTCTACAAAATTATTTAGTTCTAGAATTCAAGGGGTATTGATTAAAAAAATAAAATTCAAAGGGTATTTGCATGTTGAATAAGTCTGTTATGCTTCCAATAACAGCATGCAATTCTTCTTCTTTTTTCTTTCTACTCTCTCTTTTTTCTTTGTCTTTTTTGGGTTTTTTTTTGCTTCCCATCACAATAAAGGAAATTCGCAACTTTGTGGTTTAATAAGCAATAGATGAATTTCTGTTTTGATTTTGTTATTATATCATTGTAACTTCACGTGTTAGAGCATCAGTAGTAGATGTGGTAAATGTGCCAAATGCCACAAATTTGGCACATTTACCACATCAAATGCAAAAACAGAGTACCATCAAACGTTGCAAGTGTTGCATAATTTTAACATTCCCTCAGTTCCGTGGAATTTGATGAAATACGGAGAGATTTGTATAATTTTTATTATTTTTTTATTTGAAGTTTCTCTCTCCTCTCTTTTTTTAATCCTTTTTTTTTGCTCTTCCCTCACAATCTTCTCTCTCACTCTCTCTCTCCCAACCGGTTCTGACTCTCCAGTTCAGATCAAAGAAGATCCTCCCTCAACCTCAAGCGTCTTACTCTCTATACTCCGTCAATCGAGACTCCTCCCTGACCATATCAAGGTCTTGCGATCAGATTACGGTCTTGCTTTTCCCTCCGTTGGCTACGAGACTTCCACGAGTCTCAGATTAGTCGGCGATCTCAGCTGGTACCTCCCTTCTAATCTCAGTCTCAATCGACGATCTCCCTCCTCCCTGCTGATCTTGGTCTCAACGCCTCACTTTCCAGTCCTCGCCACCGATCTCGGTCTGTTTAAGCTCATCGCCGATAATTTGCTGATGTTGTTGGTTTGTTGCTGTTGTTGGTGTTGGTTTGTTGATCGGCGTTGATGTTGTTATTGCTGCCGGTGTTGGTTTGTTGAACGGAGAAAATATATTATTTTAATTTGTAATAAATATTATTTTAATGTATAGAATTGAAAGATAAAACATCTGATAAATGTGATGTTGTAAAATGACGTGGTAAAATAATAAATTGGGCCTAAGCCTTTATAGTACATTAAAATAAGCAATAGATGAATTTCTGTTTTGATTTTGTTATTATATCATTGTAACTTCACATGTTAGGGTACTAAGTTGTGCGTGTAAAATACAAAACCCCAAAAAAAAAAAAATTAATAGTATTTTTAATTGATTTTGGGCCACCATTAACTTGTATTAAATGGTCCGATTTTGGACAAAGCCTTTACTTCAGGCCCAAAAAGGGGAAATGGCATTCCCGTTGCTTATTCATTAAGTCAAGATGCTAACGCAGTGTTAGGGTTGTCTGATAGAGTTAAATTTAAAAAAAAAATAAATAAATTCTTTTATTATTATTACAATAAATTAGGTTGGGAAATTTGAATCCAAATTCTCCCAAACCAGAAAATAGTATTTGAGTTACTAGCTCTGGTGCAAAGAATTAATGAGGAATTATTAATGCAAAGATATCAACATGAGACCAACAACTTGATTAATTATTATAGCTTTTTAATTTTTTTTTAGTTTTTAACTTGTTATTATGAATCATATCATATAATATTGGGGGTTGAATCTCCATTTACACCAAAAACTGATTGGTGTATTGATTTGATGATAAAGAGCTATCATCAAGAGTGGACGTCATAGGTCGAAAATTTCTCAAAAAAAATATCATATAATATTGGGCATTTATGTATTAAAAGTTGCTTTCTCTCTCTTCTTTTTTTTTTTTTTTTTTTTTTTTCCTTTGTATAGTTAGATGGGGAAGAGGATTAACCACAAATACAAGGCACCAAAGATAATAACATTGTTTTAAAAATTGGACTGGATGGCTGGTCTGACCGGTTCAATCGAAAATCGAGAGCCAATCAGTCCGATAAAAACTCCTAAAACCGATGAAAACTGGTCAAAAACTGTATTGAACCGAAAATTTTGAAAAAACGGTTTAGCTCTCAGTTTGGTTTTTAAAACCATGGATAATACCATTACGATTAGGCTAGTCTACCACTTAAACAGTTAAAACCAAGTTGGATTTTAAATTTTGTGATTTTAACATGGTGATTAAAAAATATATTAAAACAAAAACGTATAGCAAGTCTACTTTAAAACCCACCTCCTATAGGGGTGCCACCATATCATTGCCAAAAAATATAAATAAATAAATAACATAAGTGTTTACCATATATAAGAAATATATATATATATATATATATATATGTATGTATATAAGAAAAAAAGAGTTAACCAGATAACTTGTAAATAAGTAAGATTTTTTTTTTTTTTTTTACAACTTTTCCAACAACATAATGAACCAAACTTCAACATGCCACATTGAACTAATCCTAAACATCTAATACTTAACTTGTTTACAACCGCATATCTAATGACTAACACGACAGGCACATGTAGTTGCTCAAAGACAAAGTGTGAAATTGACGTCAAAATCCCTACAAAACAGAAAAAGTTGTTGTACCAAGCAAAAGATATAAAACTAGTTCAAAATATGAAGAAAAAACACAAAGTGCGCAATAATTGTAAGAATTACATATTACAATTTCTTCCATTCGTCTCCATTACACTGGGTTTAACAATGGAAAAACTAAAAGAAAACATGTAGTAGGGAGATGAAATCTATGTTCTAACTTAAAAAATAAAAAATAAAAACACCTAACCCTTTTGGGCCAACTTTAGAGTTGTTTTCATTTTGGTCCTTTAAGCTTGAGATTTATCATTTTGATCTATCAAGTTTGATTCTGTTTTCAATATGGTCATCTATCCATGTCCGTGACTAATCTAGCCATCAAGAGAGAAAAATAAAGAAACGACCTAGTTTTTTGGGCACTTGATGGCCTGATCATGAAGATGGACGAAAGGACCATTTTGAAAACAGAATCAAACTTGGTGGACTAAAATAAAAAATTTCAAACTTGAGGGACCAAAATGACCCAAACTTTAAGGGTCAAAAGTGTAAACTACAAATGAAATAAAGGAAATACTGCAAAATAATGAACAATTAAGAAAAGTTTTATTCAATATGAGATGACTTTTTCTTGTGCTTTCCATGCATGTCCTTCAACTTCTCAACCTTCCCAACACCATTACCATTATTCTGGTTGCTGACAGATTCAGCTTGAGCACTGCACATCTGAGACTTTAACTTAAACCCAAATTTCTTCGACACATTCCCCCATGTGCTAGAACCCTTTACACGACCCAACTTCTCAATCTCTTGCCTCATGCTTGAGCATTCCTTCTCAAGCTCAGATACTCGCATCCTCATGTTATCCATCCCAACCTTCAAAACCTGATTCTCCCTCACAGCTGTAGCCCATCCTCCTCCCTCATTCGATCCGGCAATCCCACTTCTTAACTGTCTTGATCCATCAAGATTATCGGAAACAAGAAAGCAGCCAGCAATGGAAGTCCTAAGCTGAAGCTGCTCAAAGAAGAGAACTTGAACTACTATTCTAAGAGGAAGCCTCTCATTCTGTGCAGCATGGGTGCAAGCTTCTAAAGAAAGCTTCTGACAGTCCATCAGCCTGCAGAGTTGTTCTCTTTCGGACTCTGCCAACCATGGGTGCGACTGCAGTTTTAAAAACCACAGAGAAACCAAATAAGTACAAACTTAAACTGAAAATGTACCCAATCTAGTATGCCTTATCTTCTTTCTTTTCTCCCATGTTTTTAGGGGTCTATAATATGATTTCAGGTTTTGGTAAAACCAGTGCCCAACAGCAACAAACTTGAAGCTAATTGCTGTCAATAAGTGTTGAACATTAAAAAAGGTATAAAGGTTGAAATCAAGAACCAACTACAAAAACACAGGGACGCATTCTAATATAAGAAAGAAAGAAGAGAGACGGGAAGGGAAAAAGGAATTAGATCTCCAAAATCTTTTTCAAAGAAACCAATTCCTGTCAAAATTGTAACCTGACCCACCAAATTTGAATTAGGTGGTGATTCAGGGTGGATAAGGTCAACAGAAAAAACAGGATCAATATTAAGAGTAGTAATTTTGGGCTAGATGTGATATGATCTAACATGATTTCCAGTCCAACTATGTTGGATGCATGTCAAGGAATAACAAATTATCCGTGCTCAAGCTTTCCATGTGACAAGGAAATAATTAGTACCTTCAGATAAATGTCTATTGCACGATAAAGACCATCATCCAATGGCCTGGCATAGTCTGGAACTGCAGCAGCAAGAGCCTGAAATTTGGGCAGCTTCAAATTAACATCAGGGGCAACCTCTGCGAGGTACCCATCGATTAGCTTGGCTACCGTAGTGATGGGTGTCAATGAAGGTGACCCAATCAATTGGCCATCATCAATTGAGCAAGGAGAGGCTCCGCCTGAAACCTGATCCATTGCAAGGAAGTGTTCAAGAATTCGTTGCACACAGTCAACATTGTAAAGTGTTTCCATGGAATAAGAGAAGTTGGGCATCAACAGATCTTCCAGGTTAGCTTGATCAAGCTGCATCCCAATCCTTTTCTCGAAATTGGATATGGAAGAGGGGCTCACTCGGAGAATCAGGGCTGTTCGAAGCAAACCAAATAGGAACTTAGTTGGAACTAGGCCCTTCTGCATTGGAAGCAGCCTATCAATCTCTTCTAGGAAAAGCTTCTGATCTTCTTCTGATGGTGGAGCCCCCAAAGCCACTGGTGCCATACGGTTACTGGACTCACTGGCTCCCTGACGCCGAATCAATCCCGGTAGGTACTTTTTTGCATAGCAAGAGAGGGACCCAGCAATAATCTCCTGTTTGATGCCACGAGTTTCCATGACAGAAATCAACCTCTTATAGAGTGGCAAACTTAAAGCTGATACATCATCATGCCACCAATCAGAACTTATATTTTTTGGCCTAGCCCCTGTGCTTATCCCATTCCACAACACACTCCCCCCAGGGCTCTGCATGGGCCCACTATGCTCCATAACAGGCCACCCAAATAGATTTGGATCAGTACATGCCTTGGAAGCTAGTGACTCAATGCACCTTTTCGTAATGTTGAGTTCTTCAGCATAGGGGAGAACATCATCACAGCTTTGCAGTGCCTTCACTGAGTCTTTCCAGCTTCGAAGAACTACTTGATTCAGGAAGCCCTCTGTCTGAGTAATCAAATTGCCTTCGCCATACTCCTCTGTCATTTCAAGATGCTCAGCAGCACACCGGAGGTACACAACATTTGAGGATGTGAGTTCAAGTTTCACTCCATAGCAGAACTTGGCCACAAGTTCAAATGTTTTGGCCCCTCCAGGAATTTCAGGAAGGTTTATGGTGCATCCTTCTTCTACATCTTCAGATGCTTCTGCAATCAATTTTTCCATAATCCCACTTCTAGAGAGCAAAGGGAACTGCATTATTAATTACTAACAAGCGTAAGAAATCATAAATGGGAGTCTGTTCCCCTCACCTAAACACACAAGAATTATACCTTACAGGTGATATGAAACCAATACAAAATTTTCTGCAATTAATTATTACATAATTTACTGGACATGGTAAGCTGACTGTGAAGATAAAAATAAATATATAAAAAATAAACCGTAATTTAAGAATGTGCAATTTGTCAGAAGCTTTATATATGCTCATATGCTGATCTCTAGCTAGTTTGGCACGTGCAGATGTATCAACAGCCACCTTGAGCAAGAAATCAACAGAAAATTTCTGATAATGTAGCAGAAATGCAACTTACACGCAGAGAACAAGATGTGAGGTATTCATATGATGGAGGGGGAGGATGAGGAATTACTGACATCTAAACCTAATTTACACCAAAAGACTATTGGAAGGGTAATTGAAACTTGTTCAATGTTAATAGTCCTGGCAGGAAGAATCTGGCTATACAAGAAATCTAAACAATCATTTACCCAATGAACTGCCTCCATTGCATATAACAAATGATTACATAAGATTCTTGAAAAGTAGAACAAATTACTTCAAACAATTGTATATTTATTCATTGTAATTCTTTAGATGTACTTAATTACACACTTTGTGTATATGAAGTGTATCCATTTCATCAATAAACGAAAAGCAGTTGCATATATTCAAGTAAACTTCCACAAGAATATAAATCTTGAAAATAAGCACATATAAATATGGTAAAGACAAGGTACCTTGTGAAGATGAAAGGACATTTCCCCAACTTCAACAACAATATCACTAGGAAGCCCAGTTGTGCAGAACCTATAACATTACAATTTATGATAGGTCAAAACAAACATCAGGAAAAAAATTTACTAACATACTGCACACATGCACACATGTAAGGGAAGCAGCAATTTGTGATCAATAAGAGTACTTAGAGTATATCTCTTCAATTGAAAAAATGGAAAAAAAAAAAAAAAGACCTTGTTCATGAAGCAATCATCCCAGGTTGGTACTAGTGCACGTGGTGATATAGTCCTTAAAAGTATATTTCAGCAAACAATAAAAAATTATAAATTGGTCTCAATAATACCTTTGAAAGTTCAATAGTTACAATTGGGGAGGGGGGATTTGAACCCTTGGCGTCTCTATTAGAAGCACTAGAAAGTGCTAGTTAAGCTACAAGGCTCTTGGCTGATTTTGATAATACTATTTGAACAATGTGATGAATGGTCCTTAATTGAAGAAGCTATTATAAAATAGATGTTTCTGTCATAAAAGTTTAGTGTTTATAGATGCTAGAATCATATATACTACTACTTCTATATTCTGATTAATTCCACCATCAATAAAACATTAAAATGGGTAGAAAGCCATCTCAGATTCTTTCTTCCTCCACCTAGCAGACCACATGGGTTAAAGTTGTGTCTTTGTCATTGCCACAAGAAAATATGCAAAAATGACGCAAGTGCACATCTCTGATTATTCATGAAGCCATCTCGGATTATTTTTTCTGACCACTAGACATCTACAAAAGCCACATAAGCTCTGGCATGTAATACACCAAATGTGAGCCAATAGATGCTTCTACAAGAGAGCCATATCCACACCATATACTTATCAGATACCAATACTTTTTAGGTGCTCCCAAATACATATCTAACATGCCTTAACTATACCAAAAAATCCGAGACTATAAGTTGTATAGCTGCAAACATATCCAAGATCTTTAGCAACACATGCATGATTAATTTACCATAATATACAACTAATAGCCTTTTAGATGTTCAAAATCTTGTTATCTATATCCTTCTTGTCCATACATCACACATATCCCACATGCATATCCATCCTTCATAGCCAGTTGGTCTTGCATATGAGATGTACTAAGTCATATACTTAATGCAAGGAATTTCGTTGCTCTATTTATTTACATTCTTTGGCCAGATGTTTGGAAGAACTTACAGTTTTTAACATCCTTTAAGAACTATCTTCTTCCCTAACTACCCTCTTCCCTTAATCATAATAACTACGCTTAAGCTAAACAGTTCTTCTACGACCACAACTTTTGCCATAACTTGAAGTGGTTGATTGTGAGTGGTGAACAATCACTTTCACATGGACCCACCACTCACAATTGACAACGTCAGATTTATGATAAAAGTTATGGCACAAAAGTTGCATCCCTAGATTTTCTCTAAGATAAATTATGTTTACCACAAATGACCGTGGTCTTTACTGCTATCAGTTCATAAAACTTAAAGAGTTAAACAAAACTTCGCTTATATGCTGGGTTTGAATGTATTTTTTACAAAAAAAGTACAGTAAATTTGTTTAACATGAAAAGTTCCCCGATCCCAAGCCTCAACCATATGAGATCCAATGGATGATGTGCATATTAATAAAATGACAACCCATTTGATGAATGAGCTTAGTTTGAAGAGTTGGATCAAACAGCCCATAAGGATATCGGTGATGAACAAACAATGATAAGCAGTTGAAACTGTCCATCAGCTTTAGTAAGTGGTAAAAACTGTTTGTCACTCAGCTAGGAAGGACCATCTACATCAATTAGTTGAACCATTCCTCACGGTCAACCCATGCTAATTCTACCAAACTAAGCAAAATTGTAAACCAATCACCTATAGTCACTTTATCAAAGTACAATTTAGTCAACACAATATCTGCAATGCATGCACATCTTCCCAAGCAACCTTTTAACAAACAAAAATTTCAACTCAAAACCTTCAGTTTTCCTTACTGTACAAATGTGAGAGCTCAAAACTAAGACCCACAAGATTGTGAGTCATAAGGCCAAGCAGGACGAGCAAGCTTCCTTTGTCAAGGAAATACCACTTGTCGGTTCAGATCACAAAGTTCTATTACTGGAACTAAAAACAGCAAGATTTTGTAGTGGGTGAAACATCTCTAACAAGATAAAGTAAGCTAATTGTCTAGCGATGGAAGAGAGTAGACTTTTTGTCCAACAATATTAAGTTCAAACTCACCCAAAAAAGAAAAGAAAAAAAGAAAAAAGAAAGAAAGAAAGATGATGAAAATAGAAATAAGTCACTTCCAACAACCAAGAGATTTCATGTATGCATCATAGAAAGTGTAACATCACACTCACACACACAGACTGAATTACATACCAGGCCTGCCCTTGCCGTTGAAATGCATCAGTTTTGGATCCCAGTTTCATGCAAGCCATTTTCTCACTATACAAACACTTTAAAACTTCAACAACAGCGCTGAGCTTATGGGAAACCCAAAGATATCCTCCTCAGTAACCTCTATCTCAAACTGAAAAAACCGCTTTCACACCCAGCAAATCCTTTGCTCCAAAATAAGAGCAATCTTGACAGCAGAAACAAAAACCCAGTTGAGTTTTAACCTTAAAAAACCATGAACAAACAAACCCAAAATTCCCAAGCCAAGTCTCTCAGAAGTCAACCTAAAAATAAAAAATAAAAAAGCAGAACTACAATGCGGTTTCTTCTCTCACTTACCTGCTAAAAACAGAACTGAAAAATTGCAGAGAGTCCCACTAAATTTTCCAACAAAATTGCCCCAAATCCACCACTAGATTGAAAGAGTACAAACCATTTCTCTTCAGAAACCCATCAAAAAGGCCTAAAACAACTCCATTTACATTACCCACTTCCAAAAAAACAAAATAGCCCAAGAATCAAACCCCACAACTCCAAAATGAATCCCTCAACCAGACACCAAAATTAGGTCAACCCCTCCCTTCTGACCCCAATAAACCACCAAGCTCCAAGCCAAGCTGCTCCTGGACAAAAAAGAAAAGAAAAAATGAAACCCCAATATTACTATTCTTTTCTACCCTTAATTCTTAAAACCTCACCAACAAGATTCCAAATTTCAAACCCATAAGCAACACAAGGGACCAAAACCACTCAAACACCTTAAAGAAAAAAGTACAGGTGAGCAACTGTGTGTCAGTGTGCTGAAAATACAATAATGTCCCAAAGGGGGCCATCATCATTCATGCAAAGACCACAACATGGGTCTCTTCATTGATGGTGGCTCTGAAACCAATCCTCTCTCACTCCTCACTCCACACACGCACACACATGTGGGGTCCCTTGTTACTTCTTTTGCCTTAAAACACACTCATTACTTTTCTAGAATCTTTAAACAAACAAAGAAAACATTAGAAACAAAAACAGTAGTAATTAAGCAGGTTTGACCAAGATGGAATTTTGTATTCATTAGGGAGAATTTCATAGATTAATGACAAGCTTTCATGTAACAGCTATGTCTCTTCTCTTGTCCAACTAGGCCATGTGAGAAGGCGTTACTTATGGTTTACTTAAAATAATTAATCATTAAAAAAATTCAAGTCTAACTACTCTTTTTCTGTTGGCAAATATATTATATTAATCCATTAGTTAGACATTATCTCAACTATTATAGAAGTGTCAAAGTATTACGTTCACAATATTTTCTCATAACACTTTACAATAAATCATAAATGATAAATTATTGTGTTGTATTAGCAGATCTTATAACAATCTTTTGCAGCTTTTTGTTACATTTATTCTATTTTTTCAGCTTTTTGATAATTTTTAAGTAATTTTATATTTTTTTGGCAACTTTTTTAATAATTTTTTGTTATTTTTATTTAGTAAAATCCAATTTGTGAAACGTTAACAAGCACTGCACGTTGCTTGTTAATATTTTCTTAAATTATTATTAGTTTTAATTTAAATTCACTAATGAAATTGTTTTTTGTTTTCCTCAACAACAATCAACTACTTAAAATTTATTGCCAAAATGTTACCGAAAATATTATTACTCCCTCTATTATTATCTTTTTGGACGTGGGGAGATTAGTTTTGTATTAAAGTGTTTAATTTTGTGTTAAAATATTGAGTAATCAATTTTCCCATGTAATGTGTGGGGGCCCACTCCCTGTATTGATGGAGTACTGTAGGGATCACGGGTCGGTTACTAGCTTTTAAAGACTAGGGAAGGGTATTTTCGGAATGTTGTGTCTAAAACTGCCTTACATGCAGACAATCCAAGGGTATTTTAGGAATAGTAGGTCGGAACACAGAAACGACCTTTATAGTATCAAATCAAGTATCAAATTATTCTCGCATCCAAAAAAAAACTATCAATTATACGAGGGAAAGTATTTAGATTTGTTTGTGTTTGGTGGTCTAATAATGTGTGTCCTCTTTTCTAGGTTTTTTTATTATTATTATTTATTTTTGTTCTTATGAACAAAAAATTAGTAGACAAAGATCTAAATTGGCGTTTTCTATTTGGGCTTGATCATAGTACGTAGTACATTATTCGTTGAACCTAGGCTTATGGAAGCAAGGATTCAAATGAACTATAATTATGCATCTAGCCCCAACAAGAAAACCAATAAATATGAGTTGAGAGTAGGAGGTTTTTTCCTATGTGTTTTCTATGGTAGGATTTGAATATAGGACCTCCTCCTTTTTTCTAAGCTATGAAAGAAAAACTTTGGTGTCAAGAGAATTAATGAGTCATGCTATAAATATAAAAAAAATTTACATTCACTCAACAAAAAAATCTTATTACTGCTCATTCTTAGCATCATGACTAGAATAATATCATTTTTATGCTGAATAAATACTTATTCTATTTGAATTAATATCAATTATAACTAATCATCTCAACCACTGGGATCAAAATATCTTTAAAAATTAATGTTGAATTGACAGCCAACATTGAACTTGTAGAAATGAAAGGACAGGAGTCGGCATATACATGGAAATGTTAGTTATTAATTTTTATTTCAGATAGTATGATTTTTAAATTCATAAAACCCTTATTTATATATATATTTTTTTGGTAGCTGCTGTATTTGTAAATTTTCTTTATGCTTTTTTACAATCTAGCACGGATTACATTTTGTTGATGATGTTGACTTTGATTTAGAAATTTACGTAATGTCATTACTCATGACTCATGATACGTGATTACGACAAGTGAGAATACCCGAAGGTAAGGGCAACGAGGCTTGCAACTTTGAGCTTGGGTCTCGTTCTAGAGATTAAGATACATATAGAAGAGAGAACAATGGACAATCTCAAGGACTAAAGCGTTTTTAGTGTGCAAAGTGCTTAATATCTTGCTTGTTCTCAATTTGCTTCTGCTTAATTTGGCTGGTTCTTCGAATATGAATTATAATACTACGAACTTATAGAGAATTATTTAGTCTTTGGCGGTTCCAACTTCCGAATAAATTTAAGGTTTTTCTATGGAGGGCTTTGATTGATTCTTTAATTGCCAACTATGCAGAATTTGTATATGTATGTCCTTTGTGTTACTGTCAACAAGGTGAAGAGAGTACTTGAACTTCCCGTGCTTTGTGGTTCTGTCCAATGGAAAATGATGCTTGGTCTGTATGGTCAATTGCTTTACAGAAGAGTGGTCGTGATTAGGATGAGTTTAAAGATGTCTTCTCACAGTTGCTGCAATGGTTGGATAAAAAAAATCTTGCTAGTTTTGCAATTGTGTTTGGAACACATATGGTATCATATGAATTCTTTTGCCCATGGTCGTGTGGATGATGGAAGGCAACATTTGCTAGATATGTATCTTGAATCTTTTGAATACACGCGAGAGCGCGCACGCGCGCGCGCACACACACACACATATATATATATATATATATATTTATATCCTTTCTTGATGATTGTATGAATTGATTTTACTTTTTGAAATAAAATAAAAAATAAAACATTTTAGTGGGAATTACATATCAACTTATATGTCTTTAAAGCCAATTACTAATGATGTATTTTTTAAGGACAAAATTTGTCTCCAAACTAACTGATAATATATTTCTTAAGGACAAGGTTTGAATTTTAAAAAATTAATTGTTGGATTTTATATTCTTAATATGCATATCAAATATTATTTAAATAGGATGTTATTTACTATATGATCAATAAATTTGTATTTTATGCATAATTTAATACCTCAAAAACTTTAAATTTAAATATTTGATTGACAACATAGTTATTGATATTTAATCTTTTTGAAATTTTGCAAGCATAAATGATATAATAAAAAAATGCAATCCAATAATAATATTTTCAAATTTTACATCCAAAAAAAATGATATTAGAAGAGTTTGAATGATTTCTCTTTAAACTAGTATGGAGAGAAACGTTTTCCTTTAATAAGCAATTCAAATTTACTTTTGGCTAACATCACAAATGACACCCTCTAACTTTGATTGACCAAAATTTAATTCAACCATCAAACTTCACTCTCATCCAATTAAGTCATTGAAGTTTCAAATTTAGTCAATTAAGGCATCTCTGTCTTTCTCACATTCAATCCCCTAACTATAACCACATAGGTGTATTTTGTAACTTTAGTATTGGCATGAGAAAGTTTGACTGGATAAGTATATTTTATACCTAATATTTTGGTTTTGGCATAAAGGTTCTAAATATTCCCTATTATGTGTATAGCATCATAGCAAATATAATTTCATTCCATCTAGCATATATGGAATGAGTTTTAAAAGTTATTTAATTTTTTTCATATGTTTAAAATTCAAGTTTATGTTTAAGTACAAATTTATGTTATAAAATTTTTGTCAAATTGTTGAGGTACAAATTTTCGGACCTTAATTGCTTTAGCCCACTCCTTAAAAAATATCCACATAGGCCCATAAACCATTTAGAGGCCACATAAATATTTCCTACATGCTACCCAAATACTCTCTATATTATTGACCAACTTGGGCTCCCACAAATATTCCCTATATAAGCCCCATAAATTACCTTGGGCCCTCTCATAAATACTACCCATTATATTCCACATATTATCTAACTTAGATTTTCACAAAAATGCTCATCACATTACTACCAAAATTGGGCCACAAAATCATACTTTATCAACAAACAAAAAAAAAACTCAAAATCATTTAATTTGTGGGCAAAACTCAAAAAGCCCAACAAAACCCTTTACAAAGCTCATTGCTACACGGCATTTTTACAAAGCCTATTGCTACACGGCCCCTCTAAAGCCCATTGCTACGCGGCACCTTTATAAAGCCTATTGCTACACAGCACCTTTACAAAGCCCATTGTTACACGGCACCTTTACAAAGCCTATTGCTACAGTGCATCTTTACAAAGCCCGTTACTACATGGCATCTTTACAAAGCCCACTACTACACCGCATCTTTACAAAACCCGTTACTACATGGCATCTTTACAAAGCCCGTTGCTACACAGTACGTTTACAAAGCCCGCTACTACATTGCATCTTTACAAAGCCCATTGCTACACGGTATCCTTACAAAGCCCACTACTACACGGCACCTTTACAAAGCCCGTTACTACATGACATTTTTACAAAGCCCATTACTATACTGCACCTCTAAAGCCCGTTACTACACAGCACCCTTACAAATCCTGTTGCTACATGACATCTTTACAAAGCTCATTGCTACACGGCACCTCTAAAGCCCGTTGCTACATAGCACCTTTAAAGCCCGCTGCTACATAGCACCTTTAAAGCCCGCTGCTACATTGCATCTTTACAAAACTCATTGCTATACGACACCTTTACAAAACCCGTTGCTACGCGATACCTCTAAAGTTTGTTGCTACACGACACTCTTACAAAGCCTGTTGCTATACGACATCCTTTACAAAACCCGTTGCTACACGGCATTCTTACTAAATCCATTGTTACATGGCAATATTTTTACAAAATCTAAAACTATTTTACAAAACCCAAAAGTTATTTTGACACCTATTTTACAAAGCCCAAAAAGCCATTTTGGCACCTATTTCATAATGCCCAAAAATTATTTTGGCAACTATTTCATAAAGCCCAAAAACTATTTTGGGAACTATTTCATAAAGCCCAAATATTATTTTGGGAACTATTTCAAAAAGCCCAATATTATTTTGTCAAGTATTTCTAAAAGCCAAATACTATTTTGGCAACTTTTTCTAAAAGTTCAATATTACTTTGGCACCAACTTACAAAGGCCCAATATTATCTTGGCACATATTTACAAAGCCCAACTACCATTTTGGAAAAAATAATCACCTTATGCTTAAAGCCCAAAATTAATCCTTGGCAAAAACATATTTTCACATGCAAAATCCCTAACTCATGGGAAATACAATTACTCATTCTAAAAAACACTTATAAAATTTATGAAAGCTCATGTATATCACCCATGACAAAACTCTTCATTTTTTAGGAATAACAGGCCCAAAGAAGCCCAAGTACAAAGCCCAGCTAACCCAGCCCAGCTCACATACAAATCCCAATAGTTGAAACTCAAGTGAGCTGACTAGCCAAGTTTCAGCACAACCTGACAGCTGGGGCCCATTGCTATCAGCTCCAACTTGTCCAATCAGATCAAAAGTGGACACGTGTCCAGCAGGAGTTAAACCCTTCTTTGACAAGCTGAATTCCCATCATTTCTCATGTGACACAAAATTGATGAGACATGACATAAAGTTGGGAAGCATTCAGCTAGCTATCTCTCCGTTCTTCTCCAACCTATTCAGTCAAGGGCAGAGGGCAGCCATAACCAGACCATGAAGGCTCCTGCAACAACTTGAAAATGGCTCATTATCTTGCCAAAAATGTGTATTTTTTGGTTTATGGACCAAGCACATGAACCTAAATGACGAAACTTAGGAAAATGTGGTTTGAAGTGCACCAAAGGGATCCCAGTAGAGTTCCCAGCAAAGGGCTCCAAGATTGACACCTAACTTTGGATGATACAATTTGCCATAGGGAGCTATGATTCTAGTAGTAGCAAAACCAAGATCATTAGCCTAACCTATTCCTTAATCCCATTTGTTGAGGACAAATCAGTATTTAAAACCAAGTTAGAACCCCAGCTGTAATTACCCAAAATAGTAAGAACATTCTAAAAGCTGAGCTTACCAATCTTGGTCCAAATCCTAGGAACGATTCTTTAAGGATTTTCTGAAGATCAAGGTTGATTTAGCAGAGATTATTTGCTAATCAGCCTCTAAAACTCAACTATAAATGGAAGCTCCCCATCAACACTCTAACACACAAAGAAACACTAAGAGATACAACTCTGAAAAACTTCTCTACTCTCTTCTCCTTAATTCTCTGAAAACTCTTAATGAGGTTCTGAGTCTCTGGGTTCTTAGTTTCAAACTTAGAAACTAAGTTCTTCAACCAATAGCTGACAAATACTCCTTACATCTCTACTTATAAGCTTTTACCTGTAACTAGTAGAAAGTCCCAGCAGCTTCACTCATATTACCTAAAAGGCCCCTCATTACTCACTACTTATACTATATCTCTGAGCATACCTTGACATCATAATGATCTTGCTGCACTAGCTTGAATCTCTCTCTCTCCCTGAATCTCACACTAAGTTTCCTCATTATTTGTCATAATGGATCCTATAACATTTATTTACTCATTTACTATGAAGGTTATGATGTAACTGTTACTATAGAATTTTTCCCTCATATTATTGTATTATAAGACTCTTCTCCAGAGCCAATGGATGATCAGTTTGAAAATGTAGATACTTTCCCTAATCTATGAAAGAGCTAACAGTTGGAGGTTTATTCTGTTCAGTCTTATTTTACCTCTAGAACAACATAACACTGGAACAATTTACAACTAAGATATTTTACTATAGGGCTATTTTTTGCAGAATGCTCTTTAATCATGCTAATGTTTTTGCTGTAGGAATCATTTATGGGTCATTCTTGTCAATCTCAACCTAAGCTCAAGGCATTAAATAAAGTGAATTCTTTCAATCTTCACCGATAGCCTTTGGGCCATGCTTCGAGCTCATCGTCGAGTTTCGGTTTAGGCCCTCAACCCAACACAAATCTCATTTGTCGAAAGGAAAAACTTTTTCGTCCCCGACAAAAATTCACTAGGAAAAACACTTCCCACCTTTATGTTTGGGGGCAATTCACATTTCCCTCCTTATTTTTTACACCAATCAATTTCTCGTTCTATGTTTCCAAAATGAGCAAATACCAAATTCTATTACTCCTTCAGTTTGGTCCAATGAAATATTTTGATTCTTGAAATATCTTTGGGAAAAGTATTAAAATACTCTTAACTAAAAATTAAAATGCTAAATTACCCCAAATAACCTAATCTATTATATTAAACCTAAGTAAACTTAGTCCAACCTGTAAATCAAACCTGAATATAACGTTGGTGAACAAAATTAAAATTTTCCTCCCCATTTTATCGTTGTTCCACTCTACCCCTTAAAAATGAGGCTAAAGTCAAAATAATTATTTAAAAAAAAAAAAAAACTAAAGTCTTCAAAGGTTTAAGGTAGGTATGCCACAATGAAGTTGATCGAGCCTAAAGTACAATATAAAAAAAATTGTAATTAGTCAAAATACTTTAATGAGAAATTATAATGTAAGATTATGGGTCCGTTTGGATAGAGCTTATTTTTACTGAACTGAAAACTAAAACTGAAAACACTGTAGCAAAATAATTTTTTAATGTGTGAATAGTACTGCGGGACCCATTTTTAATAAAAAATTGCTAAAAAAGTACATGCACAGTGCGCGCACAGTGCAAACCTGCACTTCTTGTCCCCCACGCGCCAGAACCAAAAAAAAAAAAAGAAAAGAAAGCAAAACTTGAAAAACGCAGACGCTTGAAAAAGTTGTATCCAAACGGATACTATAAGTAATTGAGTTACCACAACAATAGATGTAAGTAAAATTTAATATCATAGACCTACTTAGTCCTAGACTTCTTTTGTTTTCAAAAACACACTTGGCTATTGATTCCCAGCAATCTCTATTACTTTCGAGAAATTTTTTAAAAAATCTTTTTTTGAAGAAATAAGATGTAGTAATAAATTGTATGTGTTATGTTTAATTAATGGGTTGGGTTAAGCTTACCCAGGTTAAGTTATTTGGGATAATTTTGGCATTATATTTTTCGTGAAGGGTATTTTAGATTTTTCACAAAAGAATATTTTAAGAATTAGAGGATTATATTGGATTTAAACGAAGGAGTAAGAGAATGTGAGTATCTACTTATTTTGGAAGCATATATTGAGAAATTGGTTAGTTTCAAAGATAAAGTAGAGATTTGTAAACTAACCCAAACATAAAGTGGGAAAAATGCTTTATCCCCTACTGAAATTAACAAAAAAAATTTAACATAAATTTGTAATTAAACATAAACTTGAATTTTAAACATATGAAAGAAATTATATAGCTTTCAAAATTCATTCCATATGTGCTCATCTTTTTTATGATGCTACACGTATAAAAAGAGAACAAAGAGAACTTTTATGTCAAAACCAAACTTTTAGCTACAAAATAAGCTTACGTGGTCAAACTTAGAGGACTTGATTGAATTTTGTTGTTCTCTAGCTTGAGCATGAGAAAGAAAAAAAAAAGTTATGGCTCTAAATTTTTGTTTTCGAATTTTTTTAAATTAAAAAATTCCAATTAATTATTAAAAATATTTTCCGGATTTTTTTACTTATAAGAATACCACCTTAGCATCACTCTTCATCCACTCCCTCTTAACAAAAGACATCAACCTAAGATTGTTATTTGTGTTTGCCCTAGATTTTTCAACAGAGAATGGCTTTGCCTTAGGAGTACCATAAGCCAATTGTCGTGGATGAGAAAGTCCAAAATCTCTAGATGGGTAATTTGCACTAATCGGTGAGAATTTGTCATCACACCCATACTATCATATTCTAAATGTTATCCATCATTGATTGTCGTTGGGTTCAATTTAGTTTCTTATTTGTATTTTTTACAACCCTTTCACTCTCTCAATACCATTCTTCCCTTAAAATTTTAATTTATTTCAATAAATAATTTGATTTTATTCTTTCACAAAGGTTTTCTCTCTCCACTTCATAATTGGGTTTTTTCTTCTTCTTCTTCACTTTACCTATTTTGACCATAAAGGTGTTGTAGTAGGACCTGTTTTTATAGTGAAAGCAACACAATGAAAATGACAAGCATTAAAATTGGTTGTTGAATATATATATATATATATATAGATAGATAGATAGATAGATAGAAATTATTTTTTAATAATTAATTGGGTTTTTTTTTTTAAAACTTAAAATATTCAAAAAAAAAGAAGAAGAAAAATTGGGACACTTAATGGCAACATCTACTTAAAAAACTCAATTGAATGAAAGTGAAGCTAAAGAATTGAATTGAATTTTAGTTAAATTTTTAGCTTTTACTTTTAATGTGCTACTTAGCCTTTTAGAGCATTAGCATTGGGTGGTGTAAAATCCCCCGATTGCTATTTTACCAACCAAGACACTAAAAGAGGGCTTTACCCGAGTATTGGTAAATTTTTTTTCCAACTATGAACAAGAAGATTTTTTTTTTGGTTAAAAGGAATATATATATATATATATATATATATATATATATATATATATATATATATATAAAAAGACCAGGCAGCCAAAATTGCTAAGTTTGTGGCAACATGCCTACAAAAAGTTTCCCCATTTTTGTCTGCACTCATTAAGGCAGCAACTACATCAGATGGGGTAGAATCAAAAAATACAAGAGTTTCCTGCAAATTACAACCTATTCTAGCAAGTGCATCAGCACTTCTATTTGCTTCCCTAAAAACGTGTTTCACAGTGCTGTAAGGAATCTTTTCCAACAGTAATCTGCAATCAAACAACAAGGAAGAATAAGTAGTAGTAGGGGATTTTCCAGAGTTAAGAACATTTAAAACTACTTTAGCATCAAGTTTTACTTCCAAAAATTGAACCCCAAGCTGAATGGCTAGTTGCAGACCATCTCTTAGTGCCCAAAATTCTGCTATAATGCTTGTAGTGGACCCAATACTCCTTGCAAACCCCCTAACCCATTTACCAGCACTATTCCTTAAGATTCCACCACCACCAGCCTTCCTCGAATTGCCACAAGAAGCCCTATCTGTGTTCAATTTAAATCAATTAGCAGGAGGCTTTTCCTAGTGCATCGGAATAACAACCATCATCCTCTGCTTGTTTATCTTTCCTACACAGTAATAAAATTCCAATGCCTTACTTATACACAGTCTATGTAGATTGATGTTTAGGGGAGTATTATCAAAAGCAACCATATTCCTATGCTTCCACAATTCCCATATAGCAAAAGGAGAAACGTATCTCCATGGCACTGAAGATTGGTGCATTGCTTTATTCAAGCAGTTAACTCGAAGCCAGTCATTAACATCATCAATAGTTTGAAACGAAGGAACAACTGAAGGGGGAACATTCACCTTACACCAAAAATCACGGGCATAGATACACTCCCTTAATAGGTGCCCAATCGTATCAGTCTTTCTCTTGCATAACAGACAAGTGTCTTCCTCAATGATACCCCTCGAAAAAAGCATGCCTTTCACCGGTACACTCCTATGCATACATAGCCAAAGAAAATGAATGATTTTTGGTAAAATATCTAGCTTCCAAATCCACACCTTTTGGAAGGAAGTGTTCAGGTTATGGGAGGTATTAGCTAAAGCATAAGCTAACCTCAAAGAAAACTCTCCATTCTTGGAGAGTTTCCATATTATAGAATCTTCCCTTCGCTCAAACTGAGTTAGCAGCATCACTCTAATTTTATCTTTAACTTCCTGAGGCAGCTCAAATGATAAAGTTTCCCATCTCCACCCATGCCCTTGTCCGAGGAGTAAATCAGAGAGTCACTTTCGTTCTGAGTCAGAGGCCCAGCAATCAATTCTCAAAGCACATCTCTAATCCAGCAATCTAACCATACCTTGATTTTCCTTCTGTCTCCCACACTCCAGCCAATACCTTTTTCAAAGGTTGGAAAGCCAACCTCTATAGCGTTCCAATTGGAAGAAGCTGGAAGTTTATCAGGATCCTTAGATATTTTCCTATCCGAGGAGCAATATTTGTTTAGAATGACTTAGGCTCAAAGAAAATCCTTTTCTTGATTCATTCTCCAATTTAGCTTAGTAAGGAGCGGAATATTCTTTGCCTTTGTTGCCTGAATCCCGAGGCCACCCTCTTCCTTTGGTTGGATGATTTTATTCCACCCAACTAAATGCAACTTTTTCTTTTCCCTAGTTGAGCCCCAAAGAAAGTCTCGGTTAAATTTATTAAACTTCTCACATAAAGGAACATTTTAGTGCCTCTCCTTGGATCACATAGTTCTGTATTGTGGACATAAGCAATTTCACTAGGTCCGACCTCCTAGCAAAGGATATGAACTTTGCTTTCCAACTAGAAAGTTTATTCATCACCCGCTCCACTATAAAGTTCAATCTATTCCTGCTACCCCTTCATGCTTAATACGAAACCCAAGGTATTTTCCAATGTTTGTCGTAGCTTGGATTCCCAGTTTAGAGCATATCTCTTCTTTTACTCCCTCTTGGACATTTGGAGAAAAATAAATTCTCTATTTCTCAAGGCTCACCTTTTGTCCGGATTTGTTACAAAATCTGCTTAAAACTTTGTAATAGCCTCACAAGTTTGCTTTTCCACCTTGGCAAACAAAATTAAGTCATCCGTAAAAAACAAGTGGGAAATACATATATTCTCACAGGAGGCTTTTGAAGGCTTCCATTCTCCAGCAACACACTTTTGTTCAATCAAATAACCAAGAAACTCCATACACAAAATAAACAAGTATAGAGATATCGGGTCCCTGTGCCTTAATCCCTTTGTAGGAGTAAAGGGGTATAAGTTACCTCCGTTAAACAAAATAGAGATCCTGGTGGATGTAATACAACTCATAATCACTTTAATTATATTCTGAGGAAAGTGGAAGGCATGAATAACTCTATAAATAAAACTCCACTCTAGCCGATCATAGGCTTTCTCCAAGTCCACTTTGATGGCCATGTAGCCTTCCTTACCTTTCTTTCTATCCAATGAAAAGAAAATCTCTTGGGCAATCAAAATGTTGTCAACACCCTTCCTTCCAGGCATAAACGCAGTTTGAACAGGGGCAATTAGCTTGCCAATAAAGGGCCTAATCCTGTTAACTATAATCTTAGAAATAACCTTATAGACCGAGTTGCACAGGCTTATCGGCCTATAATTGTTCGAGGATTCTGGACTTGGGCATTTTGGAATCAAGGTGATGAGGGTATCATTGAGATATTCAGGAACTACCCCTATCACAAAAACATCCATAACCACTTCAGTAATAGATTTTCCCACCTCATGTCAGAACTATTGATAAAACCACACATGCAATCCATCAGCTCCTGGAGCTTTGAAAGGCTTTAGACTCCATAACCCATTTTTGACATCTTCTTTAACCACTTCTCTACCTACCCAAGCTTTTTCTTTTTCTGACAGAAAGTGCTTACTCATTCCTAAGTGTAGGAGATCGTAGTAATATAATTCTCGGAGTACCAAGGTCAAACCACAAAAAGCGGGGTAAACTCAAAAAAAATATAATTAAACAATAATTTTGGTGAAGAAGAAAAATATTTTTGCTCGAAGATTGTTAACAAGAATAATAATAAAAACCGATTTAAAATAATAATGTAAATACCAAGGCATTAGGGTGTTTCCCTATATCGATATGAGATTCTTTGTGATCTAAGAAAATATATTTCATAATTGATTGTTTTTATAAAATTAAAAACTTATGATTCGGTTGAACTGAGACAATTCAAGAACGCATAATAATCTTGATTAATGATGCTGTTAGAATAGTTTTCAGAAAAACCCATTCACTTTTAAATGTGATTTCTATTTGAAACTATTAAAAATTCATCTAAACAATAAGAAAAACATGATTGAACTTATTGAAAGTATGGAAGAACTAATACATCAAAATAAATCTAATTGAACAATCAAATATGTTTTTGATAAAATCTTAAAAAGAATCACATTGAATATTCATATCGTATAGAAGAAACATAACCCCTAACCCTAGCAAAGAGTTTAGGCTGCCATTAGAGAAAGGAAAATACAAGGTTTTCTTTGCCCAAAATTCATTCTCCCAGCCTCCCTTCAAAACCCTAACATAAAAGTGTCCAAAAAAAAAAAAAAAACAACTTTTACTATTTTAAATTCCGTCCAAGTTTACAGTAGTAATTTGTGAGTTAATTTCAGCCTTCAAAACTTGAGAATTTCGAAAAACTCAAAACTGGAAAGTTGTAGATGTTTAAGTCACGGTTTCAACCCATCTAGCCTTAAGTCAATTGAATTTTGGAGGAGAGATACGCCCAAAATACTGATCAGTGCTCAGATTAGATTTTTCATTTTCAGATTCTGCCTCTTTGATTTTTTTCCTTATTTTAAGCTTCCAATCATGGTAGACAATCCAAGCACTCCATCTGCACCTCCTTAGACATTTAAGCATGGTCCTTTAGCCCCACTTAATTCTAGTTGGCCTCCATTCTTTCACAAATTCCTGTAAACTCATCTTTCTCACATGATTTCCTAAAAGTAGAAAATTACACACAATGAATGGCATCTTATTCAAGAAATTATGTAAAGATAAATAATAGGAACTAATGCAAATCATGGCTTACTTATACAAATTAAGCATAATAATAAGGAGATAACGCCCACATAAATATATAACAAGTATACATTTTAAGGCGTTATCAGAAAGCAACAAGAAAACCTTGAGATTGGGGATTGCCAGTAGGAAAGACTCAACTTAGTGGTATAAAGCTTCTCATACCCCATCATAATTTGCTTTTTCACTGCCTCTATATTTACAATCCACTCCCCCATATTGTTTTTTAAACACCTAATCTTATTCCTCTACTTCCTAACCAAAGTTGTAACATGGAAATAGGAAGTATTATGATCCCCAGAGGCAGCAACATTTATTCTGGACTTTAGAGCCCAGTATTCCTCTTCTTGGAGAAGAATGGAGGAATATTCATCAATCAAGTACTTCTCTAATCTAATAAGAGACTCACTGGAGTTATTAGCCAAGGCTTTTTGAGTCCCATTCAATCTAGCTAAAACCCTCCTCTTCCTAGTAAAAAGGTTCCCAAAGACTTACACATTCCACTTCTTCACCATTCTAGTGAACTCCTTTGTGGCCAAATGCAACGATCTTTTGTCAGGCCAAGCTTCTCTCACCACCTTAGGGAACTCTGGGTGTAACAACCACATGCTTTGAAAGCGAAACAGTTTGTTTGCCCTATCAGGATTGGGCTTACATATCTCAATTAGGACTGGGTGATGATTCGAGTATGTTCTGGGCAAATGGGTGACAATTACCTCTGGATAAAGAACTCTTCACAATGGGTTGGCAAAACATTTATCTATCCTTTCCAAAATCAAATCCACCAGCTGCCTTTTGTTTGTCCAAGTATATTTGGGTCCAGCAAACCCCAAATCCATAAAACTACAAGACTCCAGAACAGCTTTAAACTCCAATGCCTTATTAATATTTATTTGGTTACCCCCAAATTTGCCCTCACCATAAAGGACCTCATTAAAATCACCTATCATAAGCCAAGGCAGTGTGTGCAAGTGTCCAACTTCCTCAATATTAGACCACAAAATACGTCTTTCGGCAATACAAGGACTTGCATAAATAGTGGAAAACAACCAAGACAGATTCAAGGCACATACCTTTACAGTAGCATGGATTTCCTACTTTGTGGATGCCAACAAGGAAATATCAACATCTTTTTTGTTCCACAGAACCTAGAGTCCATCAACATACCCAATTGTATCCATAGTGATAAAACCATCAAAGGGCAATCCACTTATAATATTCTCAGCCCTATCTCCTCCAACTCTAGTCTCTGCAATTACCATGATCGAAGGGCGGTGATTCACAACCATTTCAAAAATTTGCCTCTTAAAATCTGGGTTTAGAACACCTTTGCAATTCCACATTAGGATATTCATCTGCACAAATCGACCAACAGGAACTTCCACTTGACTAGGATTCATTGTGGTTGCTTCCACCATACTCCATCCTAACCTCCTTAATAGGTCCTTGGAATTCTTCCATTTCGGTTTCCAGACCATCATATACTTCAGAATTCCCACTACATCTTCCTTGTAACTGATTAGAATGTCGCATTTCTTCACATGAGCTAGAATCTGCACTAGCTTTAGCATTGGGTGATTCCCCATATGGATAACACATATTTTAATCACCCTCTCTCTCTCTCTCTCTCTCTCATTATTGTGACAAACTAGACTTTATCTCCTCTCATCCTTTACTTTTAGACTCTTTTTCTTCTTCCTTTTCTCTTCTCTCTTTCTCTCACACTGTCTCCTATCTTCCTCTCTCACTTCTCTCTCTTGCTTGGTTGTAGATTGGCCTTGGGTGGGCGTCGGTTTGATGGGTGAGGGTTATGGTGGAGGCGTGGGTTGTGGGATGTGTGGGTTTGGGTGGTGGGTTTCACGGGTTGTGGGTTTGGCGTGGAGGTTGTGGGTCGGATGGGTTTTCGATGGTTCGTGGGTGTGGGTTGTGGGTTTTGGTGGGTCATGTGGTGGTGGGTTTTAACTGTGATGTGGCAGTTGAGTTGTGGTGGTGGCTATGATGCAACAATGCTATGGATTCTGATGTGTTTGGCAGTGGTGGATGGAAGTTTTGTTCATTTTTATAGGTTTGTAATGCAGTGATGTGTGGTGGTTTGTGGGTTGTTGTGGTTCAATGGTGGTGGTTTATTGTGGTTTGGTGGTTGGTTCAATTGGGTGGTTGGTCTAGTTGGGTGGTTCAGTGGTGTTTTTGTTTGTTTGTTTTTATTTATTTTTTTATGGTTATTGGTGTTTCAATGGTGGTGGTGATGACTAGCTTTTGATGAATTGGCTAAGTTTCGATGGTAGGTGGTTGCTAGTGGTATTGGGATTGCTAGATTTAGTGGTGATTGCTGGCTATATGGGTTTGATGGAGTGAGAGAGAAAGCGAGGAAAAAAGGAAGAGAGAGATGGGAGAGAAGAGAGAGAATTAATTTTTTTTAATATTATTTGTTGGTATAGTTTATATTATTTCAATGAATTGTATGAAGAATAAAAACTGAAATGTTGAGTGAGTTGTAAAATGGAATGGTAAAATAGATAAAGTGGTTTTGAGGATATATAATAGACATTTTTTTGCATCCCTGGATGCTAATGCGCTTAGAGTTTTGACCATTGGGCAATGAGTATCCAAAAGACAAAAAAATTTCACATATGTTGATGTGCCAAATTGTTAGTGGTAGGTAAAATGATGATGTTAGTGGTGGGCCGAAATGAGAACTAGTAAAACCTTATTAACTCAACTATTGTGAAAAAATGTTGTGAAATTCTTTATGCATGTAGTATTGCTCTTACATCATTCCACCACTTATATATATAGAGAATTTCACAAAGACGTTTGGCTGCTAGTTGACTTTATAATATTTTGCCACATAAATTTTGATAGTCCCACAATTTTACACAATATTTTTTTATTAATTAATTTATTATGTTTGAGAGTTTTAAACCAAATTAAAGACATTTGACTATTAATTGACCTTCTAATATTTTACCACATAAACTTTGTTTATGTTTGGTGGTCTAATAATGTGTGACCTCTTTTCTAGGTTTATTTATTTATTTTTTTTATGAACAAAAAATTGGTAGGGAGAGATTTGAGTTGGTGTCTTCTAGTTGGGCGTAATCATAGTACGTAGCACCCTATTTGTTGGACTTGCACCTGCAAGGGCAAGGGATTCGAATGAATCATAGCTGTGCACCTAGTCCCAACAAGAACGCTAGTAAGCATGAGCCAAGAGTATGAGATTTTTTCCTATGTGCTTTCTATTGCAAGATTCAAATCTAGGACCTCCTCTCTTCTAAGTTATGAAAGAAGAACTTTGGTGTCAAGAGAATTAACGAATCATGCTATAAATATATATATATATATATATATATATATATAAATTACATTTACTTAACGAAAAATCTTACTACCACTCGCTTTTGGTATGATGGTCACTTCACAAGAACAAAGTTCTTGTGGGGTAGAGAGTAAGGGCCGAGATTTAAGTCACTAGGAGGGAGTTTTACACATTTATACTTAGATTAGTTTAATGTAAAATTTCTATCTTATATCAATTTTTTTTCAAATTATAGGTGTGTTTGGATACCTCTTATTTTGTTGAAATTGAAAACTTATTACTGAAAGTACTGTAGATAACGGTAAAGGTTAGTTGAAATAGTATAGTAGGGCCATAAATAGTACCAAAAAGTGTAGTGGTGCCCAAAAATAATAGTAAAAATAAGTTGAATAGTAAAATAATTTTAAGTTTTCAGCCCTATTCACACGCACAATATATATATATATATATATATATATATATTACTTATTAATCTAATTATAACTACTAATAAAATGTTGTGATTAGAATAATATCATTTTCACACATGATTATGAGAAGTGAGAACACCGCAAGGTCAGCGCAATGAGGCTTCCAACTTTGACTCTTTGAGCTTGGGTCTCGTTCTAGAGATATATGTACAAGAGAGAACAATGTACAATCTCAAGGATTGAAGAGTTTAGTGTGCAAAGTGCTTAATATCTTGCTTGTTCTCAATTTGCTTCTGATTTGGCTGGTTCTTTGAATATGAATTCTAATACTACGAACTTACAGATAATTATTTAGTCTTTGGTGGTTCCAACTTTGTAATAAATTCAAGATTTTCTATGGAGGGCTTTGCTTGATTCTTTAATTTCCAACTATGCAGAATTTATGTATGTCCTGTGTGTCACTGTCAACAAGGTGAACAGAGTACTTCCCATGATTTGTGGTTCTGTCCAATGGAAAATGATGCTTGGTCTGTATGGTCAATTGCTTTACAGAAGAGTGGTCGTGATTTGGATGAGTTTAAACATGTCTTCTCACATTTGCTGCAATGGTTGGATAAAAAAGATCTAGCTAGTTTTGCATTTGTGGCTTGGAATATAAGGTATCTTATGAATTCTTTCGCTCATGGTCGTGTGGATAAATGGAAGGCAACGTTTGCTAGATATGTAACTTGAATCTTCTGAATCTATATATATATATATATATATATAACCTTTCTTGATGATTTTATGATTTGACTTTACTTTTTGAAATAAAATATTTCGGTGAGAATTACATCTTAACTTGATTATTCACATTCGAGTTTCTAAAAAAAAATACATATTTTAAACTAAAAAATAATAATTTTATCTATTTTACCAACTCATTTTACAATAAACTCAATATTTAATTCATTTCTTATTTTTACATACAACTCAATAAAATAATACTAGCCTTTGCGGATGCGCTAACGCATGTGCTCAAAGGCTTTTCTATTTTTTTAAGTAAAGATTAATAATTTGCATCCATTATAATTTGGAATTACTATATTTTTCAATTACAAAAAAAAAAACTTAGGAGTCACACCTCTAAATATTTTTGTGATTGAAAAATGAAACTATCATGATTTATGATGAATGAAAATTATTAACATTAAAAAACAAAAAAAAAAAACCCCTCTAAGTATGTGCGTGAGTGTGTGTTTACAGGCTAGTTTTTTTTTTTTAATAAATTTTTTAAGGCTAATACTTTTTATTTATTTATCTTAATTCAAAATTTCAATATTTTTTCATTCATTGAAAAATATAGGGGTGTGTGAGATGTAGTGTTTTAGGATGCAAAATGCATATGTTTTGCATTTTTGAACAGGGAGGGGAATGCTTATTTAACTCAAAAATCAGTATCCCTTATTTCGATCCACCATTATTCAAAGCAACTTTTTAGATGTTGCTTGGTTGCTTACAACCACAATTTTTTTTTAATAATACATAATTAGTATTCACTAAGGGCGGGGGTATTTATTTTGATACAAGACATTGAATCACAAAATAAAATCACAATTGGTTATCACCAAGGGTGGGATTATTTATTTTGACATCAAGCCGTTGAATCACAGAATAAAACATATAAAATATTATGTGAATCTTTGATATTTATTTTGATGGTCTTTGATAATGTGGTTGAGCAAAACCCAAACCACTCTTCTTAATCTATCAAATCAACCTGCAAATAAGTTAAAAAGTGAGTTATTAATGGTAATATTTTGGTTGTTGGAAAAAAAAATTCTCAACAATTAACTAATAATAAATACTTCAAATTTCCTTTAATTTTCTATGATTCCCATTCCACCTACAAAAGAAAAGAAAAAGAAAAACCTTTTTTTTACACGGGTAGGATTCTTTAGGAAAAGTGAGGGATTAAGAAGTCAGACAAATGTGATTGCTACATAAAATAAATGATCTCTAATTCTTTGAGAAAGTTTAATACCATAATTATTTCTCTCACTTATTGATGGTTGTAAAAGTAATTTAGAAGTACATATTATTTTATACTTGAAATAAATTAGGTGGAAAGCGAAGAAGAAACTTACTCGGCTCGCAAGTACCCGACCCTAATGAGTCGGGTTTTACCCGACTCGTGAAATATTAGGGTCAAGTTTGGGTTTTATTAATTCAGCCTGACCCGTGTAAATTAAAATTACTAAAACACCCAACTATATATATACCCCTAACTAAACCCTAATCACTCATTCACTCTCACTGTCACTCTCTCAGCCGCCGCCCTACCTCAAGCTCTCACACTCACCCTCTGACCCTCACCCTCACCAACCCACCCGAGTCTTTCACGGCCTCATCCTCACCGATCCACCTTCAGTCCCTCATGGGCTCACCCTCACCGACCAACCCTTAGCCCCTTACGGCCCCACTCTCATTGACCCAACCTCAATCCCTCATGGCCTCACTCTCACTCTCTCAGCCTTGCGTCTCCATCTTGTTGTGACGCCTTCGACACCAACTACCCGTCTGTCACTCACAGCAACTCACTCTTACGGTCGTGGTTTCATTCTCCACTCTTTTTTTTAAGGGTTATTTTCCATATCTGAACCAATTGGATATTTCTATTATTAGGTTCATGCAATATAGTTCTTGTAATAAAATCATCTCTTCTTCGTTTGCAAATACTGCATTTCAATGAAAAATGGAAATACTTGGGTTGTTTCATGTTTGATATGTTCTGTTTGTTTTTTGTTTTGTTTTGTTTTGTTTTTTTTGTTTTTTTTTTGTGATTTGTGAATCTGTGATAGCAATGTCTAGATTAGGGCATGGTTGAGGGGGCCCTGAAGGGGCATGGTGGGGCAAAGCCCGCGAGGGCTTGTAGGGGCGAGTATGGGTGTGAAAAAAAAAAACTTGTTTAGTTAATGGGCCGAGTTCGGGTAATGGGGGCCAGTTTGGTATAAAAAAACTCGCCTAAACTCGACCCGTTGTCATTCTTAGTGCCAGTTTGGATACAGATTATTCTCCCGTTGTGTTTCATTTTCCGCGTTTTCTTAAAAAATCACTGTTTGGCACTGTTTACATACTGTTTATGCACTGTTCATATACTTTTTAGCAATTTTTTTTATATAAAATGGGTCCCGCAGTACTATTCACACGTTAAAAAATTATTTTGCTATAGTATTTTCAGTTTCAATTTTCAGTTCAGCAAAAATAAACTCTATCCAAGCGGACCCTTAGTCTCTATTGCAAATAGTTCTTCTTAGTTGCAATGTGTTAATAACTTGACTTTGGCTATGGTTTGCAAGTGCTGGCAGTCTGCATATGAAAGTTCTCCAGATGAAGAGTGTCTGATTGGTAATAGATTTCCATGGCTAATGAAGAAAAAGATAAAGATAAACAAATAATGCACACAAATTCAGAAGCATAAACATGAGAAAAAGATAAAGAAAAAGAGATTAAAAAACATGTGAAATTTGTAAAAAATTACGGAAACAAAGCACACAAACTAATAAATTAATAATTTCAATAATGTTGAAGGAAACGAACCTTTCTGAAATGGGAGATTGTGATGAAGTGAGTAAGAAAGTGAGGCAATATAAAAGCCTGTGCATTCTGCAAAGAAACTAAAAAAGAGATGTGAGATATTTTAAAATAGAGATATTGTGTGCTAATTTTTAGAAAAAAAATGCGTCAAAAGTGTGAAATATATCTCTTTTGGGTAAGATGAGATAATATGTGCTAATTTTTAAAGTTGTCTACTAATGGTGCCCAATAAAAAAAAAAAAAAAAAAAAAAAAAAAAAAAACCAGCAATGATGCTAAAAAGTAAAAACTTACGAGATATATATTAGAAAGTATTTTTTTATAAGAATAAATATTAGAGAGTTGGAACTAAAATTTACGAACAAATAGTTGGTAAGTAGCTTAACCGTAAGATATAGGAGTGATAGAGAGTTGGAACTAAAATTTAGGACCAAGTAGTTTGTAAACTGTTCTTTTAAATTTAGTTAAAATTTAGGAGTCGTTAAATTAGCAATTTTACATAAATAATCCTATTATTTAAGTTTTGTAAATTGGTAAATTTGAGGGCATTTTGAGCAATCAAAATTGAGGATTCCAAACAATTCATGAGTGCGATGAGGCTCTCTTTTTTGGGTTTATTATCATAATTTTCTATTTACAACTAAATCAGCATTTTGTAAAAGTTTTTGTAAAAAAGTTTGTATTTCTAACATTACTCTAACACCTTGAGTAATGCTATAACTACAGATTATTTTACAACATTTTTACAAATTGTTGATGCGGCTAACTTCTTACTGGTTTTCATTTAGGCTCATCATTAACGTCATATTTTTTATTTACTAATAACAACTTACTACATTAGCAGTTTGTAAAAGTTTTTGTAAAAAAATTTGTATCTCTAGTATTACTCTAACAGTTTTCATATAGTTTACGCATCACTGAAGGTCATAAAGTTATCAATTCACAATATATGTTGTTGATAAAGTACAATACACAGTATAATTCAATTAAGAAAGTAATATTTAAATTTTGTTCATGGGTTTACCAAATTTGATTGAAAAATGCCGAATATTGAGTATATTAAGCAGAGAGTGCGCAAGAAGATAGTGTCGATTAGATATATGATGAGAGAATGAAAAAAAAAAAAAAAAACTGAAAAAATATTGTGGATTTGCAATTTGAGGGATTTGATGTTATTAGAATTTGTACTTATGCATTCCACAACATTGGGAAGGGGAAGAGAAGAACAAATGAAATAAGAATTTTTTTTAGGAAGTTGCAATTGGTTTTTATGTGAGTTTTTTTTTTTTTTTTTTTTTAAACGTGACGTGGGTAGTTTTTTTTTTTTTTTTGATTGATAAGAGCTTGGGGTAGTGTTTTTATTTATATATTTTAGAGAACATGTGGTATTTTTTAAAAAGAATATGGTGTGTGTGTGTGTGTATATATATATATATATATATTTTGATAGGAACAATTTTTTTTTTTTTTTTTGTGGGTATTTTTTGATAGCATTGGGTATTTATCTACCCGGTAGGTTTCTTGTTTTTAACTTTTGTCTATTTACGATTTTAACCTTGTTTTTTTATGTTTTAAGATTAAGAAAAAGTTAATTAAATTAGGGTTATTTTTGGAAGTCAAGAAGGTAATATCTTATTTTTTGAATCCTCTTAATATATAGATAAATAAGCATATATAAATAAGCAATAGAGAAAAAAAAATTTCACAATTTAAGAAGTTTTTTATGAGAAAAAAATGTGTATATATATATATATATATGTAAGGACACGAATCAGGCCTGGACCCAAGTACAGGACAGGGCACACCTAAGTGGTCTAAATAATAAAATTTGTAGAGAGTGGGTTTGAAGCCTAGAGTTCTCAAGACAATGGAGAGCAGTGGCGTTTGGGCTAAGTCCACAATTGGCGTGCAATGAGCTAGTGGTATGCTTCTGGCTTTCCTCGGACGTGGGCCGAGGAGTCTCTGTCCTCACTTTCCTTGTTCTATTTAGGGGGAGAAACCTTTTTCTTGGAGAAGCTGGGGTCCCTTCTCAATGCCCTCCCCCTCTCTATTTATATTTCTCCTCCTCATGCTCCTATTCATGAAGCCATCAATGCAGATTCCTTTTTCATCCGTCGTCTTCTTGGAATCTTCTCCTAATGGCTATAAGGCTGTCCTCCGTTCCCTCAGGGGTCATTTCCCCATTAATGCGGCCAGATGGGTAGGTGTGGAGCCTTTAATGCGGTGGTAGCAACTTTATGCAGAGTACCTCCCACTAGCTCTTCCCCTTTTGCGTTCCATTTGAGTGTAACATTGCTTGTTGGACTTCACCTGTTCTTCCTCAGGCACTGTGGGGCACTTTTTGGCCCTTGCTTTAGTTGTCCGAGGAGACCCCCTCCTCAGACCGCTCCCATTAGCTCATAGCCCGACAGTGGGCTTATGGGCCCTCAAGTTTTGGGGCCTCAATTGTCATCCTGTAATCTCTAGGTAAGTTGACGCTTCTCGGTTCAAGCCCAAGGCCCAAGTACGCCCTTTGGGACTTCTACCCCCACAATATATATATATATATATATATATATATATATATATGTTTCTTGCAAAGACGGTTGTTTTAATTTTTATATAATTTATTTTTTGAGAATCTAATTTATAAGTGGATTAAGAAATTTGAAAACCAACAAGAAAGTAGTCTTATTTTGTAGACAATATTTTAGTGGAAGTTAAAGATATAATTTTACCAGATTGTCTAATTTTTTGAGCCACTGAAAAGTTCATACCAAACAAGAGAAGCCCTTTAACTAATAGTGTGGACACTCAATTAATCATCCATGATTTAATCAAGGTAGATGACTGGAATGACCATCCATATACCCCAAAAATCATCATTGCATTATATGTATTAATTCATTCATTGCATATCATAAAAATGATCTTGAGATTCTAACGGTCGTGACAGATGTCCGATTTTCAAATCAGATTGTCGGATCAAAAGATATCACATAATCAAGTTTGCACGGTCAGCATACATTATGTCTAGGTAGGGTCGACCACGCATGATTAGTTTAAATTAATTCTGATTGGTTAAACAATTAAAATTAATCAAATGATTTTGTGATCGGTTGATAAGCAGTGTTTAAAACAGGATTGCTTGTATAGGAATAAAAGAGATAATTTGATAACAATAAATTATGGATAATCTAAACTTTATCAAGGTTTATTTTAGGGTATTTATTTACAAGATAATTGTTGCTGAAAAGAACGGAATTATCTAGAAATGGGTTCAAAAAATTGAAATCTGGATTAGAAACACGTCTAAGTGCATGACCCGATGTAGGAAAACCCTAAAAAGGGAGTCTAAAAGGCACCCAGACACGAAAGTGCGATTAGCACTCAAGAGTCCGAATGGCACTCTTTTGGGCTTTGGCTCAATTTCTTTTGGGTGACGATAAAGCACATTATTTTCGATCTTTTTGTAGAAGGAAGCATCCCGATTCGTAGTTTAAGCGTCGTTGCTTAGTTTTTAAGCACTCTAGCCTTTATAATAGGGACTAGGTCTCAAAATTCAGGACTTTTTTTATGCTCTGAGGTGAGACCCGTTTTACTCTCTTAGAATATCATATTTTTTACTCCCCTTTCTAATATTCTTCTTCTTAAAGCCAGGGTTTTTAGGTTTCGAAGATAATTGTATAAGTTTCTTTGAACCCTAAAATATCATCTTAAGAAGAAAAGCGCTTCATGCAAGAGGTTGTTTTCTGATTACCCTTTCCTTTTCTTTATGCTTCTCTTATTGTGATGACGTGTGTTTGTTTTTATTTTTAGTTTAGTTGTTTTAACGTATTCATATCATGAGTTACTGATTTATTTTGTCAAAACATGTTCTTGATTTCTTTTATTATTGTTGTGATCTCTTTCTTAGTTTCAAAATATGCATGTTATCAATTCTTTTTACACTTTAGGGGTTGATATTTTTACAGGCAATGAAATTCATTTTTAGTTTGATTGAATTTTCTGGTCAACGCAAACACTACTCATAGGGTAAAATATTTTTCGTATTTTTTTTACACCCGAAACAAACACAGCCTAAGCTACAGTAATTCCTATCTTTAAGAACCTACTATTCATAGTTGCTAAATTTTTTAGCAATAACCACCGAGGTAATTGTGGTTTTAGGGTGTGTGTGGATCTAAAATACCAATTTGGGGGATTTTACTACCCCAACCCCAACCCCAACCCCAACCCCAATGCTAATGCTTATATGCCTTTAATTAAGCCACTACAGTAACTTATCACTTTGGAGCTATAGTAAAGTGCTAGAGATGGTAGTTTACTACAGATTGGTTGCTAAAAACTTTAGCTTTTGCACCATCAATATAGCTTGCTTTTTTGTGTTTTGGGTCCTAAAATAGTTATTTTTTAGCAATTTTAGCATCATCAATGTGGATGCTTTGAGTTGTTAAAAGTTAAAATTTTTATCTCCACCACTCTGAATGCTCTTACTATCTACATATTTTTTTTATTAAGTGATTCAATTTTACTTTTGGCTAACATCACAAATTACACCATCCAACTACGACAAAAATTCAATTCAATCACTTCACTTCACTTTAATTTACTCAAGTCTTCTAAATTTCAAGTTTAGTCAATTAAGACCTCGTCTTTCTCACACTCGGTCCTCTAACTTTAACCACATAAGTATATTTTTTGAATTTAAGCTCTAGTATGATAAAGTTTGACCAAATAAGTATATTTTATAGCTAATATTTTGGTTTTGGCAAAAAAGTTCTTAATATTCTCTTTAATGTGTATAGCATCATACAAAACACAACTTCATTCCATACTGCACATATGGAATGAATTTTAAAAGTTATCTAATTTCTTTCATATGTTTAAAATTCATGGTTATGTTTAAGTACAAATTTATGTTATAAAATGCTTGTTAAATTCACAAGGGAAAAAGCACTTTACCCCCTCTATATTTGGGTGATTCACAATTCCCTAGTTATTTTTGAAACAGATTTAATTTCTTGTTTTATGTTTCCAAAATGAGCAAAATACCCAATTCGTTTTACTCCTTTAGTTAAGTACAACGAAATCTTTTGATTTCTAGAACATTTCTTGGGAAAAAGTCTAAAATACTCTTAACTAAAGAATAAAATGCCAAGATTATCCCAAATGACCTAACCCGATTAAATTAAACGCTAATAAACTTATCCCAACCTGTAAATTAAATATGAATACAGGAATATAACGTTGGTATACCAAAGTGAAAATTTCCTCCCCATTATATAGCTGGTCCAACTATTGACTCTAGCCTCCCCAAAAAAGAGAGGCTAAAGTTGAAATTACCATTAAAAAAAAAGAGAGGCTAGAGTCTTTAAAGTTCTAAAGTAAGTATGCCACAATGAAGTTGATCAAGCCTAAAATACAATAAAATAAAAGTTGTAATTAGTCAAAGTATTTTAATAGGAAATTCCAGTGTAAGATTATATGTCTACATACTCTGGCAAGTTCTCTAACTTGAGCGTGAGAAATAGAGAAAGTTGTGGCCTTAGATTTTTTTTTTCAAGATTTTTTAAGTAAAAAATACAATTAATTATAAAATATTTGTTCTGGATTTTTTATTCAAAAAAATACCACCTTATTGTCACTCTTCATCTGCTCCCTTCTAACAGAACATTTCAATCTATGATTTTTATTTGTGTATGCCCTAGGTGTTTTAGCCAAGAATGGTTTCTCCTGTGAGGATGTCCAAAATCTCTGGATGGGTAATTTGCACCAATTAGTGAGAATTTGTCATCACACCCATAATATCAAATTCTAAATGTACTTGATGGGAAGATTGTAATAAATTTAAAACTTAGAAGACTCAATTGAATCAAAATGAAGTTAGACAACTGAGTTGAATTTTGTTCAAAGTTTTAGCCTTTACTTTTAGTTGGCTACTTACTATTTTAGAGTTTAGACCATTGGGTAGTGGGTATCCAAAAGACAAAAAATTTCACATATGTTAATATGACAAATTGTTAGCAGTAAATTATAAATTATGAGGCATATTAAAGGTGGATTGAAATGAGAATTAATAAAAGCTTGTCATCTCAATTATTATGAAAAATGTTGTGAAATTCTTTATGTATGTAGCATTGCTCGTATATGTTATATCGTTCTACTACCCACATCTTAAGTTTTTATATATTTATACACACACACGAGAAATTCTACGAACACAACACAATCTATCACACCTACATTTTAATTGTGGTGGATCACAGTCAAATATTTTATTATTTTATTTTGATGAGAGATTGACATCTCAGTTGTTGTGAATATATTAGAACAATTTGTTGTGTCTTTAGCACAACTCTTCTTAAAACTATGTGTTGAATTTTAGGCCATGGGACTTGAAATTGAAGAGCAGGAGTCGGCATGCATGGAAATGCTAGTAATTTTTATTCATATAAAAAGAATGTTAGTAATTTTTATTTTAAGTAATAGGATTTTAAAATTCATAAAACTTGTATTTATAAATTTTGTTCTTCTTCTTTTTTTTTTTTTTTTTGCTGAATTTATAAATTTTCTTTATGCTTTTACAATCTAGTATGGATTACATTTTGTCGATGATGTTGACTTTGATTTATAATTTTACATAATCTCATGATGTGTGATTGCGAGAAGTGACAACACAGCAAGGTAAGCATAACAAGGCTTGCAATTTTGAGCTTGGGTCATGTTTGGTAATGCTATGTTTGGAAGTTTAGAAGGAGAGGAGAGTAAAAGGAAGTAGAGGAGAGAAGAGTTGTGGGAAGGAGAGTAGATGGAAATGGTTATTTTCCATCTTATTTGGATGTTTTTAAAATTAAGTAAGGGAGAAAGGAATATTTACATTTTCATAATTTGTAATTTCGTTAATATAATAAGGGTAAATTTAGTAATTCATTTAGTCAAGTATTATTATACTTTATTCTTCCTCCAAATCTCTCCAATTTGAGAGAATTAAAAATGAGAAGTTAGAAGTAGTTAGAATCCCTCTAAATCCCTCTTTTCTTCAAAAAACATCAAAAGAGGATAATTTAACTTACTCTCTCTCTCTCTCCCTCTACTCTACTCCCCTCTACCCCCCATCTATCCAAACAAGCTATAAGAGTTTGTGGACTCATTCTAGATATATACAAAGTGTCTGTTTGACTTGAGTTCATTTGCTTAATTTTTATGTACAATTTTTTAAAATATCATATATTTTCACTTAATCGAAGTACAAGTATATTTTAGCATACTTTCAGCAAAAGACTAGATAAATTGTTGGCAAAAAACCCATTTTAGTCCCTATATTTTCATGCGATTCCCACTTTGATTCATAACTTTTTTTTTCTACTGATTTTAGTCCCTATCTTGAAAAACCCGTTTCGTTTTTGTCCCTGACATTACATCAGAGACGAAAATTGCATAGCTAGCAAATAGAATAAATTAAAAATATTAAAATAATGCCCACAAATGCCACATTATTTTTCAAAAACAAAAAACTAATTTATAAATTTTAACTAAATGAAAAAAAAAAGGAAAAAACTAATATAAAAATAAAAACCAAAAAAAGTAAGAAAATTCAAAACCCAGAAGAAGAACAAGAACAATAACAAACCCAGAAAACAACGACCACCACCACCCTCACCAATGACGACTACCACCAAAAACCCAGCCACAAAACCCAACCTCAATCCATAGCTATTGAATCAACCCACATCACCTACTTTAAAACACCGTTACCCATAGAATTAAAGTGACACACAGAAACACCGTGACCCAAGAATCGCGATCACCCATAGCCGAACCCACCGAAACCTAAAAAAAGGAGAGAGAACGGTCCATGATTCACCGCCATGGAGATTCGAAGACCACGACCCACCGGTGAGAAGGAGAGAACCGATGAAAAGAGGAGAAAAAAAACAAAGATGAACGTTGAACAGAGAAAGAGAAAAGGAGAGAGAGAGAGAGAAACAAGCAAACTTTTTTTTAAGGAAAAGTAGGGAGAGAGATAAGATTGTAGCTATAGATAACTTACTTGAGCTCCAATGCTATTTTTTTTTTAAAACTTTTTTTGGGTTTGTTCTTGTTCTTGTTCTTCTTCTGAGTTTTGAATTTTCTTACGTTTCTGGGTTTTTATTTTTATTTATTTTTTCCTTTTTTTCATTTAGTTAAAATTTATAAATTAATTTTTTGTTTTTAAAAAATGACATGGAATTTGTGGGCATTATTTTAATATTTTTAATATATTTCGTTTGCCAGCTGTGTAATTTCCATCTTTGATGTAATGTCAGAGAAAAAAATGAGACGCATTTTCCAGGATATGGATTAAAATTGTTGGAAAAAAAAAGTTAAGGATCAAAGTGGAAATCGTGTGAAAATATAGGGACTAAAATGAGTTTTTTGCCTAAATTGTTTAAAACTGATACAAAGAGAGAACGTGCCCTCACTATAGCATTTGTCTTGTATAATCTCAAGAACTAGAGAGTTATATAGCTTGTTTGGATGGATGGGAAGTAAAGGGGACTAGAGTAGAGGGAGGGAGAGTAAGAGGGCGTTTGGATTTGTGTTTTCCATCGCTCATATCTCTGTTTCCATCGCTCATAACTCAAAATAAGTGGGACCCACGAAAAAAAAGCTTGTTTGGATTTGTTTCCTGATTTTGTTTTCATCACCCAATTCTCTAATTTTTGAGTGATGGGTTATGGAAACTGAAAACACATTTTGGGTGTTTTCAGTTTCCAAAACTCTGTTTCCAGGGGCAATTTTGTAATTACACAGACTCAAAGGGTCCCACTGTCAGACACTTTTTTTCTCTCCAATACACGTTATCTTCTTTTCTTATTCTTTTTTTTGTCTTTCATGCTGGGTTTGGGACAACTGAAACTATTCTCTTCTTCTTCTTCTTCTTTCTTCTTCTTCTTTTTTTTCTTCTTTTCTTTCCATTCCTTTTCACGTTGGTTTCTATTCTGGGTTTGGTTGCAAAGGTTTTTTTTTTCTTTTTTTCAATTCAAACAATACCCACAAACAATACCCACAAATTTTCAGTTCAAACAATCTCCAAAAAATAAAACCCAGATTTCTCAATCATAAAAAAAAAAAAAAAAAAAAGCAATGTTTTGGAGATCGGCGCACAAGCAATACCCAACAGCAACAGAGATGGGAGATCGGCGCATAAAAATACCCATAAAAATACCCAACAGCAACAGAGATGGGAGATCGGCGCATAAAAACAACAACAGAACACAAACAGAACAATACCCATAAAAATTCTTTACAAATTTCACCGATAAAACTTGTTGGAGGTGGGAGATCGGCGCACAAATTTCACCAATCAGCACCGCTACACGTCGGAGATGGGAGATTGGCGCTGCCGCTACACCGATCGGCGCTGCCGTTACACCGATCGGCGCCGCCGCTATGCCGATCGTCTTCTATTCCTGGGTTCGGGTTTGCGTTGGAGAGGAACAAGGCAACGTTTTGTGGAGAAAAGAAAATAAAATGAAAAGGTGAAAGGAGAAGAAAATATAACGGGTGGGTTCACTGACATTGTGCCTAGGAAGTGGGTCCCATGTACAGTAAAAAAATTTTGAGTGATGTAAAATGAAAACAAAAACCAAACGGGTGTTATTGTGAAATTGAGATATTTTAAGTAATGAGTGATGAGTAATGAGTGATGAGTGATGAGTGACGAAAATTGAGTGAGGAGTGATGAGTGATGGAAAAAAAAAAACCAAACAACCCCTAAGTTTTTTGATACAGGAGGGAGAGTAAGTTAAATTACCTTATTTGGATGTTTTTCAAGGGAGGAGGGGTTCTAACTACTTCTTCTTCTATTTTTTTTTTTTAAAATTTTTTTTTACAGGATAAAAATTCTACTCTAGCCTAATTATAGTGTATGTGTGTGTGAACTTCCTTTCTAGAGACTTGAACTCCGGCCCTTATCCCTTACACTCCACAAGCATTTATACTCTCATTTTTAATTCCCCCAAATTAGAGAGATTTGGAGGAAGAGAAGAGCACAAAAATGTTTGACCAAATGAATTATCAAATTTACTCTTACTATATTAACAAAATTACAAACTATGAATAGACTGATTATTCATTTCCTCCTTAATTTTAAAAATATCCAAACAAAGTGGAAGATAACCATTTCCTTTTATTCTCCTCCCCACTGCTCTCCTCCCCTCTACTCCCTTCTACTCTCCTCTCCCTCCAAACTTCCAAACATAGTATTAGTGTGCAAAGTGCTTACTATCTTGCTTGTTCTCAATTTGCTTCTGCCATGGCAGGTTCTTCGAATAGGAATTCTTTTTTTGGTTAAGAAGATTCAAATAGGAATTCTAATGCTACGAACTTATGGAGAACTTTATTTTTTGGTGGTTTCAACTTCCTAATAAATTCAAGGTTTTTCTATGGAGGGCATTGATTGGTTCTGTGCCGACTATGCAGTTATTATGTAGGAGAAAAGGATTTTTGTGTCACTGTCAGCAAGGAGAAGAAAGTACTTCCCTGTAAGAGTAAGTCTGTAAAGTCAATTGCCTTATGACAAAAGAATGGGGTGAAAATGGGCAAACACCCATTTTGCGCCAAAAAAATGGGCAAATGTCCCATTTCCTAAACTAATTAGGGAAATGCCCTTCTTTTGAAAATCGATTTTCTCAAAATCGAGTTAAATTTTTTTTGAGCCCTATAGCGACGTTTTAAGGAGTTTATAGTGATGTTTTAAGGACCTATAGCGGACTTTTGTAACTCAGCCTCCATGAACTCGAGTTACATGCAAGTTTTTCTTCTTTTTTTACCTATAACTCGAGTTCATGAAGGTCGAGTTATAAAATGCCACTATAGGTTCTTAAAACGTCACTATAGTCTCCTTAAAACGTTGCTATAGGATTTAACTCAATTTTAAGAAAATCAAGTTTCAAAAGAGGGGTATTTTCCTAATTAGTTTGGGAAAGGGGGCATAATGGTTTTTTTTTTTTTTTTCTTCTTTTGTGTGAAAAGGGCATTTGCCCATTTTGGCCAGAAGAATGGCCGTGATTAGGACGAGTTTAAAGACGACTTCTCACATTTGCTGCAATGGTTGGATAAAAAAGATCATGCTAGTTTTGCAATTAATTGTGGCTTGGAATATATATGGTATCATATGAATTCTTTTGCCCATGGTCGTGTAGATTATGGAAGGAAACACTTGCTAGATATGTAACTTGAATCTTTTGAATATATATATAAACCTTTCTTGATAATTGTATGATTTGACTTTACTTTTTGAAACATTATAAAAAATAAAGTATTTTAGTGGAAATTACATCTCAACTTATATGTCTTTAAGCCACTTACTAATGATAATGATGTATTTTTGAAGGACAAACTTTCTCTTCAAACTAACTAACAATATATTTTTCAAGGCCAAGTTTCTTTTCAAACTAATTTAGAGAGAAATTCTTTAAACTCTTCCTAAATCTTTATATTAAATGTGAATTTTAAAATTTTAATTGTTGGATTGTATATTCTTTATGTTCTTATACGCATGTCAAATATCATTTAAATTGGATGTTATTTATTATATGATCAATAAATTTGTATTTTATGCATAATTTAATACAACAAATACTTGAAATTTAAATATTTCATTAACAACATAACTATTAATATTTGATCTTTTTGGAATTTTGCAAGCATAAAGGATGTAATAAGAACATGCAATCCAATGGTAATATTTTCAAAATTCATATCCAATAAAATGATATAAGAAGAATTTGAAAGATTTCTCTCCAAACTAGTATATATGGAGAGAAACATTTCCCTTTAATAAGCAATTCAAATTTACTTTTGGCTAACATCACAATTGACACCTTCTAACTTTGACCAAAATTAAATTCAGCCATCAAACTTCACTTTCCTTCAATCAAGTTCTCGAAGTTTCAAGTTTAGTCAATTAAGTCATCTCTGTCTTTCTCAGACTTTGTCCTCTAGCTATAACCACTAAGTATATTTTGTAACTTTAGCATTAGCATAAGAAAGTTTAACCACATAAGTATTTTTTATTCCTAATATTTTGGTTTTGGCATAAAAGTTCTAAATATTCCCTTTTATGTGTACAACATTATAGAAAATTAAATTTCATTCCATATAGCACATATGAAATGAATTTTAAAAGTTATCTAATTTTTTATTCATATGTTTAAAATTCACGTTTATGTTTAAGTACAAATATATGTTATAAAATTTTTGTTAAATTCACTAGGAAATATCACTTTCCCACCTCTAAGAGTAATTCACATTTTTCTTTTTCTTTTTGAAACCAATCAATTGCTCGTTCTATGTTTTCAAAATAAGCAAATACCCAATTCAATTACTTCTTCAGTTAAGTCCAATGAAATATTTTAATCCCTTAAATATTCTTTTTGAAAAGTCTAAAAATACTCTCAGCTAAAAATTAAAATGCCAAATTTACCCCAAATAACCTAATCTAGTAAATTAAACCCAGGTAAACTTAATCTAACTTGTTTATCAAACTTGAATATGGGAATATAACGTTGCTAAACAAAAGTGAAATTGTTGGTCCATGTACTGACTCTACCCCTAAAAAATGAGGCTAAAGTCAAAATTACTATTTAAAAAAAAAAAAAAGCTGAAGTCTTTAAAGGTTTAAAGTAGGTATGCCATAATGAAGTTGATCAAGCCTAAAATATTATATAAATTTTTTTTTTTTGTAATTAGTCAAAGTACTTTAATGAGAAATTATAATGTTTAATTATAAGTAATAAAGTTCTCAATGCAGCACAGGATATACAACAGAGAATGCCCCACGCTCCAAGAAATTCTGAACTTCAGTCGCTTTCAAAGACATATTCTGCAATCAATTTTCAACAATCTCCATTACTTTCAAGAATTTTTTTTTTCTTTTTTTACGAAATAAGATGTAGTAGAAAATTGTATGCATTATGTTTAATTTATGGGTTGGGTTAGTTTACCCGGTTTAAGTTTTTTGGGATAATTTTGGCATTTTATATTTAGTTAAGGGTATTTTAGATTTTTCACAAAAGAATATTTTAGGAATCAAAGGATTCCATTGGATTTTGAATGAAAGAGTAAGGGAACATGAATATTTGCTCATTTTGGAAATATATAATGAGAAACTAGTTGGTTTCAAAGATAAAGAGGAGAGTGGTAAATCACCCCAAACATAAAGTACAAAAAATGCTTTTTCTCCTATTGAGATTAACAAAAAAAAAAAAAAAAAATTAACATAAATATGTACGTAAACATAAACTTGGATTTTAAACATATGAAGGAAATTATATAGCTTTTAAAATTCATTCAAATATACGCTCTTGTTTTTATATGATGCTACACACACAAAAGAGAACATAGAGAACTTTTATGTCAAAACCAAAATTTTATCTATAAAATATGCTTATGTGGTCAAACTGAGAGGACTTGATTGAATTTTGCAGTCCTCTAACTTGAGCATGAGAAAGGGAAAAAAAAAAAAGTTGTGGCCCTAAATTTTTGTTTTTGAATGTTTAAATTAAAAAAAAATCCAATCAATTATTAAAAATAGTTTCTAGATTTTTTTATTAAAAAAAAAAACCACCTTAGCGTCACTCTTCATCAACTCCCTCTTAACAAAAGACATCAAACTAATATTGTTATTTGTGTTCACTATAGATTTTTCAGCAAGAAATGGCTTCGCCTTGGGGTACCATCAGTCAATTGTCGTGGATGAGCAAGTCCAAAATCTCTAGATGGGTAATTTGCACTAATCGGTCAGAATTTGTCATTACACCCATAATAACAAATTCTAAATGTAATCCATCATTGATTATTGTTGGGTTCAATTTAGTTTCTTATTTGTATTTTTCGGAAAATTATTGAATACTCTGAGAGTATCATAAATGTATACTCCCTCCTCTCACATGAATTGTGGGTCTTACTATGAATTTAATTAATAAGACCTACAATTATGTGAGAGAAAGCAGTATACATTTATGGTACTTCGGGAGTACTCAATAATTACCTATATTTTCCATTACCATTTCACTCTCTCAATACCATTTATTCCTTAGATTTTTAATTTATTTCAAGAATTAATTTAATTATATTCTTTCACAAAGATTTTCTCTCTCCAGTTCATAATTGGGTTTTTTTCCCCCTTCATTTTACCTATTTTAACCATGAAGGTGTTGTGGTAGGACTTGTTTTTGTAGCCAAAGCAACACAATGAACATGACAAGCATGGCAATTGGTTGTTGAATGTTGAGTTTCATTAAGAATATATAAATATATATATTTTATTTCTAGAAATTATTTAATAATTAATTGTTTTTTTTTTTTTACTTAAAAAACTTAAAAAAAAAAAAGACAATTGGGACACCTCATGGAAACATCTATTTAAAGTTGATAGGAAGACTTTAATTAAATAATTTTCAAACTTAGAAGACTTAATTAAACGAAAGTAAAGCTAAAAAACTGAATTGAATATTAGTCAAAGTTTTAGGCCCTGTTTGGTTTGAACCTCACTCAAATTCAGTTTCCATTTCTCATTTCTCATCACTCAAACTTTATTTCCATATCTCATTTCTTTATCTCTAGTTTTTCCATACCTCCAAAAGATTTTTGTTTGGGTCTTTGTTCTCAAGTGCATATCTCACTAGTTAAACTCAATTTTTTGATAAAGTGGCAGAGCCCACACACTATGCTTGGTTAGAAGTCAGAACGGTAACAAGAAGCATAATACCCACATTTGTTAAGCAGAATCACAAATGAAATTGCGAGAGAGCAAACAAAATCAAACAAGAATCACAATATCAACAATGTAATTTAGAGAGAGAGAGCACACAAATGTGACAAACATAAACGAAATTGAAGCATAGCTCACCACCGTTAAATGCATAAACCCACGATTACTGCAATACACAAAACCCATCAACCATCGAGGAGTACGCCACCATAAACAACCCACAGACACGCCGATCTTAACCCATAAACCCAACGCCACCATAAAACAACCCATAAACCCATTGATCTCAACCCATTGAGAAACATATCTATAAGTTGGGATGAGAAAGGCAAAGAAGAAAGAAGAAGAAAAAAAAAAATTTGGTATGAGAAACGCAAAGAGGAAAGATGAAAAAAAAGAAAGAAAGAAGAAAGAAATTAGAACTCAATTGCTTTGGGTGTTAAGGTGGAGAAGAAAGAAAGAAGAAAGAAATAGGAGGTGGTGTAGAAGGAAAAGGTGACTAGTGAGAGACTGTGTGTTAATAACGTGAGTCAAAAATTGACTTGACAAAGACTAGTGGATCCCAATGCCTTTGTTTTTTTTTACAAGTTTACCATTGAACTCAATTCTCATTACTTGAAAACATCTAAAACTTGTTTTTGTTTTTAGAAACTCATCAGTTGATTTTGTGAGAACTAAGTGATGGAAACAATACCCCAAAACTCATCCAAACAAGCTTCTTCTTTGTGGGACCCACTTATTTTGGGTGATGAGTGATGGAAATAGGGTGATGAGTGATGATAACCCACAAATTCAAACAACCTTTTAGCCTTTACTCTTAGTTGGCTACTTAAGGGCTGTTTGGATTTGCAAGTTTTCATCATCCATTACTCATAACTCAAAACTGGTGGGTCCCACAGTGGAAGGGAGTGTTTAGTTTTCTTTTTGAGTTTTTGTTTTCGTCACTCAATTCTCACTAAATTGAGTGATGAGTAATGGAAACTAGAAACAAGTTTTTGGTGTTTTTGATTTATGAAAAATGAGTAATAGTGGCAGTTGGGTAATTTCTTAAGGAACACATGGGCCTGTAGAGGGTAGTCATATCCAAGCTCAGAGCTTTTGCTCTCTCCAACACTCCACCAACGGCTACACTACTCAAGTGCCTTTCTCCTCTCTCATCATACCAGACTTCTTCTTTTTTCTTTGTTCTTTGATTTTCTATGCTCTTCATTTCGTTGTCTTCTTCTTTTTTCTGTCTTTCTTTCTTCACTTCTCATGATCTTTTCTCTTCTCTTTTTTTCCTATTTTAATTCTTTCTAAGCTTTAAAGTGTAATTTGTTGTGGTGTTGAAGGTGTTGGTGGTGTGAATGGCCGCATCTGCTATGGTGGATTGGTTTGATATTTTGTGGTTTGCACGGTGATAGTTTTTTTTTTTTTTTCTCCAGTTGGGTGTTGGTTTTGATGTTCTATTTCCACTGTGGCCACCATAACATCCTTCCAAAGATTCACAAAACCCCCACCCCAAACCCAAAAAAAAAAAAAAATAATAAAATAAAACTCTCACCTACACTATGGCCATTCTCAAAGAAGAAGACACTGGCAGAAAGAAAGAGTCAATTTTTTATTTATTAAAAAAATGAATAAAGTAGAAGACATATCTATGGAACAATGGTAGCATGGTCAGAAGGTGGGCTCCACATTTTTAAGTTTTTAAAGTTGAAAACAAAACTAAGTTTTGGAAATATTTGGGGATTATTGAGTTATAGGAAATGAGTTATCAAGTGATGAGGGATGATATTTGAGTGATGAGTGAGTATTTTTTTTTCACCCAAACAACCCCTTACCCTTTTAGAATTTTGACCATTGGATAGTGAGTATCCAAAAGACAAAAAAAATTCACATATACTGATGTGACAAATTGTTAATAGTAGGTAAAATGATGATATTAGTGGTTGGCCAAAATGAGAACTTGCAAAAGCTTGTTAAATCAACTATTGTGAAAAAATGCTGTGAAATTCTTTATGTCTGTGTGTGTGTGAGAAATTTTATGAACACAATACAATCTCACAATATTTTCACTTCGTCCTTCCCTTTTTTTTTTTTTTTTTGGGTTAACCAAGTGCTTCGTCCTTCCTTTTAATTGTAATGGATTGCAGTTAGATATTTTATTATTTTATTTTGACCTATGAGAGATCAACATCTTAGTTGTTGTGAATATGTTGTGTTTTTAGCACAACTCTTTTTAAAAAAATGTGTTGAATTTTTGGCCATAGTGGGACTTGAAGAAATTATATAGCAGCAGTTGGAATGCATGGAAATGTTAGTAATTTTTGTTTTAAATAATATGATTTTTAAATTCATAAAGCCCCTATTTGTAATTTTTTTTTTTTGCTAATTTTCTTTATGTTTTTACAATCTATTATGGATTACATTTTGTTTGTGATATGATATGTGACTGTGAGAAGTGACCGAAAATAAACATAACAGGGGCTTGCAACTTTGAGCGTGGGTCAAGTTGGTAAGAGCCTGTGGTCTCCTGTATATACACGAAGACATTTGAGTATTAATTGACCTTTTAATATTTTGTTATATAATTTTTGATAGTCCTACAATTTTTTTACACGATTTATTATGTCAAAATAAGAGTTTTAAATTGATTAATACTCAGCAAATTGAAAAGTTTTAATCCAACTACCACTCAACAACATGGAGAGTTTTAAACCGAACCAAAGCATTTGACTATTAGTTGACCTTCAAATATTTTGCCAAATAAACTTTGGCAGTTTCACAATTTTACACATTTTTTTCTTAATTTATTTATTTTTGCTACAAAAGGTTTGATACTCCCACAATTTTGCACATCATTTTTTTATTAATATTTATTATGTCAAAATGCGAGTTTTAAAATTACTAATACTTAGCAAACTGAAAAGTTTCGGACCAACTAATACTCAACAACACATAGAGTTTTAAACAGAATCAAAGACATTTGTCTATTAATTGACCTTCTGATATTTTGCCACATAAGTATTGGTAGTCCCATGGTTTTTCACATCTTTTTTTTCTTTATTAATTTATTATGTCAAAATAAGAGTTTTAAATCGACTACTACCCGGCAAACTGGAGAGTTTTAAACCAATTACTACTTAGTAACATTGAGAGTTTCAAACAAAACAACCTACTACTATATATATACTGCATCTTTATGCAGTTTACCCTCTTTGCCATTTTTGCTTTTTTGTTTCTACAAACCCTTTATCCTCATGGCTCAAGGTATCCTTTACATGAATTTCTCTTCAAAATTACTTTTTTTTTTTTTTCATATTTTTTTCTTTAATATTCTGTGTTTGTGTATCTTTTTTGTATTTTTACTTCTATTGCCTGTGCGTTTGTGTAATATTTTATTTCGAACCAAACTTCTAACCATCATGTTTGATACTTCTAGATACCGTGTTTGGTTATAGAATTTTCACATATGGAGTAAATGCTAAAAGAAAGTTAGAGGTAATGGATGCCACCAAAGTATCTTGATTATTTCATTCTCAATTTTGACATCTTAGTTTTGTTTAATGAATACTTTTTGTGACATAATGTTATTTTTGTACGCTATTTGTTTTTTCCCCCTTAAAAGCCTTGGTGGAACTTAGAAAAGTTATTGTATTTTGTTGTTCCATGTTTCATAAAAGTTTAAAATAGGTAGAAATATAAGTACTGTGCCTTTGTTTCATCTTTTAAAAAAGACATGGTTTTTTTTTTCAACACACACATACACACACATGGATGGACCTAGGATTTCAAGCTAGAGGGAGTCGGAGAATAAGCAAAAAAAAAAAAAAAAAATTCAAATAGATATCCATATAGTATTAACAAATTATAAATACACAAAACTATTGTGTCTTAATACATGAAGATGCAATCATCTACCAATAAAGACAAAAAAAAAAAAAAACACAAAATAATATATATATTTTTAATACTAGGCTGGCTAGGATTTTTATTTTATTTTTTGAATTTAGATCATTCACAAAAGTGAAGTTAAAAAATTTAGCGTATCAAAAAGCTACTTTATTAATTTTACCACTTTACTTTACAATATACCCAACCATTGGCGGAACTAAGAATTTATCTTTGGGAGGCCATATATAATTTTTTTGTGTGTATAAAATCTAAAATAGTAATGTACAAACAATTTAATAATCAATATACAAATTATGTAAATGTTAATAGTGGAAATTGGGAAATTGATCAGCCAGTCAGGGGCACAGTGCTGCACAAGAGTGAGGGTATACACGGAAGCTTCAAGGCTCATGCTTGTCTTTCTTTTCTTGTCTAGTTTAGTCATACGCACACACAAGCTTTATTATTTTTTACTTTTTATATTGCAAATCACAAAATTGCAGTAGCCTAAGGGTTTGTTCGGTTGGAGGAGTGGAAAAGTGGGAGGATGGAAAATTGTGGGAGGATAGAAAAGTGGGAGGATGGAAAATATTAAGTTTTCCTTCTTGTGTGTTAGGTTGGAGGGGTGGAAAAGTGGGAGGGTATAAATTGACTATTATACCTTTGTTAATAGTAACATTGAAAAAAAAAAAAAAAAGTTCAACGTTCAGTAACGTTGAAATGAAAAAAAAAAAAAAAAAAACGTTACTGAATGTTGAAGGAAAAAAAAAAAAAGAAAAGAAAGAAAACGTTACTTGTTCAGTAACGTTTGAAAAAAAAGAAAAAAAAGAAGAAGGTTCAACGTCAGGTGGGATGGGGGCATTTTAGTAAATGCTCCCATCTCATGTTTTCTCCCCTCCCACTTTCCTCCCAATTTGGGAGGAAAATTTTTGTGGGCCCGGGAGGAAAATTTTCCTCCCGGTTTTCCATCCTCCCTCAGTTTTTTCTCTAAACGAATAGTGAAAAATGTCTATTTTTCTTCCTTAGTTTTCCATCCTCCCTATTTTCTCTCCAAACGAATACACCCTAAAGGAAAGAACTGTAGCAACCCAAAGGAAAGAACTGAAAAGAAAAGAAGAAGAAGAATAAGGGCAAACACAAAGAGAGAGAGAGAGAGAGAGAGAGAGAGTCACTGGTGGTGGATTGGTGCAGTGAATCAACATTAATTCAACAAAGTCTTTGACCTTTCAATTTTTCTAATACTGTGGTACATGTAAGCCCTAAATGTGTTGGTATGAAAATTAGAATTTTTTTTCCTTTTCTTTGTTGAGATAATTCTTAAAATACCCATGTATTCATTTTAAATGTGGTGAATGTCAAATTATTGTAATTGTTTGACATATATATTTATCACTAATTAGAATGTATTCTATTTAAGTGAAAGTTATATTTACTTTTAGACTTTGTTTTATCATATTTTTAGACTTTCTTAGTATATAATCAAGTATGGGGGGCCAAAATGGTAAGATTCTTTAAAAATTTTCAAATTAGTTAGGATAATTCCAAAAATATATATATATATATCTTTAATTTTTTTCAAAAAATTTGGGGGGCCAAGGCACCATTCAGTCCTCAAGTGGCTTCGCCGCTCTACCCAACATCAAATATTCTATTTTTTATCACTTCATTTAAAATAATATAAATAACTCATTAAAATAATAAACTAAAAGGGAGAATTTGAGTTTTTTAATTGAAGGAATAGAGAGAATCTTAATAAAGTATTGTATTTTATTTTTAAAAACTTGCTACAGTAAACTAGTATGACCAATTTACTATAGTTGCAAGAAATTTAGTTTTAACTTCTCCAATAACACATAATTTTTTGGTTCTTTGGTGGTAAAATAGTTTTTTTTTTTTTTTTTTGGTATTAAAATACAATCACCATTGTGAATACTTTTATTGTTTTTTTTTTTTTTTTTTTTTTTTTTTTTTTTTTTTTAAGTTTTTGGGTTGGATAGTTATTAATTGGGCTAGGCTGATTAGAGACAGGGGAGGCCTAAGGTTTTGAAAGGGAGGGGCTCAACTACAAAAATGAAAAATATAACAAATAAATTTTTTCTTTCTTTGGGCCAAGGGGGCTAGGCCCCCTTAGGTTCGTCCCTATATATACTATCTGGTGCATCGCATAGATTAGAGACTAAATATATACAAGAGATTATTGCATATTTCTTGTACATGCATTATGTTAATAATGATAATTTAGATATTATCAAATAATAATAATTCCTTTAAAAAATAATAATCATAATTTTGATTTTGATACTTTTTAGCTTTGAAAATGTAAAAGTTAGTTTATTCTTGAGAATAAACTAGGTGAAAACGCAATTTTGATCCCTACATTTTGGGGTCAAGGTCAATTTTGAAAGGTTTAATTAGCGTATAAAACACCCATGAATGTTTATACTTCCAATTTCAAAATTACCAACACAAGTTTATACACAAATAATATATGTGCGGAATGATGAATATAAGCTAAACCCAAATTGGGAAAGCACTCTATACCATAGTTAATCACAAACACAACAACAATTAAAAAGAAAAGAGTAAGAGAAGAGAGATACAAACACAAAGATAACAGGACGATGTGTTATCGAAGAGGAAACTGAAGTACTTGGCGAAAAACCTCTCCACTGTCCTTCAAACGGTCAAATGATTCACTAGAGAATAAAGTTAGGATATATGAATAGCAATAGACCATTCAAACCTAATCGACTCGATGTATTTAAGCCCTCCAAGCTTTTTGCTCCAACAGGGTTATGCCGAACCTTATTTTTTCTAGCTTACCGGATCCCACAATAAGTCCATATTACATCTGCCATCCTTGGCAGCTTCCAATACTTACCAAGCTTTAAAAACACTCTCAACACCTTATATGGGTGTAGGTAGTGTTTGGGTACAAATCTCCTCTCAATGGGTATAATAATGGGAGAGGGAATGAGAAGAGACTATAAAAATTTCTCTCTAAGAATGAGTAGGTTTCTCTAATAGGGTGGGTGTGTTGTAGAAACTTCTCTTAGGGTTTTTCTCTCTAAACAGCCACACCTACATTTCATGGGAATATGGGTATTTATAATAGAGTATGAAATGGAATGTGAAAAGTCAGTTTTCATCCAAACAGGGCATTCTGGTGACTTGGCCTCGCGATTGGAATGAGTCGCGAGATAACTTCCAGATCAAATTGTACTTTTTGTTTTGTAGTGCTCCAGCTGTCGTGACCCTTCAACTCCCTGCATGCTTCACACGTGTGCCACTTTAGCGACTTGCCAGTCGTGAAATCCAGTCGTGAAATCCAGTCGTGAGACTCCTTTGAATGCACATAACTTGAGTTTCTTCATACTCTCACACACATAATCCTTACATAATTCCCACCTAAATATAAGGTATCTAATTGCTAAATTACAAGCAAATTTGGCACGGAATAAAACCAACATATAATTGAACAAATTCAACTTTACAAATTTGGTCCATACATTTTTGTAATAGTCAATTTGGTTCTTGATACTTTCAACTTAGAGTCAATTCAGTCCCTACTTTTAACTCATTAATTGAAAATGTCTACATGGCTAATGTTGTGCTTTGTTCGCATGCACGTGGCAAAAAAAAAAAAAAAAAATATATATATATATATATATATATATATATAAAATCAAATATTTAACATTTAGAAGGCCACCTAAGCATTTCAATAACAACTAAAAAAGCCACGTCAAACCAAAAATTAATTTTTAAAAAAAAGATTTTTTTTTTTAATCCTCAATTTCTTTAATTTTCTTATGTATTCTTGTACTTTCTTAGCTACCAAATAGAGCCAACAATACACCATTCTGAAAATCCCTCCCAAAAAAATATATATATATATATATATAAAATCAAATATTTAATATTTAATCCAATATATGTATAACAACAGAAGTGCAGAGGAGAATGACTTCTAGGTGTTCTTCACAGAGGTCATTTGCGTCGGAGAAGAAGGAAACTCCAAGGGATTTGGCAGCGAGAGAGTGGTCAGAGCGAGAGTGAGTGAGAACGGTGTGGCCTTGAGAGATGAGGGTTTTGGCTAGGAATTGGCCAAAGTTGCCGAAGCCAATATTCCAATTTTGAGGTGGTACTGGTGGGTGGTGTGGAAATGGGTTATGGCAAGTTTTGTTTCGTAGTCGTAGAGTTGCGCCCCTTCTGAGGCTTGGATTAGGAGAGGTTTGTGCCAAAGATAGCCAGTTTTGGGGGCAGTTGTTTTTGTACGGAATTGGTTGGGTTATGTAAATAATTTATTGTATGGTTTGCTAATCTGTAACGTTTATAAGGGATTTTATTTTGGTAGGGATTTTCAGATTGGTGTATTGTTTTGCTGTGTTTAGTAGCAAAGAAAATACAAGAATACACCAGAAAATTAAAGAAATTGGGGATTCAAAAAAAAAAAAAATCGTTCTCTCTATTTTTTTTAAATTAATTTTTTCAAATTAGTTTTTGGTTTCACATGACCTTTTCTATTTTGCCATGGGTATGTCAACAAAGCACAATGTTAGTCATGTAGGCATTTTCCGTTAGTGAGTTAATGGCAGGGACTAAATTAACTCTAAGTTGAAAATAATATGAACCAAATTGACTAATATGAAAATGTAAGAACCAAATTGGCCATGACCCTAAAATGTAATGACCAAAATGGGTTTTCGCCAATAAACTATTCAATACACTAGCGGCTCTACATAGAGTCCAGAGTGGTCACAGAAACCCTGACAAAAAAAAAAAAAAAAAAATTATTATTATGTACAAATTTTAAAAATTTATAATTTTGTTAATCTTTAAAAAAACTTTGTGATAACCTTAAATTTTTTTAGGCCCAACATAATTAAATTTTGGACGAAATTTGGCAACAAACTTGGTTGTAAGCTAAGGCTATAACTCCGTTCAATATATATTTTTTATTGGATGAGAATTTTGACAAATCCATAATTTAATTAGATTTTCTTTTTATATTCTCAATACTTGCAAAATTTCAAGAGGATCAAAGATCAATAGCTATGTCATCAATTGAATGTTTAAATTTCAAATTTTTGTAGTTTAAAATTATACATAAAAAATAGGTTTATTGATCTAATAGTAAATAAAATTTGATTGATATGAAATTTGACATGTGTTTTAAGAACACAGAGAACATGCAATTCAAAGATTAGATTTTCAAAATATGTAGCAATGCTAATTTGTTTAGTGAGAGTTGTAGCCTTGAGGTACAACTTAGTTTCCAGCCAAATTTTGTTCTTAAACTTTAGTTCCCTTAACAATATATTAGGTCATTACAAACAAAAAAAAGTACAATTTTTTTTTTTATTTAACTAACATTTTGAAAGAGATGTAGCTTACAACATTAATAATGAGATTATTGTGTAATGATTTTAAAATAAGAAAACTGTAAAAAATTTTGTGTTTGCATGTGTGTGTGTGTTTTTTTTATCCCTTTTGTTGTCAATATATGAAAATGTATTTTTATTAGATTTTGTATAATTTAATTTTCTTAATGACCACCCTCAAAAAAATTTATAAAGCCACCACTGATTCAATATTCTTCCTGTACTATATTGTTAGTCCTCTATTTTTATTTTAAGATGTCTCAAAATACGATATTTTATGAAAAGTCAATGAGCATAATATTGTCATTCTGAAAAGAAAAAAAACATAATATTGTTAACTTTCTTAACTAAACTTTATTTTCAATGTGTGTAATAAATATTACTCTTATCTATAGATTTATAATTGTTAGAAATTTTAGATCAAGCCACTGTGCATGCCATATTGGCTGCTCATGAAATTGCTTGCTAATGTTAGTAGATCAAGGATGCCAGTTTTTAATAATCTGAAGAATAAAGTTTAGAATCAAATTAATGAATGGAATAAAATCGTCTCTCTAATGCTAGGAATGAGGTATTGATTAAATTTGTTGTACAATCAATTCCTATTTTTGTTATGAGTTGTTTCAAACTTCCATTAGAATTATGTATGGATTTAACAAGAATGATGAATACATTTTGGTGTGGTCAGAAGGAAAATGAAAGAAGAATTCATTGGGTTGGATGGTCTAATATTTGCTATCATATAAGAAGCAAAGTGGAATGTGATTTTAGGAGATGCACTCTTTTAATATGGTCTTGTTGGCCAAACAAGGCTAGTGCATTCTTAACACTCATGAGTCACGACTCTCTTCTAGCTCGAGTTTGAAAGGCTAAATATTTTGCCAAATGATAGTTTCATGGCGTTGGGGAGACCACAATTTGACTCCTTACAACCATTCTAAAAATAGGTTCGCATGGTATGATGTTGAAGGCCATAAAAGATTTGAGTGTGTCTTCCTCGTCACCAATTGGTTTTGAGGTGGAATGACACATTTTACAGTCCGACAAATGGTATCAGAGCCATGGTCATGGGTTTGAGTCACAGGAGTGTCATTGTGAGGGAGGGGTTGTTGGGAAGACTACAATTTGACTCCCTGCAACCACTCTAAAAACAAGTCCGCGTGGTATGATGTCGAAGGCCATAAAAGATTTGAGTGTGTCTTCCTCATCACTAATTGATTTTGTGTTAGAATGACACAGCTCACGGTCCAACACATGGATGCAAAGTTGGTCATCATCCTTCATACACTTGGGCATAGTATCTTGGGCTTGGCAGCAAGCCATTTGCTTGAATAGGGTACATGTTAGAGAGTTGGGAATGATAATAAGGTTTGTGTTTGAATTATAAGGGTCTATACTATCTCCTATGGATGTTGAAGTGATCAAGAGAATTCCACTTTATGATCTATATTTCTGAAGATAACCGTATTTGGATTCCCTCAAGGACTGGAGAGTTTAGCGTTCAAAGTGCTTTCTATCTTGCTTGTTTCTCAATTTGCTTATGCTATCGTAGGTTATTCGAATAGGAATTCTAATAGTACGAACTTTCTTTGGTGGTTCAAACTTCCTAATAAATTCAAGATTTTTTCTAATTTCCCATGCTTAATGATTAATAATTGTATGAATTTGACTTTACGTTTTTAAATAAGATATTGCAGTGACAATTACATTTTAATTGTATGTCTGGAAACCACGTACTCACAATGTATTTTTTAATAAGTGATTCAATTTTACTTTTTGCTGAATTACGAATTACACAATCTAACTTTGACCAAATTAATTCAATTCAGTTCTTTAATTTTGCTTTAATACAATCGGGTCCTTGTCTTTCTCATGCTCAGGCCTACAACTTTGACCACATAAATATATTTTGTAACTTTTTTTTTTTTTTTTTTTGAGAAACACACACACACACACACACACACACACACACACACACATATATATATATATATATGGGCGGGGGAAAGAGATAAAGAAATACACTAACTACCACATGCAGTTTTAGTGTTAGCGTATGAGTATACATTTTGTAACTTGAGCACGAGTGTGAGAAATGTTTGACCAGATAAGTATATTTTATAGCTGATATTTTGGTTTGTCTCTTATATGTGTATAGGATCACCCGAAAACACAAGCATGCATAGAATGAATTTTAAAACTTATTTAATTTATTTTGTATGTTTACAATTCATGTTTATGTTTAAGTACAAATTTATGTTGCAATAAATGTTTATTAAATTCATTAGGGGTAAAAACACTTCCCTCACCTATATATATATATATATATATATATATATATATATAATAAGTGAAGTAGAGAAAAACTCCAATTGCAATTCTAAATTAGAATTCTAATCTATATTGTGTCACGTGTTAATGTAAATAAGAAATTAGAGTCTAATTTCCTCCATTTGTTGTAATTCTGATATGATGTTTTTTTTTTTCCTGCACTTGTGTATTATTAGGTTCACCTCCCTTTTCCACACCCATGTATTTTTAGGCTCACTTCCTTTTTCCACACTCACGTATTTTCAAGTTCATCTCCCTTTTCCACACTGATTAAGGCACCTTAATATACGACTCCCCTCTTCTTCAATCAATGCTATAGAATTTTCTTCTTCAATCAATGCTATAGAATTTAAAAAAAATCTCTCGGTATCAATGATGCATGTATTTGGGTATTTCTATATCTTATATAACAAGAGGTTTTCTAGATATTCTGATTGTACATGTCTTTACAATTTTCATGGTCCTGATTTATGCTTTACAAAACGAATTCCAATCATTCCTAAGGTCTGATTACTACTTTCTTTTATCTGCCTATACTGTTGTTCCTTTTTGTGTAAAATTTTTATTATTTAATTATATAATTTTGTGGTTTTTCTATGATTAATGTTGCATGTTTATTTTCTTTCATCTGCCTATACTTTCTTTCCTTTTTATCAATAATTTTTATTGTTTAATTATGAAATTGTTTTGTTTTCCTATCATTGGTGTTGCATGTTTCTTTCTTTTTTTCATAACACGTTATCAGCATGAGTCTCTACCTAATTTTGAAAGGAAGTTGTAATCCTATTATTCTTCAAACATCAAAAATTATTTGTGTAGTTTTCTCAACTCATTTTTTCTTTTAAGGGATTAGTACTTATCTTATTTCTTTGTCTTTACGTTTTATGCTAATAATTTTAGTGATTTTTAATTGATTAAATTTGTTTTATGAGATTCACGCTATTTTATTGTTATATTTTGTTATGAGATGCACGTTATGAAATTCACATTTAATTTATTAAAATATTTTGCTAAAAATGATTTGTAATAAAGCAACTTAATCATAACTATATGTACAGTGTATGAATCAATCTTAAATATATATGTCCATGTAGCATTTTTTCATCAGAATTTTGTATGATAAATGATGTGATATGATAAAACGCAACTCCAATTGTCCATGGAGATCGTCCAGAACAAGCGGCATGCTCAAGACGAGGTAAGCTGTCTCGGCATGCTCAAGACGAGGTAAGCTGTCTCGGCATGCTCAAGACGAGGTAAGCTGTCTCGGCATGCTCAAGACGAGGTAAGCAGGTAAGCTGCCTTGAAGTCCTTAGGACGAGAAGTTATGGACGACGCGTGAACACTTAGACATTTATGAAAGTCTGAAGCATCTTCTCATTATACGAGTAACCTCCAGTGACCGTTGCGTACTAAAAAGGGGAACTCCTAAACGGTTGAGGAAGTTATATTGAAATACAAACCTCCTAAAATCAAGGGGAGGTTACAAATCCAATAACCGCTCTTAAGACACTATATAAACGTTAGTCCAGACCAAGAAAAGGTAGGTGAAAAATCATTCCCAAAAATTTGGAACTTGAAAATACTTGAGAGGAAAACTGACTTTGTCATCGGAGGGTTATTGACCGGCAACCCCGGTCCCCTTTGATTGCTTCTTTCTTTTTCAGGCTACCAAGATCAACCGTGAGCCCTATCAAACCCGAAGCATCCAGCTTACTGATTTTCTTTGCATCATCAATTGGCGCCGTCTGTGGGGACTTCGTGATTTTCGTTTTTTGTTTCATTCTTTCGATCGTTCTTTGTTCCTAGACAAAAGGCTGAATGGTTCGGACAAGATCAAGGCCTACCAGCCCAGGCCACCAGGGAAGTAGGGATGCTTCCAGTAATCCCTATCGTGATCGCCAGTCAGCACCTGTCGCGCAGCCGTCGTCCCTTCAACAAATGCAGTCTATGGCCGCTGCTATGGCGGAACTGACCCGCCAAAATCAAGAGTTGAACCGGGAGATCAACATGAGGAGGCAGCACCATGAAGGACATGTAGAAGGACGACCACAGGGTCAGGAAGGTAGAGGAGAAAATGCTGAGTCCGAGCACCAGACTAGGGGTACTACTTCAAGAAGGGTGCCACATTTGGAGAAAGAAATGGACCAGATGAGAAAAGTCATGGAAGAGATGAAGGAGAATATGAGGCGGGCGAACCCCGTGGAAGACTTAGTTCACCGAACGGATTCCCCTTTCACGGCATCCATCAACAGTCATCCTCTACCCCCTAAATTCAAGATGCCTTCCTTGGATTCATATGATGGAAATCGCGATCCGTGTGACCATATTGCTACCTTTAAGACAACCATGCACCTCCAGGGAGTTCCAGATGAGATTATGTGCAGAGCGTTCCCTACCACTCTGAAGGGGCCAGCGAGGGTGTGGTTTAGCAAAATACCCCCGAACTCTGTTGGATCATTCGAAGAATTGAGTAAAATGTTCGTTAATAACTTCATTGGAGGACAACGCCACAAGCGTTCCTCTTCCAGTTTGTTAACCATCGAACAAGGAGAACATGAGAGTCTACGGTCCTTCATCACCTGATTCAATAGGGAGGCCTTGACGGTGGACGAGATGGACGATAAGTTGCTGTTGGCTGCTTTCCATATGGGGTTAATTCTGACTTGTTCATTCACAAATTGTACGAGCAGGAACCTCAGACCATGGCAGAACTCGTCCACTCGGCCCAGAATTTCATGAACGCTGAGGACGCAATAATAGCCAAGAAGAGGAAAAGGTCAGAACGTTCGGAGGCTGTTCACCAACGACATTCAGATCAAGCTCCTCGTCCTAAGAAGGCTCAGATAGGCGATAAAAGGGATAGGGAAGGTAAAAAGGCAAGTACATCCTCAAGGAGTCAACAGTACACCCCCTTGAATATCCCGCTAGAGCAAGTCCTTATGCAAATCAAGGACGAACCATCCTTAAAGTGGCCAGAAAAAATGAAGGGAGATCCTAACAAGCGCAATAGGAACAAGTATTGTCGCTTCCATAGAGACCATGGGCATGACACGGACGAGTGCTTTGATTTGAAGCAGCAGGTAGAGAACCTCAGCAGGCAGGGAAAGTTGAAGAATTTCTTCGGACGAGACCACAAGGACGAGAAGCTGAAGGCCAAGGTGGAAGAGTCCTCGCGACCTCCGTTAGGAGAAATAAGGGTAATTATAGGAGGAACCTCGGCAGCGCAGTCATCCAAATCCAGAAAGTCGTACCTGAAGGTGGTTCAGAACGTCCAGCTGTCAGGACGATCTCCATGGACGAGGGAAGTTGACGAGCAAACCATCACGTTCACGGACGAGGATGCTGGAAGAGTTCATCACCCCCATGATGATGCGATTGTCATTACTTTACTTATTGCCGACTACACGACCAGAAGGGTGTTGGTAGACAATGGTAGCTCGGCGGACATTCTGTATTACCCTGCTTTCCAACAGATGAGGCTAGGACAAGACCAACTTCGTCCAGTGAGTTCGCCCTTGGTAGGATTTGGAGGAATGAAAGTACAACCAATGGGTACCGTCACACTGCCCGTAGTGATTGGAGCATACCCGCAACAGATAACCAGAGAGGTAAACTTTCTCGTAGTTGATTGTTCATCATCATACAACGCTATTGTCGGAAGACCTACTTTAAATAGCTGGAAAGCGGTAACCTCTACCTACCATTTATCGGTCAAGTTTCCAACTAAACATGGCGTGGGTCAAGTGCAAGGAGATCAGTTAGCCGCTAGAGAATGCTACCTAGCTATGTTAGCTATGGACGAGCATTTACAGACGATGAGCATAGACGAGGGTGCTGGAAGAATCACAGCGGAGCCTGTTGAGGTGTTAGAAGATGTCCCTTTAGACGATAGTAGAGCTGATAAGTTTACAAGAATAGGGGCAAGCATGGAAGAGGAGGCGAAAAATGCGCTTGTCCAGTTTTTGAAGAAAAGCCTTGATGTTTTCGCATGGAGTCATGAGGACATGCCTGGGATTGATCCAAGTGTTATTACTCATCGTCTGAATGTAAGTCCCTCGTCCAAACCCGTACGTCAGAAGAAAAGGGTATTTGCTCCTGAGCGAGACAACGCCATCAAAGAAGAAGTACAGAAGTTGATTGCGGCGGAGTTCATTAGGGAAGTTTACTACCCTGATTGGTTGGCGAATGTAGTCATGGTAAAGAAGGCCAATGGAAAGTGGCGAATGTGTGTAGATTTTACTGACTTAAACAAAGCTTGCCCGAAGGACAGTTATCCGCTCCCGCGCATTGATCAGCTGGTAGATTCGACGGCTGGTCACAGGTCGCTAAGCTTCATGGACGCCTTTTCAGGCTACAATCAAATCAAGATGGACGAGGCAGACCAGGAGAAGACTTCATTTGTCACCAGCCAAGGCTTGTTTTGCTACAAGGTAATGCCCTTCGGTCTGAAGAACGCAGGGGCAACTTACCAGAGGCTGGTGAACCAGATGTTTCGTCCTCAAATTGGTAGGAATGTAGAGGTCTACGTTGATGATATGCTGGTGAAAAGCTTGGACGAGGGAAAACACTTGGAAGACCTTCAAGAGACTTTCAACACACTACGACGGTACAACATGAAACTTAATCCAAGTAAGTGTGCCTTTGGGGTTTCATCAGGGAAGTTCTTGGGTTTTATGGTTTCACATAGAGGCATTGAAGCAAATCCAGATAAGATCCAAGTGATACTCAACATGGAACTACCGAAAAACATCAAAGAAGTACAGTCCCTCACAGGACGAGTTGCCGCCCTCAACAGATTTGTGTCGAAAGCTACTGACAAGTGTTTACCGTTCTTTAAAGTCCTGAGGAAGGCGTTTGAATGGACAGACGACTGTCAAACGGCTTTCCAAGACTTGAAGACTTACCTCACAAAAGCACCGTTGCTGAGTCCGTCCGTACCTGGCGAAGAGCTATATCTGTATTTGGCGGTATCCCCGCATGCCATAAGTTCCGCGCTGGTCAGAGAAGAAGAACGAGTGCAGAAGCCGGTGTACTATACCAGTCGGGCACTTAGAGGAGCGGAGGGAAGATATCCCATGATGGAGAAGTTAGCTTTTTCCTTGATTACGGCTTCAAGGAAGCTGAGACATTACTTTCAAGCTCACATCATTATCGTCTTGACGGATCATCCCCTGAAGAAAGCAATGAGCAAATTGGAAGCTGCAGGAAGGCTAGTCCAATGGGCGGTGGAACTTAGTGAATTTGATGTCAGGTATCAACCAAGAAATGCAGTCAAGGCGCAGGCGCTGGCGGACTTCATCGCGGAGTTCACTCCAACCCAGGACGAGCTTGTCAAGGACGAGCAAACAAGAAGGTGGGTTGTTAACGTGGATGGATCATCTACGATGTATGCAGGAGGGATTGGAGTCATACTTCAGTCCCCAGAGGGTGATAAGTTAGAGTATGCAGCCCGCCTACAGTACCAAACAACCAACAATGAAGCAGAATATGAAGCACTTCTCAAAGGGCTGGAATTGGCCAAGTCCTTGGGAGCGGAGTCAGTAATAATCAGAGGAGATTCTCAGTTAGTAATCAACCAGGTGAACGGAATGTGTGATGCCAAGGAAGAACGAATGAAGAAATACCTCAGCAAAGTGAGAAGGCTTGTGCAAAAGTTTTCAGAAGTGAGTTTTATTCAACTCCCAAGGGAAGAAAACATGGAAGCAGATGCGCTGGCGCGAGCAGCGTCGGCAGGTGGAGTCATGGACGAGTATGGCAAAGTCCAATACATGCCGAGCATAGACCTCCCAGAAATACATCAAATTGGAAGAGAAGAAAATTGGATGAGTCCAATTATACTCTATCTACAAGATGGGAAGCTTCCAGAAGACAAGAACGAAGCTAGGAAACTTAGGGTTAGGGCTGCAAAGTACATCCTTATAAATGAAGTACTTTACAAGCGAGGCTTATCTCAACCCTACCTGAGGTGCCTAGCTCCAGACGAAGCAAATTATGTCTTGAGGGAGGTTCATGAGGGAGCATGTGGAAATCACTCGGGGGCAAGGTCCCTCGTCCATAAGGTCATTCGTGCCGGCTACTATTGGCCCACGGTTCAGGCAGATGCCAAGGCTTATGTCAAGGTGTGCGACCAATGCCAGCGCTACAGCAATGTCCCTAGGCAACCGTCGGAGTATCAGACCCCGATGATGGCCCCGTGGCCCTTTGCACAATGGGGACTGGATATCCTAGGTCCTTTCCCCCCGGGAACCAGACAAATGAAGTTTCTGGTAGTAGGGATTGACTATTTTACTAAATGGGTGGAGGCTGAACCTCTTGCAAAGATTACGCAGCAAAACGTGAAAAATTTTGTTTGGAAGAATATTCTGTGTAGGTTCGGAGTACCGAGGGTGCTAGTATCGGACAATGGACGACAATTTGACAACGCACCGTTCAGAGACTTCTGTGAGCATTTTGGAATCAGAAATCATTACTCCTCACCCTCCCACCCACAGGCAAATGGATAAGCAGAAGTAGCTAACCGATCCTTGCTGAAAATCATCAAGACTCGGCTAGAGGGGGCAAAGGGAATATGGCCAGACGAGTTACCAGGCGTTCTTTGGGCTTACAGAACCACAGTGAGAACCCCAACAGGAGAAACTCCCTTCAAGTTAGCTTATGGAAGTGAAGCGGTCATACCAGCGGAAGTTCATATGGCTAATCATCGAGTGATGAAGTATCAAGAGAAGGAAAATGAAGAACTGCTTCGTCTTGACCTTGACCTTATTGATGAAGTGAAGATGGATGCGGAGCAGAGGACAGCAAGGTACAAGAACCTTATGGCCAGACAGCATGATGCTATGGTGAAACCCAGGCGCTTCAGCATAGGGGACCTCGTTCTCAAGAGAGTATCCTTGGCAACTAGGAACCCAGCTCATGGAAAATTGGGACCCAATTGGGAAGGACCATACAGGGTAGTAAACTGCAAAAGGCAAAGGTCGTATTACTTAGAAGCTTTGGACGGACGAAAGCTGGAGCACCCTTGGAACGTGGAGCACCTGAGAATGTACTATCAATGAACTTGGACGAGGTTAAGCAAAGACGAGGTTTCTGTCATGGACGACCCAACTACTGCTTAATATCTACTAGTGTTTTTACTACTGCTACGGTGTGTACTAATAATAAAGGTGCATTGGTTCTTAAACACTTGCACCGTCTACAGACAAGTTTGTTAAAGACAAAGATATATATTTTAAGTATTTTCATAATGCACTAGCTTCCCAAGCAGGTGCTATGTTTGTGAACAATGCTTATATAAATATGGTTTGGATTTTAAGTGTATTTTATGCGCAAAACCTAACTCCCATGGTAAAACCAATGAGGAGGGCAAAATCTTAAAACGAATGAAAAATCCTTGGACGCAGGGATGTAACGTTCGCAGAGCTTTCCTCAAAACGAGGATAAAGTATAAATTAAGCTAAGGCACAAAAATTTAAGTCCATGGACGAGTATCTGTCAAAGATACAGGTGCTCAAGGACGAGTCAAGGGCTAGAAAACGTCCTTGGTGAAAGGCCAAAGCCAAGCTCATGGACGAGACGAAAGTCAAGCCTTTAGACGAGGAAAGTGGGCCATGCCTATGGACAAAGGAAACATCTGACAAGGCTATAATAACTTCGTCTATAGAAAGACATGGACGAGATAATAACATTGCCCATAGGGAAGGTACAAGGACGACCCTTTAATACTTAGGAAATTTACAAATTTCAATCACAATAAAAACAAAGGGAAGCACGTCCATACATTAACAAAATATGAATAAAAATAGACATTCATTGAATTAAAAATAAAAGGGTAGACGTCCATCGTCCAAAAACCCTTACAAGTAAAGCCCTTGAGGCAATTGTTGATAAACCCGTCTATAAACCTCTAGACGAGGTAATTGTATTCCAATACATTGCAATAAAAAAAAAAAAAAAAAAAAAGAGATAATTCTAAACAGACGGTGTGTTGGCATTGGGCTCGTTTTGAGGTGGCAAAGTGCTGGCATCGTCCTCCACATTGATATCCTCAGAGCTGGTTTGGACGAGAGAGCTTGTGGACGCACCGCCAAGGTTGAGCTTTATGGAGCTGAAGTCCACTCCTGGAAATTTCTCAATGGCGTCCATCCTAAAGTCTTCGAAGCCAGCTGCATAGTTGGCGTCCATTGAATCTATAAATTCTTTGGACGCCTTAAACTCTGCAACGGCATCTCCTTTAGCTTTCTCCAGGAGAACCTCGAACTCTTCATTCCTCTTTAAAAGGAATTCCAGACGAGCGTCCTTCTCACGGGCCTCAGTCTCCAGCTCAATGACGCGCTTCTTCGAGTTCTCCGCCTCGTCCTTGGCCTTAGCTGCCGTCTCAGCCCACCTCTTGGTCTCGTCCCTCCCTTTCTGGACAGTTTTCTCCAGCAGCACCCTCATCTTGTCCAGTTCAGTCGCTTGCCTGGACGCTGCAATGAACTTAGACATTGCCTGCATAAATTAAAGCTTCATCAGAATTCATGCATAAGTTCATTACTAGACGAGACAAAGATGTAAAATCTACATACCTTAAAAAGGTCATGAACGCCGGAGTGTTCAAAATCCTTCAGCGACATGTTGTAGCATGCCGTAATGTCTTCGTCCGTGACAACCTTCTCAAATCTCTCCCAAGCCAAGCCCTCGTCCTCAAGAAGATTGTGAGGAACTTGGATGGAAGGTTGAGACGAGGTTCGAACTGCAGACGGAATGGGCGGGGAAGGAAGCTCTGGATCAACGTCTAAAATTTGAACATGGTGGCTGGGAGGGACGAGAATAGAACCAGGCTGGTCGGCTGGGACGTCTTTAGATTTGGACGACTTGTGCCTCGCCTTCTTTTCCTTGCGCCTACTTGGGAGGTTTCCCAAGTCCACGCCTAGGGAGAGGCTCTTCCTCTTGTCACCAGAAGCTGGACGAGTATGGGACTTAGCTCCAGAACCAGCTCCCTCGTCCATTGCGTCCTTGCCTTTGTTCTGCTTCATTGTTGCCATCCCTGCAGGTAAAGGCGTCAGTCAAAAAAAAAAAAAAAAAAAAAAGGATTGAAAAGACGAGGAAAAGGACGACTTACGTCTTCTCACAGTAACTTCGTGGGCGATTGCCTCGTCTGAAGGGTCAGGACCTAGACCCCAAGTGGCAAGACGCCTAAGCGTAACCAAAAAATGAAAAGTCCTGTCGCTGTAGAGACGAGCTTTTTGAACTCGTTCCAATTGGAGTGTATCCAAGTGGGGTCGTCTGACACCTTCAAAACAAAACACACAAAAAATGTAAGACGACCATTAGAAAGGACGAGTGCAATAACCAACGAAAAATGCATACCTTCAGGACGAAGGTTCCCTATCTCTCCTGTATAGGGGGGAAACGGATCTTGGGCAATCTCACTAGGACGACCAGCCCAGCAACCAGAGACGAAGAAAAACTCCGTCTTCCAGTTCCTGTCTGATGTCACTAGTGACTTAATCAATCTACAATCTGTCCCTCTAGCTGTAAATTGATAAAAGCCAAGGGACTAGTTAATTTCGGAGGGGTTATAGCAGTAGAGGAACTCGTCCACGGAAAGAGGACGGTTCCCCTCAAACACCTCCCTCCACAAAACTTGCATGGCAACTATTAGACGCCATGCATTGGGGTTAAGTTGGCATATGGCTATACCTAACCTAGAAAGCAACTCCCTAGCGAAGGCATTTAGAGGCAACCTCAAACCTCCTAAGAGGTAAGCCTCATAAATACCAACGCCGAAGCGAGGTTGACAACACCACTCGCCACGGACGGGTAGCCTAGGGTTCAAGCTATCAGGGATTTGGTACCTAACCTTGAGAAGATCTAATTTCCACTCCTCTGTTTTAGAACCAACCCCTATAGCACAAGTATAAACGACCTCCTCCTCCTCGTCTTGAGCAGAAGACGAGGGAGCACTTGTGCCAGCCAGGGAGCCAGACTTAACCCTCGTCCTATGTTGTTCCCTAAACACCTCGGGAGGAACCCCTGGGACACCAGACGTGTACTCGTCTGTAGTGTTCCCATTGCTACTACTATTGCTACTCCTAGAACTATCGCTAGAGCCACTAAAGCTACTAGGGTCCTGGTACTCGTCTATAGCTTTGGCAATGCTATCACTAGACGAGGAAAGGACTACTTCAGACATTTTAAGAAGGAAGCTTAAAATCTAAGGACGAGTATTGAAGAGAATACCTGGAACTAGACGAGGGGAGACTAAATGACGCAGGAAACTTCTAGACGAGCGCTAAGACGAGGAAGGTCGAAGAAGAAAATTTGATGAAATGAGGAGGGCAGCGGAGGAAATCAACTATTTATAGGCATTGACCCCAATACACGAAGCGACGCGACCATCCAGAAAGCGACAAATGGCACGTCCCTCGAGAAACGAGCTGACATGATTGGTCTCCAATTAAAACATGACACGTGGCACCTACGACAACTGGCATTGAGACACCTGTCCAAACAACGTCGCTAGTAAAAATAAGGTCTAGACGACCCATGGACAAGGGGGCAACTGATGTGATATGATAAAACGCAACTCCAATTGTCCATGGAGATCGTCCAGAACAAGCGGCATGCTCAAGACGAGGTAAGCTGTCTCGGCATGCTCAAGACGAGGTAAGCTGTCTCGGCATGCTCAAGACGAGGTAAGCTGTCTCGGCATGCTCAAGACGAGGTAAGCAGGTAAGCTGCCTTGAAGTCCTTAGGACGAGAAGTTATGGACGACGTGTGAACACTTAGACATTTATGAAAGTCTGAAGCATCTTCTCATTATACGAGTAACCTCCAGTGACCGTTGCGCACTAAAAAGGGGAACTCCTAAACGGTTGAGGAAGTTATATTGAAATACAAACCTCCTAAAATCAAGGGGAGGTTACAAATCCAATAACCGCTCTTAAGACACTATATAAACGTTAGTCCAGACCAAGAAAAGGTAGGTGAAAAATCATTCCCAAAAATTTGGAACTTGAAAATACTTGAGAGGAAAACTGACTTTGTCATCGGAGGGTTATTGACCGGCAACCCCGGTCCCCTTTGATTGCTTCTTTCTTTTTCAGGCTACCAAGATCAACCGTGAGCCCTATCAAACCCGAAGCATCCAGCTTACTGATTTTCTTTGCATCATCAATAAAAATATTTGATAAAAAATTACATAATGTTAAGTTTTATTAAACACAAATAAACTATGTCTTTTAAACATGACTAAACTCATGATTAATAATATAAAAAAAACCCAATAGTATCACTTAAATAATAAAATGCAATATATTTATTTCTATTGTCTTATTAAATTATATCTATTCTCGTGCATTAGCATAAGTTACATACTAGTTGTCTTTAAAACGAATACAAATCCTTTGTAATTGCACTAATATTGTTTTCCACTTTATGTTCTACTAATTACGACTTGTCATGTGTTTATTTTTTTTCCATTTTAAACTTTGGCTATTATTAGGAAAACTGAACGAATACAGGACAAGTCGTGAATGGTGGAATATAAAGTAAAACATAAAAAGTGATATAGAGGATTTGTATTCCTTTTTAACTAATCCATATCTTGTTTTATATTTCCAAAATGAGCTAATGCCTAAATTTTGTTTTGATCTCGGTTAAATCTAATGAAATAATTGATTCTCAGAATATTCTTTTGTGAAAAGTCTAAATTACTCTGAACTAAAAATAAAATGCCAAACCCCAAATATTCTAACTCAAGTAAACTTAACCCAACCTATAAATTAAACATAACACATTCAAATTAATGTTATATCTTGTTACCCAAAAAAAAAAAAAAAGCTCTTGAAAAGTATCCAACAATTAGTGCTAAATTAATAGCTTAAGGATATCAGTACATTTGTAGATATAGTAGAAGTAGTATGATCAATACATTGTTAGATAAACCTGTAATTCACCACGTTGTTTAATAACAAGTAAAACTAAATTACTTCAAACCCAACAATTAATGCAAACTTAAGAATTCATAATTTCATTTTATTTTCATAAACATATCCTTCAATTAATTTTCTATCTCCAAAACTTTCGGGGGAATTTGTTTTTTGGGAGAAACAAGATGTGATAGTTTTTTGTATGTGTTATGTTTAATTTACGGGTAGGGTTAAATTTACCTGGGTTAGATTAGTTGGGCAATTTCAACTTTTTATTTTCAGTTAATGGTATTTTATACTTTTCACAAAATAATATTTCAAGATTCGAAAGGATTCGATTAGATTTCACTGAGAAAGTAACAAAATGTGAATATTTGCGCATTCAGGAATATAGAATGGAAATTAGCCAGTTAGTTTTAAATATAAGGAGGAAAATTGCACACTAAACATATAAGGGGAACGTAATTTTTCCCCTAATGAATTTAACAAAAATTTTGTAACATATAGTTGTACTTGAACATAAACTTGAAGTATAAACATATGAAGGAAATTAGATAACTTTTAAAATTCATTACATATGTGCTCATATTTTTGTACAATGCTATACACATAAAAGAGAGTATTGAGAACTATTATGCCAAAACAAAAATTTTAGCTACAAAATATACTTACGTGGTCAAACTTGGAGGACTCAACAGAATATTGTGGTTTTCTAACTTGAGCATGACATGAGTGTGAGAAAGTTGTGGTCCTAGTTTTTTTTTTTTTTTTTTTTAATTTCAATTAATTACTAAAAATTATTTTTCCAAATTTATAAAAAAGAAAAAAACCACCTTGTCGTCATTCTTCATTTGCTAGACGTTAACTTATGATTGTTATTAGTGCTCATCCTATATTTTTCAGTAGAGAACGAGTTTGCCTCAGGGGTACTATCAGCCAATCGTAGTGGATGAGGAAGTCCAAAATCTTCGGATGGGTTGGTGAGAATTTTTTATCACACCCATAATATCAAATTCTACATTTTATTGGTCATTGACAGTTGTAGGATTCAATTTAGTTTTTTATTTGTATTTTTCACAGCCCTTTCACTTTCTCTACACCTTTTGTCCCTCATATTTTTAATTTATTTCAATTCCTACTTTAATTTTCTCCTTTTACAAATGCTTTCTCCCTCCAATTCAGAATTGGGTAATTTTTTTCTCTTTACTATACCTATTTTGACCATGGAGGTGTTGTTGCAGGGCCTTTGCCTGTACCCAAAACAACACAACGAACATGACAAGCATCACAATTGGTTTTTGAATGTTAAGTTTCATTGAGAATATATATATATATATATATATATATATAAATTTACTTTCCAGTATTTATTTTTAATAATTAATTGGATTTTTTTTAACTTAAAAGTTTTTAAAATAGCAAAATTAGAACACTTCACGTCAACGTCTAATAGAAGTTGATAGGAATGTTTTAATTAAATAAACTTGAAACTTAGAAGACTTGTTTGAATGAAAGTGGAGTTAGAGTATTGAATGGAATTTTGATTAAAGCTATAAGTCTTTACTTCTAGTTGGCTACTTAGTTCGTACCCTTTTAGAGTTTTGACCATTAGGTAGTGGGAATCTAGAAGACAAAAAATTCCACATCTTTTGATATGGCAGATTGTTAGTGGTTGGTGAAAAAGTGATGTCAGCGGTGACTTCAAATAAAAATTAGTAAAAGTTTGTCAACTCAACGGTTGTAAAAAATATTATGAAATTCTTTATGTATACTGAGAAATTAAATAGAATTTTCTTTTAAATGAGAAATTCTATGGACACAACAAAATCTTACAAGCTCCAAATTTTTAATTGTGATATGTCCTAGGCACATATTTTATTATTTTATTTTGACCTATGTGGAATTGACAACTTAACTATTATAAATATGATGTAACAATTTGTTGTGTCTATAGCACAACTCTTTTTCTAACTTAAGTGAGAAGTTAAATACCCCCTCAAAAAAAAAAAAAAAAAATGAGAAGTTAAATAGATAGCCACAAATTAATGTTTCGCAATAATTATTTAGAATGTCTATTTTGTTCATATTAAGGCATTTCCAGCCATGTTTTAGTTGGGACCTTAAATCTCTTGCTGGGACGGGACATTGTCTTGCATAAGTGGTCCCAAAGAGCATTGAAATTATGCTAAAAAGGTTACATTAATTAAATATTGCAAATGATTGATGTTAGAGGAAGACCCATGAGTGGGTTGCCTCGGTTGCTCGGTTGTGCATTTCGTTATAACATTCTTTAATGATTAGTTGATTATTAAATGCTGGAATTATTTCTCTAGCTTATCATTAACTGGATAAGCCCTATGTTTGGATAATATGTAAATGAATGAAAATTATTGTGTACCCTGGAGTACCATAGATGCGTACTTCTTACTCTTATATGAATGGTGGATTCCATTAATTAAATTCATGGTGAGATTTACCATTTATGTGAGAGGGGAGAGTATGCATTAATGGTACTTCGAGAATATCTAATAATTTTCTATGAATGTATTTGGGGAAAATAAAAATAAATAAAGTGATCAATACTTCCACTTAAATTTTTGTGGCATCCACTTAATATATATTGAGTTGTTAAAAAAAAAAAAAAAAAAAAAACAAAAGGGGACAACCATGCCTAGTGTTTGTTGTTTATAATTTCAGTCTACAATTACAAATGTTAGGCTCTTTTATAGTTATATTTTGGTTATGTAATGTATTATAAACCTAGTTTAAAATACTAATATTACTATTTTTGTGTATGTTCTAATAAGTATTATTGTTTACCCAAAAAAAAAAAAAAAACAAAAACAAAAGGGAACAAAGATTAGAATCAAGATCATAAGGCAACCCTACCTAAAAAATTAACAATGGCTATGTTTGGTTGTGAATTTGTGATCCTAAAAATGAGACAAAAAGCAATTTTTGTTTCTTCTCACATAAAAAATGTTGGGTACATTATCATTTTTGTCCCTAATTTTTATTATATGTGTAAATTTGATCCTTAACATTTTAAATGTGTTAGATTGGTTTTTTTTTTTTTTGGTGAACAGAGGATACAAAAAAAAACAACTAAGAAGAGCCCACACTAACAGAACAGACCCTATTAAACACCCTCCCGTTGAGATCATCCTCAACAACATCAAATAAGTCCACAGGCGGACTGTCAAAAGTAGAAAAACCATTATCTAGACAAAAACTCATTCTAGCAAGACTATCCGCACATTTGTTCGCTTGACGGTAGCAGTGCTTAATACAAACCTGAGGAAAGCGAGAGATCAAGAGCCTACAATCATCCAATAAGGGAGATATGATGTTATTATCATATAAAGGATTCCCCAAGGCATCCACAATAGACTTAGCATCAAGCTCAATTTCTAGAGACGGGATGTTGAGGTTGCTGCATAAAAGGAGGCCCTCCCGTAATCCCCAAAGCTCAGCAGCAAAGCTGTTAGTCATACCAATACTCCTACTAAACCCAACAACCCACCTGCCTTCATCATCCCTAACCACCCCTCCACAACCAGCCAAGCCGGTGTTGCCACAAAAAGAGCCATCTGTATTAAGTTTCCACCATCCTTGGGTCGGCTTCTCCCATCTAATCCTCATCATGACATTACGGGTCAGCAACCTTGGAGAGGAAAGACAATGAAAGAATTCAAAGGCTTGATTAACAATCACCAAAGCAAGCTTCGGATTCCTGCTTTAGCCATTGAAAACCAAATTGTTTCTACTCTTCCAAATATTCCACACAGCAAAAGGGAAAACAACATTCCAAGGAGGTTGAGAATCCCCTAAACTATGCTTACATTTACTATTTAACATCAGCCAAACTTGAAGGTTGCTCCTCCAAAATTCTTGATTAGTGGGAAGAACCCCGAGCTGATCCCACAAACATCGAACCAGCGGGCAGTCCCTAAGGGCATGCAAGATGCTTTCAGCTCCTTCGTGACATAAAAAGCAAGTAGTATCATGACTAACACCCCTCCTCTCAAGGCAAACCTTAACTCCAATGCTATTATGGGCGCATTTCCAAAGAAAGGTTCTAATCCTTGGAAGAGTGTTCACTTTCCAAATCCACTGAGCTGTGAAAGGATCTGTACAATCAGCCCCCATGGCAATCCTATACGCACTCTTCAAATCAAAGGTGCCTTTGGTAGACCCCGCCCAAGCTAACTTATCAACACCTCTACTCAAAAGAGTCACTGGTGTTGCTTGAATCACCCTTTTAACTTCTAAGGGAAGCTCAAAGGGGATCTTCTCCCAGTCCCAACTTGTGTCCAACATAAAGTCTTTCACTTCCAAATGGCTAGCCTCCCTTGTGATAGGACCCTGAATCAACTCTCTAAGAAAACCTCCATTTGTCCACTTATTTTGCCACACATTCAGCCCACTATTCCTACCAACCATCCACCTACTACCCTTATTAAAAGAATCCATACCCTTTTTCATTGCAGCCCATATGTTAGAACAAGGAAGCCTATTGGCATTGGCAGCCACTCTTCTTCTCTGATTACAATATTTCAACTTCAGCACTCTAGCCCAAGGGGCCTCCTTTTCAGTATGGAACCGCCAATTAAGCTTAGATAAGAGAGCTATATTTTTTCCCTTCACTGATTGCAACCCAAGCCCCCCTTCCTCCTTAGACTTTATCACCTTATCCCAACCAACCCAATGCTTCTTCTTGGCCACCTTCGACGATCCCCAAAGAAAATTTCTGTTAACTCTATCTAATCCATCCAAGATTCTGCCAAGCAAGTAGGTACATTGCATAACATATGTAGGCATAGCAGCCAAAGAAGCTTGAATGAGAACAGTCCGCCCCGCCAAAGAGAGCATGTTAGCCTTCCAACCTGAGAGTTTTTGCTTCACTCTATCGAGGATGAAATTATACTCCTAAGATGAAGATCCAGGATGCTTTAAAGGAAAGCCAAGGTACTTCCCCAAGAAAGGAGTGGAAGCAAAACCAAGAATGTCACACAATGACTCCCTTGTGTCTATGTTCACATTTGGAGAGAAATAAACTCTTAACTTAGCTTCACTCACTGATTGCCCAGAAACTTCACAAAACTCATCAAGAACATCTCTAATGGCGGAACAATTTACCCAATCCGCTTTAGCAAAAAGGATGAGATCATCTGCAAAGAAGAGGTGAGAGAATTCAGGACCACTTTGAGAGGCTTTGACTGGCTGCCACGTCTTCATTTTGCACTTCTCTTCTATTAGCTGCCCAAGGAATTCCATGCAAATGATGAACAGATAAGGGGAAAGAGGATCCCCCTGCCTAATCCCTCTAGAAGGCAAAATTGGATCTAAGGCTTCCCCATTAAACAAGATGGATGTGGAGACTGTCGACACACAACTCATTATGACATCTATGAGCTTTGTGGGAAGATTAATCCTGTCAAGCATGTTTCTAATAAAACCCCACTCAAGCTTGTCATAAGCTTTATCCAAATCAATCTTCAGAGCCATGTACCCCGTCTTCCCTTTCTTCTTCCCAAGGGAGTGAATTATCTCTTGAGCAATGATAACATTATCAATGCCTTTTCTACCCGGGACAAAAGCCGTCTGCAAGGGAGATATAATTTTATCCAATAAAGGTCTCAACCTTGCCACAATAATCTTGGTCACCACTTTATACACTGTGTTACATAGACTAATAGGTCTATAATTACCTAATGTCTCAGGACCTTGGATCTTAGGAATTAATGCAATAAGAGTTTTATTTAAAAGCTCAGGCATTTTCCCACTCCTAAAAATCTGCTTAACTTCCGCTATCATTGAGTCACCCACTACCGGCCAAAATTTTTGGAAAAAACCAGCATGCAGCCCATCCGGACCCGGGGCTTTAAATGGTTTTAAAGACCACAAGCCAGCCTTAATTTCTTCTTCAGTTACCTCTCCACCAATACTCTCTCTATCCCCATCCGAAAGTCTAGCTTGGCAATGTAACGTGATAGGATCTTCCCTTGAAGCAAACTCATGAGATGTCGAGTATATCTCATTGAAGCCACTTCTAATAAACTCTTTAATATCGCTTTCCTCATGAATCCAATCCCCCACTGTGTTTTTTATTGCCATGATCTGGTTCCTTTTCCTCCTAACCAACGTCGAAACATGGTAGAAATTTGTATTACGGTCACCCTGAACCATCCAATTTACCCGAGACTTTAAAGCCCATAACTCCTCCTCTTGATTAAGAACAATATCAAGATCCTTAAGGAGCTCCTCTTCCAGCATAAGAAGAAAACTAGAAGGTTTAATAGCAATAGCCCTTTGAATACCATTAATCCTAGCCATAAGAATTTTTTTCCTTGTAAAAATATTCCCGAAATGATTTTTATTCCAATCCACAACATTCCTAGTGAAACTATCAACAGCTTCAACAAGATTGTTTGCACCTCCCCAAGCTTGAGAGACAATATTAGGGAAAGTAGGATCTAACAGCCAACATGTTTGGAATCTAAAAGGCCTCTTCTTACCACCGCTTAAACTTGGATGCATTTCCAACAGAACAGGACAGTGTGTTAGATTGGTTTTTAACCTTTGGTATTCTATAAAAATAGTCCACCCCTTAAAGTGATGGATGAAAAATGTCCACCAGAATAAAAATTCATTTTTATGCCACCTAAAATGCCACATGTATAGGGTATATACCCACATGGAATGTATGACAAAAAAAAAAAAAAAAGGTAATAGGGACACATGATCTTAAAGATGTTGAAATCCATTCAAGAGTTGACACATGAGCAAGAGTGTGGAGTTGGGTATGGAGAAGGGGTGTGCCCATAGCATCACTAGAACAAAAAAAGAAAAGAAGAGTAAAAAGAAAAGAAAAGAAGAAGCTTTGGCTGAATAAATTATCTCTATGCAATAACTTTTAACAGGGAAAAATACAATAGAGAAAAGAAATATTCTTTTAGGCTGAATTAAGAAACAAGTGATAACTTATTATATTAATCAAGAAAAGAAAAAAAAAAAACTTATTATAGTAATCTATATCAATTACTCAATGAAAGAAAGAAAATACCGAGGCTAGTTGGAAGAGACAGTAGTTGCTTCCTTTTAAGGAAACGGTTTTGGAGCCTTGAATTGAAGTGCCTTGGCATTCGAGGCGGAGCGTCAAATGGCAACGTTTCCGGCTCAAGCTTCTTAAATGCCCACAAGTGCCGATGCACTTTTGCAGTATGCAACACGCATTCACTTTGAGTTTACCAACTCAACACATGGACGGTTCGCTAATACCATCTTGTAATCACAGTTTCCACTGTAATAAGTGAATGCAAATAGTAATTGGTTATCATAAAAAGAAAAAAAGTATATGCAAATAATCTTGAGCAAATATATTACTACTAAAAAGCCTAATATAAAAGGTAAAGATTATCTCACACTCATTATTTCACATCTACTTTTTAAATTTTAAATGTGAATATTAAACTTTTTTGCCTTTTAAAATATGTATATTAACTCATGCAATTGATTTTTTTTTTTTTAATGAGATGCAATTGAAAATATTAAGTAAAAGAGCGTGCATAAATAAGTATACGAGAATATTTACAGATAGATACAATTTCGTTCATGTTTATTTTGTCTTAAAAAAAAAAATTATCTTAAAATATTGATATATTTTTGGCTATGTTGTGATTATTAATATGTTGAAGGTTGGCTGGCTTGAGCGAACCTACACCTATGATAGCAAGACCTTGTGTCAAACTATAAAATGTCTTAATAACCTCAAGTTAGATGAATAGATAAATTATAAAGTTTCTTCTTATTTTAAAATTAATTAATTAAATATAATGTCAGTGTGGAAAGGTGTATGTTCAAGTTTCAAACCTCCAAAAGCACATGATAAATTTCATGTGAAGAAGAGTAATTAGATCTCTGAGTTTTTGCTCAATTGGATTTTAAACACCATATGCTAGTATTATTTTAAAACAAAAGTCTATACCAAAATGGCAAAATTTCACGCATAACTGTCAGTTAACAAAGAAAGAGTGTGCAACCTAGAGGCTAAACAGGATAGAAAAAGGAAAATGGAAAGAGGTGAATGAGAGTCTATACCAATTAGAAGAAAGAAATCCAATTTTATAGTCATTCTACTTCGTAATTCTTTGTTTGATTGATTATGCCATTGAAGTTATAAGGTAACGTGGAGGGTTAAAATGAAGCCAAGAACAACGAGAGACCAATTCGTAAAGTTGCAAAGGGACACCGACCTTATGAATCTTGAATCTTGTTATCCAATCACAACATCATGTCGATAAACTTAACTTAAAAAGAAGCATCAATCATTTTTATTTGCCTCAATGAAAGGCCAACTATTTAGGTGCTCTCTCAACATTTATTACGCCACAACTACCTCACATTGTATTTAATGTGATACGATCAGCCTTCTCATTGAGTAGGTCAAAATTGCCTATTTATATTCTACATACTAATATGCGAGTGATATAAGATATGTTTTCAAAGCTTGGGATTGTTAAGACATATCCAAGTTGAAAAAGGGAAGAACTGCTTTCATAAAAGGTATGACCATAAAATCTCACAAAAGTAAGGTTATCAATATGTTGAACTAGACTTAGTTTGACTTAATCGTCATAGTGTCATTTGTGAACTTCATAGAAACAATTATTTTCACAAAAATTTGTGTTAGTACTTGTGCAAATTAGAATTGATGAAACACCCTAATTTCCACAATCTTTCCTTCCCGAAGCATCCCACCTCCCACAAGTAGATATTGAATTATTAGTGGGGATAATAAGGTATGTTTATACCAAAGTCAATAACAGCTTTTTATTTTCAAGTTTGCTTATGGCTTGATTCTCAAAGAAAAAAAAAGGTTTGTTTATGGCGAAGAATACTAAATGAATGCTGATCCACATCAACATGCCAGGTCGAATGATTGCCTAACAAATTTCCTAACTCTCATTACCCAACTCTTGATCCAATCTGTCTCGAAAGTAGATCTTTGCATATGGGAATCATCTTGTCGGTTTTGGGATTGTAAAACCAAAATTGGTGATCAATTTCCATACTTTTCGACTTGGGCAAAAGGCTCGATATGTATTTCTAAGCCCATGTTTAGAAAACGCCTACGCCTTAGATGTCCAAAAGAGAGCCCATAGCCCACTCACGTGGGCCGTGACATTTCAATGTCCAAGAAACAAAAGAAGGGGCGCTTTTACACTGGGCTCTTTTTTCTTACGAGTGGGGCCCGATGGCATTGTAAGAATCAATTCACGTTAATGGTTATAATCATAATTAACTCAATCTAGAAGCTTACAAATTAGGAAAATGTTCAAGTAGGGGCAGCTGAAAAAAAATGATTTGCAGCTAAAGATCCTCTAGCCTGTAGGCTTTTAACAGCATAATGGGATAAAATGGGTTTGGGCTTTAAAACAAAAGTAAGATGCATCTACATGCTTAGGCCTAGAAGGTTTTATTTAAGTGAATTATGATGCTGCTGTTGAAATAATTATGAATATTTTTTTTGTGGCTGTATAATTATGAATTTTGTTGATATTTCAATTGTTGGGTGATTAAAATAATGGGGTTTAAAGTATAGTCCTTAAACATCTTGGCACAGCCTCAGATTAATAAAAACAACTTGGCTTATTTTTGTCTATTTTGCAAACGAGTAAAACTAGACTCAACTTTTTAAATGAGCCAAACTCAAAAATAATGATGTGTTCTTGAATATGTGGCTCAGCTTAGGTGCTGTTCCTAAGACATTATACCTAAGTTTTGGCTAAATTTTAAGAATGATATCTAAGAAACAATATCTAAGATATTGTATATAAGTTTTGACAAAGAATACTAAATGAATGCTAATGGCATTAAATATCGGGTCTAGTTAGGAATAATTCTTTTAAGGTATTAGAGCAATCGATTCTTTCATTGAGTAGAAAAAGTAACTTTTAAGAAAATCCGGGATAGTTTTCAATTCAAAATTTTTGGTAGTTGTCATTTGGGAGGAAAGCATGGAGTTTGCAGATGTGTGTTATTGGGATGAAAGTGAAATAGAGGAATCAGTATGTGGATTAGTGAGAGGTTTAAAATTTTGGGTTTTCTTTTTATGAATTTCTCCTTGTTAGTTGAAAATTTGTATAAGAGAGCAAGATGGAGATATTTTGGGCATCTAAAAGTAGGAATCCAAATAGGAGAGGTCCCTCAAACAGTAGTATAGACATATACATATATTGTTCTAAGTATGTACACTTTTCATGATAATTGAATGATTTTACTTTATTTTTTGAAATAAAATAAAATAAAAAATATTTCAGTTGGAACTACATCTTTAACATATCTTTAAGCCACTTACTAACAATGTTTTTTAATAAATGATTCAATTTTTCTTTGGCTAAATTATGAATTATGCCCTCTAACTTTGACCAAAATTCAATTAAGGCTTCTAAATTTCAAGTTTATTTAATTAAGGCTTTCATTTCTTTCTCACACTCAGTCCTCTAACTTTGACCACATACGTATATTTTGTAATTTAAGCATGAGCGTTAGAAAGTTTGACAACATAAGTATATTTTGTAGCTAATATTTTGGTTTTGGCATAAAAGTTCTCAGTATTCTCTTTTATGTGAATAGCATCGTACAAAAACATGAGCATATACAAAGCGAATTTAAAAAGTTTTTTTTTTTTTAAAAATTATTTCATTTAAAATTCAAGTTTATGGTTAAGTACAAATTAATGTTTAAAAATGTTTGTTAAATTCACTAGAGGAAAAATTACTTCCCCCCCCCCCCCCCCCCCCTTGCGCGTCCTATGTTTGGGATAGTTCATACTTCCCCTCCTTATCTTTGAAACTAACAAACTTCCAATTCTCTATTTCCAAAATGAGCAAATACCCAATTTTGTTACTCCCTCAGTTAAGCTCGAAGAAATATTTTGTAGCAAAGAATATTAGTCTAAACTACTCACTAAAAAATAAAATGTCAAAATTACCCCAAATAAACTAACCCATGTAAATTAAATCTCAATAAACATAACCCAACTTGTAAATTTAACCTAAATATGTGAATATAACGTTGTTAAGTACAATTGAAATTCTCTTCCCCTTTCAATTCTTGGTCTAGCTTATGATTCCATCCCAGACAAGAAAATATATCACAACTAATCAAGCTTAAAGTGATTTTGGGTGGCGCTATAGCATTGCTAGATGCATTCTTAAATCATGACCACTCAAGCAAACACTTGACTGTGGGGGAAGAACATTCATCGTTTGTGAAGGTATTAATTTGTTTCAAAGATGGAAATACTCTAATCTGGGATAAGTTGTTTTCCCTTTCTTTCTGTACATTGTATACGAAAATACTATGAGTAAAGTCTTTCTATTTGTTATTTAAAAAAAAAATATTGTGATTGGTCGAAGTATCTTGATAAAAAAATTCTAATGTAATATTATAAGGAATTCAACTCTTATTAAGATCGAAACCCAACAATTAGTGCTAGCTTAATGACTTTAGGAATTCTTTTCACTATCAGGGACACATCTTGGAATTGATTCCCAACAATCTATCAAGCTTATAACATCACATCCCGAAACATGTATTCTATCAAGCTGTAAAGAACTATATATAGGTTAAAGCAATCCGGACGCATGTGGTATAATCACCTCAGTGAATATTTTTTGAAAGAAGGATTTGAGAGTAATCCAATTTATCTATGCGTTTTCATTAAAAGATCGAAATTTGGATTTGTTGTTATTGCAATATATGTTGATGATTTAAATCTTGTAGGGACTCTAGAATAGCTCATAAAAACTTTAAATTACTTAAAGAATGAGTTTGAGATGAAAGAACTTAGCAAGACAAAATTTTGTCTTGGTTTACAAATTGAACATCTTTCAAATGGAATTCTGGTTCCCCAGTCAACATATATAGAGAAGGTCCTGAAGTGATTTCTCATGGACAAAGCTCACCTTTCGAGAACTCCAATGGTGAGTAGGTCGCTTGATGTCAAAAAAGACTCTTTTCGTCCTCAAGAAGATGATGAAAAAATTCTTAGCCCTTGAGTGCCTTAGTGAAATTAGTGCTTTAATGTACCTTGCAAATTGCACAAGACTCGACATAGCATTTTCAGTCAATTTACTAGCAAGATATAGTTTGCACCTACTCAAAGACATTGAAATGGAATCAAATATATACTACGCTACCTTTGTGGAATGACTGACTTGGGATTATTTTATCCAAAGGGATCAAAACTACAGTTGATTGGATATGCAGATGCAAATTATTTTTCTGACCCACATATGGCAACACCGCCATATCATGGAGATTTGTCAAACAAACATTATTTGCTACTTCCTCAAATCACTCAGAAATTATTGCAATATGTGAAGCAAGTCGTGAGTGCGTTTGGCTAAGATCAGTTATACAACATATTCGAGAGAAATGTGGGTTGTCATCTATCAAATATAGTCCCATAATCTTATATGAAGATAATGCTACTTGCATCTCCCAGATCAAGAAGGCTATATCAAAGGTGACAGAACCAAACATATTTCACCAAAATTCTTTTACACACACGAGCTTTAAAAGAATGGTGAAATGGATATCAGGGAAATACGATTAAGTGACAATTTGGTAGACATATTAACCAAATCATTATCAACTACAACATTTAAGAAGATAGTGCATGGCATTGGCATGCGAGGACTTAAAGATCTTCCACGTGCTCCTGAGGGGGAGTAAAAGTTCAACATAACATAATTGTACTCTTTTTCCTTCGCTTAGGTTTTTTCCCACTTGGTTTTCCTTTGCAAGGTTTTAATGAGGCAATTCAAAGACACTTAAAGGTTCCTAAGAATATTGTACTCAGGGTCGGCTCAATAGGTAATGTAATTGATGCAATCGCCTAAGACCCCCAAATAAAAGAAGGCCTCCACTTGTAAAAAAAAAAAATATATATATATATATATATAATATATTTATTTATATATTTTAATTAAAAAAAATTTTAAGCACTTTTATTGGTCAATAAAATGCACTAAAAAGCTTCATTGTTTCCTAAATTATTTCACTGCACAATTGATTGATGGGACATGATTTCACTATGATTGGACCCTTTTTTGCCCCTCTCTTACTTCATTGCACAAGCCATTGATGGGAGGGGGACAAGTTTATTTATTTCATTGCACAAGCCGGCCTTGGTTTTTATTCATAGGACAAGCTGAGAAAATATTAATTCAAAATATTGATACAAAATTTTGCCTTGGACCCTTTTCTGCTATCATGGGACACATTTTTAGCTTTTACACTTAGCCATAAGAGTACAAGTTGGACACTTAGTTTTTTAAAATTAAAATTAATATAATCTTATTTAAGGTCTACAATGTCACAAGAAAGATTAAGTGAATTAGCTATATTATCAATTAAAAAAGAAATGTTAGAAGAACTTAAATACAAAAGCTTAATTCGTAATTTTGCATCTCAAAAAGTAAGAAAAATATATTTTAAATACAAAAAATTCAATATATATTATTTGATTAATATTTAAATATAAAAGGACTCTACTTAAAATTTTGGCCTAGGCTCCCAAAGTTCTTGAGCCGGCCCTGATTGTACTCCTTTTTCTTCGCCATGGCAACGATTTAATGAGGCATATTCTTGGTAAATGGTCATCCAATGGGGAGAGCTGTGAAATAGCTCCTAGCATGTAGGGTGACTCTACACTATTTGATTGCTGTAGCTTTATCTATTGGCAGCAAGTATCCTGGAATTGAAACTTACGTATAGCATTATACTAAAAAAAACTCAGCTTTTGTTAATTTTGGTGGTCATATCATCACCGCACCGCTTCAATAGCCAATTGAATGATGCTATTCCTTTCTACTTTAGACTTCTACGGACTTTGAAGTATATGCGTGTGTATTGGTGAGGTTGTATAGAGCACTTTTGATAGATGAAAAAGTTTCAGTTGGCTTATTGTAAAATGTGGCTGACTACTTAAATAATAAGGATTCACATTTTATCTCGTCCAAAACTTTGGTGTTCCTCTTTGCTCTTTCTTTCAATTTATAACAAAATGAATGCTGACCCACTTCAACATGCCAGGTCGAATGATTGCCTAACAAATTTCCTAACTCCCAATACCTAACTCTTGATCCAATCTTTCTCGGAAGTAGATCTTTGCATATGGGAATCATGTAGTCGGTTTTTGGATTGTAAAACCAATGGTGATCAATTTCCATACGTTTCGTCTTGGGCAGAAGACGATATGTATTTCTAAGCCCATGTTTAGAGTACGCCTACGCCTTGGATGTCCGAAAGAGAGACTGCAGGGCCGTGACATTTCAATATCCAAGAAACCAAAAAGGGGCGCTGCTACACTGGTCTCTTTTTTCGTAGGAGTAGGGACTGAATCTGATTGCATTGAAAGAATCAATTCACGTTAATGGTTATAATCATAATTAACTCAACCTAGAAGCTTAGAAATTAGGGCGATGTTCAAGTAGGGGCAGATGAATAAAATTGATTTGCAGCTAAAGATCCTTTAGCCCCTGGGCTTTTAAAACAGAAGTAAGAAGCATCTACATGCTTAGGCCTAGAAGGTTTTATTTAAGTGAATTATGATGCTGTTGTTGAAATAATTATGAATATATATATATTTTTTTGGCTGAATAATTATGAATTTTGTTGATATTTCCATTGTTGGGTGATTAAAATAATGGGGTTTAAAGTATAGTCCTTAAACATCTTGGCACAGCCTCAAATTAATAAAAACAACTTAGCTTATGTTTGTCTATTTTGCAAATGAGTAAAACTGCCAAATTTAGACTCAACTGTTTAAATGAGCCAAACTCAAAAATAATGATGTATTGATGTGTTTGTGAATATGTGGCTTAACTTAGGTGCTGTTCCTAAGATATTATACCTAAGTTTGGGCTAAATTTTAAGAATGATATCTTAGAAACAATATCTAAGATATTGTATCTAAGTTTTGACTAAGAATACTAAATGAATGCTAATGGCATTAAATAACGTGTCTAGCTAGGAATAATTCTTGTAAGGTATTAGAGTAATCAAATATTTCATTGAGTAGAAAAAGTAACTTTTAAGAAAATCCAGGATAGTTTTTAATTTAAATTTTTTGGTAGTTGCGGTTTGGGAGGAAAACTTGGAGTTCATAGATGTGTGTTATTGGGATGAAAGTGAAGCAGAGGAATTAGTACATGGATTAGTGGGAGGTTTAAAACTTTGGGTTTTGTTTTTACGAATTTCTCCTTGTTAGTTGAAAATTTGCTAAGAAAGCAGGATGAAGATATTTTGGGCATCTCAAAGTCGGAGTCCAAACATGGAAAGTCCCTTAAATAGTAGTATAGACATATACATATATTGTTCAATATATGTACACTTTTCTTGATAATTGTATGATTTTACTTTATCTTTTGAAATAAAATAAAATGAAAAATATTTCTTGATAATTGTATGATTTTACTTTATCTATTGAAATAAAATAAAATGAAAAATATTTCAATGGGAATCACATCTTAACTCATATCTTTAAGCCACTTATTAACAATGTTTTTTAATAAATGATTCAATTTTTCTTTGGCTAAATTATAAATTATGCCCTCTAAATTTGACCAAAATTCAATTAATTTTTCTAAATTTCAAGTTTATTAAATTAAGGCTTTCATTTCTTTCTCACGCTTAGTCCTCTAACTTTGACTACATAAGTATATTTTGTAACTTAAGCATGAGCGTAAGAAAGTTTGACCACATAAGTATATTTTGTAGCTAATATTTTGGTATTGGCATAAAAGTTCTCAATATTCTCTTTTATGTGCATAGCATCGTACCAAAACACGAGCATATACAAAGTGAATTTTAAAATTTATTTAATTTAAAATTCAAGTTTATGTTTAAGTACAAAATTATGTTTACAAATGTTTGTTAAATTCACTGGATGACAAATTACTTCCCGCCCCCCCAGTCCAATGTTTAGGATAGTTCATTTTGTCCCTCCTGATCTTTGAAACTAACAAACTTACGTTCTCTATTTCCAAAATGAGCAAGTACCCAATTTTGTTACTCCCTCTGTTAAGCCCAACAAAATCTTTTGTATCAAAGAATATTAGTCTAAAATACTCACAGCTAAAAACTAAAATGTCCAAATTACCCCAAATAAACTAACCCATGTAAATTAAACCACAGGAAACATAACCCAACTTGTTAATTCAACCTGAATGTGTGAATATAACGTTAAGTATAGTTGAAATTCTCTTCCCTTTTCAATTCTTGGTCTAGCTTCTTACTCCATCCCAAACAAGAAAATACATCACAACTAATCAAGCCTAAAGTGATTTTTGGATGGTGCTATAGTGATGCATTCTAGACACCCTTGGTCATTCAAGCAAATACTTGACTGATGGGAAGGATGTTCACCTTTCATGGCAACCTGGTTGTTGAAGATTCGATCTCAAAATGTATAGTAATACCCTGATGAATGAGTTGTTTTCCCTTTCTTCCAGTACATTGTATACGAAATTACTATGAATAAAAGTCTTTCAATCTGTTTAAAAAAAATATTGTGATTAGTCGAAGTTTCTTGATAAAAACTCTAATGTAATATTATGAGGAATTGAACACTCATTGAGATCAAAATCCAACAATTAGTGCTAACTTAACGAATTTAGGACTTATTTTTACTGTCAGGGACACATCTTGGAATTGATTCCCAACAATCTCCACTACCTTTGAGGGTTTTTCTTTTTTGGAGAAACAATTTGTAGTAAATTGTATGTGTTATGTTTAATTTATGGGATGGGTTTAAATTTTCTAGTTTTAATTTACTCAAAATGTGAGTATTTGCTCATTTTGGAAATACAGAATAGAAAATTGGTAGGTTTCAAAGATAAGAGAGGGAATTGTGAACTACCCTAAATATAGAGGGGGCGGGGGGATGTTGTACCCCTTAACGAGTTCAAAAAACATTTTTTAAAATAAATTTGTACTTAAACATAAACGTGAAGTTTAAGCATTCGAAAGAATTAGATAACTTTTAAAATTCATTCCATATGTGTTCATGTTTCTGTACAATGCTATACATATAAAGAGAACATTGAGAATTTTTATGCAAAACCAAAATTTTAGCTACAAAATTGCTCATGTAGTCAAACTTAGAGGACTCGATTGAATGTTGTGGTCCTCTAAATTGGGTGTGAGCGTGAGAAAGAGATAAAATTGTGGTCCAAGATTTTTTCAAATTTTTAAAAATTAAAATAAAATCCAATTAACAATAAAAAAAGTTTCCTTATTTTTTTATTTTTAAAAAATGTACCACCTTAGCATCACTCTTCATCTGCTCCCTTATAGCAAAATGCATCAAATGCTACCATTGGGCCCTTTGGAGGTTGAAGCCAAAGCTATGGATGAAGAGCGATGCTAAGGTGGTATTGAAAATCAATTATTTGATGTATTCACTAACAATAAGAAAATTACATAATCTCACATTCCAGCTGCTAATACTCCAATAAGGATTGAAATCCCTAAGGAACAAAAAATTAATATAGAAGTGAATGAATCAAAGCCACACCTCAAGCATGGGAGGCTTGTTGGTGGTAAAGATAAAATTCCTTGATGGAGAAAATTACAAGAAAATCAAGTTGTAGTCCTTGAAGAGACTATACCCACTAAATAGGCAATGAAAAGAATTGATCTATCTCAAATTCATGAAAAAAAATCACCTGAAAGTGAACTTACTAAGAGGGACCCTTCTGAGGAGGAGCCTCTTGAAGGATTATCCTTTGAAGAGAATCAGTTACCTGAACATAATGAGATCTCAATATATTATGTGGATACAGGAAATATATGGGATAGAAATAAAATCGTTGTCGACAACATATTTTCATTTAAAGTTGCCCTCGACATGAATGGAAGTGATGATCATGAAATGGAACCGCGATCCTTTGAAGAATGCCGACGTAGAAATGATTGGCCAAAGTGGTTAGAGGCAATTTTGGCTGAATTAATTCTCTGGTAAAACATGAAGCGTTTGGGCTTGTAGTACCACTAGAGGGTGTAATGCATGTCGGATATAAATGTGTATTTGTATGAAAATGTAATGAGAAAATTGAAATTGTGAGGCGTAAAGCATGACTTGTAGCACAAGGTTTCTCACAGAGACCTGCATTGATTATGATGAAACATATGCCCCAGTTAGGGGTGTGTGCGGTTCGGTTGGCTCGATTTTTTGCCAAATTTATTACCGAACCGATAGGGATCGGTTTTCTAATAATTAAAACTGATGCATATTGCTTGGGGTCAGTTTTTTTGACCTATAATGGTGCAGTTTCTTGCAGTCGGTTTAATCAATTTGGTTGGTTTGAAATATTAAAAATTCTATTTGTTTTTTTTTTTTTTTATAAAATAAAATTTGTTCAATCTGTGCATACATAAAATCTGTTTAATCTGTTAAAAAAATAACATCAAAATATGTCTAAATTTCATAGAATCTTCATAAAAAAATCTGTTCAACCTGTTCACACATAAAATTTGTTTTATTTGTTCAAAAAATAGCAACAAAATTTATTCAAATTTCATAGAAACTTCATGAAAAATTTGTTCAACCTATTCTCCCAAAATCTGTTCGATTAGTTTAAAAAATAGCAACAAAATCTGTTCAAATTTTGCAAAAACTTCATAAAAAATTTGTTCAACCTGTTCACATGTAAAATTTGTTCAACTACTTAAAAAACCACAACAAAATCTGTTCAAATTTCACAGAAACTTCATATAAAAAATATGTTCAACTTGTTCACAGATAAAACCTATTCAAAAACCTGTTCAATTTATTCAAAAATCTGTTCAAACCGTTCAAATCTGTTCAGACAAACAATCTGTCCAAATTTCATCATTTCATACACATAAAAACAATCTGTCCAAAGTTCATCATTTCATCATAAACTTGTCCAACCTATTCACACATGACAAACTATCCAAATTTTTTCATTTCGTTCACCATGTAAAAATGTTTTGAAATTGCCCCAATAAGAGCTCAACTCCCGAAACACTATCATGTAGCATATAATATCATTAGTGTCACTGTGTGTGTTAGTGTCAATAACAATAAGCGTTAATGTCTTCACTTAATAATGTATTACAGAACTATTTGTCGTTGTCCACAAATGCCAAAATAAATACATACAAATTAAATTAGCATTTAGGCAAAAGAATTCTAATTACTTGTATCCTCAATGATAATCTCACCCATGAATAACTAAATAACTACCATTAGTGAAAAGTTCACTACCAATAACATGTACAAATATAATTAGTATATACGCAAAAGAATGCTAATTCTGTAAATCCATTTGTCCAGTAAGTCTGTGCACTATGCATCATTCTAGTACTCCTGCAAAATACTAAACAAAACAAACACGTGTTAATAACAATAAAACATTGATAAACAATAACATATTTATAATTAGCACAAATGAATGATAATGGCAAGTATACTTACATAATACTAATTACTAACTAGCTCTAAGCAAAGAGCAGCACACCACTCATCATCATCCAACACAACTGTGCTTGGATTCTCCTCCATAGGCATTAGGCAAATTGATGCAATTTCTACAATGCCATTAAAAAAATGATTCTTAAGCATTGAGCAAATAAATAAACAATTGATGCATATAACAAACAAAATGAATAAATATATATATATATATATATATATATATATATTACTGGTGTCAATCTTAAAACCATCCATATCCTCCACATTATCCATGAACTCCTAAAGCTTTACTGATCTTTTTTTTTTGTGCATCCTACAACCAATTTTGGGTACAAATAAGGGCTTCAACAATATTAGGAGATAGTGAACTACAAAATAAATCCAAAATACGCCCCTTTGTACTAAAATCAAACCCGGATGCAACTATAGAAATAAGAATAGCCAACACATCACGGGAAATTTGGGAAAGAACTCGATATTTAGAAGAATTCATTTTTCACCACATCAAAATGTCAAAATCTTCCACATCAGGGTCCTTAGAAAATTCCAACAAATACCTATCTAACTCAAATTTGCATTCCACATTGTCCTCATCCACCAAGTATTGCTTAAATCTATTATTATAGCTTTTAATGCGATCAGACAATGAAGCATTATTAACACTTGGTCCGAAGTCGTTAGACAATGAAGCACTACTACCACTACTACTAGAACTCGATGCTCCATTTTGACCCACTCTCTCCATATACAACCTTTTCAATACATCCCGAACCCTAGAGCTCATCGCATCCCCTTGTCCTTTCCATACCATTCCCTGAACCAAAGCTTGACATACTTCAATCTATCCCTTGGGTTAAGAACAACAACAACAAAAAGTATCAAATTGATATTATCTATACTTCTCCAATACTTATCATACATTTTTTTTTCATCTCCACCACTATACTCCTCAAAGGTGGATTTCCATCAACACTACACAACTGCTGCAATTGATCTTCAATCTAATTAGCTTATGGAAGTATGTATTAGAAGTGACAAACAAGGACTCAAAAAAACTAAGTGTTGCCTCATAAAATATGCCAAGAAATTTTATGAAGGTCTTGACATTTTCCCAATCAAGATAGTTAGGAGGACTAATGGGCTTTTTCCCTTTTCCATCTGCTTCACAAAAATAAAGTTTGTAATGCCTATTCTCCTCTTTCAACCTATCAAATGCTCTCACAAATTTCAAAGCACAATCTAACATGAAATAAGTCGAATTCCACCTTGTTGGCACATCAAGGGACAACAAACATTTGGCTTTAATTTTCTCATTTTCAACACATTCTTGAAATTTCTCAAACCTTGCGGGAGAGACTCTCACATATCGCACCATATTCCGAACCTTGGCAATTGATTCATGAATGGATTTCAACCCACTTTGCACTATCAAATTCAAGATGTGCATAACAATGCATATGTATGAACTCATCACCCAATATGCTACTATCTCTTTCTTTTGTTTTCTTCTACAGATAATCAATTACCACACTATTAGAACTAGCATTGTCCGCGGTAATTGTAAACAACCGGTCTATATCCCACTTCAACAAACATGACTCAACTGCCCTACCTATGGTGTCCCCTTTGTGATTAGTTATAGGGCAAAAGTTTAAGATTTTCTTTTGGTAAGTCCAATCCCCATCAATGAAGTGTGCGGTGACTACCATATAGTTCAGGTTTTGTATGGAGGTCCAAGTATCCATTGTCACATAAACCTATTGCCCAACAAAAGTCCTCAAAATATCTACCTCGCTAGAATAAATTTTTATACAAGCCCTTGCAATAGTAGTGCGATTGAGAATAGGAAACCTAGACTCAACTATTTCCATAAATTCTTGAAAGCCTTGACGCATCACAAATTTAAAAGGTAATTTATCAATAATGATCTCATTATAGTTTGCAACCACTAACACATTTGAACCACTTTCCCCTTCCTTCTTAGCTTGGAAAGACAAAGTTTTTTGTTTATCATAACGGGGAAAAGACCACTTCTTACATGCCTCTATGTGGTGCAAAATGCCCGAAGTACCATTTTTCTTATCATGGCAATTATATTGATTTTTACAATTCTTGCATTCAGATTTGGCTTCTTAGGATCAGGACTAACCAACTTAATGAAGTGTTGCCATACTATAGATGGGTCCTTACCATCTTGTTTAGGTGGTAGTAGGGGAAGTGATGTACCAAGTCCAATTGGTGTTTCAGGTTTAGGTGGGTTAGGAGGAGGGGGGTCCCTAGGTGCACCAAATCCAGGTGGAGCATCGACATCCATCTAATAAAAAAAATTCCAACCAACAAAAAAACAAAGTTTCCACAACATTGCCGAATAAAATTTTTTCTATTAAATACAATGTCAAATAGCTCATTCTTAATTAATGAATGTCACAACCAGATCCAATAATAGAAATAAATTCTTTACAGTTTTCAATGAATTTAAAAGATCACTTCAAAAGGCGATGCACAAACTAAAAGTTATTTTGTTGATCTTAGAAGTGAAATGCTTATGGATAGAAGCAAAAAATGGGATAAAATAATATGGAATAAAAGCTTCTTACCCAAATACCTCAACTTGAAAACAATTGATATATAATTAATAAAGCAAGAGATTGATATATATATATATATATATATATACATATATACATATATATATATATATATATATATATATATGCCCAGAAACAAATTGATATTAAAATTATTGATAATTTGATATATAAGCAATAAAGAAATATGCTTAGAGTTGCAGTTTTGATATTGAAACAGAATGATACAAACTAATATTGGTCGGTTTGGTAACTAACTCGGTTTGGAGTTGTAGTTTCGATGGCAACACCGCATTGGCGTCAGAGCGGGATTCTCCATCTGATTGCCAACCTCAGCTTAGTCTGTCAGTGCTAGAGGCAATATGGTTGGGTTGGCTCTGGTATCAGTTTGCTCATCCCTAGCTCCAGTAATGGATGCAATTACATTTAGATTCCTAATTAGCTTGGTGGTTAGAGAAAATTTAGATATGTGTTTATTGGATGTGGTCACATCATATCTATATGGATTATTAGATAATGATATATACATGAAAATCCTTGAAGGGTATAAAATGCCTGAAGCATATAACTTCACATCGCTAAACATGTATTCTATTAACCTGCAAAGATCTCTATAAGGGTTGAAGCAATCTGCAAGCATGTGATACAATCACCTCAGTGAATATTTATTGAAAGAAGGATTTGAGAGCAATCCAATTTGTCCATGTGTTTTCTTTAAAAGACCGAATCTAGATTTGCTGTTATTGCAGTATATGTTGATGATTTAAATCTTGCAGGGACTTTAGAAGAGCTCATAAAACTGTAAATTACTTAAAGAATGAGTTTGATATAAAAGAACTTGGCAATACAAAATTTTGTCTTGGACTGCAAATTGAACATCTTTCAAATGTAATTCTTGTTCACTAGGCAACATATATAGAGAAGGTCTTAAAGCAATTTCTCATGGACAAAGCTCTCCCTTTGAGCACTCCAATGGTGAATAGGTCGCTTGATGTCAAAAAGGATACTTTTCATCCTCGAGAAGATGATGAAGAAATTCTTAGTTCTTAAGTGCCTTATCTTAGTGAAATTGGTGCTTTAATGTACCTTGCAAATTGCACAAGACCAGACATAGCATTTTCAGTCAATTTACTAGCAAGATATAGTTTGCACCTACTCGAAGACATTGGAATGGAATCAAATATACATTACGCTACCTTTGTGGAATGACTGACTAGGAATTATTTTACCCAAAAGGATCAAAACTATAGTTGATTGGATATGCAGATGCAAGTTATCTTTCTAACCCACATGAAGGCTGGTCACAGACAAGATATTTATTCACTAATGGCAACATCGCCATATCATGGAGATCTGTCAAACAAACGTTATTTGCTACTTCCTCAAATCATTTAGAAATTATTTCAATCCATGAAGCAAGTCGTGAGTGTGTTTGGCTAAGATTAGTAATATAACATATTCAAGAGAAATGTGGGTTGTCATCAATTAAAGATAGTCCCACAATCTTATATGAAGATAATGTTGCTTGCATCACCTAGATTAAGAAACTTATATCAAAGGTGGCAGAACTAAACATATTTCACCAAAATTCTTTTACACATGAGCTTCAGAAGAACAGTGAAATTGACATCACAAAAATACGGTTAGGTGACAATTTGGCAGACATATTTACCAAATCATTACCAACTGCAACATTTAAGAAGATAGTGCTGGCATTGGCATGTGACGACTTAAAGATCTTCCACGTGCTCATAAGGGGGAGTAAAAGTTCAACATAACATAATTGTACTCTTTTTCCTTCGCTTAGGTTTTTTCCCACTAGGTTTTCCTTTAGAAGGTTTTAATGAGGCAATTCAAAGGCACTTAAAGGTTCACAAGATTATTGTACACTTTTTCCTTCGCCACTAGTTTTTTCCCACTGGATTTTTCCTTGGCAAGGTTTTAACAAGACATATTCTTGGTAAGTGGTCATCCAAGGGGTGTTGTGAAATAGCTCCTAGCATGTAGGGTCGCTCTACACTATTTGATTGCTGTAGATTTATCTATTGGCAGCAAGTATCCTGGAATTAAAACTTACGTATAGCATTATACTCTAGAAAACTCAGTTGTTGTCTTGGTGGTCATATCATCACCGCACCGCTTCAATAGCCAATTGAATGATGCTATTCCTTTCTTCTTTAGACTTCTATATCCTTTGAAGGTCCTATATATAGGTGTGTGTATTGGCGAGGTTGTATAGAGGACTTTTGATATATGAAAAAGTTTCAGTTGGCTTATTGTAAAATGTGGCTGACCAGTTAAATAATAAAGATTCACATATCATCACATCCAAAATTTTGGTGTTGCTCTTTGCTCTTTCTTTTTATTTATAACAAAATGAATGCTGATCCACATGCCAGCCACGTCGAATGATTGCCTACCAAATTTCCTAACTCTCAATACCCAACTCTTGATCCAATCTGTTTGGAAAGTAGATCTTTGCATATGGGAATCATATAGTCGGTTTTTGGATTGTAAAACCAAATGGTGATCAATTTCCATACGTTTCGTCTTGGGCAGTGGATTTGATATGTATTTCTAAGCCCATGTTTAGAGTACACCTATGCCTTGGTATATGCAATATGAAAAATGAAAAGAATTCTAAAATTCAAGAAAGAAAATAATCAAACAAAATGGTATATACCATTCAGTTAGTAAACGAAAGAATTTCCAAAATTTGTTTGTGCCCTCTACTAAGTTCACAATCAAAAGGTGATTTCTCAATAAGACCAATAATTGGTGAAAATAAAGCCAATTACTTACAATACATTATATTTACTTGACAAAAAAAATACATCTCTTAGATCCAAAGCCAGGGCAGAGTTCTATCCAAAAAAAAAAAAAAAACCCAGGGCAACCAATTGTTCTCCCTTCCTGTTTATATCCTTATGTTCTTTGCACATGTACATAACATCTGAAAGAAAATAGTAAGACCAATGGGCTCCACACAAAGCACAAAATGGTGTTATAGAGTAGAGGCCAAAGATGCAAATGTTCAATCCAAAATCTAAACCAAATAAATTGTGCAAGCAAAGGAATGATCGAGTGGCACAATCGTCCATTGAGTTCCATTAATTTTCTTACAAAATCAAAGAACTATATTCATGGGATTTTGAGGAGTTATCTTTGATGAGTCACTGTTGAAGTATGAGGAATGCTCTGCAGGATGAGGAATGCTCTGCTAACAGCACCACACATTGTCTTGCTTGGCTTGTAATCGAGATTAAATCCATTTAAATTTTTGTTCAAAAAAATTCTGAAATAAATTTTTACTAATAAATAAAAAAGCGAGCCTACTCACCTTAGAATCTATACGACAATGCTTGCAAACCGGGACATTAAAAAATTGAACAACAATGAATGGAACTCAAAAGAAGAAAACTGTAGACTTTGAAAGCAAAAACTCAGTTTATGCAATCCAATGGATTTATTTATTTTTATTATAAAAAATGTAGGAAGAGGGTGTAATGACTTGGTGATTATCTTTTTAACTGCATCTATGGGATAGAATGAGATAAGGATGAGTGGCGTTTGATATTTGGATTCAAATGAGAGAGGTAACTGTGTAGTTAAAAGTTTAGAGCAGTTTTATGTAAGGACTAGCCTCATTACACGCGCTTAGCGTATGCAATGAGGATTTTTTTTGTTAATGGTCCTATTTTGTAGAAAAAACAGTATTTAATTATTTTATATATATAATTTTTATTTTAAAAATCTAATTTATAAGTGAATAAATCAATTTAAAAATTAAATTTGAAAACTAACAATGGAGTGGTCTTATTTTTTAGGCAATATTTTAGTGGGAGTTAGAGTTGTATTTTTACCTGAGTGTTCTTTAGTTTTGTCTCTACTTAAACATAGGACTATAGGGACATTTTTGAACAAAAAAATTGAGGAATCCAAACAGGAGAAGCCCCTTAAATAGTAGGATAGATAGATATGTAATTTTTATTTTAAAAATCTAATCTATAAATGAATAAATCAATTTAAAACTTAATAGAAGAGTAGTCCTATTTTGTAGGCAATATTTTAGTGGAGTTAAAATTACATTTTTACCGAATTGTCCTTTAGTTTTATTTATACTTAAACATAAGACTGTAGGGGCATTTTAACTAAAAAAATGAGGAATCCAACAGAAGAAGCCCCTTAAATAATAACTAGTCTCTGAGCATGCGCATGAGCGCGTGCTCAGATACTTTTCTATTTTTTGAATAAGGGTTAATTTAGAACATTTATTATAATTTAGGATTACTACATTTTATAATCACAATAAAAAACCTAGCGGTGTGATGAGTATTATGTGTGGTAAAATAATTTTTCATCATACCCCTAGATTTTTTTTTTTTTTTTTTTTGTGTGATTGAAAAATGTAGTAATCTCAAATTATAACAAATGATCTAAATTAACCTGTACCCAAAAAATAGAAGAGCCTCTGAGCACGTGCTCACGCGTGTGCTCAGAGGCTAGTATTTCGTAACTATTATTCATTTTGCCAATTTTATTTATACAGTAATCAACGTATTATTGATTGGAAGATGATGCAATAATTTAGTATTAACCTTTAGGGGGAGGAAAAAAAAATCCTCTGTATAAATCTTATAAATAGTGCATATATTAAAAATGCATAATAAAATTGTAACAATAAAACTACTTACAAAATACATGTGATGACCTTTACAAAAGCTATTATGAAAAAGTTGATGGAATTGAGTATCCAGTGAGTTTAAAATTGACAAACTATGCTTATCAACATTTATATTGCCTTTTTATAAGGTACATAAGTAAATTAATAAGTTTTATGCTAAAGGAAATGCTCCTAGAAAGATCCTAAAATTTAGTAACTACACATCCACACACACATATATATATATATATATATATATATATATATTTTCCCTTTTTGGTGTTGTTGATGTTGTTGTTTTTTTTACCCTTTTTGGAAGTTAATTTTTACAATTAATATTTTAATTTTTTAAAATCTAATTGTGTACAGACTATAGTGCATCACACTATTTAAAATTTCAAATGATATTTTATTATAACATTAAATTTGTATTAATTGATATGATAATTTATGAAATGATACTTGTGCATTAGTGCTTGCCAAAGATGTAATGAAACATGTATTGTTGTGTGAAACAAACTAAAGTATTTGTAAAACCAACAAAAGAAAATGGGACTATGGATAAGAGTATATCTTCACGTGGGTTATTGGTGGATTAATGGGAGTAGATAGTTTTAATGTTTGAGTTGTATTTGAACTATATTATACTATTTTTAGAGTTAGTGGTTTCCTACTGTGGGCATAAGTTTAGGAGATGTGGTTCCTTTATTTTAGGTCTTAATGTTACTTGAGAAGTTACTACTTAAACAGTTGAAGTTATTTTCAAAAAATCTTCACTGTTCCTACTTCCTAGAGGTCAGGATTAATTTCTTCGGTCAAATTCAAACTTTTATCTCCTCGTTTTCTTTTGTTCTACTAATTTTTACAATAGCTGAGTATCCAATGAGTTTAAAATTGGCAAACTATGATTATCAATACTTATATTGCATTTTTATAAGGTACATAAGTAAATTAATAAGTTTTTTGTTAAAGGAAATGCTCCTAGAAAGATCCTAATATTTAGTAACTACACATCCACGTTTGCTTTTTTTTTTTTTTTTTTTTTTTTTTTTTTTTTTTTTTTTTTTCAACTTTTATGTATGGCAGTTATAATTTTTTTTCTAATCCTAAAATGTAGTTTTTTAATCCTAAAATTTAGTCATTTACTAAACATCCATAACATAAGTAAACAAAAGCTTAAATTTCAAATTTTATGGCAGGAGATACACGTTTCTTTTGGTGTTGTTGTTCTTTTTTAAAAAATTTAATATACATTTATCAATTTTTGTTTAATCCAAAAATTTAGTTTTTTAGTCCTAAAAGTTAGCCACTTACTACACATTCATAACAAAAGTTAAAAATAGTTTAAATTTCAAATATATCAACAACATCAACAACCTTTAAGACTGAGAAAAAGGTACGTAACATTTTTTATGAAGTAGTAAATTAATACTTATGGAAAAAAAAATTAAATTGAATTTGACATAGAATTATACAAATGATAAATATAGTTTCTATTACAAAAGAAATTGTTTTACAACAATTTCTTAGATAACAATCACTTTATGTGAGGTTTAATACATATAATAATTCTTGTAAAGTCTCTCACCCGAATTTATCTAATATTCCATTCCAATGACTTTTCAATGCAATCCAAAAAATTTTGCCTACGTGAACCTTAGAGAGATAAAAGAATTAGGGTTAAACCAAGTATTTTTTTTTTAAAAAAAAATTAATCAACAAACCAAAGTTAGAATTTAACTCTATCATGGACTCTTTAAAATCTAATCACCACACCATCAACTATTTAAATAAATTGCTAAATAAAAAAAAATAATTTAATGCCAAAAACATATACAATGATGGTTTAAAAAAAAAAAAAACTAAAAAACATTAACGCCAAAAACATATACAATGATGGTAAAATAAAAATTTCTTTAAAAAAAAAAAAGTAAGGAAATAGAAGATAAAGATTTTTTAGAATTTAACTCTATCATAGACTCTTTAAAATCTATCAAGAAAATTGACTCAGAAGAAAATACAAAAAGATAAGAAGGATAAGCTTTAGGGGCATAGAATTTGCACTTTAGCCTAACTTTATTTCATGAAACAAAAAATAATCTGATACTAAGTAATGGATACAACAGTTTTAAATATAGAATGCAAAAGTTCTCAACTAAAGGAGTGAAAGGGTGTGTCAAAAAAAAAAAGAGTGAAAGGATAAAGATCCGAACTGCAATCAAGAACACATAATAATAATAATAATAATAATAACAATAATAATAATAATATTTAACGTATTTCAAATTATTCAGATAAGGTGCCTTTGCTACCACTGTTCTAAAAACTCATTTTTCACTGACGCAATCTGACCCTTGGTAATTTTGATCCACTCTAGAGTTTTGGGTGTCTGAAAAAACCTATCCCTATGCCCAACATGAACTAAAATTTCAGCACACTGTTAAAAATTGCACATGAAAAACCCATGAATAGAACTGGTGAAAAACACTAATAAAGGTGACAATTTTACAGTGAAACACATAAAAGATTATGTTATGGAATTCAAGATAGAGAGATATGCAATCAAATAGAGAGATATGCAATCAAAGAAATTAATCCTTCAAATAGAGAGATATGCAATGCAAATAGAGAGATATGCAATCAACAACCATTTAAAATAAAAACAAAGATACTTTTTCAAATGGGTTTCTTTGAAGAAGAAAAAAAGACACAAACGTGAGTGAAATTTAGGGTTTTGTTTTGCTCCTAACCTTCATTGGAGAGTAAACTCAACTGACGGACAAAGAGCAAGCAAGAGAGAAGAAGCAGCAGTAATTTCCTTAGAAAGAGTGCAATTCACACACCTGGGGATTTGAGAGAATAGGAGAGGGAAGATCAAAATTACAATTAAAAAAAAAAGGAAAAAAAAAAAGAAGAGTTAACATGATACATATAAAAACAAAATAGAGTTCAAAGAAAGTCAATCATAAACCAAAGAAAAGAAAACAAAGAGAACTTGCAAAAGATAGAACCTAAAAATTTGTTGGAACCTCTGACAATAAATTTCTTTAATTTGAAGAAAAAGAAAGGAGGATGTAGAGCTAAACTAAATGTCTTCAATCCAAAGAAGAATGAGAGATAGAAAGTGAGATAGAAACTGTAAAGCGTACGTGAGTTTGTAGGTTTTAAAGTGTAGAAGTTTTAATCAACATATTTATCCTTATTAGCTGAAAACTTGTAAGTGGATATAATGAGGATACTTTAGGCATTCAAAATGTGGAATCCAAACAGGGAAAGCCTCTTAAATAGTAGTATAGATAAGATATAGATAAAATGATGTATACAATTGAGGCAAATTGTAACCAAACATGTATATATCTATTGTAACCAAACATGCATATATCTATTTTTGTTTTTGATAGGAAAAAAACCAACTGTAATGTGGGGTTATTTAAGTTGTTTTTCTATTTTTTTAAAAAATAAAAAACAACTAATGTATAGTTGCTTCGAAGAAGTGAATTAGTGGAAGAGTAATCCTATTTTGTAGGAAATGCTTTAGGTGGAAATTAGAAATATATTTTTACTACGTTATGTTCAAGTTTTTTCACTGCATTAGATATATGTTTTAGGATATTTTTTAAACACCAAAAAGACATAGATTGATAGAGAAAATTTATCCCAATTTCTTTCTCTTATACTGATTTCCGCTTCTCTTCTTATTTCTTTGTGTGTGCCCAAAAATATTAGTTTGAATAGGATAATAGTTATTGGACTCTTTGCATGGATACATGATAATAGAGAATTTATCGCTTTCTGCTTATCAAAAAAAAAAAAAAAAGAAAAAGAAAAAGAAAGAAAGAACAAACGCCAATAATTTTTAAGCATGGAGCAACGCTTGTGTCAAAATCTAACCAACCAATTAGATCTAATGAGCAATCTTGAAATATAAGATGACATAATTAGGGCTGTCCAGGCAAACCGCTCACCCACCGGAACCGACCCGTTAAGACCTGATCCGACAGCTAAGGTGATCGGACGCGGGTGCTGAGCTCCAAAACCCGACATCGGCAGTTCGGTTTCGGGTCCCTTCCTTCAAAACCCGTTCAACCCGACCCGCCCGAAGAGAGAAAGACTTCTTGATATTTCAAGTTTTCCGACGAGCTTCCCGGCACGATTTGGGGTATTTTGGCGACTAAAACACCAGATCCGGCTTCTAAAACACCAGATCCGGCTTCTAAAGCACCAGATTTAGGGTAAAAAGCATTGGATTTGGAGAAATTTCTGCCAAATCCGGCTAGATCGGACCGGAAACTGGCCGGATCGAGAGAGATAACGCCATTTTTTTTACTTTTTTGGTCCTCTCTGGCGGGTTTCGGCCTCACCTGAAACCGCCGCTCACCCGACGGGAAACCGACCCATAAAATCCGATCTCCAGATAGGTCGGTTGTGGGTCCGACGATTCCCCATCCGATCTCCGGCGAGTTAGTTGCGAGTTGGGCACAAACACGACCCACCCGACCCGTGGACAGCCCTAGACATAATGGACAAAAGGAACCAACCGAAGAAAGCTTTTTTATTTTTATTTTTATTTATTTATTTCCTTTAGAATCACCTATATCCTTCTCGCAGACCTCAAATACTTACAAGTCTTTTGTTTCACTTTCACCCATATGAAGCCTGGCATCAAAACTCCAAATGAAAAACTAAGGTAGTCACCATAATTCATTTAATTTAACAATAAAACCCCCAAAACTAATTACCCACCAAATACAATAATTCCAATTATTTAAGCCAAAATTCCAAACTAAGAATTACCCAAGAAGAAGCAGAATAAGATGAATATATCAAATTTAAGTCCTCTTGCGTCTTTATTGTGTACTCTGCTACAGTGGAGAAGCCAACCCGATTAGTCATTTTGCACAACAGAGAGGTGGTGATGGTATCAGGGATCTGCGTAAGGTTTAGTATATTAAAACTATTTGGCAACTGAACTGCTGCTATTCAGGTTGAAAATCAAAAAATTGAAAACGAAGAAAAATGAGAGGACGGATAACTCATAACTGGATAATAAGAAGTGGGAGAGTTTGAATTTCAAGGACGGTTTTTAAGTCAAAGAATTTGGTAGTTGCAGTTTGGGAGGAAAACATGGAGTCCACATGTGTGTTATTGGGATGAAAGTGAAACAGGGGAACCAGTACTAGGATTAGTGGGAGGTTTAAATCTTTGGGTTTTGTTTTTATGTATTTCTACTTATTAGTTGAAAATTTGTATAAGAGAGCAGGATGGGGATATTTTGGGCATTTAAAAGTAATAATTCAAAAAGGGAAGCTCCTTAAATATTAGTATAGACAAGACATAAACATATATTGTTCTAAATATGTGCACTTTTCTTGATAACAATGTTTTTTTAATAAATGATTCAATTTGTTTAAAAAAAAAATGATTCAATTTTATTTTGGCTAAATTATAAATTATCCCCTCTAACTTTGACCAAAATTCAATCAAGTCTTCTAAATTTCAAGTTTTTTTTTTAATTAAGGCTTTCATTTTTTTCTCATGCTTGGTCCTCTAACTTTGACCACATAAGTATATATTGTAATTTAAGCATGAGCACCAGAAAGTTTGACCACTTAAGTATATTTTATAGCTAATATTTTGGTTTTGGCATAAGAGTTCACAATATTCTCTTCTATGTGTATAGCATCATATAAAAAAAATGAGCATATCCAAAGCTAATTTTAAAACTTATTTAATTTAAAATTCAAGTTTATGTTTAAGTACAAATTTATGCTAAAAAATGTTTGTTAAATTCACTAGAGGAAAAATGACTCCCCCCCCCCCCCCCACACTCCCCCCTATGTTTGGGATAGTTCATACTTCCCCTCCTTATCTTTGAAATTAACAAATTTCCCGTTCTTTGTTTCCAAAATGAGCAAATACCTAATTCTGTTACTCCATCAGTTAAGTCCAATAAAATCTTTTGGTCTCAAAGAATATTAGGTTGAAATACTCACAACTAAAAAATAAATTGTCAAAATTACCCTAAATAAAATAACTCATGTAAATTAAACCCCAATAAACTTAACCCAACATGTAAATTTAACCTGAATATATGAATATAACGTTGGTAAATACAAGCAACATTCTCTTTCCCTTTCAATTGTTAGTCTAGCTTCTGACTCCATCCCAAACAAGAAACTACTTCACAACTAATCAAGCCTAAACAATGCAATTCAAAAAATATATATATATATATATTGTGATTAGTCGAAGTATCTTGATAAAAAAATTCTAATGTAATATTATGTTAAGGACATATTTTTATGTAATTAGCTAATTTTTTAACAAAACAAACTTTATTTGTATTTGAGTAGATCTAGGATGTGTTTAATACTTCAAGAAACATATTGTTCAAGTCTAGTATTAACGCCATGAAGATTGGACCAAGAAACAAGTGAAGAAAAGATGTTTACTAAAGCTGGATAGATAGCTTGACACCTGCGGATAGATATCTTGACAGCTGCTCAACAGATAGCTATTTATCGAGGTCTAATGAGACTCGATAGATACTATCTATCAAGGTATCTATTGAGGTTATGAAAATCAGAATTTTCAAATCTGATTTTCAGCCCATGCTTATGTATTTGTGTAGGATTTTTTTTCTCACAACTCTAAACATATATAAAAACTTATTTTAAAAACCGTCATATAAGAGAATATAAGGAGAACATATGCAAAAAGTGACTAAAGCCTTATTTTCTCTGAAAGAAGCTACTCCGTCTTTTGCATCTTAGGGTTTTGTAACCAAGTGCTTCTTGATCTTCATTGTTGATAAAGTGAAAAACTTTGCAGCCAACATTCTTCTTCCTCAAGTTGATGAGTGAGACATGTACTAGGATTTGCGTAAAGGAGTTAGTCACGTACAGTGATCCGTGCATTAAAAGGTAGAGTTCATATTATGAAGAGTTCAAAGGTTCTGAAGCAGTAGAAGGTTTCTGCTGTAAGTTTATCTACAAGGATTTTAGAGTATAGGGACAAAAGTTTTGTACTAGATCTGAAACTTCTCTTTGTTATAGTGAATTGCTTTTCAGGAAGGTTTCCCTCCTGGTTTTTTACTGTGATACTAGTTTGTTTCATTGGTTTTCATAGGTCATCGTATCTTGTCTTATTTACTTTTTTGCTGCACTTATATTTGACATGATTTTGATGTTTGTTTATTTTAATAAGTTTTATTCATAGTTAACCTAATTAACAACTTGAGTTTAAAATTTGTTAATTTTACCAACTGGAGTCTAAATTCCCAACATATTATAAGGAATTGAACTCTTATTGAGATCGAAACCCAACAAGTTTTTTTTTTTTTTTTTTTTTTGTTTTGTTTTGTTTTTTGTTTTTTTTTTTTGGTTTTTTGTTTTTACAGAGAAAGAAGATGAAGTAGTAAATTGTATGTGTTATGTTTAATTTATGGGTTGGGATAAAAATTCTCCAGTTTTAATTTACTCCAAATGTGAGTTCTTGCTTATTTTGGAAACACAGAATAGAAAATTGGTAGGTTTCAAAGAGAAGGGAGGGAAATGTATTTTTCCATAATGAATTTAAGAAACATTTGTTAACATAAATTTGTACTTAAATATAAACCTGAAGTTTAAACATACAAAATAAATGAGATTACTTTTAAAGTTCGATTCCATATGTGCTCATGTTTGGTACTATGCTATACACATTAAGAGAACATTGAGAATTTTTATGTCAAAACCAAAATTTTAGCTACAAAATATGCTCATCTAGTCAAACTTAGATGACTCGATTGAATGCTGTGGTCCTCTAACTTAGGTGTGAGTGTGTGAAAGAGATAAAGTTGTGGTCCAATATTTTTTTTTTCGAATTTAAATTAGAATAAAATCCAATTTAACTATTAAAAAAAGTTTCCTTATTTTTTATTATTAAAAAACGTAACACCTTAGCATCACTCTTCATCTGCTTCCTTATAACAAAATGCATCAACCTATGATTATTATCTATGATCGCCCTAGATTTTTCAGCAGAGAACGGCTTCACCTTAGGGCTACCATCAGCCAATTGTCATGGATGAGAAAGTCCAAAATTTCTAGATGGGTAATTTGAACTATGGTGATAATTTGCCACCACACCCATAATATCAAATTCTAAATGTTATCCACCACTGACTGTTGTTGGGTTCAATTTTGTTTCGTATTTGTATTTTTGACAACCATTTCACACTCTCAACACCTTTCGTCCCTCAGAATTAGGTATTTTTTCCTTCTTTTTTCCTATTTTGTCCTAAAAGTGTTGCGGAAGGGATGAAGCAGTCTCTTTTGCTTAGGATATCAGAGTTAGGGATGTCATTTTTTTAGACAGATTCATGCATTGTCTCTGATGCTCTCACTAATCACCCCCCCCCCCCCTTAATTGTTACTATTAACATCATCATTGACAACTTCACAAAAGAATTAATAATTTTGTAACTTGAATAGAGGAAATCCATCTATTACTGAATCTTTGTGATTTAGGATGCTTTGTATTTATCTTCTTTTTAATAAAAGTTATCGTATTTCCCAAAAAAAAAAAAAAAATACTGGTTGTTGAATGTTGAGTTTCATTAAGAATATATTTTTTAATTTTGTTCTAGAACTTATTTTTTAATAATTAATTGGATTTTTTTTAACTAAACAAATCCCAAAAAAAAGAGGCAAAATTGGTATCAAGTATTCAAGTATCAACTATCAAATGATTCTCGCATAATATTTTTTTAAAAAAAACTATCAATTATCGGATTGAAAGAATTTAGATTTGTTTGTTTTTGGCGTTCTAATAATGTGTGACCTGTTTTCTAAGTTGTGAAAGGAGAACTTTGGTGTTAGGAAATTAACAAGTCACGCTATACATTATAAAAAAATTTACATTCATTTAGCAATTTTTTTTTTCAAATAATATACATGTGAAATACTTCCTTACTTCTAATTGTGGTGGATTCCAGTCAAATATATTATTATTTTATTTTGACCTATGAGGGATTTACATTCTTGTTGTTGTATGTTATAACAATTTGTTACATCTTTAGCACAACTCTTTTAAAGAAAATGTGTTGAATATTTTGGCCCACGTGGGACTTGAGGCAATTAACGAGCAAGAGTTGGAACGCATAGAAATTTTATTCATATCAAATAAATGTTAGTAATTTTTATTTTAATAATATGAATTTTAAATCATAGAACCTATATATATATATATATATATATATATATATTGCTGAATTTATAAATTTACTTTATGCTTTTACAATCTAGCATGGATTACATTTTTTTGATGATGTTGACTTTGATTTGCAATTTTACATAATGTCATGATATGTGATTGCGAGAACTAAGAACACCGCAAAGTTAAGTGTAACTTTACGATTGCAACTTTGAGCTTGGGTCATGTTTGGTAAGAGTCTGCAGTCTCATTCTAAATATATACAAGAGAGAACCTGCCCTCGTTATAGCATATTTCTTGTACATGCCATATTTTAAATTTAATTATAATTGTTAGAAAGTGTAGGTCAACTCTATGCGACTGTGCATGCCATATTGGAAGCTCTTGAAACGTTACATGGGTTTGCCTGGTAATGTGGGTTGATCAAGTATGCCAGTTTTTAATAATTTGAAGAATAAAATTTGGAATCGAATTAATGAATGAAAGGAAAAGTGTCTCTCTAATGCTGGGAATGAGGTATTGATTAAATCTGTTGTACAATTGATTCCTACTTTTGTTATGAGTTGTTTCAAGCTTCCATTTGAATTATGTATGGATTTAATAAGAATGATGAATTAATTTTGGTGTGGTCAGAAGGCAAATGAATGAAGAATTCATTCGGTTGGATGGTCTAAAATTTGCTATCATATAGGAAGCACGGTGGAATGTGGTTTCAGGATATGCACTCATTTATTATGGCCTTGTTGGCTAAACAAGGCTAGTGCATTCTTAAGTCTTAACACTCATGGGTCACGACTCTCTTCTAGCTCGAGTTTGAAAGGCTAAATATTTTGCCAAATGATAGTTTCATGAATGCTAAGTTAGGTCATCGTCCTTCATACACTTGGGCGTAGTATTTTGGCCGCAAGCCATTTGCTTGAATAGGGTACACGTTGGAGAGTTGGGAATGGTAATAAGATTTCTGTTTGAATTATAGGGCACTATACTATATTCCCATGGATGTTAAAGTGATCTAGAAAATTCCCCTTTTTGGTCTATATTTCTGAAGATAAGTTTATTTGAATTCCACTTTCTGGACTGGGGAGTTTAGTGTGCATAGTGCTTTCTATCTTGCTTGTTCTCAATTTGCTTATGCTATGGCAGGTACTTTGAATAGGAATTCTAATATTACGAACTTATGGACAACTATTTGGCCTTTGGTGATTCCAACTTCATAATAAATTCAAGGATTTTCGATATCCCATGCTTAATGATTAGGATGAGTTTAAAGATGTCTTCTCAAATTTGCTGCAACGGTTGGATAAAAATGATCTTGCTAGATTTGCAATTGTGGCTTGGAATATATGCATCATGTGAATTTTTTTGCTCATGGTCGTGTGGAAAATGGAATGCAACATTTGCTAAATATGTTACTTGAATATTTGAATCTTTGATAATTGTATGATTTTGACTTTACTTTTTTAAATAAAATATTTCAGTGGGAATGACATTTTAACTTATATGTCTTGAAGCCATTTATTAACAATGTATTTTTTAATAAGTATTTCAATTATACTTTTTGGCTAAATTATAAATTACACCATCTAACTTTGACCAAGTTACTTAAATTTAGTCCTCTAATTTTACTTTCACTCGATTAGGTCCTCTAAGTTTCAAGTTTATTTAATTAAGGTCTCACCATCTTTCACTTTTAGTCCTCTAACTTTGACCATATAAATATATTTTATAACTTGAGTGTGATTGTGAGAAAGTTTGACAATATAAGTATATCTTGGTTTTAGCATAAAAGTTCCCAATATTCTCTTTTATGCGTATAACATTGTACAAAAACATGAGTACATATGGAATGAATTTTAAAAGTAATTTAATTTATTTCATATGTTAAAATCCAAGTTTATGTTTATATATAAATTTATGTTAAGAATAATGTATGTTAAATTAATTAGGGGTAAAAGCACTTCACCCCCCTCCCCCCCCGGGCCACTCCCCTTTATGTTTGGGGCAGTTCATAATTCCCCTCCGTATTTTCGAAACTAACAAATTTTCTGTTCTATGTTTCCAAAATGAGCAAATACCCAATTTTGTTACTCCTTTAGTTAAGTCCAACGAAATATTTTGTATCCTGGAATCTCACAACCAAAAAATAAAATTCAAAATTACCCCAAATAATCTAAACCATATGTAAATTAAACCTTAGTAAACTTAACCCAACTTGTAAATTTAACCTGAATTTAGGAATATAATGTTAGTAAGTAAAAGGGAAATTTTCTTCTCCTATCAGTCGTTGGTATATCGATGATGGGTAACACTTTATTATGATTTTGAAAGCGAAGTAGTTACATCACAACAATGTTAATCAAGCCTAAAAAAATATATTGTAATTAGACATAGCATCTTAATAAGAAATCCTAATGCAATGTTATAAGGAATTGAGCTCTTTGTGAGATCAAAACTCAACAATAAGTGCCAACTTAACAACTCTAGGATTTCTTTTCATTGTTTGGGACATATCTTGCAATTGATTCGCAACAGCCTCCATTACTTTCGAGGGGATTTTTACTTTTTATTATTTGGAGAAACAAGATGAAGTAGTAATTTGTATGTGTTATTTTTAATTTACTAGTTCGTTTAAATTTTTCTAGGTTTAATTTACTCGGAATGTGAGTATTTGCTCAATTTGAAAGCATAGAATGGAAAATAAGTTGGTTTCGAATATAAGGAAGAGAATTGTGAACTACTCTAAATATAGAGAGAGGGGGGGGGGGTGGGGGAATGCTGTTTACCCTAATGGATTAAGCAAACATTTAACATATATTTGTACTTAAACATTAACATGAGTATAAACATATGGAAGAAATTAGATCACTTTTAAAATTCATTCCATATGTACTCATGTTTTGTACAATGCTATATACATAAAAGAGAACATTGAGAATTTTTAGGCTAAAACCAAAATTTTAGCTACAAAATATGCTTATGTGGTCAAACTTAGAGGACTCGATTAAATGTTTTGCTCCTCTAACTTGAGTGTCAAAAAGATATAAAGTTGTGTCCCTAAATTTTTTAATTTTGATTTTTTAAAATTAAAAAAATCCATTTAATTATTAAAAAATATATTATTTATTTTTTTACTAAAAAAATACCACCTCAGCATCACTCTTAATCTGCTCCCTTCTAACAAAATAAATCAACCTATGATTGTTATTTGTATTCGCCATAGATTGTTAGCAGAGTACAACTTCGCCGTTGGGGCACCATCAGCCAATTGTCATGGATGAGGAAGTCCAAAATCTTTGGATGAATAATTTGCACTAATTGGTGAGAATTTACCATCACACCCATAATATGAAATTCTAAATGTTATTTATCATTGACCGTTGTTGGGTTCAATTTTGTTTCTTGTTTGTATTTTCAACAACTATTTCACTCTCACAACACCTTTCGTCCCTTAGATTTGTAATTTATATCAATACCTAATTTAATCTTATTCTTTCACAAAGGTTTTCTCTCTTTAGTACAGAATTGGATAATTTTTTTCCCTTCATTATACCTATTTTGAGCATCAAGGTGTTGCGGTAGGACCAGCTTTGAGTAAACACCTAACACTTCCATTGGGCCCTTTGAAGGTTGATGCCCAAGCTATGGACAAATCAGTCTCTTTTGCTTAAGATATTGAAGTTAGGGATGTCATTTTTTAGACAAGTTCACGCATTGACTTTGATGCTCTCATTGGCTCATTCCCCACCCACCCACCCCCCCCCCCCCCCCCCCCGGGGAATTGTTATTGTTAACATCATCATTCATCACAAACATTCAGCACAAAGGTACAAGAGTTAAGAAAACCTAATTACTACATCTAAGGTGGCAAGGAAATAAACCAGCACATATTTAGGCACAATAATTTTGTAACTTGAAGAGGTCTGGATACTCTTATTTATAACTAGCCTCTAAGCACACACTTAGGTGTGTGCTTAGAGGCTCTTCTAATTTTTTGGGTAAAGGGTAATAATTCGCATATATTATAATTTATAAATATATCTTTTTTTTAAGCAAATAAAAATGATAAACTTTAGAGATAAGCAGTAACTGTAATTTCTTTTTTAAACATAAAGGGGAAAAAATCCTAAATGTTAGGAATTCTCTTTTTGAATTTAAAATGAAATTTGTTATTTGATATTTATGACCCTATTTCTAAATGAAGTTACCATTCATTAATGAGGGTATTTTTGAACCACATAAATATTCAATTGAAAGACAGAAATCCTTTTAATAATAATAATAATAATAATAATAATAATAATAATAATAATAATAATAATAATAATAATAATAATTTTGTAACTTGAATAGGTGAAGATCCATCTAATATTGATGCATTTATCTTCTTCTTAACAAAGTTACCGTCTTTCTCATAAAAATAAAAACATTACAAGCACCAGAACTGGTTGTTGAATGTTGATTTTTATTAAGAATATATATTTAATTTTGTTCTAGAAATTATTTTCTAACAATGAATTGGATTTATTAAAACTTAAAAAATTAAAAAAAGGGAAAAATTGGTACCAATTATCAACTTTCAAATTATTCTCGCATAAAAAAAAATTAGCAATCATCTAAGTGAAAGAATTTAGATTTGTTTGCGTTTGGCGGTCTAATAACGTGTGGCCTCTTTTCTAAGTTTTGAGAGGAGAACTTTGGTGTCAGGGATTATAACGAGTCATGCTATACCTATTAAAATAATTTACATTCATTTAGCAATTTTTTTTCAAATTATATATATATATATATATAGTTATTAATCTAATGACTACTACTAAGAAGTTGTGATTAAAACTAATGGTGCGTGGCTTTATAAATATTTTAGGGCTACTAAAAAAATTAAATTATTCAAAAGCTAATAAAGCGATAACTTGAATATTTACTACAATTGTGAGTTGAGTTGCTAAGAAGAGCAAAATTGTTGCAACTGCAAAGCCAAAGCGAGTACAATTGTTGTTACTATCAAAGAGAACTCACAACCACAATATTTTTCTTAGTTCCATTTTTTAAGGAAAAATGAAATTAGAGATTATTTTTATTGAATAGGTTGAACGAGCTACAGATATGAATGATTAGAGATTTTTATTTTTATTTTTATAATAGGCATTTTTTGAATATTTTGTTCACTTGTTGTTTGGTTTTGTCTTATTTTTGTTTGGTTTATGTTTGTTGTTATTTGGGTTAATATTTATTGTTGTTATTTAAGATTTAAAAAAAAAATTATTAGGGATTAAGGATTATGTTTGGTGGGTATAATTCATTATAGAGTAATGCTATGTCCACAACAATTTTACCCTTATGCAAAAAGTTGTTATTGCTAGTTAAAAAAATAATATCAGCATTGGACCCAAATTAGAATTAATAACAGCTTACCACATTAGATTTGTTATGAAATTATTGTAAAAATATTGTGAGTGTAGCATTACTCTTATTTTTGTTGAACCTAAATTATTGTAATTCTTAAGTCAGCGTGTTCAACATTTTTATTAAGATGGTCACAATGAATTAGTTTAGCATATAGTATTTTTTGGGCAAGTGTGTGTTTTTGTGTGTGTGTGTGTGTGTCTATATATATATATATATCTGTAAGTCAGGGTGGTCCTGTGACCACCTTGGCTTGCTTGTGGAGCCACTAGTGACACAAGATGACAATACGTACTTATAAGAAAGTAGGATACAAGAATGGAGAGGATAGGTATATTTATTAATTATTAAATAAATTTTTATATATGGTTAAGTATTTATTTTTTCATATAATATTAAACACATATCAATTTAAGAGAAATAATGAATATTTTATTTGATTAAAGTCTAAGAGACTTAATATATATATATATATATATATATATATGTATGTATGTATGTATGTATGTATGTTTGATGGAGATATAAAATATTACCTCCTTTAATAATTTAAGCCCATGTCCTAATTATATTAAAGCCCATGTCCCAAGTATAATAAAGCCCTTTGTGTGAGTGTCATATTGATACGTGAATTGAAAAAAGAAAAAAAGAAAAAAAAAGAAGAGACGTGTGAGTGAGAGAATGAAAGTATAAAAAAAAAATAAATGAAGAGACGCGTGAGTGAAAGAAGAGAGAAAGCAGCTAACAGTTGACCACTTAAAAGCAAATTGAAAAAAAAAAGGAGAAAAATTAGTCACACAACTCTAATAAAAAAAAAAAAAGTCTTTGAAAAAAAAAATGAGAGTGAAAGTTAAGATTTAAGAAAGATACAGAAACATGGCATGTGAGAAACAAAAGAGGCATGAGGAAGGATGAAGATGGAGAATGGAGATCCAAGGTTACATTTTTTTTTTTCCCTTATTTTTTTCCTTGATTTTCGACATACCCCGCCGTGTTCGATAATTTAAAAAAAAAAAAAGAAAAAAGAAAAAAGAAAAAACAGGTTGGGACACACGTGCAGTCGTGTCCCATGCAAACACCGTGTTTGGTACTTGTTCGACATGGGAAAGACAAGCAAACTACCATGTCCGTGCTTTTCAAAATTAGAATAAATCATTTCTACTGACTCACTATTCACTGTTGATATTATTTGAATTAATATCAATTATAATTCATCATTTCAGGTTTTCAACAACTGTGAACAAAATAATTTTACAAATTTGTGTTGATATTTAACAATTCACTATTGATACTATTAAATTACCGATTGTCCCAAAAGCTTAAGCTATTGGGATATAGTAAATTTAATTATTTAACTAATACTTCTAATACTCCCCCTCACGTGTGGGTCGAAACTACCTTTTAATAGGTGAGGCCCAACACGTGGGAATTTAATTGGGAGGTAGAGTGGAGGAGACAAGGATCGAACTCAAGATCTCATGCTTTGATATCACGTTAAATTATCGATTGTCCCAAAAGCTTAAGCTATTGAGATATGGTAAATTTAATCATTTAACCAATACTTCTAACAGATACTATTTGAATTAATTAATGTAAATTATAATGCATCGTTTCAACCACTGTAAACAAAATCAGTTTACAAATTTGTGTTGAATTTTTGGCCAACGTGAGACTGGAAGAAATTGAAGAGCAGAATCGCCATGCATGGATATGTTTGTAATTTTTGTTCATATAAAAACATATTAGTAATTTTTATTTTAAATGATAGTAATTTTAAATTCATAAAACAAGTATTTATAAATTTTTCTTTATATCTTTTAGATGTATTTATAAATTCTTTATACTTTTTCATTCTGACATTTTGAAGATGTCTTCATAATGTTGACTTCGATTTACAAATTTACATAATGTCATAATATGTGACTGCGAGAGCTGAGAACACCGCAAGGTAAGCATAACAAGGCTTGCAACTTTGAGCTTGGGTCATGTTTGGTAAGAGTCAGTGCCTCCGTGGACTCTCATTCTAGATATATACAAAGTGTTTGTTTGGCTTTAGTTTATTCCCTCAGTTTTTATGTACAATTTTTTAAAATATAATTTTTTTTTTCACTCTATCGAAGTATAAGTATACCTTAACACACATTTAATAAATTTTTTTTACAAAAAGATAGATAAGTTGTTCCTAAATGGACGCAAAAAAAGAATGTGCCCTTGTTACTAGGGCGGCTCACTGGCTCCATGTTATTGTTAGGGTGTTCAAATGAACACCTTGGCCTTTAAAAAATAATATATAATATTCTTGAAAAATATATTTTTGTCTACTATAAAAAAATGAATACCCTAAAATATAGTTACAAACACCAATAATTGTAAACACAATTACAAAAATTTGAGTTGAGTTGAATTAAATTGTTAATAGAGTATGTACTACCATAGACACAATAAAATTAAAGTATTAAGAAAAATTCTTTTTAATAGAGTAATGCCATACACTCAACAAAAATATTGCAACAACAAAAATTAGATTTGAGACGTTGAATTTTCATTTTAAAAGAAGAAAATAGTAAAACTTTATCTATTTTTGTGTGTGTGTGTTTTGTTTTGTCAATATATTTAAACTCTTTTTTTATATTCTATTTTGTATAATTTAAGTCTCTTAGAGAAATGGCATCAACTATAGTGCAAAAAGTCCTATCTATTTTAGCATAAAAATCTAATTTTTGTGGGTGATGTGAGTGATTTTTGTGATTAGTTGTTCAAAATTTGGCCCTTATATGCCATTTTATACAGACTAGTATGAAAGCCTGTAATGACCACTCTAGAAAAAGTTTTTAGAGCCGCCATCTCTTGTTATAGCATATATATATTTCTTGTACAATATCAAGAAAAGGAGAGTCTAGTGTGCAAAGTGCTTACTATCTTGCTTGTTCTCAATTTGGTTCTGCTGTGGCAGGTTCTTCGAAGAGGAATTCTAATACTACGAACATATGGAGAATAATTTGGTCCTTGGTGGTTCCAACTTCCTAATAAATTCAAGAAGTTTTTCTATGGTGGGCTTTGATCGACTCTTTGCTAACTATGCAGAATATATGTAGGAAAAAGGGATTCCTGTGGCGGCAGTATGTCCTGTGTTACTACTGTCAGCAAGGTGAAGAGAGTATTTCCATTGCTTTATGGTTCTTTCCAATGGAAAATGATGTTTGGTCTGTATGGTCACTTGGCTTACAGATAGTAGCCCTGATTAGGATGAGTTTAAAAAGTCTTCTCACAATTGCTGCAAAGGTTAGATAAAAAAGATCTTGTTAGTTTTACAATTATAGCTTGGAATATACGATATCGTATGAATTCTTTTGCTCATGGTCGTGTGGGCAACATTTGCTAGATATGTAACTTGAATACTTTGAATATGTTTAGAGTTTTAAATATGTCCACTTTTTAAAAATAATAGTATGATTTTACTTTACTACTTTTTGAAACGAAATAAAATAAAATAAATATATTTCAGTGGGAATTAATTACATCTTAACTCATGTGCGTAAGCCACTTACTAACAATGTAGTTTCTAATAAATGATTCAAATGTACTTTGGCTAAATTACAAATTAGACTTTCCAAATTTAGCTAAAATTCAGTTCAATCTTTTAAATTTATATTTATTCAATTAAAGTCTCCCCATCATTCTCACGCTCAATCCTCTAACTATGACCACGTAAGTATATTTTTTAACTTGAGTGGGAACACGAGAAAGTTTGACCGCATAAGTATATTTTGTAGCTAGTATTTTGGTTATGGCATAAAAGTTTTCAATATTTTCTTTTATGTGTATAGCATCATACAAAAACTATAGAACATATGGAATGAATTTTAAAAGTTATCTAATTTCAAGTTTATGTTTAAGTATAAATTTATGCTAAAAAAGGTTTGTTAAATTCACTAGGAAAAAATCACTTTTCCCCTCTATTTTTGGGGTAATTCATAATTCCCCTTCTTGTCTTTGAAACTAACTAATTTTATGTTATATGTTTCTAAAATAAGCAAATACCCACTTATGTTACTCCCTCAATTAAGTCCAAAGAAATCTGTTGAATCTTGTTCTCCAAAAAACAAAAAATCTTTTGAATCTTAGAATATTCTTTGTGAAAAGTCTAAAATACTCACAACTAAAAAAATAAATGTCGAAATTACCCCAAATAACTTAACTTGTGTTAATTAAATCCCCAGATGACTTAACTCACTTGTAAATTAAACCTGAATATGAGAATATAACATTTGTATAGTAGAATGGAAATTTTGTTCCCATTTCAATTGTTTGTCCAGCATATGATTGTAGCCCCAAAAAAGATGAACAAAGTTTTTCAAATTTTAAGGCAAATAAGCCAGGGCAATGTTAATCAAGCCTAAACAATACAATAAAAAATTATAAATAATCAAATTATCCTACTAAGAGATCTTAAGTAAGATTATAAGGAATTGAGCTGTTAGGGATGCATCTTGCAAGTAGTCAAACCCAACAACTAGTATTAACTGAACAACTTCAGGATTTCTTTTCATTGTTAGGGATGCATTTTGCAATTAATTCCTAAGAATCTCCATTACTTATTTCAATGGGATTTTTTTTGGGAGAAACAAGATAAAGTAGTAATTTTTATGTGTTATGTTTAATTTATTGGTTAGGTTAAATTTATCCAGGTTTAATTTACTTGGAATGTGAGTATTTGCTCATTTGGAAACATAAAATGAGAAATTGGTTGGTTTCAAAGATGAGGGAGGGAATTGTGAACCACCCTAATATAAAGGAGAAAAATATTTTTTTCCCCTAATGAATTTAACAAACATTTTTTAACATAAATTTGTACTTAAACATAAACTTGAATTTTAAACATATGAAAGAAATTAATTAACTTTTAAAATTCATTCCATATATGTTTGTACTTTTATACAATACCATACACAAAAGATCATATTGAGAAGTTTTATACCAAAACTAAAATTTTAGCTATAAAATATAGTTATGTTGTCAATTTTAGTTCACTCGATTGAATCCTGTGGTTTTCTAACTTGAGCATAAGCATGAGAAAGTTGTGGTCCTAGATTTTTTTGAACTTGAAATTTTTTGGATCCAAAAAATACCTATAAAGCAAGGAGGTCAATTCCAACAACCATCTCTACTGGAATGTCTTTGTAGATTTCTATGGCCCAATCTTGTAACACTACAACCAATCAATTTGTAACTTGGGCAATACAGGACCCTATCATCTTGAATTTGGAGGGGTAGATCGCCAAATTAAGGGTGTTTGGTATCCCTATTATGCCAGTACCATTTGCAAAAAATGAATGGCATTGGCATTGTAATTTTATCTATATCAATTGAATTCGTTAATAGGAAGCGGTTACGACAGTTATGGATAATAGTGAAGATAAAAGAAAACAACGACTGCCAAATTTGTCTACTATTACAAGACAAATTAAATAACCTAAAATGTTCAAACAAGGTGTAATAGAACCACTCTTCTAATTCTTTCTTTTTTCTCCTCTTTCTCTCACACTCTCTCCTCTCTTCCTCTCATGATGAGTTGGACACTTGCTTCTCTCTCTCAAGTTAGCTTTGGGTGGGTGGGCTTTAGATCGGCCTTTGGTGGGTGGGTAGTTGTAGATTAGCTTAGCTGTTTCGGATTTCAAGTTGTGTGTTGCCGGTGGCCATGGGTTTTGCTAGCCGTGGGTGGGTATGTATTTTTCTCTCACTCTCCTCTGCCTCCCTCTCTCACGCCTTGATGGGTATGGGTCGTGGGGCCATGGTGCAGCCACACCTTCACCTTCGATGGTTACGCCTCGTCTTTCACCTTAAACTTGAGAACTAAGATGTCATTTCAGTTGACTTGAGAACCGGAGAGTTAGGTTTGGTAGGTGTTGAGACCCAAAATGTGTTAAGTTTATTATTATTATTTTTATTGTTATTGTTATTGTTATGATCGTGAGTGTGGTTGTTGCCGGTTGGTTATATTTGTGGTTGGGGTGTGGTGGTTGGTTGTATTTGTGGTTGTAGGTGGAGAGAAAAAGAGAGTGGGAGGAAAGAGAGAGAGGTGTATTTTTTTATTAGGTAGTTTATATTATTTTATTGAATTGAATGTAAAAAAAAAAAAAAAAAGATGCAAGGTGAGTTGTAATATACGTTACTAAAATAAATAAAATAGTGTTTGAGGATATAAAATAATTTTTTTTTTTTTGGATGCTAGTGCTCTTAGCCCAGTAAATGGATTACCTCTCCAATAGATATAAGAGCCCAGTTAATTTTGAATTTGCTTTGGAGGAGTCCATTTTTCAAGTGTGCAATCCAAGCATCCAACAAATAACTTCATCAGTTCATGTAATAAAGAAAATTATTTTAAAAAACGTACAAATAAGAAAAAAATTTATAAATTACAGATTGAAAAAAAAAATTTACATATATATATATTGTTGGACTATTTATATTATACTTCTTATATTTTTCTTATTATAAAAGGAAAAAAAAAATCTATGGACTTTACAATTTACACGTGTAATGAGCCCAGCCCAGTAACAATTAAGCCCAATATTCGATACTCCCGTGCTTTTTTATTAGTCTTTTCCGAATCTAGTTAGAGATATATATATATATTTTCCGTCTTCCACCGTTAGTAGGATTCCTGACAACAGTTTGATTTATATATAAAATCTGAGTGTAAGAAAATAGAACAACCTTAGTCTAGTCTAGTGTCTGCTAGTATTGTATTACAGTTTACAAAGGTTATGGAGGAAGCTGTAGTTGATGATGATGTAGGAGTTGAGACTGACCTTTTATCTGAGTTGCCGATAGAAGTTTTGCAACACATTCTGTCCTTCCTTCCCACAAAACAAGTATTTCAATCAACTCTATTGTCCACCATATGGAGACATGTGTGGACTACATTTCCTACTCTGAAATTCCATTCTACTAATGAGCGAAATTCGGAGGATGCCAAGAGAATAAAAGCCAATTTTTATAAATTTGTGGAAAAGACTTTACGAATTCGCCACGATCAAAGTGAAAGATCGCACATAAAGAATTTTGAACTTATGGACAGCTTGCCTCATAGCAAATCGATGTCTCGTATTGACCGTTGGATTAGTTTTGTGCTTAATTGGGAGTGATGTCGAGGAGTTGAGTCTTGATTTTCGATACTCCCGAATAGATTATATCTTGCCTCACGCTGTTTTGTTTGCAAAATCCTTGACTGCGTTAACTCTACATGAGTGTAAATTGGAGTCTAACTTGTTGTGGTGATATAAACTTACCCTCTTTGAAAAAACTCTCTCTAACTTACGTTTATGCAGATGATCAAATTTTTCAAAATCTAGTTTCTGGTTGTCCTGTGATAGAAGACATGAAATTTGGAAACTGTCGTGGGATTAAAAGTATGAAGTTTTTCGGACTTCCCAAAGTCATGGCAATTGCGGTAACTCAAAATGATGGCCTTGAGAGGTTTGAGTAGGCTTTGGAAGCTTCAAGTCTTTATTATCTATGTATAGATCAGGGCTCAATTCCCGAGCAGAACCTGCACCTGCTTCGTTGTAAAAATCTAAAAGAGTTAATCATAGATGCACCGAACGTAACAGAAAAGTGGTTTGATGAACATCTTTCTGGACTTCCACTCCTCGAGAATTTACGGTTAAAATTTTGCTCTAGGTTGGAAAGAATAAAGCTTTCAAATCGTCATGATGAGAAATTCAAAAGTTTTCAAATTGAATATTATTAATTTTAAGGCATTTCTGCTTTTATTTATTTATTTCCTTATTTGATTATCTTGTTATTTGATTTCTTTCATTTGGTTTTTTATTGATTTATATATATATATATATATATATATATATATATAACCCTACCATCACCATTATATAAGGTCAAGCATCTAAAGGTAATAACACCTCCACCATTTACAGAATACGAAATCAGTGAACTTCTACATGGCCTGCTTTGGATTTCTCCTCTTCCAGAATTGTTAGTAATTGAATCATGCAGTCATGAGTCAGATCCCGATTTTGACAAATCAAGTTTTAAGGTATTTACATTTAGTTTTTTCTTAGAATCTTCAATCTTACTCTTTATGTTTTCACTAGTGGCTAATGATGGTGCTAAATAGTGCTTTGAATTTTCAAACAAACTTAATATTGTATAAACCATTTTGTTATATGTTTTTTCTTCTCATGCTACTCTGAGGTTGCTTTTTATGTGGTTGATATTTTAGTTATTACTTGTTAGTACTGTAGTAATAAGATTTTTGGTGTAGTTAATGTTTTAGGGAATTCCTTATAATCTTTTTGGTATCTGGTGCACATTGTGTATACTACATGTCCTCTTTATTGTTTTAAAGAAGCTTCAATTGTTGGAACATTTTGGTTTTTATTGACTTTTGAAGTTTTTGATTAAATTGAAATCAGGCAACTATGTACTATGATAGGAGTTAGTGAACCATGATGAGGATCCCCTTGCTCTACAGAGTGCACATTCTGCTCTATTACAATAAGATTGCTGATGCAAATTTTCTGTCTTTCTTTGTTTACACTTTTGAAAGTGAAAGAAGTCTTTAATAGATCACAAAGTTTACAGAAAATACAAGCTTTTCGATTTGAAGGTCTTCGCTTAAATCTTACTGATTATATTGTAATTGTAATTAAAACTACGTCAAAAAATTGTACACTTACCCCTCTTTAGCAGAAAGTTCTTGCTCTGCATATCATAGTAATCTGCATTCTAGGTGGCACGGAATCAGATGCTATTGCTGCCATGTCATGGACAATAGCAGTATAGCACTAAGGAAAAGGTTCCTGCTGTGAATTCTTCACGATCCTCAAGCAAATCAGTCTAGCTTTGGGAAAGCTATTGCCTCCCTCTATTGACCTGGACTCTCGCATATTTCTTTCATTCCATTAAGCACTTAGAACCGCCCAAAATTGATAGGCCTAGAATAAGCAAACTTGTTATCACCACCTTTGTGGGTGAAAAGAGGAAGGGACTAACCAGTGGAACCCTAGTATTTTTACCATTTTGGGGTGATTCACTTTGTCAGGTTCATTTAGTTTATAGTTATATAAGTAGTATAGTAATGCCTTGCCTCAATAGCTCATTATTCTCAATTGAGTTTTTCAATTACAGTTAAAGGTCTGTACAGAAGGAAGGAACTGCTTAATTCAATAGAAATTTAAATTCCAACCAAACTTTGGTACTCGAAAACCCTTTTATCTCCGTCTCAATTGGGACGAGGGGAGAGGGCTTACCAACAGAGTCTTCATAAACTTTTTTTCCCACTTGCTAAATCTCACATTGGAGGATTGTTCAGAAAGCAAAAAAGATGGATCTTGATAGTGAACACTAGAAATCTAATTTCACCATTAAAGGAAACTAAGAGTAATAGTTTATGACTCTATGTTCATATTAAAGGAAGTAGGTGAGCTTTTGTTTTATGTCTAGTAATTGTTAATCTTAGTGGAGAAATTTATTAACGTGAGTTATCTAATTAATTTTGTGTGCCTTATGCTTTGTTTAGTCAAAGGATCGGCTATATCAAATAAGAAATAATCTGTGTTTTATTATTGCAAACAAAAATATGTAATTTAGATTACAAACTTTATGGTAGTTTATATCCGAAGCAAATATGATTGTAAGAGCAAAACTTCAATTATTACTCTTCCTTTCTTTGGTGGTTTTACATGTCACATTCATCTGTGATTGTGTAACCAATTTGATAATCCAAACTTTCGTCATCTTTCTTTTATTTCACTATTTTCAAAAGGAAAGAAGACAATACTATCCAAATATTATATGGATCATAGTGCTTTCCAGTAATTGATGCTTTAAATGTGAAGACTGTAATTTATTTCTTACTGATTTCACTCTAACTAAAATTGAACAAGTACGAAAAGTTAGATGAAAGCATACTCCTTTCCACTGTTCAAGCTAATTGTCATATATCATGTTCTAGTTCCAACCCTATATATCAAGTGATTTACATTCTAGGTCTCAAAGAATCAGGTGCTATTGTTAGCATGAAATGAGCAATAGCATTAAGAAGAAGTTCCTCCATTAAACTGCAACTTCCTGCCTTGATTAAGAAGTCTTAATGATCCTCAAGCCAGATAGGTTTACTTTGTGAAAGTTATTGAGGTTCTTTTTTTTTTTTGGACTGAGAAGGAATAGAGAGTAATTCCCTTCTTTAGTAGTTGATGAGATCCTCAAAATGAGTTTCTACCTTGGTTGGATCATTGTTAAAGATTTGTACAATATGGAAGAATTGCTTATTCTAATAGAAAAATAATTTCCAAAAGTGGTATTTGGAAAATTCTCCATCTGCACCAATATTGTGAAGAGGGGAGGAGGGGACCGACCAATGTAGTGTTCACAATCTTCATGTTTCTACATAGGAGTATATCCCCCCAATACTTGTTATTCTTTTGGGGAATTTTCTCAATGTGATTAATTTAATAAATTTTGAGTGCCCTATTTTTTGATTAATCAATGGATTAACTATATCGAGTGAGAAGTACTTGGCATTTATTATCCCAAACAACAAAAATTAATGTGCTTTATGAAATATATACCAGCCTATACTTGAAGCAAAATATAATTGTAAGAATTTGACTTCAGTAATTTTATTTACTTTCTTGAATGGCTTTACAGTTCACATTACATCTCCTACCGTGTCACTACTTCAGTAGTTTTTGCTATTTCAATGATATCCAATTTATGGCTTATGTGGTTTGGTCATTTGTGGGTCCATACCAACCTCTAGCTCAAAAGACACCATGGAGAATCATGTTTAACTTTGCTGTGTGGAGCATTTGGAAGAGCAGGAATTCTGTTGTTTTTAATAGAAAGCGTCCTAATCCGAATCTGTATAGTGAGGTTTACAACCAAACTGCAGAGTTTTTGTTTTGTGTCACTTCACCTCGTAACCCAGTCCGTAAAATTAGCAAGAGAATCAGATGGGAGAAACTGCCAATAGGGTGGAAAAAGTTGAACGCTGATGGGTCGATTAGAGGGTGTATGGAGCAGGTTGGCTGTGGAGGAGTAGGTAAGGATGAGCATGGTAATTGGGTTGCCGGGTTCACAAGGCATATAGGAGCAACCAACATTTTTGCTGCTGAACTTTGGGGGCTTAGGGATGGGCTGCTGCTGTGCAGTAACTTGAATATCACTTGCCTTACTGTTGAGATAGATGCCAAAGAGATTGTGGATGCACATCAAAATTCTGCCTATGTAAATTATATTATATCTCCTATTTTGGATGATTGCAGGTACTTGATGACCAGATTTTAGCAAGTTCAGTTGAAGCACTGCTACCGTTAGGCTTGCGCTGATCTGATGGCTAGACTAGGGGCTGAACAAGAACTTGAGTACATTTTGTTTTCAAGCCCGCCTATGGGTTTAGTTAAGGCTTTGGAGGATGATTGTAATGGTGTTTTCTTTAACAGACTATGCTATGAGCTAGATGTAATGTTTTGAGTTTTTATGAAATCGTCTTTTTACCCAAAAAAAAAAAAAAGAATAAGGTGATGTGATATCATTGGTTTAAGACCTAGCACACTATTAGGTGGGTGTAACAACCGAGAGAGAGAGAGAGAGAGAGAGAGAGAGAGAGAGAGAGAGAGAGAGAGAGAGAGAGAGAGAGAGAGAGAGAGAGAGAGAGAGAGAGAGAGAGAGAGAGAAATTTTGTTGGATCCATATATAGCCTTGACCGATGCTAAGAGTTATGATGGTGGTATTACAATGCTAGTGCATTAATGAAAAAAATTTGTAAAACACAATGATTGCCACTACTACAATAATTTGATTTTGATCTAACACCTTTTTTCTCTTTTTGAACTTGAGTAGACTGATTCTTTACCATTCAGACCCTTAATTTTTGTTTCTTACGTTGTTATGAGATAATTAGGAGGCTAAGATGGTGTGTTTACTGAGATTTTCATGTTGCTAACGGGTTTCTTCTATTTCAGTTATCATATGAGAAGCCTATTTATAAAGGGGAGAATCCAAGTTGTTGCAAATTTCTACCATTTCCATGTTGGCGGCATTGCTTGAAGACTGTTAAGATTGATAGCCTTAAAGGATACACAGACGAAGAGCTTCTATACAAATATTTTTCTGAAAATGCAAAAACCTTGGAGGACTTCCAGTTCCATGTTGGTGGCATTGCTTGACGATTGTCCAAGTACGAGGATCTTAGAGAGGTATTTCAGAGAATGCAGAAATCTTTAAAGGTCTCATAAATGTAACTCTTAAATTGTAGAATCTTTCAGTTAATGAATTCTGTAGAAATGAATGTTTTGGAAGATTACTTTGAACATTTACCAACCAACAATATTTTGTAGTTTTTTTTTTTTTTTTTTTTTTTTTTTGTTTTTTTTTTTTTTTTTTTTTTTTTTTTTTTTTTTTTTTTTCTCTAGTTATATTCATATTCTTGGAGTTATGTATCCTACTTTTCTTTCATTCTTTCGATTGCTTCCTTTGGCTTTTGAAAATTTAGTGAGATGATTTTTTGTTTTTCGATTTTATAAAAGCACTGGTTACTAAGGTATAGACAATATCTCCTCACTGGGACATTGTAGATTTCCCTTGGGAGTATCCTGGGTATATTTGTGAAGTACGTAAATGCAAGACCTGCTTGGAGTGAAGATACAACTGGTCTGTGAGTTGGTGATCCATGTTTGAAATTTTTTTAAGGAATTGGATTCCCTGAACATCATGAAGCCAACTGTTCCTCGTAACATCCAGTTCATTATAGGAACAAGGTTAAGGCATAATGAAAACCTGATCATTTTAGGAACAAGGTTAAGGCATGCAATGATTTTACTAGTTTTCTTCTCTCTTTATCAGCTTAAAAAGCAACACATATTTGATAGAGAGACCAACATTTGGTGCTAGATTCTTGCCAGATTGTCACGTCTAAGATTTCACTAGATTGAATAGGTCATAATATTCTGTCGCAAACATACTTCATTAATGTTGTCTTATTTTAGTTGCTCTTGTCTAAGATATGACATCGAACTTCTTATTGAAAGTGACAGGTCACAAACGCGTTGACCCCTTGTAATAATTTAGATTAATTAAATTAGCCCAGTTATTAATTAATCAAATTAACATGCAATATCACGTGGCAGCACAAACAAATCACCAAACTAAGTTAAACAGCGGAAATTAAACAACACGGTGATTTGTTCACGAATGGGAAAAACCTTACGGTAAAAACCCCACCGGGTGATTTAAGGTCACCACTCCCGAAACTCCACTATTATCACAACAAGCAGTTACAAGTAAGGAATCCCAGTACCTCACCAACCTACAGTTGAACTCTTATCCCAATACCCAATTGGACTTGTTCTGTAGTGATAATTTCTGCTTTTCAATGCACGGCTCCCAGTACGTGACTAACCAATTTGATGCGCGGATCCCAGTACGCGGCTTACTCCTTTGCACGAATCCAAGTACGTGACTCACTCACCAACTTGAGGAAGAAATAATGTTAGCTGCAAAGTTCTTCAAATCATCAGAGATGAACTAGGGTACGAACTTTGTCTGTCATATCACAAATTGCATGAACAACAAGTTTTCAATGAATGTGCAACTTGTATCTTGTGATCTCTCTCTTGACGGCCCTTAAAATAATCCTTTTATATGTCTAGGGTTAGGAGAAAAGAAGTCCCAAAGACACACTCACGGATTAGACTTGAAACAGACCTGGAAATCTGTTTTCTTTAATTCTCGATAGATAGAGGTGTCGAGAGGTATCAAGCCAGCTGTCGAGGCTCGAGCAAAACAGCTCTTTTAAATCTCGATAGATGTATCTGTCGAGGTAGGTGTCGAGATTTAAAAACCAACACTTCCTTGCTTGTATCTTGGACAGACTTTGACGGCTTCAACACTTAATCTTGAACCACGGTTTCTTGAAGTGTTTAACACATCCTAAATCTACCCAATTACAAGTAAAGTGCGTTTTGTCTAAGGATAAGCCAATTACAAAAAATAGCGACATAAGTTCATAGACTTGAACTACATATGTCCTAACAATCTCCCCTTTTGGCAATCCGTGACAAAACCACAACATACAAATGAAGATATGAGAGAAGTCATAAATCACTCAACTCATATTCACTTGTTACATACAATAAAATCTATCCTAACACAAACTCTTGAAAAACTTGGCAAGAAGAGAGTTTATGGCAAGAAGACTTTGACAACCTGTATTTCTGAAACACTTATAAACAAAACACATCAAGGCATCTTTGTGCGAAACAGAAATAATAGATTGCATACAAGTAAAGAAACATGTGTATAAAGACAGAAAAGAAACAACACATGTAGAGGTAGGTGAAAAAGAAAACATACATCATCATATAGAGAAAGAGAATAAGTACAATGTATGTAAGTACATGATCAATGTATCTCTAAAAGATAAGAAAAGAAAAAAATACATCTGATCACCTCACTACATCCCTCAGTCCACACTCCCCCTAACAAAAATGTCCTATGCTAACACTCCCCCTAAGTATGACTACTCTCATACAAACTACTCCCCCTTTTTGTCACGAGTGACAAAGGGTAGAGTGTCAAGTAGACATCTCATCCGATGAGCTAGCATCTCCATCATCATCATCGTCGGAAGCATCATCATCATCGCCATCATCATCATCCTCGGTCTCAGTCGACACATGAGGTGGCGGAGGAGAAGCCTCTGATGCAAAGCCGCCTATGGTCGCCTGTCGCCTGGCGATGCGACCAACACGGACATTCACCTGATACAACTCTGTGGAGAGTGTATCTAGGCGAGCATCCATGCGCTGTAGCTGCGCCATGATGTCGCTCAAGGTGACGTCGCTAGAAGAAGTAGAAGCAGAAGCTCGAGCGGATCTAGAGGTGGTCGGACGGGTGGAAGGAGTGGCACCGTCGGACTGTCGCGATCGAAACTGTGCCTCGCTACGTTTTACGGTAGCGGCGTCTATGGCAGACATGGCGTGGTAAGGATCGGACGAAGGGAAGGGAATGGAAAAACGACTCAGAATCCTCGTGATAGCGGAAGGGAAAATGAGCTTATCACGGGTGGCCGTATCTCTATAGACATCTATGATGGAACAGATAAAGTGAGAAGGAAAGTCTATAGAGAGATCCTCAAGGAGGGACAACAAGAACCGAGCACGAGGCTCTGTGATCGAGTTGTAGTGAGAGAGTGGGTGCAAAACAAAGGTCATCACTATGTTAAGGAATCGAGGACCTTTAGCAAAAGGTCGACATGGTGTGTACATGTGATCTCCCCAAGAGGTAGGACGTTCACAGAACGCCAAGATCATCTCGTCTTTGGACACAGTCCAGAGACGCTCACAGCTAGGGTAATCGGGATGATCCACCCTAGGGACATGGAGAACCTTAGAAACTAGCTCTGGGGTGACACAGAAGCGCGTACCTTGGACGCTAGAATAGAAAGAAGGTACAGAAGAATCTATCCCGTGGATGTTGGAGTAAAACTCCTGTATCAACACGAGAGGTGATGTGACCGGGACGTCACACAGTGACTCCCATCCCCGAGTGTGAATGACATCGGGAAGGTCAGTGTCGGCAAAGTCTGCCAGGACGACGTGGCGTTCCGAATGAACACCGCATTTAGAAAAGTTCTCCGAGAAGTCCTTATGGGCTTTCTCATCACGGAACCGAACAGAGAGAGGGGTAGAGTCAGAAGAAGATTGTCCCTTAGAACGCATAGGGTTCCGGGGAGGAACGGACTTACGTTTAGGAGCCATAGACGCTACTAACGCAAACATAGAAGAGGGGGAAAGAAGAGACAAACAGAAAAGTCCCAAACAAATCAATATTGGCAGAAGGAAATATTGAAATGAAAAGAACGTGTGCATGAAAATGCATGAGCATGTGACATGCAACTTAAAAACATCATGGGCTCAGCCCAATCCAAACCTAACAGCACACAATAAATTTGCACACATCTAAATGCATGAAAATACACTGAGAATGCTAATGTGATGCAATGCATGTGGTTTTGAAGATCAAAACTAGAAAACCAACCCAAAAATTTCATGAAAACCCCAACAATTTTGAAAACTCCCAAAAGTTTTCAAAAACACAAAACCTAGGGTTTTGAACAATGAAATGCATGAAAATGAGGGATAATGCGCTTACCAAGAGATGAAGATCGTGAAGAAACTCTTGAGAAAGCCTTGGGAGAAGGTTTGGAGGGAAAAAGAAAAGTTTTTGAGAGAGAAAAGTGAGTTTCGAGCAAGAGAGATCGAGAGAAATGAATTCAAAATCGCGAGGAATCAACTTATAGCCTCTCAGTAATTCTCGACAGCTGAGGGTGTCGAGAGCTGTCGAGGTAGCTGTCGAGGTAAGCTATCGAGAAAAGCTCGTGGACAGATGCAGCTATCGAGGGAGAAGAAACAAGCAAGAGGGAACCTCGATCGATCCAGAAGCTATCGAGGAGCTATCGAGCAAACAGAAAGTTTCTCGATCGATCCAGCTGCTATCGAGGTATCTGTCGAGACTGCGATAAGAAAGAGTCTGAGAATCTCGACAGATAGCTATGTATCGAGAGGTATCGAGGAGGTGTCGAGATGCCTTTCAAAGCAGTTTTTCAAAAGAAGAAAAACACAGACATGAATGCAATCATGCATGCAGCTCAACCAAAGATACAACCAACACATTAAGCTCTCAAAATCATCTCTCAACAAGAAATATGATGCTCATATATCTCAAAACACGCATACACACACTAAACAAGTCTAACCAATTTTATATTTCAAAAACAAGTTAAGACAGTTTAGTGAACATACATTAAAGCATGTAAACCTTGTGATGACCAAATCACATTGTACCTGCACATGTATCAAGAATAGCAAAGAGTATTGCGTGTTGTGTGTGAAAACATCGCAAGATTGCATAAGTGTCTCAATGTCATGACGATTTGAGATATGAGAAAATCACTTTAACTCACACACAATCATAACTGCTCGATGGGGACTATCACCTTTGAGGTACATCCTATAACTCCCACATCTCCTAAAAAACACGCTTGCAACCATATTTTAAAGCATTTTTGATCTTTTTGCTTTTAATTTCTTTGCATATTTTCTTTTAACAAGCATATCATACATGGGCATACAAGAGAAAGAAAAGAAACACCCAATGATGTTAAGCTTTTGACATTGCACTTTTGCTATGCCGAAGCATACCGGTGTCTTTTGACATTGCACTTTTGCTATGCCGAAGCATACAGATGTCATTGACATTGCACTTTTGCTATGCCGAAGCATACAGATGTCATATTATGATTGGCGAGTAACAGTGGTGAGATGGTTATTTATGCATTTCTCTTAGGATTTTCTAGTTCAACCCGTCAAAAAGAGTGATACAAGTGTTAAGAAGAAGAGATTACTTAACCTTACTCATCACAAACAAAGAGCTACAAAGCTCACTCGCTTAGTTGTGCAAAAGAGTGTTCATCTAAGCTATAGATGATACAAAGTTTAGAAAACTCTGTTTCAATGGCCATTACAAAAGTTTGCATGAACTAATGCACACAAACACACACTGTTTTTGTATTTTTCAAATTTTCAATTTTTTTTTTATTTTTATTAGAGAAGCAAAAATAAAACACAAAACTGAAAACACACAGACAAAAACATGCTAAAGAAAGCAAAACATGCATAAAAACTAGACTGACTCAAAACAGTAAAGAAACACATAAGTAATGCAACACACGAAAACAGGGGAGAGAAGAAAAAGTGACTAAAATCACTTAGAACCCTTTGGCTTCCACACCTTGGAAGAACCTTTCCTTTTGGTTGACTCTTGAACCGGTGAAGAGGGAGAAGAAATAGAACCGTTCAAGTTTGAAAGGAACATAAGAGCTTTAAGAATATCTCCAAGAGGAGCGAGAGAAGACTGAAGCTGATTCTGGCTCCCAGATGCTATTGTGCCATTGCTCTTTTGAGTGGCAAGCCACTTGTAGCAATTTGGTCGAGTATGACCGGCAACACCACAATGATAACAGAGATGCAGCTTCTTCTGTTTGGCCTTTTGAGAGTTAGCCCTCTTATTCATAGGGTTTCTAATTTCCCTTTTCTCAATTTTAGGGGGTGCTCCTAGGACAGACTTGCCTTTGTCTACGTTCTCACTAGCTAAATCAGTTTTAACATTATTCTCCTCAGTCTTAATGTTATTAGCAGGTGGAACAAAAACTGTAGTACTAGCAGAAGGAGTATTAGAGATAGAGAATTCATACCCCAATCCAGTACAATCTGAAGAATATCTCTGAGCACTCAGCATCTCGTCCAATTTTGCACTTGACGTCCTTTCCAGTTGTTCTCTGGCTTGAAACAGCTCCGCTTCAAGCTTCTTGGTCCTCTCAGGCAAGAAATTGTTCTCGAACCTCAGTGCTCCAATGGTTTGATTCGCTTGATCAACCTTTGTGGACAGCTCCTCACGGTCAAGTTCCACATCACTGAGTTTCTTGGTGGCCAGCCTATAGAGCTTCTCATGCTTCTCAGAGAGCTTGTATAGCTTCTCATAGGCAGTGTGGATATCATCTTGATCATCCATGATCTCACACTTGGACTCCACCAACTCTTCTTCTTCATCCACTTTCTCGATAACCCCATCAGTAGGATTAATAGTGGCAGTAAAGGCATTTAAGATTCCGTCATCTTCATTCTCGGAATCATCTTCGGGCTCTGTGTCGCTTAAGGTCACAGCAAGTGCCTTGCTTTTCCCTACACTCTTAAGGTACGTTGGACATTCATGTTTCATGTGCCCGAAGCCTTGACATCCAAAGCATTTTGGCCCAGCTGGAACAGTGTACTGACCACCATCCTTGACATCTTTCTTCCCTTTATCTGAACTCTTGAATTGAGAAGAACTCGATTGTCTACGGTCTTTGTTGAAACCCTTTCCGTTGGCATTCTTCATAAACTTCTTGAACTGCCTTGTGATGTAGGACTTCATCTTGGAATCTTCATCATCTGAAGAATCATCCGTGTCACTGCTCTTGGCTTTAAGTGCCAAACTCTTGCCCTTGCTCGACTTGCCTAACCTAGTCAGCCCTAACTCATAGGTTTGCAAGTTTCCAACTAGTTCAGTCAAAGGAATTCTGTCAATATCCTTCGACTCTTCGATCGCCGTGATCTTAGCATGGAATCTTTCTGGCAGCGATCTGAGCACCTTCCTTACAATCTTGGGTTCTGGGATGGTTTCCCCGAGATTGAAGGCTGAGTTCACTATGTCCTTGAGCTTGACATAAAACTCATCGAACGACTCATCCTCCTCCATCTTAATTTCTTCAAAGCGGGTGGTGAGCCTCTGCAGCTTTGAATCTTTGACAACCTTGGTGCCCTCATAGGTTGTCTGGAGGATGGTCTATGCTTCCTTAGCAGTTTTTGTTGAGGATATTTTCTTAAACTCCTCATTGGTGACTGCACTGAATAAGGCATTTAATGCTCTGCTGTTGAAGTTTGCCGCCTTGATCTTAGCATCATCCCAATTGGCCGGCGCTTCTGCAGGCTTGGTCCAGCCTATCTCCACAGCTTGCCACACTTTCTCATCTAAAGACTGCAAGAAAGCTCTCATGCGTACTTTCCAGTATGCATAGTTAGTGCCATCAAATAAAGGATGTATAATAAGAGATTGTCCTCTATCCATGACAGCAGGGGTCAATGGATCACACACAATAGATTAAACCCTAATCAGAGTGTGCTCGCTCTGATACCACTTGACAGGCCACAAACGCGTTGACCCATTGTGATAATTTAGATTAATTAAATTAGCCCAGTTATTAATTAATCAAATTAACATGCAATATCACATGGCAGCACAAACAAATCACCAAACTAAGTTAAGCAGCGGAAATTAAACAACACGGTGATTTGTTCACGAATGGGGAAAACCTTACGGCAAAAACCCCACTGGGTGATTTAAGGTCACCACTCCCGAAACTCCACTATTATCACAACAAGCAGTTACAAGTAAGGAATCCCAGTACCTCACCAACCTACAGTTGAACTCTTACCCCAATACCCAATTGGACTTGTTCTGTAGTGACAATTTCTGCTTTTCAATGCACGGCTCCCAGTACGTGACTAACCAATTTGATGCGCGGATCCCAGTACGCGGCTTACTCCTTTGCACGAATCCAAGTACGTGACTCACTCACCAACTTGAGGAAGAAATAATGTTGGCTGCAAAGTTCTTCAAATCATCAGAGATGAACTAGGGAACGAACTTTGTCTGTCATATCACAAATTGCATGAACAACAAGTTCTCAATGAATGTGCAACTTGTATCTTGTGATCTCTCTCTTGACGGCCCTTAAAATAATCCTTTTATATGTCTAGGGTTAGGAGAAAAGAAGTCCCAAAGACACACTCACGGATTAGACTTGAAACAGACCTGAAAATCTGTTTTCTTTAATTCTCGATAGATAGAGGTGTCGAGAGGTATCGAGCCAGCTGTCGAGGCTCGGGCAAAACAGCTCTTTTAAATCTCGATAGATGTATCTGTCGAGGTAGGTGTCGAGATTTAAAAACCAACACTTCCTTGCTTGTATCTTGGACAGACTTTGACGGCTTCAACACTTAATCTTGAACCACGGTTTCTTGAAGTGTTTAACACATCCTAAATCTACCTAATTACAAGTAAAGTGCGTTTTGTCTAAGGATAAGCCAATTACAAAAAATAGCGACATAAGTTCATAGACTTGAACTACATATGTCCTAACAGAAAGCTTTCACTGGGCCATTCTTTGTTGGTGAAGTACTGTTTAATAAAAAAGAGTTGTATTTGGCCATTTTGGCTGTGTTGGACAAAATGGCCAAATACCACTCTTTTCCAAACTATGTTGCAATTTACCACTATTTCAAAAATATTTAGCAATCAATCACTTTTTTAGTACTCGATCTTAAGAAAATTGAGTTTTTACTAGTACTTGAGTTCTTAGAACTCGAGTTCCTCTTGAGTTTGCCAACATAGTAGTGTCTGAGTTGGAATTTTGCAAATTAAAAATGTCACCTTGAACTCGACGTCCCTAACATTGAGTTCTGTGTTTACAAAACTCGAGTTTAGAAGACTCGAATACCATGTTATTAACTACATAGTACCTGAGCTTAGTAAACTTAAGTCTGGCTTGGGTACCATGTTATTTTACTACATTGTACTCAAGTTCTGTGAACTCAAGTACTATGTAAGTGAATAATCGAGTTTAGAACTCTCGAGTATCATGTTTGTTAGGACATATGTGTAACTAGTTAGAACATATGTTATGTAAAATTGGTTAATCTTTTAACAAAACGCATTTTACTTGTAATTAGGTAGATCTAGGATGAGTTTAGTACTTCAAGGAATAAGAGTTTAAAAGTCTAGTATTGAAGCCATGCAAATCTATTTAAGAAACAAGTGAAGAAGTGTTATTCATTAAACCTTGACAGATAGCTCGACAAAAACAGTATCTATCAAGAATTATGAAATTTAGATTTCCAGATTTGTTTTTCACACATATCCAAGTTATTTGTGTAGGGTTTCTTTTCTCATAACCCTTGACATATATAAAGATTATTTTAAGAACTGTCAAAGGTGATGCAAAGGTTGTTGCAATTGTTGTTGCACGCATATTGTGACCGGAGACAAAATTTCCCTAGTTCATCATATTCTTTGTGGAAGTATGCGCCAAAGATTTTGTAACCAAGGAGCTTTTTGATCTTCATCGTTTAGATGAACTGAAGAATTTTGCAGCCAACATCTTTCTCAAGTTGGTGTGTAAGTCACGTACTTGGATATGTGCATTGATTGGTTAATCACGTACTGGAAGTCGTGCATTGAAAGGAGAGATTGTCACTACATTACAAGTCCAATTGTGTATTGGGATAACGGTTCAACTATAGGTTGGTATTAGGTACTAAGATTCCTTTTACTTGTAACCTCTTGTTTAGATAATAGTGGATTCTTGGGAGTGGTGACCTTAAATTCACTTGGTGGGATTTTGCCTCGATGGTTTTCCCTATTTGTAAACAAATCACTCATGTCAAATTTAATTTTCGCTGCATTTAGTTATTTGGTAGTTTGTTTGTGTTACCACGTTTATTGCATGTAATTAAATCTAATTAATTTCAATTGGTTAATTAATTAATTAAGTTACCAAAGGGGTCAATGAATTCTTGGCCTATCAATGCTATATGCTGCTCCATTTGCCACTCTCAGTCTCACTCTCAATCTCCCTCTCACTCTTACTCTCAGTTACAATCTCCCCCTCCTTCTCACTCTTAATCTCACTCTCACACTCCCTCTCGCTCTCAATCTCGCTCCCACCTAATTTCCTCTTGCTCTAAATCTCATTCGAATTCTCAAACTCAAACTCAGTCTCACTTAATCTCACTCTCACTCTCGCTCTCCAGTTCACTCTCACTCTCAATCTCGATGTTGATGATATTGAGTTCTTCAGTTGGTGATCTGCATCTTCAATTTCGAATCAGAAGGTATGTACTCATTCTCACTCTCATTCTTTCTTTGACCATTTGGTTAGGATGGATATTACGGTTTGGGGGTTAGGGTTATTTGTGGTGTTTGGCTGTTGGATGAGTCACTATGATCAAAGAGGGAGGATGTTTGGGGGGTAGGTTTATTTTACTACAGTTTTGTATTGCTGCCAGTTAGTGAAAGGGTGAATTATGCTACTTCTGACTCAAATTGTACTTTGCTGCATTTGTTTACGTGCTTGATCATGAAAGACCAATAGTCACGAGGGCATCAAATTTTAAAGAAGAAATCTAACTAGCTAGTTCACTTTTCTTTTCTTTTAATGAATTAAGTATTTGACAGTTTTTACTTATATATTCAGTTCTGCAGAAAAAGTACAGAATATGTTTGATTGTTTCACTCTGTGCATTCCAAATTTCCAAGTACTTCAAGCTGTATTTTAAGCTGCAAAGTTGAACATGCATGTCCAGCACTAGCTGATAGATTTTTCATGTCTTCCATAATAATAAGATGATATTGGCTAGGCACTCTGAATATAATATTTATTGTAATGCTCAATGCTTTACAGGATACACGGTGAAAAGATAGATAATTAAGCCCATCTAAAACTTACTGTTTTCATATTATCTGGTTTAATTCTATGGTTTTAGGGTCATTTTTTTCTTGCAATGGTTGTAGTTAACAACATAATACCCAAGTCTTCTAAACTCGAGTTTTGTCAACATAGAACTCGGTGTTAGGGACATCGAGTTCAAGGTGGCATTTTTAATTTGCAAAATTCCAGCTCAGCCACTGCCGTGTTGGCAAACTCAAGAGGAACTCGAGTTCAAAGAACTCGAGTACTTGTAAAAACTCGATTTTCTTAAGTTCAAGTACCGAAAAAGTAGTAGTTTGCTAAATATTTTCGAATCAGTGGTGGATTGCAGCATAGTTTAAAAAATAGTGGTATTTGGCCATTTTGGCCTTTGTTTATGGCTAAGAATGGTAAATGAATGCTGACCTGCAGGCCAGGTCGAATGATTTCCTAACATTTTCCTAACTCTCAATACCCAACTCTTGATCCAAATCTGTCTCGAAAGTAAAACTCTGCATATGGAAATCATATAGTTAGTTTTTGGATTGTAAAACCAAGTGGTGATCAATACCCATACTTTTCGTCTTGGACAGTAGGCTTTTTCGTCTTGACCCAAGGGACGCTTTTACACTGGGCTCAGGAGTAGGGACTGACGGCATTAAAATGTGCCTAAAGAATCAATTCACGTAAAGGTGAACATGTCTTCTCAAGCTTGCTGCAACGGTTGTGTAAAGAAGAATTTGCTTCTTTTTTTTTTTTTTTTTTGAGAAACTACAGAAGACTTTGCTAGTTTTGCAATTGTGAGTCTGTGACTTGGAATATGCAGTATCATATGAATTCTTTTGCTCATGGTCGCGTGGATAAGGATAATGGAAGGCTACTTTGCTACATATGTAACTTCAATACTTTGAATCCAAATACACACACACACACACACACACACACACACACACACACTTTTCTTGATAATTGTCTAATTTAACTTTATTTTTTGAAATAAAATATAATAAAAAATATTTTGGTGGGATTTACATCTTAACTCATGTCCTTAAGCCACTTACTAACAATGTATTTTTCAATAAATGATTAAATTTTACTTTGGCTAAACTATAAATTATACTCTATAACTTTGACCCAAATTCAATTAAATTTTCTAAAATTTAAGTTTATTCAATTAAGACTTCCCTATCTTTCTCACGCTTAGTTCTCTAAGGGCACGTTTGATAGACGGTAATGGAAATTACATAGGAATAGGAATATGCATTACAATGAATACAATATGTTGTAATGTGATATTTATTATTATTCATTTGTTTGGTAACAACATAATAATAGAACCTTGAAGACAATAGAATGAAAACATTTTAAATTAAACTTAAGATTTAATGGAAAGTTTGTTTATTTAGAAATATATTAAGTTTTGAAATTATTGCACTTGCTAAGGAATAACTAATACAACCCTTTTAAAGAAGAATATTTATTCCTCATTTTAAAGAATAATAATTCATAAGGAATGACTATTGCTTGTAATAAAATCATAACCAAACTAAAGAATAGCTAAATTACAATAATGATTATTACATTACAGTGTCTATTACAGTCTACTAAACATGCCCTAACTCTGACCATATAAGTATATTTTGTAACCTAAGTGTGAGCGTGAGAAACTTTGATCACATAAGTATATTTTGTAGCTAATATTTTGGTTTTGACATAAAAGTTCTTAATATTCTCTTTTATGTGTATATATACACATAAAAAAGAATATAGCATCGTACAAAAACATGAGCACATACAGAGCGAATTTTAAAAGTTATTTAATTTCTTTCATATGTTTAAAATTCAAGTTTATGTTTAAGTACAAATTTATGTTAAAAATGTTTGTTAAATTCACTAGAGGAAAAATTACTTCCCCCCTTCTGTGTTTTGGGATAGTTCATAATTACTCTCCTTATTTTTGTAACTACAATTTTCCCATTCTATGTTTCCAAAATGTGCAAATACTCAATCTGTTACTCTCCTAGTTAAGTCCAACAAAATATTTTGAATCCTATAATCTCACATCTAAAAAATAAAATGTTAAAATTACCCCAAATAACCTAACCTATCTAAATTAAACCACCAGTAAAATTAACCAATCTTGTAAATTTAACCTGAATTTAGGAATATAATACAGATAAGTACAAAGAAAATTCTCTCCCCCTTTCAATCGCTGGTTTACTCTACTTGCTGAGGTAAGTTTGCTACAACGAAGATCAAGAAAAATAATTCAGCTAATCTCTTCCGCTTATTACAATATAAGGTATTGAGCTTGTAGTTGATTCCCAACAATCTCCATTACTTTCAAGTGGAATTTTATTTTTTATTTTTAAGACAAACAAGATGAAGAAGTAATTTGTATGTGTTTTGTTTAATTTACTGGTTCGGTTAAATTTTTTCATGTTTAATTTACTCAAAATGTGAGCATTTGCTCATTTTGGACATATAGAGGGGGAGAAGTTACTCTAAATATAGAGGGGGAGAAATTTGGTTTCAAAGATAAGGGAGGGGATTGTGAATTACTCTATATATAGAGGGGGAGAAATTTGGTTTCAATGATAAGGGAGGGGATTGTGAATTACTCTATATATAGAGGGGGAGAAATTTGATTTCTCCTAATGAATTTAAAAACATTTTTTTAACATATATTGTACTTAAACATAAACTTGAAAAAGTAGGATAAGGGTATGGCAATGACACGTATATTTAATTAATTTTTAAATATATATTTATTTATAGTTTTATATATGATTAAGCATTAATTTTTCATATAATTATAAACATATATCAATTTAAGAGGAATAATTAATATTTTATTTAATTAAAGTCTAATAGCCTTAATATATATATATATATATATATATATATGTATGCATGTATGTATGTTGGGTTCAGTTTCGTTTCTTATTGATACCTTAACTGTTGTAAATATGTTGTAACAATTTGTTGTGTCTTTGGACAACTTTTTTTTAACTCAAGTGTGACACAAAAAACCAATTAGTATTTTGGTCTGATGATAAAGAGTATTATCAGGAGTGGACGCCATATGTTGAAACTTTCTAAAAAAAAAGTGAGACGTTAAATAGATAGCAACAAAAAAATGTTTCAGAATAATTATTTAGAAGGTCTATTTTGTTCATATAAAGGTATTTCTAGCCATGTTTTAGTTGGGACCTTAAATCTCTTGCCGGGACGGGACATTGTCTTGCATAAATGGTCCTAAAGAGCATTGAAATTATACTAAAATGAGTACAAGTTGATTATTAAATGCTGGAAGTATTTCTCTAGCTCATCATTAACTGGATAAGCCCAATATTTGAATAATATGTAGGGTTTGATATATCTCCAGTACTTTTTAACTGGACATGTCTTTTTGTTTGAAATATATAATGACAAATGGTAGTGTGTTTTAATCTCCACATTTTAGTTAGTGGGTGATACGACAATCTCTCATTAAAATAAAATGAAATTCTTTTTTAAAAAATACTGGAAGTAAGCCAAACCGTAATATGTATATGAATGTATTTGGGGAAAAAAACAAAAGAGATCAATTCCCACTTAAATTTTTGTGGCATCCACTTATAATATATTGAGTTGTTAAAAAAAAAAAAAAAACCAACAGAAGGGGACAAAGATTAGAAACAAGATCATAAAGCAGCCGTGCTAACAAATTAACAATGGTTATATGTTTGGCTGTGAATTTGTGATCCTTGAATAAGAGACAAAAAGCATTTTTTGTTTTTTTTCTGAGATAAAAAATATTAAGTACATAATTATCATTTTTTGGTCTCAAATCTTTACTCTATATGTTAATTTGGTCCTTAACGTTTTAAGTGTGTCAATATAGTTCTTGAGTTTTTGATATTATGTTAAAATGGTCCATGTTGTTAAGTGACAGATGGAAAATGCCACCTAGAATAAAAAGTCATTTTTATGTTACCTAAAATGTCACATGTATATGGTATATACCCACATGCATTGTATGACAAAAAAAAGTAATGCTAAGGACATGCTCCTTTCCACACCTTACTTGTGTATCAACTTTTAATTGAATTTCAACAGTTTCACATAAGTCCACCACATGATCTTAAAGATACTGAAATCTAATCAAGAGTTGACACACGAGTAGGGTGTGAATTTGGGTGCGAGAAGGGGTATGTTGCTAGCATTACTAAAACAAAAAACAAAAAAGAAAAAAAGAGAAAAAAAAAGAAAAAAGAAAAAAACTTTGGCTGAATTATCTCTATGCAATAACTTTTAACAAGGAAAAAAAATACAATAGAGAAGCGAAATCTTTTATTAGGCTGAATTAAGAAACTAGTAATAACTTATGATAGTAATCTCTACGTATTACTCAAAGAAAGAAAGAAAAAACTGAGGCTAGTTGGAAGAGACAATAGTTGCTTCATTTTTAGGAAACGGTTTTGGAGCCTTGAATTGAAGTGCCTTGGCATTTGAGGCGGAGCGTCAAATGGCAACGTTTCCGGCTCAAGCTTCTTAAATGCCACAAGGCCAATGCATTTTTGCAGTATGCAAGTATGCAACACGCATTCACTTCACTCATTCGCTCCACTTTGAGTTTCCACTGTAAAAGTGAATAATGCAAATAATTGTTTATCAAAACAAGAAAAAAGTAAACGCAAATAATCTTGAGCAAATCTATAGCTAAAAATTCTAAATATGAAGGGTAATGATTCTCTCATACTCATTATTTCACATCTACTTTTCATATTTTAAACGTGGATATTATCTTTTTGTCTTTTAAGATTTGTACATTAGCCCATGCAGTATTGAATAAAAGAGTGTTTGCAAAATGAGTATAAGAAAATATTTGCCGCTAAGAAAAAGGGATAGATACAATTTCATATACATGTTTATTTTGTCTTAAAAAAATGGAGATATATTTTCGGCTCTGATTGTTAATGTTGAAGGTTGGCTTGAGCAAACCTACAACTATAATAACAAGGCCTTGTGAATTGTGATGAACTCTAAAACTCTTAATAACCTCATGTTAGATGAATAGATAAATTATAAAAGATTTCTTATTCAATAAAACTTAATTAATATAATATAATGTCAGTGTGGTCAGATGTATGTTCAAGTTTCAAATCTCTGAAAGTACATTATATATATTGCACATGAAAAATCACATGTGAAGAAGAGTAATCAATTCTCTGAGTTTTTACTCAATAGGATTTTAAACATCATATGCAAGTATTTTTTTTTTAAACAAAAATCTATGCCAAAATGGAAAATTTTCATGCATAACTGCTAGTTAACAAAGAAAGGGTATGCAACCTAGAGGCTAAACAAGATAGAAAAAGGAACATGGAGAGAGATGAAAGAGAGTCTACAACAATTACAAAAAAGAAATCCAAATTTATAGGGCCATGTGAATTAGTCTCTTTAATTAATTGCAAGAATGAAATGTGTCTTATTTATGTAACTTTAAATGGGGGGATCAAGTTTTTTGGAACTTCAATGGCCATAAATTGCCTTTTATTTTTTGGGTCCATACATCGTTCTAGGCTATAAGCCAAGGACATTGAGAGACCAATCTGTAAAGCTGCAAAGGGACACCAACCTCATGAATATTGTTAACTAATCATAGCATCGTATGGATAAGCATAACCAAAAAGGAAGCGTTAGTCATTTAGCTTTATCTCAAAGAAGGGCTGGGTATTAGACGCGGCCATCTCAGCATTTATTGCGTACCAACAGACCGATGTGAGAGTGATATTTAGGCGCGGCCATCTCACATCACATAATCGCATTTAAAGTGATATGATCACACTCCTCACTCGGCAAGTCAAAGCTGCTTAATTATGCCCTACCGAAAGATGTGAGAGTGATATAAGTGATGTTAATTGCAAAACCTGAGGTTGGTATAACATATCCAAGATGGAAAAGGGAAGAACTACTTTTATAAAAGATATGACCATAAAAACTCACAAAAATAAACTTATTACTCTCTTGAACTAGACTCAACTAAACTTTATCATTGGAGTGTCACCGGTGAACCACACGGGAACTACTGTTTTCTTGTGTTAGTACAATCTTTCCTTGTCAAATTATCTCCCCACCTCCCATAAGTAGATATTGAATTATTACTGGGAGTAATAAGGTATTTGTATACCTTAGTCAATTATAGCTTTTATTTTAAGTTTCATCTTTGTTTATGGCTAGGAATACTAATGAATGCTACCCCACATGCCAGGTTGAATGATTGCCTAACATTTTCCGAACTCTATATACCCAACTCTTGATCCAATCTGTCTCGAAAGTAGATTTTTGCATATGGGAATCATATAGTCGGTTTTTGGATTGTAAAACCAAGTGGTGATCGACTTCCTTACTTTGGACGGAAGGCCTGACATGTATTTCTAAGCCCATATTTAGAATAGGCCTTCGATTTGGATGTCCAAAAGAGAGCCCACTCACGTGGGTCGCGACATTTCGTTGTCTAAGAAACAAAAAAAGGGGCGTTTAGGGCATTAGTTTCTTCTAAAAGTATGGACGTATTAAAAAATTACTTTTATCTGTTTTAATGATGCACTTTATTTTGCATCTTTCATTTTTAATATTCAACACATTAATACATTATTATTTTAAAAAAAATACATTAAAAGGTAACTCGTTTATTGCATATTTCTTGAACAATCTCAAGGACATGAGAGTTTAGTGTGCAAACTGCAAAGTGCTTATTATCTTGCTTGTTCTAAATTTGTTTATGCTATATATGACAGGTTTTTCAAATAGGAATTCTATAATACTACGAACTTATGGATTTTTTTTTTTTTTTGACATATATGGAAAATTATTTAGTGTTTGGCGCTTCCGACTTCCAAATAAATTCCAGGTTTTTTCTATGGAGGGCTCTGATTGATTCTTTGATAACTATGAAGAATTTATGCAGGAAAAAGGGATTCCTGTGACGGTAGTATATCATGTGTGTCACTGTCAGCAAGGTGAACATGTCTTCTCAAGTTTGCCGCAACGGTTGATTAAGAAAAGACCTTTGCTAGTTTTGCAATTGCGGCTTGGAATATACGGTATCATATCATTCATATGAATTCTATAAGCCATTTACTAATAGTGTATATTTTAATAAAGGAAAAAAATATTATTTCGGTCCCTACATTTTAGGGACATCGTTAATTTGGTCTTTATATTTTGGTAACAGTCAATTTGATCATTATTATTTTCAACTTTCAATCAATATGATTATTACCGTTAACTCACTAACGAAAAATACCTATGTAGCAAACGGTTTGCACGGTTGACACACGTGACTAATAAAATAATAAAAAATATTTAATTGTTACTAAAAAAAGCCACGTTAGCAAATTCTTGTCGAAAATGGTCATATCATTAAATCATTGACTTGGGTTTTATGTTCTAAAATGCAAAATCCATGTCACTATGACAGATTAAACCTTAATTATTTAACAAGATTGTAAGTGCTTTAAGAATTGGGATTACTCAACAAAGAATTAACATTTCTTTGCACTTGTATTTAGAAATTCGTTCTTGGGTAGAAATCGAATCTTTATGACTGCAGCTATGAGATACCGAATCAAATACAACATCAAAATTAAAACCTTATATCTTCTCTATTTACTTTTTTCTCACCACCCAAACATAAAATTTATCATAAAACTAAAATCCGTCACAACCCAAAGCAAACCTAGTGTCGATGCCTGGCCTTGATCGAAACGGGACGGAAAAACTGCCGTCGTCGTCATGGGCCCTCATTTGACCCTCATTGGAGGGCCCCTCTAAAAATGATGGTGTGTGGTTTTTGCGCAGAGCTTCGGGTGCTCTCTTCCTCAGTGGAAGAAGATAGATCTACCTTTGGCGTTTATGGCAGGAATCTAGGCCAAATTTTATGATAATTACCAAAGGTAAGTGGAGCTGCCACCAATCATTGGGTTTTTCTAAGGTGTGATTGGTTACTGGTTTTTAGTTGATTTTATTATCAATCTTAGGTTAAGAAAAATGCATTTGTCCTAATATAATGTGGATGGTAAAAAATTTTGATTCTTAGGTCCGGGAGTTTGGTTACGTATGGGGAAGGTGTTAGGCACCCTATAACGTCTGTCCAACGGTAGTCTTTTGTTTTGATAAAACCTTAATTTTTGGAAATTGGCAGTAAAAACATAATTTTTACATTGGCTTTTAGGGCTTTGCATTCATGGGGGCTTTGAGGTTTTGGCTTTTGAATGAGTTTGGTCTCAATCTATACTTTCCTAAGGCAATCGAGCAAAGTACCATATTTCCATGGTGAAAATTCGGTGACGTGTCACCTTACGTTCGTGGCAGAAATTAGGCATCACTTACCTTAAGTGGCACAGACTGTGACAATCACATCGAAAAGTGGCGAGCATGTATATATATACATACATCATGCACAATGCAAGCATACAGAGCAGGGAAGCAAATGCCTACATCCCTAGAGCATGGCTTAAAATATAGGTACAGAAAACTAAACAGTGATCGCCATACTCTAAAGATGAGAACAAATGCTACACAATAGAACCCATCTAAGAGAGAAAGGAAGGAGGTAGGAGGGGGTTTTAAAGAGTACATAACTAAAGGAAAAGACTAAACTCCTAAACCTACTGATTGCAGCCGTTAGGCTCATATCTACATGCCTGCCTCCTTGCCCCGTTTATGCTTGCACCAGGGAGACTGTGCCCTGACTCCATGCGTCCTCGCTCTATGTGTGTACATGCAAAGGCAAAGACAAGAAAACCAGCAGATAAGCAAATGGAAGGAAAAGATGTGAAGAGCATATGAAAGAGACATAAAGCAAATAAGCATGATAGACATGGCAAGCATAGAAACAAGGACGCGAGCAAACAAGCAAGATAGCAAGCAAACAAGCAAAAGGGTAAACAAGCAAGAAATCAAACAAAAGATGGTGTCTGTGAGGGATAAATGTAGGTTTAGATCGGATATCCATAGCTTTATTATGTTGAAGTATAGATGACATACTAGCAAGTAATACTTATGCATGGACATGTAAGCAAGCATGTAAAGATGCAAATAAAGCCAATAGGGGCACAAACGAGCATGGCAAGCATATCATCGCACGGAGCGGAAAAGGAGAAGGGTATGCATGGAGCAACCGGCATCATGGTGATGCATCCCAAGTGGTTACGTCCAAACAAGGCCTCATGGGTGTTGGACATAACCACACAACCACATGCCTACTAAGGGCGTCAAATGTGGCAAAGCCAAGAACAAGAGAGGCTAATATGGAAGATAAAGCATAAAAGCAAGTAAGCATAGACATGCAAATAGGGGTGATCCAAACCCTTTGATATGAGCCAAGGTGTATAAATGATGACAAAGAACATAGGGTCTAGTTCGGATTTGAACCAATAGGCCAAAACACAAGAAAGAAGAACAAAATGACAAAAGGGTTACAATAGCACATGGCATGACAAACAAAGTCTAGGCCTAGGCACATGAACATGGCATGGAGTGCACATGAACATGGCATGGAGCGTACAAGCACATGGAAGATGGTATAAAGCATGTAAAGGACATAGATCCCAGCACACAAGCATGTGAAAACATAGATCTAAGCATAGGCATGGCAACATGCATGTAAATGTGTAAAAGCTTAGCACATAGACATGGTAGAACATGAATCCAAGCACATAAGCATGTGAAGATAGAGATCTAAACATATAGCATGGGAATGAACATGTAAGCACCAGGGCCGGCTCAACGAATTTGGGGGCCCTAGGCGAAAGCTTTAAACAGAGCCTTTAATTATATTTAATTATAAATTTATATATTTTCATTATTATCATTTTGTGGTATATTTTCATTATCTTCTAACTCTTTTTGATGAATTTATTGTTCATTTATGAAACTTTCACTCAAATTTTCTGCAAGATTTTGTTTTTTACTAGTAATAAATTTGTCCATAGCTCCTTTTTGAGATTCAATTAGTTCTTCTCTTTGTCTTTTGTTTTTTAGTTTTTCATATCCAGATGGATATTTTCTAATAGACATTTGTAATGAAAAACGATTTATTAATAAATGAAACACAATTTATAATAATAAAAAATTACAATTTAACTAGAATAATATAAATTTAAGGTATAAAACAATAGAACCTAGTTTATCAAAAGCCCAATTATAGCTTTACTTAATATGATCACTTTACACTTTAAACCTACACAAAAAATTAAAATTAGTATTAATACAAAGTAAATTTTTCTAAATTTATAATTTTGTTATCAATACTTTTTTTTATAGAAAGGACTCAACTTGATCCACTAAGACTAAGACCAGCCACTATCCCTCCATTGCTCCATCCCACTAAATCTGATTTCTTAAAAAAAATATATAGATCCAAGCAAGGCATAACAAGCATGTGAGCATATAACCCTAACATCAACCTAGAAATAAGAAAAGGCATAAAACATGGGAAAACATGGCATAAAACCCTAAGCATGTAGATCTAAGCATGTAAGCATGTAAAAATGTAGATCTAAGCATAGAACATGACATAAGGCATAAAAACAAAGAAATTTAAGCTAAAAACAAAGAAATTTAAGCAAGAAACATAAATGAAGCAATAAATATGCTAAAAAAGACAATAAATCATGTTATTCATGCAAAAATAGCAAGATAAATGCTAGAAAAAGATTTAGAAGGTTAGGGGTGTGGATGATAGCTAAAAAGGCTACATCCACCCCCCCTAAACCCTAAATCTAAAGTGTAGAACCAAGGAAAGGAAGGTTGGGTATAAGAACAATACTTTGTGTTTTTTGGTGAAGAGAGAAGAATCAAGAAACTTTGATGTGTTTTTTGGATGTTTTTTATGTGTTTTTTGGTGATTCGGAGAGAGAGAAAACGTGTAGAGAAGCTGGGCAGAGAGCAAAACTCAAAAAATGTGGTCTCTTCCAGGTCTGAGGGGTGCCTAGGGCTATTTATAGCCCTGGCACACATTATGAGGTGGCGGCCCTACAAAGGGCCTGGAAATGGGTTTATCTTGACACCCCTGGAAAGATCTTGACTTCCTATTTTTGAAAAGGTATGAATCCTGAAAACCCAACGGTCGGATTGAAAGTTATGGCTCTCGGAAGTCAGTGGTGCATCGATCGGTACATTACCCCAGTTTTCGTGATATCTCGACTATTCTAACTCCGATTTCGACACATGAATAGTCATTGGAATGAGAATTTGATAATTTTCACAATGGTGTTGGTTTCAACTTGTTTTGATAGCTGGATCAAAATTAAGATTTTTGGGTCAACCCAAGATTGACTTCGAGTCAAACTTGTTAAAAATATTCGAGAAGCTTGAGTTTGATGTAAAAATGTGAAAAATGTTGTTTTTTGAGGGTTTTAACCTCATTTGACATTTGGTCCAACCTAAGGTTGACCAGGGGCATTTTGGTTATTTTAGCCAAAAGAGACACTTCGGGTGCTCCGGTGCTAGAGCGGGTTGTGCCACATCATTCTAAATGTTCTTGCAGTTCCATAGAGATAAAAAAATATTTTTGAATTTTTAAGGATCTCGCACGCAAATTCGCGGGTGGACAAAATATAATATCAACACCCAGCAACCTAAATCCATCGCAACCTAGATCCACTCATGGTGCTATCGTGCTGCTCGTGGGTACAAATTTGAATGCAGTGGTGCTCATGCTCTGTCGCTACCAAATCGCAAACCTATACAACAAACCCCATCACTCCAAATCGTAACCTCCAGAGCAAAATTGAAGCAATCCCTACCCACTTAAATTGCTTAAAGGGAGAGCACAAATGAGAGAAAATAAAAATAGGAGAAAGGGAGAAAGAAATTAACTCAGAAATTTTGTGGTGTGGGTTGAAGATTGAAGGGTAGAAAAGATCAGACTAGTGTCGTTTTGTATGACTTGATTTTTGGGGATTTGGGTTGGAAAGAGATAGTTGATTTACAGACCTATCTTGTTGAGGAAGGACTAACCAAAATAAGCAAATTGAGAGATGGCTATGGAGGTGGTGACTAGTCGGTCACAAAAGTTCAAGAAAGTATAAAAAAAAAAATTATTCTTTAAATTCATTGAAAAATTTAATTTAAATTTTTTGACATGGATTTTTTATTGTTAAAATTGCTTGTGGCTTTTTTTTTTTAGTAACAATTAATTTTTTTTATTATTTTATTAACCACATGTGTGCCAACTGTGTAAACCGTTTGACACATAGACATTTTCCGTTAGTGAGTTAACGGTGAATTAATGGAAGAGACCAAATTGACTGTAAGTTGAAAATAACAGGGACCAAATTGATTGTAAGTTAAAAATAACACGGACCAAATTGTCTACTAGTAAAATGTAGGGATCAAATTGACCACAACTCCAAAATGGTGTTTTTGTCTTTAATAAATGATTCAATTTTACTTTGGCTAAATTATAATCTATACTCTTTAACTTTGATCAAAATTCAATTAAATCCTATAAATTTCAAGTTTATTCAATTAAGGCTCACATGTCTTTCAGACACTTAGTCCTCTAACTTTGACACCATAAGTATATATTGCAACTTAAACGTGAGTGTGATAAAGTTTGACCACATAAAGTATATTTTTTTAGCAGATATTTTGGTTTTGACATGAAAGTTCGAAATATTCTCCTTTATGTGTGTAGCATCATACAAAAACATGAGCACATACGGAGTGAATATAAAAGTTATTTAATTTATTTCATATGTTTAAAATTCAAGTTTATGTTTAAGTACAAATTTATGTTAGATTCACTAGAGGAAAAATTACTTTACTCCCTTTTATGTTTGGAATAGTTCATAATTTCCCCATTTGTCTTTGACACTGTTAAATTTCCTGTTCTATGTTTCCAAAATGAGCAAATAGCCAACTCTGTTACTCCCTCAGTTAAATCCAATGGAATCTTTTGTATCCTAGAATATTAGTCTGAATTACTCACAACTGAATACTAGAATATAACGTTGGTAGATACAAGTGTAAATTTCTTCCAGTGTCAATTGTTGGTCTATAGCTTCTGACTTTATCCAAGATGATACCATGCTAAATGTGGTAATCACTTTTAGTCAAATATATCTCAATAATATTAATCAAACCTAAACAATGCAATACGAAAACAATATACTGTGATTAGTTGATGTATCTTAATAAGAAAATCCCATGTGATATTATAATGAATTGAGCTCTTATTGAGATCAAACTCCAACAATTAGTGCTAACAACTTTAGGATTTCTTTTCACTGTCAAGGACACATCTCGTAATCGATTCCTAATAATCTACATTAATTTTAAGAGGCTTTTTTTTTTTTTTGGACAAACAAGATGAAGTTAATAAATTTTATATGTTATGTTTAATTTATGGGTTGGGTTAATTTTTCCCATTTTAATTTACTCGGAAAGTGAGTATTTGCTCATTTTGGAAACACATAATGGAAAATTGGTAGGCTTCAAAGATAAGAGAGGGAATTGTGAACTGCCCTAAATTTAGGGTGGGATTTTGTTTTCCTTAATGAATATAACATACATTTTTTAACATAAATTTGTACCTAAACATAAACTTGAAGTTTAAACATATGAAAAAAGTTATGTAACTTTTAAAATTCATTCCATATGTGCTCATGTTTTTGTTCAATAATATACACATAAAAGAGAACATTGTGAACTTTTATGTCAAAACCAAAATTTAAGCTACAAAATATGCTTATATGGTCAAACTTAGAGGGCTCAATTGAATGTTGTGGTCCTCCTTAACTTGAGCATAAGTGTGTGATAGAGAGAAATTTGTAGTCCTAGATTTTTTTTCAAACTTTTTAAAATTAAAAAAAAAAAAAAAACCAATTGACTATTAAAATAAATTTTCTTGATTTTTTTATTAAAAAGGCATACCACTTTAGTGTCACTCTTCATTTGTTCCCTTCTAACAAAAGACATCTTCCTATGATTATTATTTGTGATTGCCCTAGATTTTTTTTTTGTTTTTGTAGACAATGGCTTTGCCTCAAGGGTACCATTAGCCAATTGCTGTGGATGAGGAAGTCCAAAATCTCTGGATGGGTAATTTGCACTAATTGGTGAGAATTTGCCATCACACCCATAATATCAAATTCTAAATGTTATCCCTCATCGATTGTTGTTGGGTATAATTCAGTTTTTTATTTTCATTCACCACAATCATTTCACTCTCTCAACACCTTTTGTCCCTTAGATTCCAAATTTATTTTATTACCTAATTTAATTTTATCCTTTCACAAAAGTTTTCTCTCTCCAGTTTAGAATTGAATATTTTTTTTTATTTTTTTTTTCGACAACACAATGAACATGACAATCATCACAATTGGTTGTTCAATGTCGAGTCTCATTGAGAATATATATTTTTTTAAATTCCCATAAATTATTTTTAATAAGTAATTGGATTTTTTTTAAAACTTGAAAAATTCAAAAAAAAAAAAAAAACAAAATTGGGACACTTTGTGGCAACATCTAATGGAAGTTGATAGGAAATTGATTGAATAAACTTGAAACCTTCGCAAGCACATGATATATATATTACACATAATAAATCACATGTGAAGAAGAGTAATTAGCCCTCTAAGTTTTTACTCAATAGGATTTCAAACATCATATTCTAGTATTTTAAAAAAAATCTTTAATTAAAAAATTTAATGCATGACTGTTAGCTGACAAAGAAAGTATGTGCAAACCAGGTGCTAAACAAGATAGAAAAAGGAAAATGCAGAGAGAGATGAATGAGAGTCTACACTCAACAACAATTACATAAAAGAAATCCAATGTTATAGAGCCATTTGAATTAATTAGTCTCTTTTACCAATTGCAAGCATGAATGCATCGCCGGGGGGAGGGAGAGGGGGGAGGGGGGGGGGGGGATAGGTTTTGTGGAGCTTCAATTGGCATACATTGCCATTTTTTGGGTCCACATTGTTTTGGGCTATACATAGTACATGACAACATATGAACCATAAAAAATAGGTGTTGTGCGATGTACTAATGCAATCTCTATATATGTGATAAGTTGTTCATACACTACTCAAAAGTAAAAATGCGGTTGAAGTTATGTTGTTCAAGTTAGAAGGTAATGTGGAAGGTTAAGATGAAGCCAAGGACAACAAGAGATCATCAGTAAAGCTACAAAGGCATACCGACCTCATGAGTTAAACATTCATAACATCATGTTGATAAGCTTAACCTAAAAAGAAGCTTTGGTCATAGCTTTGCCTCAAAGAAGAGCTAGGTATTTAGGTATGACCATCTCAACATTTATTGTGTCACAATTACCTCACATTGCATTTAATGTGATACGATTAGTTTTCTTATTTGGCAAGTCAAAGATGCCTAGTTAAGTTCTACAGGCCGATGTGAGAGTAATGAAAGTCAGGTCAACCCCAAAACCTAAGGTTGGTGTGACATATCTAAGCTTGAAAAGGGGAGAATTGCTTTCATAATAGGTATTGTCGAGAGGGAAAATTCCCGACCTATCATAAGCTAACACATCATACTACCAAGTCCACAAAATACGGCCAATTACAAAGCGCCACGTATTGCTACTAGGTTTTGTTATCACTACTTAGAAACCAACATAAATTTGCCAAATGTCATTGAAATAGGGTGCAAAAGCCAATCACACATCCATGCGTGTAAGCGATGACATAAGTATCCTAGCGCATGTAAGTGATGACACAGGCAGTCCAATCGGGTGCTGACATGTGTCACCTTGAAAATCAAAACATTTCGACCAATCAAAAGATGCACGTGTCTTGGAGAAAATATCTTAAAACTCCGCCAATCAAACTGAGACACATGCCACCAATCAAATTTCGCCACGTGTCGCTTACTCACCCCCAAACTCCTATAAATAGAAGCTTTCTTAAGGCATTTCTACACACACACACACCAACACACCAAGAGATCCAGAGCACAAGCAACATCAAAGAAGATTTAGAAGTACAGAAACTTTGCTGGAATCAAGCCTTGAAGCCTTCAAGAACTTTAAGAACTTCAACTTTGAATACGAAGAACATTCGAAGAGAAATCATTCAAATTATTTTCCTAGATCTCAAAGTTCAGTGAAATTAAGCTCAAAAGTCTCTAGAAACCTCAACAAACTACAAATTAGCAACACTCTATGGATTCAAGCCTCCAAAGCACTGAAAAACTTCCACCACAAACCTTCGAAGACGAAGAACACGAAGAACGTGAAGAACAAAGGACTTCTAACAAGCTCCCAGCCAGAGATTCATTGTAATTCTATTTCAAAGATCTTCAATCCATTCTTCAACCAAATTTAAGTATATTTGGTGTTCAAATCAAAATCACTTTACCACAATTCCAATCAACAAATCTTTCAAGGACATTGAATAAGAGGATCACTCTTTTGTAATAACAGAGAATAACCATAAAAACTCACAAAACTATTACTCTGTTGAACTAAACTAAGTCTAACAATCATTGGAATGTTATAGGTGAACCCCATGGAAACAACTGTTTTCACAAAGATTTGTGTTAGTACTTGTGTAAATTAAAATCAATGAAACACCATGATTTCCACAATCCTTCCTTCCCAAAGTATCCCACCTCCCACAATTAGATGTTGAATTATTAGTGGGAAATAATAAGGTATGTTTATACCTAAGTCAATTACAGCCTTTTATTTTCAGGTTTGTTCATGGCTAAAAGAATGCTGACCCACATCATTTTGCCAGGTCGAATGAATGCCTAACATTTTCCTAACTCTCAATACCCTACTCTTGATCCAATCTATCTCGAAAGTAGATCTTTGCAAAATGGGAATCATATAGGCGGTTTTTGGATTGTAAAACCAAAATGGCGATCAATTCCTTACCTTTCGTCTTGGCCAGAAGCACATGTTTATATGTATTTCTAAGCCCATGTTTAGAATAGGCCTACGCCTTGGATGTGCAAGAGAGAGCTCACTCACGTGGGTCGTGACATTTCACTGTCTTACACTGGGCTCTTTTTTCTTAGGGGTAGGGACTGATGGCATTAGAATATGCCCAAAGATCAATTCACGTTAATGGTCATAGTAATAATTAACTCAATCGAGAAGCTTGGAATTGAATTAGGGGCAGAGTGTTCAAGTAGGGGCAGTTGAATAGAATTGATTTGCAGCTAAAGATCCTTTGGCTTTTAGGCTTTTAAGTTTTGACAGCATAATGGAGTTTGATGGGTTTCAGCTTCAAAACAAAAGTAAAAAGCATCTCCATTCCTAAGCTTCTAGAATGATTCATTTAAGTGAATTTATGATGCCGTTGTTGAACAAATTATGAATATATATTTTTTTGGCTGAATAATTATGAATTTTGTTGAATTTCCTTTGTTGGGTGATTAGGAAGGCAACCTCTGTTGAATGGGATTTAAAATATAGTCCTTAAACAGCTTGTCTCAGCCTCAGATTAATTAAAAAAACAAAGAAAAAAAAAATATACTTCGCTTATGTTTGTCTATTTAGTGAACGAGTCAAATTCAAACGTAAATTTAGACTCAACTATTTAAACGAGCCTAGCTCAAAAAGAATGACTTGTTCTCAAACGAATCAAACTCAAGCCTAAATTTAGACTCAACTATTTAAACAAGCCAAGCTAAAAAATAATGATGTGTTCGTGAACATGTGGCTCAAATATTCAAATGAGCCAATCTTGAAATCGTTGCATGATAGTATCATTATCAATGTTGCAAACTACATCATTCCTTTCAAAATTTTAGTTCAATAAAACTTTTTGTGGGCTCTTTTTTGGTAAGGGCCTAATAAATTGTTAAGCAAGGCGAAGTTTAAGGATAAAGATTGGCTAAAAACTTAGTTTAAAAACTTTTTACAACTCTCACTAAACAAATTAACATGGTTACGTATTTTGAAAATTAAACAGTTAAATTGCATGTTTTTTACATTCATAAAAAACATGTTAAATTTCATACCAATTGAATGTTATTCACTATTCGATCTATAAAAATTATTTTTTATGTATAATTTTGGACTACAAAAACTCGAAATTTAAATATTTGATTGAAGACATAGCAATTGATCGTTGATCTTTTTTAAAATTTTGCAAGCATGAGATATAATTATAAGAAAAAAATGTAATCCAATGGTGGTTTGTCAAAATTCATATCCAATAAAAAAATATTAAGTAGAGTTGGAATTCTAGTCTACAACTAAGTTTGTTGCCAAACTTTGTACAAATTGTAATTATGTTATGCCCAAAAAACCTAGGATGGTCACAAATTATTTTTAAGGTAAAAAAATTATAAAATTTATATATAATAACTATTTTTTTCCAGGTCAATTGGTCCTTTGACCACCTGTCTTCAACGTGGAGCCGCCCTGAATCTCAAGGATTGGAGTGTTTAGTGTGCAAAGTGCTTATTATCTTGCTTGTTCTCAATTTACTTCTGCTATATATGGCAGGTTCTTCGAATAGGAATTCTATAATACTACGAACTAATGGAGAATTATTTGGTGTTTGGTGCTTCCAACTTCCAAATAGATTCAAGGTTTTTCAATCCAAACTATGTAGAATTTACGTAGGAAAAAGTGATTCCTGTCACGGCGGTATGTGTGTGTCACTGCCAGCAAGGTGAACATGTCTTCTCAAGTTTGCTGCAACAGTTGTATAAAAAAGACCTTTGCTAGTTTTGCAATTGTGGCTTGGAATATATGGTATCATATGAATTCTTTTGCTCATGGTCGCGTGGATAATGGAAGGCAAAATTGGCAAGGTATGTAACTTCAATACTTTGAATCCATATATATATATATATATATATATATATATATATATATATATATATATATTATTTTATATATTGTTAAATATGTATACTGTAAGGGCACAAATCATGCTGGACCTAAGTTCTACCTTCAAAGCCAGCCCAAAGGGTCCAAAACAATGAATTTAGAGAATAAGCTTCTAATATAGGTCTATGGACGCGAGATAACATGAAAACTAAAATAGATCACCAACATATGCATAACCTCTCTACGTAAATGAAAAACTTTCTTACGTATTAATGCCGAGGACAATCTTTAGTGTTTTTTTACAATTCTCCCTCCCCTGTCCCTCTTTTCTTTTCTTCTTCCTTCGCCTTTTATGGGCCTCCCTCCTTCTTCTCCTCTCATCCACGTGTAGGTCAGATGCTCCTTTTAGATACTTGTCCCATCACCTCTCTCTACCAAAGTTTTTGGTGGTAGGTATAAGGCTAAACTTCAACACTCAGGCGTCACTTCCCTATTAATGCGGCCAGAGAGGTAGGTACAAAGCCTTCAATGCTGCGGTAACAACTTTATCCTTGATATTTTCTATCACTTCCCTTCGTCTCCTACCCTCGTTTTCTCAGCCTTTGCGTTCAAGGTCTTTAGTATTGATGCCTTTGAACTGCCAGATCACTCTTCTTGTCCTCGGCTACACATGGCCGAGGACGTTGCCATCCTCGGACATCATGCCTCGGGATGTTCTGCTCATGCATGGCTTCTTTCTTCTGTCACGTTACTTTACAAGCGGGCCTTCTCACATCCTCGGACCATCCATGCTGTTAGGTTGGGTTTTCAATCTTGCGAGAGCTCTTGGGCCGGCCCAATACATATCTTGGGCCTGTTGGCCCTACATACACTTTTCTTGATAATTGTTTGATTTTACAATTTTACATAATGTCATGAAATGTGAATACAAATGTCATGAAGTGATCAAGAGAATTCCTCTTTCTAGGACTGAAGAGTTTAGGGTTTGTTTGGATTTTAGTGTTTCCATCACTTATCACTCTATTTTCATCACTCATCACTCAAAAATAGTGGAACTCATAGAGAAAAAGCCTGTTTGGATTTATTTTCAAGTTTTGTTTCTATCACAATTTTCTAATTTTTGAGTAATGAGTTAGCAAAACTGAAGACAACTTTTGAGTGTTTTTGAGTTATGAAAACTGAGTTATGATGGCATTTTTATAAATACACACATCTAAGGGACCCACAGTTAGAGACCTGTCACATCCAAGCGCTACTTTTAATAAACCCACCAATGGCTCTTTCACACCAAAAATCAACCCACACAAAAAAATAAACCCCAATCCCACATCCAAGCTCAAAGCTCCCCACACACCCTCAGCCCAGCCTCACCTACCGAGCCCTACCCCAACCAACCTGCATAGGCCTGAGCTCAGACCGGCGAACACGATGCCACTGCTACGATCTCGCAATCGTTGACATTTTTTTTTTTTTTTGAAAAAATCCATATTCAGCACCAAACAAAAACTAACAATACACGCAAAAATTAAACTTAGAAATCTAACATATTAAGTCAAACCCACTTAAATTCAATCAAGATTAGCTTAAAATTTAACATCAAATTTGTAATCCCCCATCAAAACACAAAATACAAATCATTAATAATAAAAAGAAAAATAAAATTTTGTGACAAATCAATCTCAGAGTTATGTTTCCCTTCTCTCTTTTTCTTCGGGTCAGAGCTCCTTTCCTGCATTCTTGATCAACATCGTTGGGTCACGATGGAGGAGATCAGCGCCGTTGCTACTTGTCGGAGGAGATCTTGCAAGCTAGGTGAAGATGAGCATGAGGTATGCTGTTGGGTGACGGTGGAGATTGGCGCCACAAGCAAGGATGATGAATTTCCTTGACAAGGTTCATCAAGGGTTTTGGGAGAAGATGCGGGCTAAAGGGAAAAAAGAGGTGAAATTGGTTTGCCTTGAATGTATACCTGGGTAGGCTAACCATGAGCTTGACATGGTGTTCAGGTAGTGGGTCTCACAAAAAGTAAAATTTTTTGAGTTATCAGAAGTTGGAAACAAGTGCCAAATATGCCACCTTAGGAAGTTGGGTATTTTCAGTGATAAGTGATGAGTGAGCATTTTTTATCATCCAAACAGCTCCTTAGTATGCAAAGTGCTTTCTATCTTGCTTGTGCTCAATTTGCTTCTGCAATGGCAGGTTTCGTTGGATATTAAATTAAGGTGTGAATGAGAAATTGAGTTTGTTAGTGCCAGTCTATGTGGGTTGGGCATTGTCGGTCAAATATTTAATCTTTTTTTTTTATTTAAATTTTTGTCTATGCGCACTATACTTAATTCTAAAACAATGTCTTTTTTTTTTTTTTTTGGTTGAGAAACAACAATATGTCTATTAGCTATTACACCTTTTTTGAACCAGTGGAAGTATAATAATACGTTATTCACCATTGCACATATTTTGAAATGGTGTCAGTTTATGAGAGAGAGAGAGAGAGAGAGAGAGAGAGAGAGATACACATTTTTGTTCGTTATGCATGGAGATTACAGTGCTTCTTCCGCATGCTGTTGATTATGGTGTCATATGCTAGCCTTGATTAGTTTTGTATTAGTCATTCTATATTCATTTGGTCTGTAAGGTTTACTCTATTTTCTCTTGTACATTCACACATAGATTTGTACATATATTGATTATTGATCTTGTTCACAAAATCACAAAAGTAAATAACTTTTGCAATAATTCCAACAAGTTCTTCGAATTGGAATTCTAATACTACGAACTTATGAATAACTATTTGGTCCTGTGGTTCAAACTTCCTAATAAATTATAGGTTTTTCTATTTCCTATGCTTTATGGTTGTCCAATAGTAAATGAGGCTTTACAAAAGAGTGGCTGTAATTAGGCTAAGTTTAAAGATGTTTTCAAGTAATTCTAAGGTACTTTCAAAGTACGAAGAATAATGTCCATTCCTCTTATATTTACGGTTTGGTCCACTTATTAAATTCATAGCAGAGTCTACTATGAATATGAAATGAAAGAGCATCATTTCAGTATACTCTAAGAATACTTAAAAATTTTCCTACATTTGCTACAATGGTTGGATAAAAAAGATCTTGCTAGTTTTACAATTGTGGCTTGGAATATATGGTATCATCATATGAGTTCTTTTGTTTATGGTCGTGTGGATAAATAATGGAAGGCAACATTTGCGAGATCTATATGTAACTTGAATCTTTTGAATCCATATATATAACATTTGCTTGTGGTCATAAAACTTTTTTTGAAAATTGTAAGATTTGACTTTACTTTTTAAAATAGAATATTTAAGAGGGAATTACGTCTTAACTTATATGTCTTGGAGCCACTTACTTACAATGTTTTTTTTTTTTTAATAAGTGATTCAATTTTGCTTTTTGTTAAATTATGAATTATACCATCTAAATCAAACTCATTCAATTCAATCTTTTAATTTCACTTTCATTAAATCAAGTCCTTTAAGTTTCAAATTTATTTAATTAAGGTCTCACCGTCTTTTTCACGCGCAGTCCTCTAAGTATATTTTGTAACTTGAGCACGAGCATGAGAAAGTGACAAAGTTTGACCAGATAAGTATATTTTGTAACTAATATTTTGGTTTTAGTGTAAAAGTTCTCAATATTCTCTTTTATGTGAAGATTGCACAAAAACATGAGCACCTATGGAATGAATTTTAAAAGTTATTTAATTTTTTTCATATGTTTAGAATTCAAGTTTTTGTTTAAGTACAAATTAATGTTAAACGAATGTTTGTAAAATTTATTAGGGGTAAAAGAACTTTCCCCCTTATATGTTTAGTTCATAATTCCCCTTATTGTCTTTAAAACCAATTAATTTCTCGTTTTATGTTTCCAAAATGAGCAAATGCTTACATTTTGTTACTCCCTCAATTAAATCCAATGAAATACTTTGATTCATAAGATATTCTTTTGTAAAAAGTCTAAAACTCCCTCAACTAAAAATAAAACACCGAAATTTCCCCAAAGAATCTAACTAGAGTAAATATAACCCAACCCGTATATTAAACATAACACATACAAATTTACTATTCCATCTTGTTTCTCAAAAAAATCTCTCATTAAAAGTAACCAACAATTAGTTCTAACTTAACAACTTTAGGATTTAATTAAATTGTCAAAGAATTCTTTAATTGGCGCCTTTATTACGTTGCTAGACAGGTGTGTAACTCATTATGATTTTAAAAAGGTTGCGTTAATTCTTTTTTTTAATCTCCATTACTTCATAATTTCATATTGTTGTCAGGGACACATCCTTTAATTAATTTTTAATCTCCATTACTTTTGAGGGTTTTTTTTTTTAAAAAATTTTTAGAGAAAAAGAATGTGATAGTTTTTTGTATGAGTTTTGTTCAATTTACGGGTTGGGTAAATTTACCCGGGTTAGATTATTGGGTAATTTAGGCATTTTATTTTTAGTTAAGAGTATTTTATACTTTTCACAAAAGAATATTTCAGGATTCAAAGGATTCCATTGGATTTAACTAAAAAACTAAAAAATATATATATAAATATTTACTCATTTTGGAAACATAGCACATGTTAGTTATGTGATGGTCACTCTACAAGTATAAGTGCTTGTAGGGTGTGGGAGGTAAGGGCTGGGGTTCAAGTATCCAGAAAGGAGCTTCACACACATATATACTTAGATTAGGTTAGAGCAGAATTCTATCTTGTATAAAAAAAATAAAATAAAATAAAAGGGAAAATTGTGAACTAAACATAGAAGGGGGAGGTGATTTTTCCCCTAATGAATATAGTAAACATTTTGTAACTTAAACATAAACTTGAAGTTTAAACATGTGAAAAAAATCAATAAACTCTTAAAATTCATTCCATATGTGCTTGTATTTTTGTACAATACTATTTACATAAAAGAGAAAATTGAGAACTATCTGCCAAAACCAAAATTTTAGCTACAAAATATACTTATGTGGTCAAACTTAGAGGATTCAATTGAATGTTGTGGTTTTCTAACTTGATCATGACATGAGTGTGAGAGAGTTGTGATTTTAGTTTTTTTTTTTTAATTTAAAATTAAAAATATTGAATTAATTATTAAAAATCAATTTTCCTGATTTTTAAAAAAGAAAAAAAAAAAAAAAAACAAACCACCCTACCGTCACTTTTCTTCTACTAAATGCTAACTTTTTTTTATTGTTATTTGTGCTCGCCTTAGATTTTTCAGCAAAGAACGACTTTGCCTCAGAGAGGTACCATCAGCCAGCAATCGAAATAGATGAGGAAATCCAAAGTCTCCGAATAAGTAATTTGCAGTAATAAGTGAGAATTTCCCATCACACCCATAATATCAAATTTTGAATGTTATCAGTCATTAATTGTTGTGGGTTCAATTTAGTTTCTTATTTGTATTTTTCACAGCCCTTTCACTTTATTTGCACCTTTTGTTCCTCAAATTTTTAATTTATATCAATTCCTAATTTAATTTTCTCCTTTCACATAGGTTTCTCTCTCCAATTCAGAATTGAGTATTTTTCGCTTCACTTTACCTATTTTGGCCATGAATGTGTCTACCCAAAACATCACAATGAACATGATTAGGATCACAAGTAGTTGTTGAATGTTGAGTTTCATTGAGAATATATATATATATATATATATATATATATATATAAATTTCTTTTCTATAAATTATTTTTAATAATTAAATGGATTTTTCAAATTTAAAAGTTTCAAAAAATAGAAAAATTAGGACACTTCACGTCAACATCTATCGGAAGTTAACGTGAAAGTTTTAATCGAATAAATTTAAAACTTTGAGGACTCGATTGAATAAAAATGAAGTTAGAGTATTGAATTGAATTTTGATCAAACTTATTAGCCTTTCCTTTTAGTTGGTTACTTTGTACTTACCCTTTTAGAGTTTTGACCATTGGGTAATGGGAATCAAGAAGACAAAAAAATTTCACATTTGTTAATGTGGCAGGCTATTAGTAATAGATGAAAAAATGATATCAGTGGCAGGCTCAAACAAGAATCAACAAAAACTTATCAACTCAATAGTTATGAAAATATTGTGAAATTCTTTGTTTATGTAGCATTGCTCTTATATCATTCCCCTATCCACGTCATAATTGTGATATACGTGAAGTTAAATAGATTTTTTTTTAAACAGAAATTCTATAGACTCAACAAAATCTCACAACATCCTAATTTTTAATTGTGATATGTCCTAAGCAAATATTTTATTTTGACCTATGAAGGATTGACACCTTAACTGTTGTAAATATGATGTAACAATTTGTTGTCTCTATCACAACTCTTTTTTACTCAAGTGAAAAGTTAAATGGATAGCCACAAACTAATGTTTCGCAATAATTATTTAGAATGTCTATTTTCTACATAGAAAGGTATTTCGAGCCATGTTTTAGTTGGGGCCTTAAATCTCTTGCTAGGACTGGATGATTGACGTTAGAGTAAGTGGACACTGGACAGCCAAAAATAGGCAGTCCCAAGAGTGGGGGTGCCTTTGATGTTCGATCGGTTGTGCGTTTCGTTATAACATTCGTTAATGATTATTAATTGCTGGAATTATTTCTCCAGCTCATCACTAACCGGATAAGCAGTTAAGCACTATGTTTGGATAATATGTATATGAATGTATTTGGGGGGGAAAAAAAAGAGAGATCAATACTTATACTTAAATTGTTGTGGCATCCACTTAAAACATGTTGTGTTAAAAACGAAACAAAAGGGGACAAAGATTAGAAACAAGATAATAAGGCAACTCTACCTAACAAATTAATTAACAATGGTTATGTTTGGTTGTGAATTTGTGATCCTAAATATGAGATAAAAAGCTTTTTTTTTCTCACATAAAAAATATTGGGTACATAATTATCATTTTTTTGGTCTCAAATCTTTACTCTTTATGTTAATTTTGTCCTTAGAGTTTTAAGTGTGTCAGTGTAGTCTTTAACCTTTTGGTATTATATCAAAATAGTCCACAATGTTAAGTAATAGATGATAAATGCTAACGTGACTAATAACCAGAATAAAAAAAAAAATATATATATATATATATATATATTTATGTCACCTAAGATGCCACATGTATACATACATGTATTGTATGACCACTTGAAAAGAAAAAAAAAAAAAAAAATTCTTTGACTGCAATATTGCTACGCAATAACTTTCAACAAGAAAAAAAAAATACAACAGGAAAAAATAAGGTTATATTTGGTAGTAGTTTTTGTTTTCTATTTTCAATAACTTATTTTGGAGAATATAAAGAAAAAACAAATATCTTGTCTTATTGAGGTCAAAAACATGTTTGGTTAGTTGAACTTAAAAAGATAGTTTTTTGAAGAAAAATTTAGAAAATACTAAAATATGTTACTATTAGGATTTGAACTTTAATGCTAACTCATTAAATAAGATAGATTCATTAAATTAAATATCTGCTTTCATTAACTTTTGAAAATTAGAAATTGGAAACAGTCATTTGCATGATTTCGGTTTCCTTTACAAATTGAGTTTTAAAAATAGTTTTTGTTTTCTGTTCATTTTAGATTGCTTAATAAGTCTTTTAGTCTCAAAAATAGAAAATTGTTTAAAAAAAAAAACAGTTACCAAACATCCCTTAAATCTTTTACTAGGATGAACTGAATTAAGAAACTAGTAATAACATATTATATATAGTAATCACTATTAATTACTCAAAGATAGAAAGAAAAAAGAGAGGCTAGTTGTAAGCGACAGTAGTTGCTTTTTTTTTTTTTTTTTTTTTTTTTTACAGGAAACTGCTTTGGAGCCTTGAATTGAAGTGCCTTGGCATTTGAGGCGGAGCGTCAAATGGCAACGTTTTGGGCTCAAGCTTCTTAAATGCCACAACACTTAGAGGCCTATGCACTTTGCAGTATGCAACCCGCATTCACTTCACTCATTCGCTCCACTTTGAATTTCCACTGTAAAAGTGAATGCAAATAATTGTTTATCAAAAAACAAAAAAAGTAAATGCAAATAATTTTGAGCAAACTTATAATTCTCTCACACTCATTATTTCACATCTACTTTTTATATTTTAAATGTAGATATTATTTTTTTGCCTTTTAAAATTTTTACATTAGTCCATGTAGTATTAAATAAAAGAGTGTATAGAAAATGAGGAGTTTTAATGGAGAGAATGAAAAGGAATGTAAAAAAAAAAAATTAGAATATTTTTTCCTTTCTTTGTTTGAGAGTTTTAATGGAGAAAATGGAAAGTTCATTCACTTGTTTGAGAGTTTAAGTGAGAGAAAATGAAATGGGTAGGAGGGAATACTCATTCCTTTCTATTCCCTTAAAACTTTAAATTTTCATTCCTCCTGAAATTGGGAGGAATGCAAGAGAATGAAATTAGATTTAATAAATTTTTTACTAAAACTTCTAAAATACCCATATTCTTTATTTTAAAATAGGGGTCTAATAGTAATATTGTCATAAAATGATTCCATTCCATTTTCTCCATATTACTTCCAAACAAGATTACTTACATTCCATTCATTTCTATTCCTTTATTTTAAAACATCCAATCAAGGTTATTTCATTCCATTCTATTCCATTTTTTTTTTTTCATTCCTTTCCTTTACTTAAATATGTTTCATTCCATTCCCTTATAATCATTTCATTCAATTCCATTCTCTTATAAACTCCCAAATGAAACCTAAGAGAATATTTACCGCTATGAAAAGGGATAGATACAATTTCATACATTCTTGTTTTGTCTTAAAAATGGAGATATATTTTCGGCTCTGATTGTTAATGTTGAAGGTTGGCTTGAGCAAACCTACAACTATGATAACAAGAGGAGATAATGGGCAATTGGCCACGATTTCGCAACAATATAGTTAGTAGGCACCAGTTTGAAAGTATATATATTAGTAACATCTCGACTTTAAAAGAGTCGATTTTGAGCCTATAAATCGACTCTCTAGGACTCGATTTTCATGCTTTGATCAAATTTGATGTGGCATTTTTTTTACATGGCGCCTACTTGAAAATTGAGCCTCTAAGACTCGATTTATGTCTTATTTTCCTTTTCCTTCTCCTTCTCTTTTCTGCGTTTTATTTATTTCTCCTTTTTTCTACAGACCCAACCTTCTCCTTCTTTTTCCTACAGACCTAGCAGCGCAACCTAGGCGTACCCAGGCGCACGAGTCGTGCGCGACCCTGGGTGCCAAGCGCGCGACCCAGGCACACACACCTGGGTCGCGCGACCCAGGCGTCGCGTACCTAGGTCGCGCGACCCAAGCGCGACCCTCGCGCCGCCTAGGTCGCGATTGCAACAACACAAACGAAAAAGAAAAAAAAAAAAAAGAAAAGAAACAGAGATCAAACAACAAACACAAAACTTGTTTTTCCAGGCCAAAGTTCTCAACAGACCTAGGCGACGCGCACCTTACATTTTTTTTTTTTTTTTTTTTTTGTATTTCATTGTTGGGATTTTTGTGTTTCTGGACTTAGTCTTACGTTTGAAATATTTTTTGGTTTGTAAATCGAGTCTTACGTAAGAAATATTTTTTGGTTTGTAAATTGAGTCTCTAAGACTCGATTTCCAAGTGGACGCCACGTGGCCTATCTGCCACATCAGAGCAAATCAGGCCATGAAAATCGACACTCAAAGAGTCGATTTACAGCCCAAAATTGACTTTTTAAAAGTCGAGATGCTAGTAAAATATATAGTTTCAAAAAGGTGCCTACTAACTATATTGTTAAGAAATTGGGGTTAATTGCCCATTTCCTCCATAACAAGACCTTGTGATGAACTCTAAAACGTCTTAATAACCTCGTGTTAGATGTATAGATAAATTATAAAAGCTTTCTTATTAAGTTAAAACTTAATTTATTTAATATAATGTCAGTGTGGAATGCATGTTCAAGTTTCAAATCTCTTAAAGTAAATTATCTCTATATATTAAGAGAATTCAAAGAGTTAGTTATCTCTATATATCTTTATATCTTTCTTCTTGAAAATTAGCACACACTCTCTAGTTAAATATATCTCGCACACGTTTGATACGTTTTTCTCTAAATATTAGCACACACTAAACCTGGCAGTTCTCATTTTCAAAATCCTAAATTTTAGCTTATTAAAAATCTCTTCCTATATAACCTAACTAACAATCGACAAATTTAAAATTTAAAAATTATGACATTAAACTCAAAAAAAAAAAAGCATCATCACACGTGCAGAGCGTGTGTAATGAGGCTAGTGTGTGTATATATTTTGCACATTATAAATCACATGTGAAGAAGAGTAATCAATTTTCTGAGTTTTTACTCAATAGGAATTTAAACATCATATGCTAGTTTTTTTTAAACAAAAATCTATGCCAAAATGGCAAATTTTCATGCATAACTGTTAGTTGCATGAATGCCTAGTTTTTTTTAAACAAAAATCTATGCCAAAGAGAGGGTGTGCAACGTAGAGGATAAACGAGATAGAAAAAGGAAAATGGTGGAGAGAGATGAATGAGAGTCTACAGCAATTAGAAAAAGAAATCCAATTTTATAAGGCCATGAATTAGTCTCTTTTATTAATTGCATGAATGGAATGCATCTTATTTATAACTTTAAATGGAGGGATCAAGTTTTTTGGAACCTCAATGGGCATAAATTGCCTTTTTTTTGGGTCCATAGATTGTTTTGGGCTATAAGCCTAAGAGAGTGAGAGACCAATCCGTAAAGCTGCAAAGGGACACCAACCTTATGAATATTGTTAACCAATCATAACCTCATATATATGGATAAGCTTAACCAAAACAGAATGGTCAGTCCTTTAGCTTTACCTCAAAGAAGGGTTGGGTATTTAGGTGCGGCCATCTAAGCATTTATTGCGCATCAACAGCCTTACATTGCATTTAAAGTGATACGATCACTCTCCTCATTGGGCAAGTCAAAGCTGCATAATTATGTCCTACAAACCGATGTAAGAGTAATATAAGTCATGTCAATCGCAAAACCTAAAATTAGTGGAACATATCCAAGCTAGAAAAATGAAGGACTACTTTCATAAAAGGTATGACCACAAAAACTCACTAAAATAAAGTTATTACTCTTTTGAACTAGACTCAACCAGACTTTATCATTGGAGTGTCATTGTTTTTTTTTTTGATGCAATGGAGTGTCATTGTTGAACCACATGGGAACAACTGTTTTCATGTGTTAGTACAATCTTTCCTTGCCAAAGTATCTCCCCACCTCCCAAGTAGATTAGTGAATTATTAGCGGGAATAATAAGGTATTTGTATACCTAAGTCAATTGTCGCTTTTATTTTAAGTTTGATCTTTGTTTATGGCTAAGAATACTAATGAATGCTAACCCACATGCCAGGTTGAATGATTGCCTAACATTTTCTGAACTCTTTATACCCAACTCTTGATCCAATCTGTCTCGAAGTAGATTTTTGCATATGGGAATTATATAGTCGGTTTTTGGACTGTAAAACCAAGTGGTGATCGACTTCCTTACTTCTCGTCTTGGGCAGAAGGCCTGATATGTATTTCTAAGCCCATGTTTAGAATAGGCCTAGGATTTGGATGTCCAAAAAAGAGCCCACTCATGTGGGTCGTGACATTTCAATGTCCAAGAAACAAAAAGGAGCGTTTTAAGCATTAGCTTGTTATAAAAATATGCACCTATAAAAAAAATTATTTTATCTATTTTAACAATACATTTTACAATTCAAACTTTAATATTTTGAATCCATATATGTATATATATCAAAGTTGTCAAAATCGGGATCCTACGTAGGATCGTGAGAGGTAGGTAGGACCATGGGAGGTAGGTAGGACCGTGAATCGTAGTATCAGATCGTGGATCGTAAGATCCTACCTATTTTCAGATTTTAAGCAAAAAACCTATTGATAGTGACTTTGTATGTTATATGATCACTTAAAATATGAATCCATCCATTAAAAAAAAATTGCACCATAAAATGTATTTTGCACGCACTACATCGATCTTATGTCATTCTAACGAAACAAAATATATTTAACTTTTGACATAATGTATCTAAAAAGTTCAGTACATGTTTAATTAGCAACTAAGTACCAAAAATATTATCTACACATATGGAAAATGTTTTCCAAATTCTAAGTTTCAAATCCAAAATAAGTTAGGCTAGTTAGCATATAAAAACTAGCAAACTACAAATTTACAATATATAATCCAAAAGAGAATTCTCAATCTAAGGTAAACAAGCTAATTACAAATATAAAATCCAAAAGAGAATTCCCATTCTAAGGTTCTTCTAATCCAATCACTGTCATTGTCATATCCTATTTCATTATCTATATCTTTCTTAGTACCAACATCCAAAACGTTAAACTTAAGTACTTCATTGTCATTGTCATATCCCATTTCATCATCTATATCCTTCCTAGTATCAACATTCAAAACGTTAAACTTAAGTACTATAGGTTTTTTTTGAGATTTTATGTTGACATAGGGGTAAATTTTGGACTTCAATTCATTATTGGGCTTCTAATAACCCATTGGGCTTGTGGGTTTAGGTGGATTATCTTACCCAAATGGATCCCATTAAAAAAAAAGAAAGAAATCAAGCCAAATGGTAGGATCGGTAGGATCCCATACGATCCTACGATCCTATACGATCTTACACGATCCTACAAATGATCCTATCATTTTTGCAATCTTGCTATGATTTTACAATCCTTAAACTTTTTGGTAGGTGGGATTGTAAAATCGTGCGATTTTACAATCCGGATCACGATCTTGACAACCATGATATATATACACATACACACACGCTCTTTGGTGGGTATTACATCCTAACTCATATCTTTAAGCCACTTAACATTATATATTTTAATAACAATTTTACTTTAGCTAAATTATAATCTATACCTTTAAACTTTGACCAAAATTCAATTAAGTCCTCTAAATTTCAAGTTTATTCAATTAAGGCTTACATGTCTTTCACACACTTAATCCTCTAACTTTGACCACATAAGTATATATTGTAACTTGAACGTGAGTGTGATAAATTTTGACCACATAAAATATATTTTTGTAGCTAATATTTTGGTTTTGATATAAAAGTTCTCAATATTCTCCTTTATGTGTATATCATCATACAAAAACACGAGCACATACGGAGTGAATTTAAAAGTTATTTAATTTCTTCCATATGTTTAAAATTCAAGTTTATGTTTAAGTACAAATTTATGTTATTTTTAAAAAATTCACTAGAAGAAAAATTACTTTTTCTCCCTTTATGTTTGGAATAGTCCATAATTTCCCTCTTTATCTTTGACACTATCAAATTTCCTGTTCTATGTTTCCAAAGTGAGCAAATACCCAATTTTGTTACTCCCTCAGTTAAATCCAATGAAATCTTTTGTATCCTAGAATATTAGTCTAAAATACACACAACTAAAAAATAAAATGTTAAAATTACCCCAAATAAACTAACCCATGTAAATTACACCCCAATAAACTTAACCCAACTTGTAAACTTAATCTAAATATAGGAATATTCCATTGGTAAAAAGAAGTGTAATTCTCTTCCTATTTCATTGCTGGTCTAGCTTGCAACTCCATTCAAATATAACAGAGACCAAAGATATCTCGAATTTCCTAGTGTTAGTATGTCTCAATAGTACTAGTCAAACCTAAGCAATATAATACAAAAAAAATATATATTGTAGTATCTCTTAATAAGAAAATCTAATGTAATATTATAAGGAATTGAGCTCTTATAGATCAAAACCCAAAAATTAGTGCTAACTCAACAACTTTAGGATTTCTTTACACTGTTAGGGACACATCTTGGAATTGATTCCTAACAATCTCCATTACTTTTGAGGGGATTTCTTTTTGGAGAAACAAGATGAAGTTAATAAATTGTATATGTTATGTTTAGTTTGGGTTAAATTTTTCCCGTTTTAATTTACTTGGAATGTAAGTATTTACTCATTACACAGAATGGAAAATTGGTAGGTTTCAAAGATAAGGGAAGGAATTGTGAACTGCCTAAATATAGGTGGAGGGAATGTTGTTTCCCCTAAAGAATTTAAAAACTTTTTTTTAATATAAATTTGTACCTAAACATAAACTTGAAGTTTAAACATATGAAAGAAATTATATTACTTTTATAATTCATTCCATATGTGCTCATGTTGTTGTATGATAATATACACATAGGTTGCGTTTGGAATAAGCTTATATTGGGCAGCTTCTTTTACTATTTAGCTTATTTTTGTTCCTATTCATGATTCCCATTACAAGTTTTGGTACAACTCATAAGTTTCATTGTACTATTTCAGCTAATTTTTACATTTATCTATAGTATTCTTAGCAAAAAAAAATTAGTTTCAACTAAATAAGTTGTTTCCAAATGGACCCATAAAAAAGAACATTGAGAAATTTTATGTCAAAACTAAAATTTTAGCTACAAAATATGCTTATATGGTCAAACTTGGAGGACTTGATTGAATGTTGTGGTCTTCTAACTTGAGCATGAGTGTGGGAAAGAGAGAAAGTTGTGCTCTTAGATTTTTTTTCGAATTTTTTAAAATTAAAAAGAAATCCAATTGACTATTAGAAAATATTTTCTTGATTTTTTTAATTAAAAAACATACCACTTTAACGTCACTCTTCATTTGCTCCCTTCTAACAAAAGACGTCTTCCTGTGATTGTTATTTGTGTTTGCCCTAGATTTTTTGCAGATAATGGCTTCACCTCAAGGGCACCATTAGCCAATTATCATGGAAGAGGAAGTCCAAAATCTCCGGATGGGTAGTTTGCACTAATTGGTGAGAATTCCCATCACACCCATAATATCAAATCCTAAATGTTATCCATCATTGTTTGTTGTTGGGTTCAATTCAGTTTTTTTTTTTTTTTCCACAATCATTTCACTCTCACAACACCTTCTGTCCCTTAGATTTCTAATTTATTTCATTACCTAATTTAATTTTATCCTTTCACAAAAGTTCTCTCTCCAGTTTAGAATTAAGTATTTTTTTTCTTCACCTTATCTACAACATCATGAACATGACAAGCATCACAACCGGTTGTTCAATGTCGAGTTTCATTGAGAATATATTTTTTTTAAATCCCCATAAATTATTTTTTAATAAGTAATTGGATTTTTTTTTAACTTGAAAATTTCAAAAACAAAAAACAAAATTGGGACACTTCGCGGCAACATCTAATGGAAGTTGATAGGATAGTTTTGATTGAATAAACTTGAAACCTTCGAAAGCACATGATATATATATTACACATGATAAATCACATGTGAAGAAGAGTAATTAGCTCTTTGAGTTTTTACTCAATAGGATTTTGAACATCATATTTTAGTTTTTTATTTAAAAAAAAAAAAACAAAAAACTATTGTAAAATTTAATGCATGACTGTTAGTTGACAAAGAAAGGAAGTGCAAACTAGGGGCTAAACAAGATAGAAAAAGGAAAATGGAGAGAGAGATGAATAAGAGTCTACACTGAGTAGCAATTACAAAAAATAAATCCAATTTTATAGGGCCATTTGAATTAGTCTCTTTTACCAATTGCAAGCAAGAAATGCATCTTATTTATGTAGCTCTAAATTTGGGGGGGGGGGGGGGGAAGACACAGGTTTTAAGGAATTTCAATGCGCATACATTGCTATTTTTGGGTTCATTTTGTTTTGGGCTATATTGGGCTATACACAATACAGGACAACATATGAACCATAAAATATAGGTGTTGTGTGTCGTACTTACATTGTCTCTATATATTTGATATGACATACTTACTACCTCACATTGCATTTAATGTGATATGATTAGTCTTCACATTGGGCAGGTCAAAGATGCTTACTTAGGCTCTTCAGGTCAACCCCAAAACCTAAGGTTGGTGTGACATATATATCCTAGAAAAGGGGATAACTGCTTTCATAAAAGGTATAACCATAAAAATTCACAAAAAAACTATTACTCTATTGAAATAGACTAAGTCTAACTTTATCATTGGAGTGTCATCAGTGAACCCTGTGGAAACAACTCTTTTTATAAAGATTTGTGTTAGTACTTGTGTAAATTAGAATCGATGAAATACCATGATTTCCACAATCTTTCCTTCCCAAATTATCCCACCTCCTACAAGTAGATATTGAATTATTAGTGGGAATAATAAGGTATGTTTATACCTAAGTCAATTATAGCTGTGGGGATAAGTGAGCCGAGCCAGGGTGTTGGGTTATGGGCCATGCCCAAGGACGTATTGGAGGCTGAGGATGGTCAAACGATGAAATAAGTATGGGGGTCAATGGGTTGAGGACAAGGACAAATAATAACGAATGGATGGTGTCTCCCGAGAAACCAAACTTCCTCAGGAAAGCGTTGTTGAAGGTTGGAACCCGGCTGCTTAGAGAATATCGTTCAAAAGGCAACCATACTTCTTAGGATAAGCTTCTGAGAAAGAAGCCAACGGTAACCTAAAAAATATCTGAGAAGAAGGTTGCTACCACCATATTAAATGCTCTGCACCTAATCAACTGGCCTTATTTATGTGGAAATGACACCTAAAGAGTGATATTTTAGCTTACAGCTACTCACAAAGCTTCTAAGAGGGTTCTAATGGGACAAGCATTCAAGAAAACACTTACGATATCAACAAGTGGAAGGTAGGGATGAAGGCTGAAAGAATTATATAAGGAAAATGCCTCCATAAAAAAAGGGGCATGTAATCTGAGAGATAGAAAAAAAAGAAAGAAAGAACACCTTGTACTTAGATAACTTGAGTAAATATAAGAGCACTTCATCCTCGGAATCGATTGAGGAGAGTTTTCCTTAACATTGTATTTGTCATCATGGCTTGAATCCAAACAATTAAGGTCCATACTTGATTTACTAAGCTACTCTCTTATATAATCCATTCTCTAACAAATATATTGTGTTGGGTTTGTTGGGCCATCATCCACTGTTGGTGGGCTGAAGGTTAAAATCTAGTCCTTACAATTGACGCCATTTGTGGGAATAAAAGAAGTGCTTACGATTTAAATCACCCATGGTGGGTTCTGGTCCAAACTGAGAACAATCTATGGATCTCAACGTGAAGACCATTTTCTTAACCTTGAATGGAGGAGAGATTGTGAAGTTAGTGTGCATACCACGCACACTAATAGGAGTCACTCTAGGACTGGAAGCCATATTTCGCATAGAGAAGAAACTAGGAACCTTAGGTTCGAAAATAGATCATTTGCGTAGAAAATTGCATTGTAAACAACGAGAGGCATCTCCTTCAAGCATAGGGTCTGACTCAGGGGGAGATAGCAACTATAAACCAAGGTCTAGAACACATTTAGCAAATCTGTTTCCTTATCTTTACAGTTTGACAGGGAGGAACGACATTATCAAAAAAAGGACAAAAGCCCGATTCTTAAGAGCATGGGAAATGATGCAATGAGCAAGGCTTTACGTCAAATTTCCAAATTTCCATTTACTCGTAAAATTGATAAGGCTAAGCTTCCTCATCAGTTCGTCCAACCCACTTTCACGGTGTACAATGGGAGGACCGACCCGGTTAAGCACATTAGCCATTTCAATCAGAGGATGGATGTTCACTTTAGAAATGAATCTTTGATGTGTAAGGTTTTTCACTCTAGTCTGGGACCTATTGTGATGCAATGGTTTAATGGGCTTGAAGAAGGTTCAATCAGCTCTTTTCAAAAGCTCACAAGGGCTTTCGGTGCCCAATTTGTCACATGTAGCAGGATTCTTCGCCCCCTAGATTCCCTATTATCTATGGCAATGAGAAAGGGTGAAACTCTCAAAACCTACTCGGATAGATACTAGGAAATGTTTGATGAGATAGATGGGAGATTTTGAGAATGTCGCAATAAGGACATTCAAGGTCAATCTCCCTATAGAGGACGAATTGTGAAAATCTTTAACAATGAGGCCTGCGTAGAGTATGCCTCAACTTATGGATAGAATTGACAAGCATAAACGGGTCAAAAAGGATCAGCAACAAAGGAAGGAGAAGACAAAGATCGTTCCTTTGACCAAAGACATGCAAGGTCCAAGAGATATAATAACAATTGACCTAAGAGGGATTTTGTTGGGCATGATGGGAATCTTGGCACGCAGGTGGTTAGTTCAGTGTTCAAGGACCCCATCCATCAGATCTTGGAGAAGATAAAGCTTGTGCCATACTTCAAATGGCCAAACAAAATGGGGGGTGATCCTACCCGATGAAATCAAAGCCTTTATTGCCAGTATCATCAAGATCGTTAGAATACTACCAAGGATTGTAGAACTCTTAGTGATTATTCGCAACAATTGGTCAAAGTGGGGAAGTTAAGGCAATTTATGCATCAGCCTTCAGGGCTGGAAAGTCAAGTTAGGTTGGCTTACCAGAGGGAGTCTATCTCTAGACTGTCCTTGGGAATAATCAATGTAATTTTTGCAACTCCAGGTCGGATTAGGGAATCCCCTTACGAGGTTATATCCATAGCAAAGCCAGATACTGAGTACTCAATTTATGAGTCTAAGCAAGGGCGGTTGGAAGTCCGATCAACGTTGAGCTTCTCAGATGAGGATAAGATTGGGACTTATTAACCACATGATGATGCCCTAGTGGTAATCCTTCAAATTGGAGGATATGATGTCAAAAGGGTATTGGTAGACCAGGGCAATGGAGCAAAGATTACACACCACAACCTATACCGTGGACTTAATTTGAAGCTTGAAAATTTAGTGGGATATGATTCCCCTCTGGTGGGGTTTGATATGAAGATAGTCATTCCTAAGGGACTAATCAAGTTGCCTATTTAGATAGGGTCAAGGGTTTTTGAAGTCAATTTCATTGTGGTGGATGCTTATTCACCCTATACTGCTATTCTGGCAAGACCTTAGCTTCATGCCATGGGTGCCATCTCTTCGAAGTTGCATTTAAAGGTGAAGTACCTCTCAGAGGGGCAGGTAAGGGAGTTAGTTAAAAATCAGGCTATGGTAAGACAATGTATGGTCACCGCTATTATACATCAATCCGAGGGTGAAACCTCGGCTATGCTAGAAAGGGCCTTGTAGCAATTAACTAAAGTCTCAAAATCCTTAGACGTCGAGGATAGGAAATTAATGTGTGAAGAGTTAGAAAGGATTATTGTTGATGATGATGCTGAAAAGTACTTTTAGGTTAGAATTCAATTGCCTACTCAGGTGAAGAAGGAGTTGTCGGTTTTCCTTAGGAAAAATGTTGATGTTTTTGCTTGGAGTACCTATGAAGCTCCCGGGGTAGATCCAAATTTCTTTTGTCACCATTTGAATGTCAATCCAACAATTATCCCTAAGAAGCAACCACCTTTGCACTCTTCTAAAGAACATGCTGAAGCTGTCAAGGAAGAAGTGATAAAACTTAAGTGTGTAGGGGCAATTAAGGAAGTTTTTTATCCAGGGTGGCTGGCTAATATAGTTGTGGTGAAGAAAAAGTTGGGGAAGTGGAGAGTGTGCGTGGATTTTACTAATTTGAATAAGGTTTTCCCTGAGGATCCTTTTTCGATTTCTCGGATTGACCAACTAGTGGATGCTACAGTCAGTCATCCTCGAATGAGCTTTTTAGATGCCTTTCAGGGATATCATCAAATACTGTTACCTTGGAAGACCAAGAGAAGATTGCCTTCTTGACTCTTACTAGGAATTATCACTACCGAGTAATGCCATTTAATTTGAAGAACGTTAGGTCTACCTACCAAAGGATGATGACGAGAATGTTTGAGTCTTAACTTGGAAAAAATATAGAAGTATACATTGATGACATTGTTGTAAAGAGTAAGGTAGTAACTGAGCATGTGAACGATTTGGGAAGTGTGTTCGAAGTTCTGAGGAAACATAAGTTTCATCTCAATGCATCGAAGTGTTCCTTTGGCATCAGTTTTGGTAAATTTTTGGGATATATGATCACGCACCAGGGAATTGAGGTTAACCCTGATCAGATCAAGGCAATAAGTGATTTACATCCTCCTCAGAATCCTAAAGAAGTGCAAAAGTTGATTGAAATGACTGCTACCGTAAATAGGTTCATCTCAAGGTCGGGAGATAGATGTAGACCATTCTTCCAGCTTCTGCACAAGTGGAAGGGGTTTGAATGGACTGAAGAATGCACCCTTGCTTTCCAGTAATTGAAGGAATACCTGTCCCGACCACCTATTATGTCCAAACTTGAAAAGGAAGAAGTTCTCTTTGCCTACACTGCAGTGATGTGTCATGCAATGAGTTTGGTTTTGGTAAGGATGGAGAATGGGGTATAGAAACCAGTCTATTATGTGTGTAAGTTATTACAGGAGGTAGAAGTCCATTATTTACCATTGGAGAAAGCCATTTTGGCTATAATGCATGCTACAAGGAAGCTCCCTCACTACTTCTAAGCATATACCGTTGTAGTCCTTACTTAACTTCCTTTACAATTATTACATCAGAGATCTGATTATATGGGAAGGGTCGCCTAGTAGGGGACAATTTTGGGAGCATTTGATATAAAGTACATGTCTCATACTGCTATAAAAGGGCAAGTTCTTACGGAATTTACAGAATGCCCAGCAATGGTTGGAACCAAGTAGGAAGAGTTTAGGGGAGTACAAGTTTTAACAGTTTCTGTCCACGGACATCCGACTTGGAAGCTTTACATTGATAGGGCGGCTAACCAAAAGGGGTCTAGAGTTGGGATAGTGATAATGTCCCCAGAGGGGATTACTATTGAGAAATCCTTAAGGTTGGGACGACTATGGTGAGGAAACTGGGTGGAAAGGTGACTGAGATTTTCTCAAACTTGAGGTTAGTTGTCGGACAAGTCAAGGGTGATTTGGAAGCCAAAGATCATAGGATGTAGGGATATCTAAATAAAGCTTGGCAACTACAATCTGGCTTTGAGTTTTTCTCTACAGAGTAAGTCCCAAGAAGTAGTAAGACTCATGCAAACTCCCTAGCAACTTTATCAACTTCTTCGAATCAGGGCCTTCCTCGAGCCATCCTTGTAAAGGATTTGTTAATGCTAGCCAAGGTGGAACTAGTGAGGGTTGGTGTACACTAGATAAGGGTTGGTCTTAGTTAGATGGATCCTATAGTTGCATTCCTGAAAAAGGGAACACTGCCTCCCGAGAGGGGAGAGGCAGAGAAAATATGAAGAAAAGCTCCCTGTTTCTGGTTGTCCGAGGAATAGAAATTGTATAAGCGCTCTTTTTCAGGGCCATATTTATTCTATGTTCATCCCGAGATGGTGAAGCCACTTTTGGAGGAACTGCATGAAGGAATTTGTGGAAATCATATAGGAGGCAGATCGTTGTCGCATAGGGCTCTTATTCAAGGTTATTGGTGGCCAAGTATGTAGAAAGAGGCAAGATTATGTTAAAAAGTGTGATCAGTGCTAGAGGTTTGCCCTAAGCATCCATCAGCCTGAGGGCATGCTAAATCCTCTTTCTAGTCCGTGGCCATTTGCACAATGGGGCTTAGGTATTGTAGGGCCATTTCCTAGAACAATGGGAAACCGAAGATGGCTTCTTGTCAGAACTCATTACTTCACAAAGTAGGTCAAGGCTGAGCCATTGTCTAATATCAGGAATGTTGATGCAAAGAAGTTTGTCCGAAAGAATATTGTTACCATATATATATCTTTTCTAAATTTATAAATTTACTTTATGCTTTTACAATATACCATGGATTACAATTTTTTTGATGATGTTGACTTTGATTTTCAATTTTACATAATGTCACGATATGTGATTGCGAGAAGTAAGAACACTACAAAGTAAGCGTAACAAGGTCTGCAACTTTGAGCTTAGGTCATATTTGGTAAGTCTGTGTTCTAATTCTAGATATATACAAGAGAGAACGTGCCCTTGTTTTAGCATATTTCTTGTACATGAATTGTGTTACTAATGATAATTTAGATATTATCAAATAATAATAATAATAATAATAATAATAATAATAATAATAATAGTTCCTTTTAAAAACAATAATCATAATGTTGATTTTGATTTTGATACTTTTTCACTTTGTAAATTTAAAAATTTGTTTTTTCTTGAATATAAACCATGCAATATGTCACCTGTACCATATTGTTGGTCCTCTATTTTATTTTGGGATCTCTTAAAATATAGTATAAAAATTCAATAAGCATAACTTTGTCATTCTCTAAAGAAAAAAAAAAAAACATAATATTGTTAACATTCTTAACTAAGCTTTATTTGACAAATAGAATTAATTATAGGGAAAATAAATTTACACATACAACAATTCATACATGATTTATGTTTGTTTTTAGTGTGTGTATAGGAATGTGTGTAATAGAACTTTTAGATCAACTCTATGCGACTGTGCATGCCATATTAGAAGCTCTTGAAACGTTACCTGGGTCTGCCTACTAATGTGGGTAGATCAAGGATGCCAGTTTTTAATAATTTGAAGAATAAAGTTTGGAATCGAATTAATGAATGGAAGGAAAAGTGTCTCTCTAATGCCGGGAATGAGGTATTGATTCAATATGTTGTATAATTGATTCCTACTTTTGTTATGAGTTGTTTCAAGCTTCCATTAGAATTATGTAAGGACTTAACAAGAAATATGAATTCCTTTTGGTGGGGTCAGAAGGAAAATGAAAGAAGAATTCATTGGGTTGGACTTGAATGGTCTGAAATTTGCTATCATATAAGAAGCAAGGTGGAATGTGAAATTTGATTTCATGAATATACACTCTACTGCATTCTTAACTCTCATGAGCCAGGGCTCTCTTCTAGCTTGAGTTTGAAAGCCTAAATATTTTGCCAAATGATAGTTTCATGAATGCAAAGTTGGGTCATCGTCCTTCATATAGGGCTCTATACTATACTCCTATGGATGTTGAAGTCATCAAGAAAATTCCACTTTCTGGTCTATATTTCTGAAGATAAGGTTATTTAAATTCCACTTTATGGACTGGGGAGTTTACTGTGCATAGTGCTTTCTATCTTGCTTGTTCTCAATTTGCTTATGCTATGGCAGGTTCTTTGAATAGGAATTCTAATATTATGAACTTATGGAGAACTATTTGGTCTTTGGTGGTTCCAACTTCATAATAAATTCAAGGTTTTTCTATATCCCATGCTAAATGATTAGGATGAGTTTAAAGATGTCTTCTCAAATTTGCTGCAACGGTTGGATAAAAATGATCTTGCTAGTTTTGCATTGTGGCTTGGAATATATGGTATCATATGACTATTGCTCATGGGCGTGGAAAATGGAATGCAACATTTGCTAAATATGTTATTTGAATATTTGAATCTTTGATAATTGTATAATTCTGACTTTACTTTTATAAATAAAATATTTCAGTGGGAATTACATTTTAACTTATATGTCTTGAATTTCCTCCAAAAAAAAAAATTTATATGTCTTGAAGCCATTTATTAACAATGTATTTTTTAATAAGTATTTCAATTTTACTTTTGGCTAAATTATGAATTACACCATCTAACTTTGACCAAGTTACTTCAATTCAATCCTCTAATTTCACTTTCATTCAATTGGGTTCTCTATGCTTCAAGTTTATTTAATTAAGGTCTCAACGTCTTTTCATGCTCAGTCCTCTAACCTTTATCACATAAATATATTTTGTAACTTGAGGGTGAGCGTCAGAAAGTTTGACAACATAAGTGTTATCCTGGTTTAGCATAAAAGTTCCCAATATTCATGCCAAATGTGCTCATGTTTTTATATGATGCTATACACATAAACGAGGACATTGAGAACTTTTATGCCAAAACTCAAATTTTAGCTACAAAATATGCTTATGTGGTAAAACTTAGAGGACTCGATTAAATGGTGTAGTCATTTAACTTGAGCATGAGAAAGAGATAAAGTTGTGCCCTAAAGTTTTATTTCAATTTTTAAAAAATTAAAAAAATATATTCCGTATTTTTTATTAAAAAAAAAAAAACTATCTTAGCATCACTCTTCATTTGCTCCCTTCTAATAAAAGACATCAACCAATGATTGTTATCTGTGTTTGCCCTAGATTTTTCAGTAGGGAACGGCATAGCCTTAGGCGTACCATTAGCCAATTGTGATGGATGAGGAGGTCCAAAATCTCTTGATGGGTAATTTGCGCTAATTGGTGAGAATTTTTCGTTACACCTATAATATCAAATTCTAAATGTTATCCATCATTGGTCATTGTTGGATTCAATTCGGTTTGTATTTTTGACAACCATTTCACTCTCTCAACACCTTCCGTCCCTTAGATTTGAAATTTATTTCAATACCTAATTTAATTTTATCCTTTTACAAAGGTTCTCTCTCTCTCTCTCTCTCTCTCTCTCTCTCTCTCTCTCTCTCTCTCTCTCTCTCTCTCTCTCTCTCTCTCTCTCAAAATTGGGTAATTTTTTTCTTCATTTTACCTATTTTGACCATGGAGGTGTTGCAGTAGGACCAGCTTTGGGTAAACACCTATCGCTACCATCGGGGCCATTTAAAGGCTAAAGCTAGAGCGATAAATGAAACAATCTCTTTTTCTTGGGATATTGGAGGTAGGGATGTCATTTTTGAGACAAATTCATGCATTGTCTCTGATGCTCTCACTAGCTCAATCACCCCCCAATTGTTATTGTTAACATCATCACAAGCAACAGGATTTTAGAACAACCCAATTACTACATGTAAGGCGACAAGGAAATAAACTAGAACATATTTTGCCACAACTTTATAAATGGATTAATAATTTTGTAATTTGGATAGAGGAAAATTTATCTATTATTGAATTGTCTGTAATTCAAGATGTTTTGTATTTATATTCTTCTTAACGAAGTTACCGTATTTTCAGTTAAAAATAAAACATTACAAGCATCACAACTAGTTGTTGAATGTTGATTTTCATTAAGAATATATTTTTTTAATTTTGTTCTAGAAATTATTTTTAAATAATTAGTTGGATTTTTTTTAACTTAAAAAATTATAAAAAAGGAAAAATTGGTGTCGAGCATAAACTATAAAATTATTCTCACATAAAAAAAATATCAATTATCCGAGTGAAGGAATTTAGATTAGTTTGTGTTTGACGGTCTCTTCTTCTTCTTTTTTTTTTTTTTTTTTTTTTTTTTTTTTTTTTGAGAAAGTGGCTGTCTAATAATGTGTGACCTCTTTTCTAAGTTGTAAAATGAGAACTTTGGTGTCAAGGAATTAACGAGTCATGCTATACATATTAAAAAAGTTTACATTCATTTAGAATTTTTTCTCATATAATACATACATACATATATATAGTTAGTAATCTAATGACTGCTACTAAGAATGTGTGATTAGAATTAGGAACCACCTGCACAGATATGGGTACAGGTAAGGGTACAAATATGATATGGCGTCATGACAATTCTTGGAAAAGTAGGATTCAGGTATGGCGATTATACATATATTAATTAATAATTAAATATATTTTATTTATATTTTTATATATAATTAAGAATTTATTTTTCATATAATATATATATATATATATATATATATATATCAATTTAAGAGAAATAATGAATATTTTATTTGATTAAAGTCTAAGAGTGTTAATATATATATATATATATATATATATATATATATATATATATTTTGTATGTTTGATAGTGATCTAAAATATTACCTCCTTTAATAATTTAAGCTAATGGCATAATTATATTTAAGCCCATGTCCCAAGTATATTAGAGCCTATTATGTGAATGTCATTCTGATTTGTGAGTTGAAAAAGAAAAAATGAAAATAAAGAGACGCAAAAGTGGGAGAGGAGAACTGTAAAAATAAATAAATAAATAAAAGATAAATTAGCCACACAACTCTAAGAAGAAGAAAAAAAAAAAAAAAAAAAAAAAAAAAGAAGAAGATAAAAATGAGAGTGAAAGTGAAGAAAGATGAAGAGACTGCAAGCTTGCAGATTTTTTTTTTTTTTTTTTTTCCCTTTGTTTTTCTTTCTTTTTCAACATACCTTGTGTCCCGGCCATGTTTGATAATTTTTTTTTTTTTTTAAAAGAAGAAATGGTTGGAACACACGCGCAACCGTGTATTCGGTATGTATTTCCGACATGGTGCGACAAGCAAACTATTGTGTCTGTGCTTTTCACGATTAGAACAAATCATTTCTACACTGACTCAATATTCACTTTAGTATTTGGATTAATATCAATTATAATGCATCGTTTCAACCATTGTGAACAAAATATTTTTCCAAATTTGTGTTGAATTTTTAGCCAACGTGGGACTTAAAAAAATTAAAGAGCGGAGTCGGCACGCATGGAAATGTTTGTAATTTTTATTCATATAACAAAAGTTTGTAATTTTTATTTTAAATTCATATAACCAGTATCTGTAAATTTTCTTTATATTTTTAGCTGAATTTATAAATTTTCTTTATACTTTTGCAATTTAGCATTTTGTTGATGATGTTGACTTTGATTTACAATTTTACATAATATCATGACACATTACTGTGAGAGGTGAGAACACGGTAATGTAAGCGGAACAAGGCTTGCAACTTTGAGCTTGGGTCATGTTTGGTAAGAGTATGTGGTCTTATTCTAGACATATACAAAGTGTTTGTTTGGCTTAAGTTTATTTGCTAAGCTTTTATATTTTTATATACAAATTATTAAAACCTCATTTTGTTGACACTTTATGGAAGTATAAGTATGCCTTAACACATTTTGAACAAAAAAATTTCAGCAAAGAGTTACATAAGTTGTTCCTAGTTACAGCATATTTCTTAATTCTTTGTACAATCTCAAGGACAGCAGAGTTTAGTCTGCAAAGTGCTTATTGCTTGTTCTCCATTTGCTTCTGCTGTGTCAGGTTCTCCAAATAGGAATTCTAATACAACGAACTTATGGAGAATAGGCCTATGCCTTGGATGCCCAAAAAAGAGCTCACTCACGTGGGCCGTGACATTTCAATGTCCAAGAAACAAAAGGGTCGCTTTTACACTGGGCTCTTTTTTCGTACAAATAGGGACTGATGGCATTAAAATGTGCGCAAAGAATCAACTCACATGAATGGTTATAATCATAATTAACTCAGTCTAGAAGCTTAGAATTAGGGTAATGTTCAAGTAGGAACATGGCAAAACATGTCAGAATTTGCTGACCTGACCTAACTCGAAAAGTATTACAACAAAATGTATTTTCAGTGACGAAAAAATTCGTCACTAAAAGTCCAGTTTTTCGTCACTAAGAACTTTTAGTGACGAAATCGGACTTTTAGTGACGAAACTCATTTCGTTGCTAAAACCCCGTCACTAAAAGTCTTGGTGACGAAAAATTTCGTCACTAAAAATCCGATTTGATTTTTTGTAAAAAAACTTTTAGTAACGAAAACCTTTCATCACTAAATGTTTTCCTCACTAAAAACACCATTTAGTGACGAAAATATTTCGTCACTAAAAACATTTTAGTTTATTAGATCATATTTAGTGACGAATAATTTCGTCACTAAAACTATTTTCGGGTACATATAGTGACGAAAAAGTTCGTCACTAAAACTATTTTTAAGAAAATCCATGCACATATAGTGACGAAAATTTTCGTCACTAAAACCTTTGCTTACAAAATTTTGCTACATTTAGTGACAAAATATTTCGTCACTAAAACTTATTTTCTGTTTTTATTTTTTTATAACTTTGATATTAACCTGTTATTACATTATTAGAATCTCACATTTGAATAATACATTTATTTCAACAACACATTTATAAAAAAAGATCCATACATTTCACAAGTAAAAAATAAAACAAGTATCTAATTCAAACTTCTTCCATACAATAATTGTTTGCAACATATACAATAACTCAAGATGTAATTGTTTGCAACATATACAATAACAAAAGATATGTTTGCAATATATACAATAACTCAAGATGTAATTGTTTGCAACATATACAATAACGAAAGATATCCTCATATGTCTTCAAGTAATGCCAAAAGTAAATCTCCAAATAGCCACCAATAAAAATTCTGCACAAATATAAAAACAATACCACATTAAAATCGTAAAGTAAAAACATTAATTATATTATATGAAACATTTTTAACAATACATTAAGAGCAGTCACACCATGTAATGTGGGTCAATTGCTAAAAGAAAGTACTAACCAAAAAATGTTTTAACTTGAAGTTGAACCACCCCCATAGGTAAGAGTGTCATCATAATCATTCCACCTTAAAAAGTTAATAATATTCTTTTGGACCTCTTCTTGCTTAGCTTGTGCCTCTTGGTCCCTAGCTCACTCCTCTTCGTCCTTAGCTCTTGCCTCTTTGAGCTCAATGATCTCATTTTCTAACCGTTGAATATACTCCACCGAAGAATTAGATGAGGCGGTGGTTACTAGAGAAGAGGAAGGTCTCATGCCAAGTCCTTTCACAATACCGGACTTCTTCTTAAAAACCAAGTTTGAGATCTCCTCTTGTGTAAGGGGAATTGCATTAGGATCTTGACAATGATCCTCTTGCACTTTGAGAATATTTTCCTATCATTTGAAAAGAGAAAGAGACAAACAATCACAACATTAATAATACATATGTTATAGCTTTACAAACATGATAGGGATGGAATGATATACATACATATGTCGCTTCATCCTCATGGTGTATCCACATATTTGTATTTTGATTGAAATGAACATCTTTGAAGATTTTTGCCAATTCAAGAACTTGACCATCATTACTATTTGTCTGATAATTAACATTCAAGTATTAGATAGATATACTTAATTAATCACAACATGTAATATACTAAAGTTTAAGAAAAATGAAAAAACATGCACCTCCTCATCAACCCTAACAGCAAGTGCCTTTGTCTCGCATCTATGTTTGCCTGAAGTTTTCTTCCTATTTTCAGAATTCTTTTTTGATTTTTTCTAATAAACAACATTCAAGATATTTATTAGATCATGAATAAAACAGTATACATTTACTTTATCTAAGTATTAATCTAATTAGTTTACAACATAATATAATAAACATTGAATAATAACAATATATGTATAAATAATTTACCAGCCAATCCTCATTGGTCCATCTCCTATCAATGAGTTCAGTCCACAGCTCAAGTTTGGCATTCTTTGGCGGGTGGCTTCTTGCATAGTCAGCACCATGAGATTGTACGAGCTTTTTATAAGCTTCATGCAACTTGTGAGAGCTGGAATTCAATAATCTTCCACATTTTGTATTTAATGTTTTCGTTACCAAGTTGGTATCCCCTTGTAGCTCAAACTAATCCTGTAAAATGAAGTGTATATGTATTATAAAAATACTATTATTTGAATTGAATATGCTTAGTTACAACAAAGACAAGTTAGACGTTATCAATGTAAATTTACCGCAATATTTTGAAGCACCACATCTCTAGTAGCAGCATCAACATTTTTCCAATTTTTTACGTTGTAACTGGACAAATTACTTCGCACTTGTAAGCCAATTTGATTGACAAGCTTACATGCATTCTTCCCAACAGGAGCATCATATTCTGCAGCTATACGTACTGGCAACTTACCACTTTTTTCAACAAGTGCCCATACTGCTATACCACGTGTTGTTCCACGGGTATTTCTGCTAGCAGATCCTATTTAAACATTATTAATGTTAAGAAATTATACATTCCATGTATATTATAGCTAAATTAAGTGAAATATAATCTCAATAGTAAAAACAAGGTGTAGTTGTAATTAAATATGTTTTATGTAATTACCAGTCGTGCTAGTTAATGTGCCAGTAGTCTCCGTCTCCACACTAGAAGAACTTTGGATGGGAGGATTTGTTTCAAGAGGTGTTTCCGTAGATTGGATCGTAGATTGGACCACCGGAATAGATGCCTCACCTCGCGAGCGTGTAAGTCGTCCTGGTGCCATCTGTAACTAACAAACATACATATAATGAAACAACAAAGTCATTACAAGATTCATGGAACAATAAAATTATTATCATCTATTGTATCCTATGGAACATCTATTGTACCTTATGAATTACAGAATTAGATGACTCATCATCATTGTCATCGTCACCAATAGGTGGTACATAATCATCATCTATCACAACACTAGCTCTACTTCTTTTCCCTTTTGCACAATTGGACTGAGCATTATCCTTTAGAGAAGTTGAGATGTACTTCAATCCCAAAGCATCAATTCTCTCTTGGTTTTGCCTCATTTTATCCAATCTTGCCATCTCATACCTCGGTATGTTATGAGTGTATTTGGCTTTTTTGGGCATTTTTTAAAACTATGTATTGATACCATCAAGTTCAAGATAAGTACAAAACATCTCAATAACAATTACTACTAACTTTACATATCATAGTCTACGCCATTATCCATACCAAGCAATTCATAAGTGCAAAATTTGAACACAATTACTACTAACTCAACACAACAAATGACCACATCAATATCCATATCTAGATCAAGATAAGTACAAAACATCTCAATAACAATTACTACTAACTCAACACAACAAATGACCACATTAATATCCATATCAGGATCAAGATAAGTACAAAGCATCTCAATAACAATTAGTACTTAGATAAGCATAAAACTTTAAGATAAGCACACAACATTTAAGACAATTGTTATGAACTCTACATGTGATAATCCATATCAAGATCAACATCAGGTATGTCATGCTCTTCATTTTGATTAGCATCTCTTGAAGTTCCACCTTCAAGAACAACCTCAGTTTCACATCACCCATACAATAGTCAATAATATTGTCCTCAACATTGATAGAGACAACATCAACAATCGCTTCTTGTTGGAATGCATCACTATCTTCTGTATTATCATTGGATTCTTTACCTCCGACTTCCGGGACATTAAACACTCCCCTATGTTGGATGGATTGCACAATTTTCCAAGGTTCACCCAATTTGGTATCTTGAAGGTAAAAAAACTTGTCTTGCTTGACTAGGAAGTATAAAAGGGTCATGTTCATACCACCGACTTGTAACATCAATGCTTGTGCAATGTGCATCGGTTCTTATCATTCTCCTTCGACCATTGGTACCAGTATTGTACCATTCACACTGAAACAAAACAACTTTATGGCGAAACACATACTCCAATTCCCAAATTTTGCACACATGACCATAGAAGTCATGTATTTCTCTCTCATGGTCCCCTTCGGTACATACACCACTGTTTTGGGTTACACGACGATTGTCTAGGTCCTTTGTATGGAACTTTACACCATTGACCATACAAACTGTGTACTCCTTCACATGCGGCTTAAGACCATTTGCTAATGACCATAACTCTTTAGTAGCTTCTGGTGAGTCGTTAATTTTCAATCTATTCATCTATAATGACATACAACAAGTGATATTAATTAGTAATAAGTAATGACGAAACTATTTAAATGTTTAATTTTTATTAGTGTGTGATTAAATTTCAAATGTCTTACACGTTCTTTGAACCACTTGGGAAACTCTTGTCGTTGGATTTGACTTATGGCTTCTCCAGTAGAATTATGCAATGTGCTTTTGTGTTCACTGTTAAAAATAAGGTGTTTTATTTTCAACTAAGCATTGCAGATAATATTCAAAACTTGATCAAACAATACATGCATATGAAATCACATACTTTAAATAAGGCTCTAGCTCAGGACTATTGTACAGCAAGTACCAATGAGCAGTATCAAGCAATGCACGAGACAAGTTGCCATCATTTCGCCTACCACCTGTAGGTCGGGCAGTCTGTGAAAAAACTATCAATCCTTCACTAGATTCACCAAAATCTTCATTTCTTTCTCTTCGATTATGCACAGTTTCGATCCCATCAATATATAAAGACCAGTTGTTAATACATTCTTTGAGAATGTAAGCCTCTGCAATCGAACCTTCTGGTCGAGCTCGGTTCGAAACGTATCTTTTCAATTTTCCAAGGTACCTATGAGGAAAAAATACGCACATTATATGATTTTATACCACATGGGAAAGATACAATTGATGGATGCATTAAAGGGTCTAATCACCTTTCAATTGGGTACATCCACCGATATTGTACCGGGCCTCCTAGAATTACTTCTCGAGGCAAGTGAACAGCAAGATGGACCACAACATCAAAGAATGCTGGAGGAAAGAACCTCTCAAGCTTGCATAGTATAAGAACTATACGTTCTTCTAGTTTCTCCAATTCACTCCACTTTAGGGTCCTTGAGCATAAGTCTTGAAAGAAGCTGCCCAACTCAAACAATACAATACTAATATCTTTATGTGCAAACCCTCGCAACCCAATTGGAAGAATTTGTTGTAGTAGCACATGACAGTCGTGGCTTTTCAAACCAGATAATCTACCATTTTTTGCATTCACTGACCTTGATATGTTGGCTGCATAGCCATCCGGATACTTGACTGATTTCAAAAGGTCATAGAAACCATCCCTTTCGTTTGGGCTTAATGCAAAAAAGGCCCGAGGCTTGTCATATGATCCATCAGGACGTTGTTTCAAATGCAACGTGTGCCTAAAGTTCATATTTTGCAAGTCTATCCGTGCCTTATCAGTATCCTTGTTTCTCCCCTCAATACCCAATAAAGTACCGTAAGTACTCTCACTAATATTCTTCTCCACATGCATAACATCAATGTTGTGCTTAATATTCTTCTCCACATGCATAACATCAAAATACTTACTTTTGACCAATTTGGCTCCCCAATAAGTTGTCTCTTCTTATTACTTGGATGCTTTCCTAAAATTATATTTGACATTCTATCTAACTGCTCTTGTATCTTTCCCACTTGTAACTCTAAAGATCTCTTCCGTTTCTCCGATAAACCATTATGCAACCGACTATGTCTCCAACGATGTTCCATAGGCAAATAAGCTCGATGGTTAATGAATCCAATTTTACTTTCCAAAGCTTCTAAATATGGTTCATCGTTGCAAGTGTAACAAGAATGATAACCCTTTGTCCTCCACCCAGACACGTTACCAAATCCAGGATAGTCATGTATTGTCCACAACAAAGTTGCACGCATCTGAAAATACTCTTTACTATAGGCATCATAAGTTTCTACACCTTCTTCCCACAACTCCTTCAACTCGTCAACCAATGGTTTCAAGTAAATATCAATTTCATTTCCTGGTTGATGGGGACCAGGAATAAGCAAAGACAACATAAAATATGGCTCCTTCATAATCAGCCAAGGCGGTAGGTTATAAGGGATAAGTATAACAGGCCACATACTATAGTTGTTGTTCATATTCCCAAAATGGTTAAATCCATCTGTAGCCAACCCCAACCTTACATTGCGAGGTTCGAGGGCAAAATCAGGATGTTACAAATCAAACTCCTTCCACTCTTCACTATCAGCCGGATGCCTCATTATTCCATCATCCACTCGTTTGTCTATATATCATCTCATGTCCTTAGCTCTTTGGCCTGACATGTACAATCTCCTCAGTCTCGGTGTCAATGGGAAGTAACGCAATACTTTATGAGGAATCTTCTTACCTTGGGCACGTGTATCTTTGTACCTAGGCGCCTCACACACCGGACATTTATCAAGGTTTTCATTTTCCTTCCAAAATAGTGCACAATCATTTTTGCATGCATCTATATGTTCATATGACATGCCCAAATCACATAATATCTTCTTTGCTTCATAAGTTGACCTTGGAATCAAGTTATCTTTCGGTAAAACCTTTATCAGCAATTCTAGCATCATATCAAGTCCCTTATTACTCAAGTTGGTCATTACCTTTACATTCAACATCTCAATAACAAACTTCAAAATACTATAATCAGTGCAACCTGGATACAACTCACGCTTTGCATCTTCCTCAAGTTTGTCAAAATGACACACCTCCTCATCTTAGGTTGCATTTCTTGGTTCCCCTCTAATTCGGTCACCTACTAAGGCATCGATACCATCCATTTGATCACTATCCGACATTTCATTTTCATGAATATTCTCATTCAATACACGAGGTTCTCCATGATTATACCAATTAATATAAGATTGCATAATCCCACGATGAAGCAAATGGATACATACAATTTGAGGAGATTGTCGATAACAATTCACACAGTGAATACACGGGCACGGAATATTACCACTCAAGTCCACAATCGGTCTTACAAAATTAATAAATGTATTGACCCCTTCAATATATGTACGACTTAATCTGCCAGCAGGTGTCTTAGCCATTAGCATCCAACTTTTATCCATGTTTGACTACAATAAGGTAAATGCTACTTTAGTAAAAGATGTCACTCATGCATAATGTATTCTAACATCTAAGTCTATAAGCTACTTAGATAAAGTTCTATCTCATTCATGAATGCACAAGTATTGAAATCAAATAAAATATTATTCATCACATCTAATCAACAATACTCATTAACATTTGCAAGAAATGAAAAACACTCCTAATATTAGTTTAATCCACCTTATAACACCGTGCAAGCCACCCGCTTGCTCCAACACAACATACCACCACAAAACCAATCACAAACATCACAAGTATAGAGTTTTACAAGTATTGAAATCAAATAAAATATTATTCATCACATCTAATCAACAATACTCATTAACATTTACAAGAAATGAAAAACACTTCTAATATTAGTTTAACCCACCTTATAACACCATGCAAGCCACCCGCTTGCTCCAACACAACATACCACCACAAATCAAATTTCCAACATCACAAGTATAGAGTTTTATAAGGTTTTCAACTAAAATTTACTTACTTTGCTCAAACTAAGCTTACAACTTTCAGAAAAAATCCAAAATTATTGCAAATAATGTGTATTTAGCCTGCAAAAGAAAAGTTAAATTTATAAGTACTTCAGTCTTGAAAATTTAGCAATCACTATTCCACAACCACAACCACCATTCTAGCCATCAAACAAAATCATTCACTCTCCTAAGTCTAGTTCTTTCAATTTATCAGCTTAGTTAACACAGCTCCACCTTTTTGAAAATAGAATTGCTTACCCAAACAAAAAAGACAAAGGAGAGTCCTTTAACTATCTAATTAACAATCTAACATCATAATCATACATCTAAATTTCCCATGAACAGCTAATCAATTGGTCAACTAAAAAAAAAAAAAAAAAAATTATATATATTTTTTTTATATAATGCACCCTCCAAGAAATGCAGTACACTATTAGAAGAAACAATGGAGTATCAAGCATCTTATCAGGCTTATAAAATAAAACGGCAATGATGAAAAAAAATCAATATTTCCTACTCTCTTTCCTGCCCCTGGTGGTTTTTTTCAGTTATAAACATATAGGAATACAAGAATGTATAAAGCTAAGAATGTGTTAAGTTATATAGTTAAACTGATATGATTGATTAAATTTTTTTTTCAATGTAGTTTGAATTCTCTGATTTTGATAATTCAGAATCTGTTTCAGAAACCAGAAATTGGTAGCTAGGCTAGGCATTAGCATAAACTTGGAGGCTGTAATGATATAAATTTGACTAAGCTTCACTTTCTCAATAGCCATTATGCAACGAAGAGAAATTATTAGAGGCCTAAAACATTTTGGTTGTGTTAACATTTTTATACAAGTGAAAAAAATTTATACATATCAAATAATGAATCAGAACAGCCTTAAGTTGTGAAAGAGTTTTTGTTGAAAATCACACAATGAATGCTCTGCCTAATTTGGGGTCATTTACAAAGAATTGCTTCAAAGTGAAGTTAAGGAATTATGAAACTTGTTATTAGGAGTCTATTGCTGTCACAGAATAATATTTGTAGAGAAAGAAAACTTATCTGCGAACTTTTTCCTCTTATTGCAAAATTTAGTACAGAATAAAAAATAAATGGTTTTTTTTTTAAATTAAGAAAAAAAATTATCAACTTACATCTTAATAAATAACTAAGTTGAAATGTTTTAAAAAAAAATTATGGTGTTGTTTCTTTTATTAATTCAAGGATAGAATTATCAAGTTTGTTTAGTCATTCCATTTTTCTTTGTCCCATCTATTTCCTACTCTCTTTCTTTTATTTCTTTTTATTTAAAGGCACTAGGCACCCAAAAATTATACTGCCTTTCTATTCGCTGTGGGTCAAGCAGCAATTTTATTGGCATGGTTTTCTAGTCCACCCTTATTGGTGATAGAAGCTATTATCAAAATATCTATGAATCTTTATAATACAAAGTTGAAACCCACCTTTTTGAAAAACTCATCTCTCTCTCTCTCTAAGGCTTTGCCATTTTTCCATCTTGCATTGCTCTTTGTGCTCATGGAAGTCAACAAAACAGTTGCACCAGCAAGCCCACTTGGTCTTAGTACTGCAAACAACCACACACAAAAGCCCCATCACTTAAATTCCCAAATCCATAGCCACAGCCACCAACATGGCATTTTTGCCTCCACTTCCATTCTTATACTCATCAAATCCATCATCTTTATTATCCTCATTTTTGCCACAATTCTAATCATTTTTCTACTCAGAAGACTCAAATCTACTAAAAACAATGGCGTACTTTTGCCTATTATATTACCAATATAAAAAAAACGTTAAAATAGTGATTTCACCAAGTTTATCTTAGTGTCAACAAGTCTGATTACCTCATCACCATAACCATGGATCTATTATACAGGGATTCTAAAATTGAAAAAAAAAAATCAATAGCACTGAGATCCAATAATCAATCAAATAGATGAGAAAGCAAGATCACAAGCCCAAGAATCAATCAAATAGATGAGAAAGCAAGAAAAATCACATGGAATTCAGAGATCTAACTAGAAATAAAATTGCAAAACTAATGGCAAATAAAAATTAACTCAAAAGGAAAAAAAATAAAAAATACCGTCGCGAACTGAAGCGTCGCCGGAAGCGTCACCGGATGGTGCAAACTGAAGCGTCGCTAGCGATAGGGAGCTGAAGCGTCGCGATCAAGGCCGGTGTCTGAATCGCCGACGATAGGGAGCTGAAGCGTCGCGTCGGGACTGGAGATGAAGCGTCGCGTCGGACTGGAGATGAAGTGTCGCCGTCTAAAGCTGAAGCGTCGCCGTCTGAAGCTGAAGTGTCGCCGTCTGAAGCTGAAGCGTTGCCGGTGTCGCGATCTGGGTTTGAGAATTGCGACGAATAGGTGCAGATCGTTGCCGTCTGAAGCTAAAGCGTCGCCGATGAAGCTACTGGGTTTGAGAATCGCGACGAATAGGTGCAGATCGTCGCCGTCTGAAGCTGAACCGTCGCCGTATGAAGCTGAACCGTCGCTGTCTCGCCGATAGGAACCGTCGCCGTCGCCGTCTCGCAGAAATGAACCGTCGTCGACACTGGCACTCGTTAGATCAGAACCGTCGTCTCTTGCCAACCCCGTTTTCGCTCTGAATCGTCACACTGAACTTTCTTTAAGTTTTGAACTTACTGGGTAGCGAGTAAGCCTTGGAGATACTTACTGGGTAGCAAAGTTAGTCAGGTTTGTTTTTTTCTTATGGAAAAGTGACTTAATTTCCTTAGTCTTTAGCGACGAAATTTTTCTGTCACTAATGCTAACTTTGTCGTCGCTAAAGATGTCAGGTTCTTATGTTTTTAGTGACGAATGTCAGTTTCGTCACTATAGAACCAAGATTTTGTTAAGGTTTTTAGAGACGAAATTCATATTTCGTCACTAAAGCATACTTTTAGTGACGAATTGTGATTTCGTCACTAAAAACATGTAACTGCAAAGCCTATAGTGACGAAATATTTCGTCACTAAAAATTTCAACTTTTCGTGACGAAATATTTCGTCACTATAGATTAATTAAACTCGCGCCAAAGTTTCCCTCCTCTGGCGCCTATTTTTCAGATCACAATAGTGACGAAATTTATTTTTCATCACTAAATGTTAAAATTTTTTTCATTATTAGTGACGAAATGCATATTTCGTCACTAAAGCTATATTTTTAGTGACGAAAAATATTTCCTTACTAATTTTCGTCACTAAAAGTACATTTTGTTGTAGTAACCCGAACCCGAATTTTTTGACCCGAAGCAAAACAAATTGACCAATAACTTGATTCAATTTTTTTGCAAGTCAACTTGACCTAACTTGAATAACCCATGACTCAACCGTTAAAACAAAATTCACTAAAAAATATTTACACTAGGTGCATAAAGCACAAAGCATGTCAAGATGGAGCCAATAGATTGAATATTCACAGACAACCCATTTATTTATAAAAAAAAAATTAAAAAAGAAAAAGAAGCAATTTTGCCAATTCTCATTCAATTTGACTGGACACTTCACACTAGTACACTAACACATACGCTACTTTTATTTTTCTAGTTAACAATGATGTTATTAGAAAAATAGAAATTTTTAGAAAATCAATAATAATAATGTGGGGTTAAGGAAAATGGGATTGATTTAGTGTGTTTTTCTCATTCTTTTCCGGTCTGGGACATTTACAGGAGCCTATGGTTATGCAAGGGGTAGTTTGTTGCTGTGTGGGTTGGGATTTGGAATTTTCTTGATCGTGACGAAGCCAAGCAGTGGCTCTTGGCCATTTATGAAGTATTTGGATCATCATTATTTCCTAATGTTCCTAATGGTCCTGCTCTTCACCGTTCTCGCCATGTAAGTATTTCAAAGTGATCCTTAATTCCTTTTTTTTTTTTTTTTTTTTACTCATGTAGATCTTCTATTCTAACTTTTAGTTCTATAGAAAGATGGGAAGGTTTTAAAATAGAGGATTTACAAGTTGATACATGAAAAGAATATGTAAAAGTTAGGTTTTAATTTTTACAAAACCTAGCTTTTAGATTTTTCTTTTCCCTTAATTTTTTAGTTTTTTTTTTTAATGTTCTGAGAGAAGAGAGACATAAAAGGATAACAAAAATACAAGTTTACCACTGTTTTTAATAAAGGTAGGTAACGAGAGACAAGCAGAATTAACTTCAGGTGGGTAAAGTGCAAATTTTTAAGTCACAACTAGGCAAAGTGTTTTTCAAGTAAACCAGAGATGAGCAAAGTATAATTTCTCTATTTTTTTTTAAAACAAAAATCTATACCAAAATGGCAAAATTTCATGCATAACTATTAGTTAAACAAAAAAATGGTGTGCAACCTAGAGGCTAAACAAGATAGAAAAAGGAAAATGGAGAGAGATGAATGAAAGTCTACGGTGACAAGAAAAAAGAAAGGGGAAATTGCACTTTAATTACCACCACACTATATTACACTTGCATCCTAAACTATTTGAATGTATGCTTTGCATCATAAACTATGACATTTATTACACTTTGCATCCCAATGTTAGTTTTGCTGTTAAGTTAGACAGAAATTAATAGCATATGACTTGCATATGATTTTTGCTTAAAACACCCTTTTCACAAACAATTAAAAACAAAAGGTTTTTTTTTTCCCTAGCCCTTCCTCTCTCTAGCAATAAGTCCAGGAAAAATATCATCTGGGTCATGATTACGAGGGTTGCGCTCAACTATATAAGGGTCATTGCCCTATTTAAGAAAAATACACACTATTTTTTTTTTTTTTTTATAAAGCAAGAAAACACAAAATGAAACAATGAATTAAAAGCTCTTGTAGGGAGACCAACCACATTACTTTTGAAACTACTAAGAGAAATAATCTTACAACCAAACTAAAAGGGAGACCCACCAAACTACAATCAGTGAAAAGTACTCTGGCAACCCTTCTATAGTTGAGCACAACCCTCGAATTCATGACCCAGGTGAAGTTTCCTTGGACTTGTTATTAAAACTAATCATGCCATAGAGAGAGAGCAGGGGAAAAAAAAAAAAAAGTGATTTTGTTTTTAATTGTTTGTGAAAAGGGTATTTTAGTCTTTAAGTCGTGTCTCATCTAAGTAAAAATCAGGTACAAGTTATGTGCTATTAATTCCTGTCTAACTTAACAATTAAACTATGCCTGGGGTGTAAAGTGTAATAAGAGTCACAATTTATGGTGCAAAACGTGCATTCGAATAATTTATGATGCAAAATGTAATTTAGTGTATAATTTAAGATGATAAAATATAATTTTTTCAAAAAGAAATCCAATTTTATAGGACCATGTGAACTAGTCTCTTTCATTAATTGCAAGAATATAATGCATCTTATTTATGTAACTTTAAATGCGAGGATCAAGTTTTTTGGAACTTCAATGGCATAAATTGCCTTTTGTTTTTTTTTTGGGTCCATTTATAGTTCTGGGCTATAAACCAAGGACAGTGAGAGACCAAGCTTTACGGCTATAAACCAAGGACAGTGAGAGACCAATCTGTAAAGCTGTAAAGAGACACAAACGGACCTCATGAATATTGTTAACCAATCATAGCATTATATCGATATGCTTAACCTTAAAACAAGTGTTAGTCGTTTAGCTTTACGTCAAAAAAAGGTTGGGTATTTAAGTGCAGCCGTCTCAGCATTTATTGAGCTCCAACAAGTTCACATTGCATTTAAAGTGATACGATTACTTTTCTCACTAGGTAGGTCAAAGCCGCTTGTTCCTTTCTTGTTCTATCCTAGTTGGTATCAGAGCCTTGCAAGTTACCAAGTTCCATATGAAAATCTTGTTTTATCCCAGTTGCCGTAATCAGTTTCTTCCTCTTTTGATCAGTATACTTTGATTATTGTCCTGATTAGTATGCTCTGTGATTTACAGTTGCCACTATAAGTGGATCCTCTGTATCTATCACATCAGAACACTGGATTTGATAATCAAGTAGAACACTAAAGAGTTGCTCTTAATATTTTTAAAGAACCCAGTTTCCTGAGTTATCTTGTGGACGTGTAAGCCTAGGTGTGGCGTTTGTGTCCTGTCAGATCTTAGGTAACCAGTTCTTTCCTTTAAGAAATACTTATGGCTAGTTCATCAGATGCAGTTCTTGATACCACAATACCTATTATTGACCCTCCTCTTCGTAAATCCACTGCAAATAAACTAGATTACCTGTATGAAATCTCTCATGTACCTGAAGATAGTAAAATCCCTATTACTGATTTCCCTATTGTAAATCCCTATACTGTCTTTGATAAACCTCAAAATTCCTTCAAAAAATCCATAAAAAAATTCTTAGGTCCTTCTCATCCTTCTACTGTTAAAGAGTATGTCCAAGCCTCTAAGTTTGACCAGTATAATATTCCAGCCACTGAAAATGAAAATTTTATCACCTTAGCTCTTCCAAGAGAATTTGTCATTCCATGGCAGAAACAAGGATACACACATCTCCATTTTGGTGCAGTCAGATTAGCACTAACCTTCCATGGCAGAAAAGGACTCCCTGTAGCCTCTAGAATTTCACTTCTTGATTCTAGGTTCTTGGAGTATCATAATGCAGTTATTGGTACAATCCAGACTACCCTAAATGCGGGAACAATTTTTGTTACCCTTTTCCCCAATTTTAATATGTCTCTCAAAGACCCTCACCTTTGTGACGCTCTTAAGGTGCAAGTTCAAATTACAGGAGCCTCTCAGGTCCAAGATACTTTTGCAGCCACACTCCATTATCAGTTAGCCTACAGACTCCAAAATCATGCCTTTGATGTAGCAGTTCCGGAGATGGCCCAATCCAATGAAGCCTTATTGATCCAAGTTGATCCAGGAGTGACACCTATGTGTACATTTGTTCCAAGGCAGTTAGACAGAAACCAAATGACCTCTCTCTTTCCAGAATCATGGATTACAAAATATGAGATGCTTCACCAAGCAGTCAAGCCAGTGCAGTCCAACAATCCTTTCTTTGTCAAAAAAGAAAACGGTGATGTTGAAGTCAGATTCCTCACCAATACACAAGAAAAGAAGGAAGTCACAGTCTTTCCTACTCAGATTGCTATGATCCATCCGGTGTCATATGAAGGTCTAGATGGTCTTCAAATCAAAGCATTCAGAGAAGACGGACAGCCTTGCTATGAAGGAAAATCGTCCTCTGGTCATATATGGTGGGATGTTTGTGATTGTGATGAATGCCGAGAAGAAGAAGTTTTTGAAAAAAGTGATTCAAGAAAGAAGAAAAAGTCCTCCCAGCAGATTCTCAAAGAAAGATATGAAGCAGGAGACCCAGAAGTTGACCTCCTTGGAGAACCTTCGGGAAAGTTTGATTATTATGTCCTTTACCCCCGAACCAAAAGACAACATCCATCCTCTCCCTCTCCATGTAAACAAAATCCAAGTCAAAACCATAAACCTCCTTTGACCCCTCCTTTGATTCCATACTACCAAAAAGTCCTCCCTCAAATTCCAAAATGTCAGCCCAAACCAATCAGTCAAACCCATGTTCAAAAACCCCTACCTTGCTATATGTTTGACCATGCTTCACCCTCCTACTCACAAAATTTTCCTCCCCTTGAGAATTTTGACCACCCCCAAGCCAACACCAAACATGTGTGGAAAATAAAAAATCCTATTGGAACCAACCCAGATGGAACCAAGAAGCAAGTTTCCTCAGCCGAAGCAGCCTTAAATTGGCAAGCAGAAAATGCTGTGGCACAAAACCAGGTCCTTTCCAAGATTCTTGATAATCAACAAAAAATGACAGAAGCAGTTGCTAACACCTTCTCGTCCTCAAACTCTCTCATTGAAGATTTGAAGAAGAAAATACAGTAAGTTGAGCAAGAATTGGCAAACATAGCCTCCACAGTAAAAGATTTCTCTGTCTCATTTCCACTCATCGGACAGAAAGAAAAAGAAAGAAAACAGCTCCTACCACAACTTCAGTCTATGGAAAATCCAAGAAAAGAAGTAATCCAAGCTCTTCCAATGCAAGTTTACATGCCATACCAACCCCGCCAATCATTGTATAAAGACTTACCCATACCCCCAGCCTCACCCTTTTCCCCAATTTCCCCTTACCAAAATCTCCAACCATTAACTATGGCACATCCTGACCATAACCCGTTTCGACCAAGCGGAATACTTCCAAGTACAACATATTCTCCACCACTCCAACTACAACTCCAAACCAAACCACAAAATCCTCCCTCTCCCATGAAAAAAGACAAAGAACCATTATACCAACCTCCAGACCCAATTGTTGGTGCTTCTTCACGACCTCCAGATATGAACATGCTGTCTACAAACCCTGACCCCCCAAACCAAATATCATCATTCCTCAAATCCCTTACACTTCAAGACCCACAAACTCCTTTTGTGCTCCCAGTCATTGCTGACACAGATCTTGGTCTAGATGAAATATTTATGACAGATCCAAAGGTAGAAGAAGATGATGATGTCCTTCACCATGACCCACCTCCACCTCCACCAATATTTCCTCCACCTCCCATAATTCCTGACTTCCAAGCAAGATTAACCTACTCATCCACCACAGATTCAAAACACCTATTCACCATTGACAATATCCCTCCTTCAAAATGGCATGATGAAATTTTTAACATGTATTCATGGTGCACAGCTGAACTCCAAGCTCCAAACAACACTGTTGCACAGATCATTGCCAAATTTGTTGCAAGACTCACAGGAAGATTAAGACAATGGTGGCTCAACCTTGGAGAATACAGACAAAGACAAGCAGCCCAGTGTCCCACTTTTGAAGATTTTTTCACAATTATTCATAGTGAATTTCTTGGCTCTGTGGCTCATTATACAGAAGTTGCACGAGAAGAATACTTGCTGATGAAATGTTGCTCTTTTGAAAGAAGAGATTTGGAGAAACACTTTGACAGAATGTCAAGCCGGTACTACTCCTTCAATGGTATGGATGATGTTAATTCAAAGCACACCTTTTTGAACTCCTTTCCAGAACCATTAGGAGATGAAACTCTTCGAATGATGAACCTTCAAAAAATAACTCTGCAGCAAGCCTCTCTAGGTGAGATTTACCAGCATGTGCTCATTGCTCTTGAAAAGCTCTGCAATCAGAGAAAGTTTCTCTCAGAAATTGACAAGGTCCATAGCAAGCTCAAAGACAATTGCAAAAGAAAAGATTTACAGATAAAATGCTATGACAAAAGTTGCACTTGTTCCACAAAGAAAAGAGATCATTTCAAGAAATATCCCTGGAAGAAAAGGCATTATGCAAGTCAGAAGAAGAAATCCTTCAGAAAAAAGAAATGGAAGTTCCTCCGAAGAAAGCAGTTCAAAGGAAAAACTTCAAAGGTCTGTTTTGTATGCAGAAAACCAGGTCACTTTGCAAAAAATTGTCCAAAGAAAGAAAAGGCAGTAAAGCTTCTTGAACAAGCTCAGATTCATGCAGATGACACCCCATTTTCAGATGTAGAATCACTCTTTTCACTAGATGATGAGTACTCTCCCCAAGCCTTAGCAGTTATGGCTTATTCCTCAGAAGATGATTCAAGTTCAGAAGACTCAGACCCAGAAATCCAAACCATCTACACATCTCAGCCTCTCATAGCCCCCCTAACCAACCCTACACCCATAGCCCAAGTGCATATCCTCCTTGACACCTATTCCAGACCTATTCCAGTAATAGCCTTGTTTGACACAGGTGCAGCAGCCACAATTCTCCATCCCAAAATACTACCTCACCAATTCTGGCTACCCCATAACCAAATGTTCAAAGCAGCCAATGGAGAAACATTTACAATCACCCTGAAAAGCAAGCCTATTCTCATTAGAATCTTCCCAACCCTGACCATAAAACACCAAGTCCTTGGCTCCCCTCTCACAGGCAGAGACCTCCTTATAGGATTTGATCTCCTCCACAAAATACCTAGTCTCAGATGGTCCTCAAAAGGACTTTTGCACAAACAACATCTTCTCACATGGACTCAAGTACCTCATTTGTTCACAATAAACCCATTTGATTCTCTCAGACTCCAGATTATAAAAGATTGTTGTGCAACCACCCACTCCGAATTCCTCCTTAAAAATCCAAACCCTTTGTGGAAAAATCCATCCTTCTTCATAACCTTACCTTTCAAAAAGAATGAAGATGTCAATCCCACAAAAGCCAGTCACAGAGGAATGAACCCAGATCACTTGAATTTAGCCAAGCAAGAACTATCCACTCTCCTTTCAGAAGGCCTCATTGAACCTACAACCTCTCCATGGGCATGTGAAGCTTTCTATGTAAATAAACATGCTGAACAAGTTCGTGGAAAACTCAGATTGGTAATCAACTACCAAGATCTTAACCATTTCCTTGCTGATGATAAGTTCCCTTTGCCAAACAAAAGTGCTCTTTTCCAGCATCTTTCACATGCTAAGATATTTTCAAAGTTTGATCTCAAAGCAGGATTTTGGCAATTAGGAATCCACCCAGAAGAAAGGTACAAGACAGCTTTCTGCATTCCAGACCACCATTATCAATGGACTGTTATGCCCTTTGGTCTTAAAAATGCTCCTTCCGAATTCCAGAAAGCAATGGTAACTCTGTTCCAACCACTCCTCACAAATGCCTTGATCTATGTTGATGATATCCTTCTATTCTCAAAGGATGCAGAATCCCATGAACAGCTGCTTACTGAATTTTATAATTTAGTAAAAACTCAAGGGATAATGCTTTCAGAAAAAAAGATGATCATAGGAGCCTCCTCTATAGACTTCTTGGGAGTAAACATTTCAGATGGAAAATACACTTTGCAGCCCCACATTGCACTTTCTCTAACAGAATTTCCAGATCAGCTCACAAATACCAAGCAGATACAACAATTTCTTGGAATTGTGAATTACATGTCAGATTTCATTCCAAAGATCTCCAGATACAGAAATTGTTTAGCCCAATTGTTGAAGAAATCTCCCCCAGATTGGAGTCCCATTCATACAGAAGCAGTTCAACAGTTGAAAAAGTTAGCAGAAAAACTTCCTCCTTTACAGATTCCAGGACCAGGCAAAAGAATTTTGCAGACAGATGCAAGTGATGAATATTGGGCAGCAGCCCTCTTTGAAGAAGACAATGGCAAAAGAAACATTTGTGGATATAAAAGTGGTACATTCAAGCCCTCAGAACTCCATTATCATTCCACTTTTAAAGAAATTTTGGCAGTCAAGCATGGCATTGAAAAGTTCCAGTTCCACCTCCTCGGGCATAATTTCCTAGTAGAAATGGACATGTCCTCATTCCCAAAAATGCTCCAGTTCAAAAGAAAAATGCTCCCACACCCTCAGCTACTCCGATGGTCAAATTGGTTTTCACAATGGTCTTTCCAAGTCAAACACATCAAAGGTAAAGACAATCTTATCACTGATTACCTTTCTAGAAAACCTCCAGTTCTTACCACCACAGTAATTCCTCCACCCTTATGTGTATATCCAGTCACAGATCCATCCTCATCCTCAAGCTCCACTTCAACTCCTGATGATATTCTCAAAATGATAGAAACCCTTCCTCCAGAAATCAAAGAACAAATAAAGAACCTGACCCTTCAAGCCAGATCCAAAAGAATCATTAGAATCCTCCATGATTACCTCAAAGAACAACAGAGTCATTTCCTTGCCATTTTTCCAAACATAGATGAACCATGGAAAACCCCTTTTGCCTTTTGGATAACCAATTGGACAGTTGCTCATTATCTCTACATGTGGTACTTACTCAATGAGTACTACTTGTGTCTCCATTTTGAACCAGAATTTTACTCATACATTTTCCCTCGTGAAAATAAGTATTTTTACAAGTTCTGGTCTGAAATCTTGAAAAACGATGCTCATGATGGTGATTGGTCCAAATATCCCAAAATAGAGCACCCACACTTTGGAGAAAAACTCACTTCTGCCTGTCTAGTTGCTAAGCTCAATTCAAAAAATGATATTCGAGCACAAGGAATCCTTCACCCTGCAGACATGCATTGGGTAACTAATGCTGATGGTACCCTTCATAAACACATGGACATATCTTGGCAATCTTGTCACTATTCCCTCACAATGGCTGAATCTCTTAATCAAGGAATTCTCCCTGAAATAGTGCCTACAGACCCAGATATATGCAGACAACAATGGCCACATGAAGATCATTGGGAAATGCCAAATCCTTTGATGGGACATGATGACCCTTACTACCATAACCATGATGGACATCCTGATTTTGATGATCTTGATGAAGAATGGTTTCAAGGAAGAGATGGATGGGATGACTAGTGTATTGTAAGAGTTTATTGTAAAAAAAAAAAAAAAAATAAAAAAAATAAATAATAATAATAATAATAATAATAATAATAATAATAATAATACTAATAAAATATATATAAATATAAGTATATATATCTATATATTACTATATACACCAAAGCCTCAGAAGACTTTCCATGCAAAACAAAATTCTTCCATCCAAAGACTTTGTTCCACCAACTAAAGACTTTCTATACCAATTGAAGACTTTCATGGACTTTTGCATGCAATCTCTACACTTGGACGTCCAGCACTCCTCAATTTTCAACACAACTACAGGATTTGTCCCAGTCCACATATCCCCCTTGTGACACTTGTCACCCCTGATCATCCAACTTCCTAGTTGTTTCTCTCCCCGCAGACAACTAATAACTGCTGGTCAGTAGCATCTCTGAATGAAGAAAAGACTGGTCAAATTATTTTAAGCGTCCCCCACACTTTTGTACATTTGTCACGACTTAGGTTGGCCCCTACTATCTACTGTACAATTTTCTTATCTTCAGAATGTAAGATACTGCTGTAATATATTGCCTATAAAAAGACTCTTCGTCCCCTCAGAAAGGCAAGGAGTGAAAAGAGAGAAAGAGTGAGAAAGAAAACCCATTGTAATACCCAGTCTCTCTTATGCCTGATGTAAAAAAGCTGTTAAATCTAATAATATCTTTGAGTTTATTGTATCTTGTATTGAGTAAGTACCACATGTAGAGATAATGAGCAACTGTCCAATTTTTATCACCTTAGCTCTTCCAAGAGAATTTGTCCACCCCCTTGTGAGAGAGAGGAAACATGCATCTGCTGCATGTGGAAGTTTTTCCTTAATTATGCCCTACTAAACCGCTCTGAGAGTGATATAAGTCATGTCAACTGCAAAACTTGAGGTTGGTGAAACATGTCCAATCTTGAAAAGGGAGAACTGCTTTCATAAATGGTAAAAACATAAAAACTCACAAAAATAAAGTGATTACTCTCTTGAACTAGACTCAACCAGATTTTGTTATTTAGTGTCTTTGGTGAATCACACGGGAACAACTATTTTAATTTGTCAGTACAATGCGAAAGTATCTCCCCACCTCCCACAAGTAGATATTGAATCATTAGTGAGAGTAATAAGGTATTTGTATACCGTTTTTTGAGAAGAATCTTCTCAACCAAAAAAAGAAAAAGAAGAAGGGGTATTAGTACACCTAAGTCAATTATAGCTTTTTATTTTAAGTTTCATCTTTGTTTATGGCTGAGAATACTAATAAATGCCAACCCAAATGCCAGGTGGAATGGTTGCCTAACAGTTCCTTTTTGGATTGTAAAACCAAGTGGCGATCAATTTCCTTACTTCTCTTCTTGAGCAGAAAGCTTGATATATTTTTCTAAGCCCATGTTTAGAATAGGCCTATGCTTTGGATGTCCAAAAGAGAGTCCACTCACGTGGGTTGTGACATTTCAATATTCAACAAACAAAAAGAGGCACTTAGGCATAAAAAAATATGCTATTTTGATGTATCAAAAAATTACTTTTATCTATTTTAACATATTTCTTGTACAAACTCAAGGACGCGAGAATTTAGTGTGCAAAGTGCTTATTATCTTGATTGTTCTCAATTTGCTTTTGCTATATATGGCAGGTACTTCGAATAGGAATTCTATAACATCATGCTAAAAAGCTTTAATCTAAAAAGAAGCCTTGATCACTTAGCTTTGCCTCAAAGAAGGGCTAGGTATTTAGGTATGTCCATCTCAACATTTATTGCGTTACAACTATCTCACATCGCATTTAATGTGATACGATTAGTCTCCTCATTGGGCATGTCAAAGCCTCCTAGTTATGCCCTACAGGCCAATGTGAGAGTAATAAGATTCTAGTCAACCCCAACACCTAACGTTGGTAGGACATATATAAGCTGGAAAATGGGAGAATTGCTTTCATAAAAGGTATAACCATAAAAACTCACAAAAAAGCTATTACTCTATTGAACTAGACCAAGTCTAACTTTATCATCGGAGTGTCATCGGTGAACCCTGTGGAAACAACCGTTTTCACAAAAATTTGTGTTAGTACTTGTGTCAATTAGAATCGATGAAATACCATGATTTCCACAATCATTCCTTCCCAGAGTATCCCACCTCCCACAAGTAGATATTGAATTATTAGTGATAATAATAAGGTATGTAATATGTTGAACCTAAGTCAATTACAGCCTTTTATTTTCAGGTTTGTTTATGGTTAAAAGAATGCTGACCCACATCATTTTGCCAGGTCGAATGATTGCCTGACATTTTCCTAACTCTCAATATCCAACTCTTGAACCAATTTGTCTCGAAAGTAGATCTTTGCAAATGGGAATCATATAGGCAGTTTTTGGATTGTAAAACCAAAATGGTGATCGATTACTTACCTTTCGTCTTAGCTAGAAGCCCATGTTTAGAATAGGCCTACGCCTTGGATGTCCAAAAGAGAGCTCACTCATGATGTGGCAGTGACATTTCAATGTCTTCCACTGGGCTCTTTATTCTTAGGAGTAGGGACTGATGGCATTAAAATGTGCCTTGAGATCAATTCACGTTAATGGTCATAGTCATAATTAACTCAATCTAGAAGCTTAGAATTGAATTAGGGGCAGAGTGTTCAAGTAGGAGCAGTTGAATAGAATTGATTTGCAGCTAAAGATTTATTTAGCCTTTAGACTTTTAAGTTTTAAAGCATAATGGGATTTGATGGGTTTCAGGTTCAAAACAAAAGTAAAATGCATCGCCATTCCTAAGTTTCTAGAATGATTCATTTAAGTGAATTTATGATGCCGTTGTTGAACAAATTATGATTTTTTTTTTTTATAAACAGCTTGGCTCAGCCTCAGATTAATAATAAAAAATAAAAATAAAAATAAAAAACTTTTTAAATGAGCCTAGCTAAAAAATAATAATGTGTTTGTAAACATATCAAACTCAAGCCTAAATTTAGATTCAACTATTTAATGAGCCAAGCTAAAAAATAATGATGTTTTCATGAACATGTGGCTCAACTATTTAAATGAGTCCATCTTGAAATTATCGTATAATAGTCTCATTATCAAAACTGCAAACTATATCATTCATTTCAAAAAAATTGTTCATTAAAACTTTTCTTGGGCTTTTTCTTCGTAAGAGCCTAATATATTGTTAATAAGATCAAAATTTAAGGAAAATTAGTTTAAAACTTTTTACAACTCTCACTAAACAAATTACCATAACTATATATTTTAAAAATCAAATTGTTGAATTGCATATTTTTTACGTTCTTAAAAAAACATGTTAAATTTCATACCAATCGGATGTTATTTACTATTCGATGTATAAAATCTATTTTTTATGTATAATTTTGGACTAAAAAAACTCAAAATTTAAATATTTAATTGCATACATAATTATTGATTGTTGATCTTTTAAAAATTTTACCAGCATGGGATATAATTATAAGAAGAAGTCAAAGTTTATATTCAATAAAAAAAAAACTATTGATTAGGGTTGTAATTTTAGTCTACAACTAGGTTTCCTCACAATCTCCCTTTCAACCACCTATCACCACTACCTCTGGCACAAGAAACCACCACTACCACCACTAAAAAACCCAGCACCACCACCTCTGCCAGAAGAAACCCACAAAAACACAAAAAAATCAAATAATCCACCACCACCACAGAAACACAACACAAAAAATCAATGAAAAATCCACCACCACCATAGCAAAAAAAAATCAAGAAAAATCCACCACCACGGCAAATACACGGCAACAACACACCCACCACCACCATGGACAAAAACCCACAAAAAATCAAATAAAAATTCACATCAAAACCCTCTGGAAATCAAACCCATTACCACCGTGAGGCACCAAAAATCAAACCCAAAACCTACTCGGAATTCACATTACCACCATGAGGCACACGACGCCGGTCTCACCACGGCACACCACGCCGTGCCACGCCAATCTCCACGCCATGCCATGCCAACCTCCAACCCAATTCCGGTGGCATGCTTAAAAGAAGAAGGCAAAGAGATGTGGGAGAGGGAGTGAGGATGAAGACAAATAGAATCAGAGGAAAAGAAGAAGAAGAGAGAACTGAGTGGCTGAGAGAGAGAACAAATAATATAATATTTATCTAAGATGCTACAGTACCGTCTTACTTTAACAGTATTGTAAAAAAAATTACAATTAGAAGGCCGGGTAACGTGAGGTTTTGGAACTTTGATACTAAATATTACCAGCATATAGCACTTACAATACTCAATGTGAATGCTCTTAGTGTGTAAAGTGCTTATTATCTTCCTTGTGTGTTACCGTCAGCAAGGTGAACATGTCTTCTCAAGTTTGCTGCAACGGTTGTATAAAAAAGACTTTTGCTAGTTTTGCAGTTTTGGATTGGAAGAAACGGTATCATATGAATTCTTTCACTCATAGTCGCGTGAATAATGGAAGGCAACATTAGCAAGATATGTAACTTGAATACTTTGAATCCAAAAAAGAATATATATATATATATATATATATATATATATATAGTTCTAAATATGTACACTTTTCTTGATAATTGTATGATTTTACAATTTTATGTGATTACAAATGTCATGAAGTGATCAAGAGAATTCCACTTTCTGGTCATATTTATGAAGATAAGCTTATTGCTTCTTCTATGGCAGGTTCTGTAGGAAAAATGGTTTATTAAATTAAGGTGTGAATGAGAAATTGAGTTTGTAAGTGCCGGTTTATGTGGGTTGGGCATTGTCAGTCAAATATTTAATTATTTTTTATTTTAATGTTTGTCTAAGGCGCACAGTACTTAATTGTAAGACCATGTTTGTTAGCTATTACACCTTTTTTGAACTAGTGCAAGTATAATAATATGTTTATTTGCTATTGCACATATTCTGAAATGGTGTCAGTGTGCCTAGGGCTGTCCACAGGTCAGTCCGGGTTAAGTTTGTGCCCAACCTGAAACCGACCCGTCGGAATCGGGTTTTGAGGAAACTCACCCGCCGCCGACTGCCAGAGTAAACAGGTCGGTCCAGGTCAGACTTCAACGGGGTGGCAAACGGATTAGTCAATGCATAGATCTAAAAAAAAACGGTGAGGAAACTGCAAGAAAAAGTGAGAAAAACCCAGATCCAGCGAAAATCTCATCGGAATCTATGAGATTTTGCCAGATCCAGTGGTAATCTCACCGGATTCAATGAGATTTCACTAGATCCGGTATAAATCTCGTCAGATCTACGTGAAATATCGCCTGAATTTGGGTTTTTTCGTCAAGGTCTAGAAATTTAATGCCAGAATCTAGGTTTTGCTCGCCGGAATCTAGGGTTTGCTTGTTGGAATTTGGGTTTTTCGTCGGATTATGGGTTTTCGCCAGTCGGTTAGGGTTTTTCAGGTTTTGGGAGAGAAAACCCACCAACCGACTCGCCGTTTATGGGTTCTGGAGGCAAAGACCTGCCGCCGACCTTCATCGGGGTCGGATTGGCCGGTTCTCTGGCCAGATCGGACGGTTTTTGAGGGTGGGTCGGGTACCGGTTTTTCGTGGACAACCCTAAGTGTGCCTATAAATAGGCATCCTTCATTTTATTTTATTTTAGTTTTTTTATTCATTCATAAGTCTTGAGAGAGAGAGAGAGAGAGAGAGAGAGAGAATTGTTCATTATGCATGGAGATTGTAGTGTTTCTTCTTTATGTTGTTGATTATTGTATCTTGGGAGGCAGACGTCCAAGAGACTTAAAACATTATTAAAATAGTGTGAGAGACGAAATTTGTCTTAAGGACATGTTGTCATACACTAGCCTTGATCAATTTTGTATTAGCCATTCTACATTCATTTGGTCTATAAGTTTTACTCTAGTTTCTCTTGTACATTCACACATAGATTTGTGCATATATTGATTATTGATCCTGTTCACAAAATCACAAAAGTAAATTACTTGTGCAATAATTCCAACAAGTTCTCCGAATAGGAATTCTAATACTACAAACTTATGAAGAACTATTTGGTCTTCGGTGGTTCCAACTTCCTAATAAATTGAAGGTTTTTCTACTTCCCATGCGTTATGGTTTTGTCCAATAGTAAATGAGGCTTTATAGAAGAGTGGCTGTGATTAGGCTAAGTTTAATTAGATAGTGCAAATGGGCAGGTCAGTTGGGTTGCGAGTCAAACGGGTTCGGGTTATTTTAAGCAGGTTAAAAACGGGTTCGGGTCAATTATGTTGTAGGTTGGGTTGACCTGTATTTTTCACATGAATTTTTTTTTTTTTTTTTTTATAAAGAAAACAACATGTGTTTTCCATTTAGAAAGTCATGCAACAAATTACTTGATGTAAAATGCATTACTTTGAATTTAGCACTTATATCAAGAATGAACTCAGTTAAACTTATTAATACTTATTCAATAATTTTAAAATTATACAAATCCCAACATTGCTAACTAAAATAAAATAATACAAAGATAAGTAAAACAAATACACAAGTTTTATTTCTACACAATATCAACATCCTAAAATATAAAACAAAATTACAAATGACTTATTGAATAACTCATTTGACAAAAAATTAAAACATATTAGAAATTTACAATCTTGAAAATTAATTTTATAATCTATTATCAATTGTGATTGGCACTCTATTTCAATTTGAGAATATACATTAAAGTTTAATTGTTTATTTATTTATACGTGATCTCTTTTATGAATGTCATATTTTTGTTAAGCAACACACACTTTAGGAAATATCATAATTTATTTTGAAAAACCGTTTATTTTGAACATAAATTGTTAAAAAATAGGTCTAAGCAGTCAGAATTTATACTAACTAGTATGTAACCCATGCTACCGAATGGGAATGGATATAATTTAATAAACCAATAAATATATTGCATTTTATTATTTAAGTGATACTGTTGGTTTTATTATTTATTTATTTATTTATTAATCATGAGTTTAGTTATGTTTAAAAGACTTAGTTTATTCATGTTTAATAAAACTTAGTATTATGTAATTTTTTAACAAATATTTTTATCATACAAAATTCTAATGAAAGAATGATACATAAACAATGTTGATTCATTCACGGTACATATAACTATGATTAAGTTGCTTTATCACAAATCATTTTTATCTAAATATTTTAATCAATTAAATGTGAATCTCATAACGTGCATCTCATAACAATATATAACAATAGAATAACATGAATCTCATAAAAAAAATTTATCAATTAAAAATCACTAAAATTATGAGCATAAAACGTAAGACAAATAAATTGGATAAATACTAATTCCTTACAAGAAAACTTACAGTGAGTTAAGAAAACAACATAAATAATCTTTGATATATAAAGAATAATGGGTTTACAACTTCCTTTCGAATTTGGGTAGAGACTCGTACTGATAACGTGTTATGAAAAAGAAAAGAAATATGAAACATCAATGATAGGAAAACAAAACAATTTTATAATTAAACAATAAAAATTATTGACAAAAAGGAAAAAAAGTATAGGCAGATGAATGACAATAAACATACAATATCAATCATAGGAAAATCATAAAATTATATAATTAAACAATAAAAAATTTAGACAAAAAGGAACGACAGTATAGGTAGATGAAAGAAAGCAGTAATCAAACCTTAGGAATGGTTGAAATTCGTTTTGCAGAGCATAAACCAGGACTATGAAAATTGTAAAGACAAGTACAATCAGAATATTTGGAGAACCTCTTCTTATATAAGATACAAAAATACTCAAATACATACATCATTGATATCAAGAGATTCTTTTGAAATTCCATGTGGAAAAGGGAGGTGAACCTGAAAATACGTGGGTATGGAAAAAAGAGGTGAACCAGAAAAGAGAGGTAAACCTGAAAATACGTGGGTGTGGAAAAGGGAGGTGAACTTGAAAATACGTGACTGTAGAAAAGGGAGGTGAACCTAAAAATACACGGGTGTGGAAAAAAAAGAAAAAAAGAAGCACATCGGAATTACAAATTAGATTCCAATTTCATATTTACATTAACACGTGGCACAAAAATAGATTAGAATTCTAATTTAGAATTTCAATTGGAGTTTCTCTCTACTTCACCTATTTTATATATATATATATATATATATATATATATATATATAGATTGGATACTTTGGCTTCACTATTTTCACACTTATGAATGTTCCTCACACATGTCTACAATTTTAAATCTATATTTTCAACTTTACTATAACCAGATTATCTTGGCGTGTACATTAATTGCTATTTGATATCTAAAAATCTTTACTCATTACAGAATACTCGACCATTCATCTTTCAATTCTTTTGCATATAGTTATGTAAATGTCTCAATTGTTTCCTTAAAGCTCACAACAAACAGTTAAACCAATTTTGTCTTAATTTTATTATTTTTTTACCAAATTTTTTTTTTTAAATTGTTCAAGTCATGGGTCGAGTTGCGAGTCAGGTTGGGTTAACCCACAAAAAACATAGGTCGGGTCATGGGTTCACTTATTTTTGTTTCGGGCCAAAAAAATCGGGTTCAAGTCGGGTATTTTTAGGGTCGGATTGGGTCAGAAAAATCTGACCCGGTTTACCATGTCTAAATTTAATGATATCTTCAAGTGATTCTTAGGTCTCGGAGCATGGAGAATGATATTTCTTCCTCTCACATTTATGGTTTGGTCCACTTATTAAATTCATAATAGGGTCTACCATGAATATGAGAGTAGAGAGCACCATTTCACTATACTCCAAATATACTTAAGAATTTTTCCACATTTACTACAATGGATGTATTAAAAAGATCTTTCTAGTTTTACCATTGTGGCTTGGATCATACGGTATGATCATATGAGTTCTTTTGTTTATGGTCGTGTGGATAAATAATGGAAGGCAATATTTGCTAGATATGAAACTTTTTTTTTTTTTTGAGAAACACACACACACACACACACACACACACACACACACACACATATATATATATAAGGGAAGGGGGATGAGATTAGGGAATACACTCACACGCCAACACCAAAACTGCATGCGGCAGTTAGATTTGACTTTTCTTATATATAACATTTGCTAGTGGTCGTATAACTTTTCTTATAATTGTAAGATTTGACTTTACTTTTTGAAATAAAAAATTTGAGTGGGAATTATGGCTTAACTTGTATGTCTTGGAGCCTCTTTACTAACAATGTAATTTTTTAATAACTGATTCAATTTTACTTTTTGTTAAATTATGAATGATAACATCTAGATCAAACTCATTCAATTCAATCCTTTAATTTCAATTTCATTCAATTAAGTCCTTTAAGTTTCAAGTTTATTTAACTAAGGTCTTATCATCTTTCTCGCGCTCATTCTTCTAACTTTCACCACATAAGTATATTTTGTAACTTGAGCGCGAGCATGAGAAAGTGACAAGGTTTGACTAGATAAGTATATTTTGTAGCTAATATTTTGGTTTTAGTGTAGAAGTTCTCAATATTCTCTTTTATGTGAATATTGCATAAAAATACAAGCACCTATGGAATGAATTTTAAAAGTTATTTAATTTATTTCATATGTTTAAAATTCAAGTTTATGTTTAAGTACAAATTATGTTAAAAAAAATGTATGTTAAATTTATTAGGGATAAAAGCACTTTCCCCCTTATATGTTTCATTCACAATTCCCCTCGTTGTCTTTAAAACCAATTAATTTCTCGTTTTATATTTCCAAAATGAGCAAATGCTTTCATTTTGTTACCCCTTCGGTTAAATCCAATGAAATACTTTGATTCCTAAAATATTCTTTTGTGAAAAGTCTAAAATACCCTTAACTAAAAATAAAACACTGAAATTACCCCAAATAATCTAACTAGAGTAAACATAACCCAACCCATAAATTAAACAAAACACAGACAAATTACTATTCCATCTTGTTTCTCAAAAAACAAATCTCCTTAAAACTTAAAAGTAACCAACAATTAGTGCTAACTTGATAGCAACATGATTTAATTAAATTGTCAGACAACAGGTTATGCTAGTGTCGATGATACGTTGTTAAACCTGTAATTCATTACGTTTTCAAACAAACCTAAACGAAATTACTGTTTTTTTTTTAAATCTCTATTACTTCATAATTTCAATTTATTGTCAAAGACACATGCTTCAATTAATTTTCAATCTCCATTACTTTTGAGGGATATTTTCTTTTTTGGGGGAAAAAAGATGTGATAGTTTTTTGTATGAGTTATGTTTAATTTATGGGATGGGTTAAATTTACTCGGGTTAGATTATCAGGTAATTTAGGCATTTTATTTTTGGTTCAGGGTATTTCATACTTTTCACAAAAGAATATTTTAGGATTCCATTGGATTTAACTGAAAAAGGTAACAAAATAAGGATATTTTCTCATTTTGGAAACATAGAACGGGAAATTAGTTAATTTTAAAGATAAGCGGAAAAATTGTGAACTAAAGATAGAAGGGGGAGGTGATTTTTCCCCTAATGAATTTAACAAAAATTTTGTAACATAAATATGTACTTAAACATAAAATTGAAGTTTAAACATATGAAAAAAAAAATCAGATAACTTTTAAAATTCATTCCATATGTGCTTGTATATTTTTACAATACTATACACATGAAAGAGAGTATTGAAAACTATTCTGCCAAAACCAAAATTTTAGCTACAAAATATACTTATGTGGTCAAACTTAGAGGACTCAATTGAATGTTGTGGTTTTCCAACTTAATCATAACTTGAATGTGAGAAAGTTGTGGTTCTAGTAAATTTTTTAAAATTTTAAAAAAAATCAAATTAATTATTAAAAGTTAATTTTCCTGATTTTTTTTTTTTTTAAAAAAAACCACTTTACCATCACTTTTGTTTGCTAAATGTGATTGTTATTTGTGTTCACCTTAGATTTTTCAGCAGATATCGACTTTGCCTTAGGGGTACCATTAGCCAGTAATCGTACATAGTAGATGAGGAAGTCCAAAGTCTCCAAATAGGTAATTTGCAGTAGTAAGTGAGAATTTCCCATCACACTAATAATATCAAATTCTAAATGTTATCGGTCATTAACTGTTGTGGGTTCAATTTAGTTTCTTATTTGTGTTTTTCACAGCCCTTTCACTTTATCTGCACATTTTGTCCCTCTGATTTTTAATTTATTTCAATTCCTAATTTAATGTTGTGGTTTTCTAACTTAATCATAACTTGAGTGTGAGAAAGTTGTGGTTCTAGTAAAGTTTTTTGTAAAAAAAAAAATCAAATTAATTATTAAAAGTTAATTTTCCTGATTTAAAAAAAAAAAAAAAAAAAAAAAAAAAAAAAAACCCCACCCTACCATCACTTTTGTTATGCTAAATGTTAACTTGTGATTGTTATTTGTGTTCACCTTAGATTTTTCAGCAGAGATCGACTTTGCCTTAGGGGTACCATCTGCTAGCAATCGTATGTAGTAGATGAGGAAGTCCAAAGTCTCCAAATAGGTAATTTGCAGTAATAAGTGAGAATTTCCCATCACACTAATAATATCATATTCTAAATGCTATCGGTCATTAACTGTTGTGGGTTCAATTTAGTTTCTTATTTGTATTTTTCACAGCCCCTTCACTTTATCTACACATTTTGTCCCTTTGATTTTTAATTTATTTCAATTCCTAAGTTAATGTTGTGGTTTTCTAACTTAATCATAACTTGAGTGTGAGAAAGTTGTGGTTCAAGTACATTTTTTAAAATTAAAAAAAAATCAAATTAATTATTAAATTTTAATTTTCCTGATTTTTAAAAAAGAAAAAAAAACCACCTTGCCATTACTTTTGTTTTGCTAAATGTTAACTTGTGATTTTTATTTGTATTCACTTAGATTTTTCAGCAAAGATCGACTTTGCCTTAGTGGTACCATCATCCAGCAATCGTACGTAGTGGATGAGGAAGTCTAAAGTCTCCAAAATAGGTAATCTATATATATATATATATATATATATATATATATATATATATATATATATATTTACATAATAGGTGAAACAGAGAGAGAACTCCAATTGGAATTCTAAATTAGAATTCTAATCTATTGTTGTGCCATGTGTCAATGTAAATATGAAATTAGAGTCTAATTTGTAATTCCGATGTGCTTCCTTTTTTTCTTTTTCTTTTTTTCCACACCCGTGTATTTTTAGGTTCACCTCCCTTTTCCACACCCACGTATTTTCAAGTTCACCTCCTTTTCTTTTAGGGTCACCTCCTTTTTCCACACCCACGTATTTTCAAGTTCACCTCCATTTTCCATATGGAATTTCAAAAGAATCTCTTGGTATCAATGATAGATGTATTTGGGTATTTTTGTATCTTATATAAGAAGAGGTTCTCCAAATATTCCGATTGTACTTATTTTTACAATTTTCATGGTCCTGGTTTATGCTCTACAAAACGAATTCCAACCATTCCTAAGGTTTGACTACTGCTTTCTTTCATCTACTTATACTGTCATTCCTTTTTGTATAAATTTTTTATTGTTTAATTATATAATTTTGTGGTTTTCCTATGATTGATGTTATATGTTTATTGTCTTTCATCTGCCTATACTTTCTTTCTTTTTTGTCAATAATTTTTATTGTTTAATTATAAAATTGTTTTGTTTTCTTAGCATTGATGTTGCATATGTCTTTTCTTTTTCATAACACGTTATTAACACGAGTTTCTACCTAATTTCGAAAGAAAGTTGTAATCCCATTATTCTTCAAATATCAAAGATTATTTATATAGTTTTCTCAACTCAATGTAAGTTTTCTTTTAAAGAATTAGTATTTACCCTATTTGTTTGTCTTTACGTTTTATGCTCATAATTTTAGTGATTTTTAATTGATAAATTTTTTTTTTATGAGATTCATGTTATTCTATTGTTATATATTGTTATGAGATGCACGTTATGAGATTCACATTTAATTTATTAAAATATTTTGTTAAAAATGGTTTGTGATAAAGCAACTTAATCATAGTTATATGTACTGTGAATGAATTAACCTTGAATATATATGTCTATGTACCATTCTTTCATTAGAATTTTGTATGATAAAAATATTTGTTAAAAAATTACACAATACTAAGTTTTATTAAACATGAATAAACTAAGCCTTTTAAACATGACTAAACTTATGATTAATAAATAAATAAAAAATAAAAACAAAACCAACAGTATCACTTAAACAATAAAATGCAATATATTTATTGGTTTATTAAATTATATCCATTTTCGTGCGGTAGTATAGGTTACATACTAGTTTGTAGTAATAAGTGAGAATTTCTCATCACACTAATAATATCTGAAGAGGATAAATGTGATATGACGGACCTAAGGTGGACGGACCTAAGGTGGACGGACCCTTTATGGACGGACGTAAATGACACATGGCAGGTGTTAGGCTCCAAAGTCTTTTTAAGGAAGCTTACTTGCGGCTCACGATAGGGCTACCATGGATTTACTTGATCTACACGCTTGGCCCAAACAAAGAAGACTCCTATAAGGAAAAGGAGTTCTTCTCCTAGAAGGAAAGGACTTCTTAACCAAGGTGTAAACTTCGACTCTACACTACTATAAATACTCCAAAACCCTCATAAATCAAGGTACGCATAATTAACTCAGCTCTAGCACTCTAGTGTTGAAAATAAGGTTTCTAACTTAACCTTCGGAGGTTTTTGGCCGGCACCACACCGGTGCTCTCTGTTAGGTCCTTTCTTGTTGTTGTGTAGGTTTTATTTCGCTCTCGTGAGGACTGTGTAGCTTACTGGTATTTTTCGGCATCATCAGTTGGCGCCGTCTGTGGGGACAAAACGCTAGGGCGATCAAACATTGCCTTACTCCTAAGACAAAAAGTTGCATGGTACTCACAAGATCGATGGCGACAACCAACAACCAAGGATACGAACCACACATTACCGCCCTGGAGAGACAAGTCCAAACGCTCGCAGCGGCAGTCGAACGCCTGACCAAACGGAATCACAACCTGGAGGAGCAGTTACGTCAGAAGAATACACTTCCTGGGATGCAGGATGGAGACCAGGAAGGAACAAGTGCTGAAAGGAGGAATCCCGAATGAACCGAGGGCAGTAACGCTCCGAGCAGACAGGAGAGGTGGGATACCAATCAGCCATCTATTTCTAAAGCACTACCACCCCACATCGCCTCAGAGATGCAGGAGATGCGAGAACGAATGGACGTGATGATGAACACCCTCAGAGGGCGAGTATCTAGCGACCTTGACGACCTGGTTCAGTGAACTGATTCGCCTTTCACAGTACATGTCACGTCGTGTCCTCTCCCCCCGAAGTTCCGGATGCCCCAAGTGGAAAGCTACGATGGAACCAAGGATCCCTTCGATCACCTAGAGTCCTTCAAGACCATAATGCACCTTCAAGGGGTTCCGGACAAGATTATATGCAGGGCCTTCCCAACAACGTTGAAGGGATCTGCAAGGGTCTGGTATAGCAGGTTGACGCCTAACTCGATTCGCACTTTTAAGGAACTAGGTGCTCAATTCGTGTCACACTTTATTGGAGGCCACTGGTACAAGAAGTCCACGGCATGTCTTATGAGCATCAGACAGAGGGAAGATGAGACCTTGAGATCATACATATCGCGGTTCAATAAAGAGGCTCTTTCAATAGACGAAGCGGACGATAAGATTCAAGTAGCAGCCTTTACAAACGGGCTGCGAAAAGGTAAGTTCCTCTTCTCCCTGTATAAGAACGATCCAAAAACTATGTCCGAAGTGCTTTACAGGACAACAAAGTACATGAACGCGGAAGACGCACTGATAGCAAAGGAAGATAAGCCTAAGAAAAGGGAGAGGCAAGAGGATGCACAGTCAGAGGGGGGTCGAAAAATGGCTAGGACAGGAGAATGAAGGGAGGATAGACGCCCGAAGCCGCCCACAGGGAAATTCACAAGCTTCACCCCTCTGACGACCCCGATTGACCAAGTGTTGATGTAGATTAAGGATGAAGAGACCTTGACATTCCCCGGTAAGTTGAAGGGGGATCCCAACAAAAGGTCAAGAAGCAAGTACTGCCGCTTCCATCGTGACCACGACCACGACACATCTGACTGCTACAACTTGAAGCAACAAATTGAGGCGCTTATAAGGCAAGGGAAGCTGCAGAGGTTTGTCAGTATAGAAGGGACGAATCCGCCACAAGACCAGACCCCCCGACGGGAGAATGAGCGCCCAAGACCACCCATTGCAAACATAAGGATGATCGTCGGAGGCAACGTTAGCATAGGACCGTCCAAAAGGGCTCGAAAAACTTACCTATGGATGGTACAGAACGTCCAGATGACGGGCTCGACACCAAAGATAGAGTAGATCGATATCCGAACTATCGGCTTTTCAGAAGAAGACGTCCGACGACTTCACCATCCATATGACGATGTGCTCGTGGTCAACATAGAGGCTAGGGATTACAACATGCATCGGGTACTGGTTGATAACGGAAGTTCAGCAGACATTCTTTATTACCCCGCGTTCCAACAGATGGGGATTAATAGAGAGCAGCTTGTTCCAACTAATTCTCCCCTCGTCCGATTCGAAGGGACAAGATTCTATCCCTTGGGAGCCGTCACATTGTCCGTAATGGTGGGAGATCACCCACAACAAATCACCAAGGATTTGGTTTTTCTGGTAGTTGATTATTCATCTGCCTACAATGCAATCCTTGGACGACCTACCCTTAATGCATGGAAAGCTGTAACTTCGACTTACCATTTGATGATTAAGTTCCCTACCGAATATGGGATCGGAGAGCTACGCGGGAATCAGGCAGCAGCACGAGAATGCTACGTTGCCATGACGGAGATGGACGATTACCTATAAACACTGAATGTCGAAGGACAGCGGGCTACGACTGAAGCAGTGGAAGAACTGGAGGAAGTAACACTTGACGACTCAAGGCCTGAACGAACCATGAGAATTGGTTCAATGGCCAATCAATCGGTATGGCAAAGCTTAACCACGTTCCTGAGAGAAAATCAGGACGTATTTGCATGGAATCATGAGGACATGCTGGGGATCGATCCGACAGTAATAGTACATAAGCTGAATGTGTCGCCTTCATTCCTTCCCATCTGACAGAAGAAACGAGTATTTGCTCCAGAAAGGGATCGAGCTATCGCCGAGGAAGTCCAAAAATTACAAGCAGCAGGTTTCATACGTGAAGTACACTATCCAGACTGGTTAGCGAATGTAGTAATGGTCAAGAAGGCGAATGGGAAGTGGAGAATGTGTGTTGACTTCACAGATCTAAACAAGGCCTACCCGAAAGACTGTTATCCTCTACTGCGTATTGATGCCCTAGTAGATTCGACTGCAAGACATGAGCTTTTAAGTTTCATGGACGCATTCTCCGGCTATAATAAGATCAAGCTCGATGAAGTGGATCAAGAGAAAACATCGTTCATCACTAGTCAAGGGCTCTTTTGTTATAAGGTAATGCCCTTCGGACTAAAAAATGCCGATGCCACATACCAAAAGTTGATGAATAGAATGTTCGCACGACAGATTGGAAGGAACGTGCAAGTTTACATAGACGACATGTTAGTGAAGAGTGTTCATAAAGGCAACCATCTGGGCGACCTCTAAGAGACTTTCAACACCCTTTGGTCCTACAACATAAAGCTAAACCCCAGCAAATGCGCATTCGGGGTCACGGCAGGAAAATTTTTGGGTTTTATGGTGTCTCAAAGAGGTACCGAGGTCAACCCAGAGAAGGTAAAGGCAATAGTGGACTTAGCTCCCCCGAAGACATTAAAGGAGGTCCAAAGCTTGAATGGCAAGATAGCCGCCCTAAACAGATTCGTTTCGAGGGCAACGGACAAATGCCTCCCATTCTTTCGCACATTGAGGAAATCATTTGAATGGACGGAAGAGTGCCAGAAGGCTTTCGAAGATTTGAAGACCTACCTCTCCTCTTCATCATTACTTAGCCCGTCAAAGCAAGGTGAAGAGCTGTTTCTATATATAGCCGTCTCCCCAGCGGCTATTAGCGCGGCTCTCATTAAAGAAGAAGATAGAATACAGAGACCTGTATACTTTACAAACAGAGCGCTCAGAGGAGCAGAAGAGAGGTACCCATCGATGGAGAAATTAGCCTTCACGTTGATAACCGCGGCCCGAAAGCTCAAACCGTACTTTCAAGCGCATGTCATAAACGTCATGACAAACCAACCTCTAAGAAGAGCGATGAGTAATCCCGAAGCAACAGGACGGATGGCATTGTGGGTGATCAAACTAAGTGAGTACGACGTTCGCTATCGACCTCAACCCGCAATAAAAGGCCAAATCCTGGCGGACTTCATTGCGGAGTTTACCAACTCAGAGAACCAGGGGGCAAGTGAGTCTCCCGTATGGAGTGTTCATACAAACGGGTCCTCTAACAAGCATGCAAGAGGGATCAGTGTGGTAATCCGCACACCCGAGAGGGATAAGATTAAGTGCATAGTCCGTTTGTGCTTTTCAACAACAAACAATAAAGCAGAATATGAAGCCCTAGTGGCAGGATTGGACCTCGCCATTGCTGCTGGAGCAGAAAGAATAGTTGTCTACTCTAATTCCCAAGTTATCACCAGCCAGATTAATGAAAGTTACGAATGCAGAAGTGAAAGAATGAAGAAGTATCTCGATGAAGTGAAAAGTCGAATGGGCAACCTCCAGACCGAGTTGATTCAAGTCCCAAGGGAGGAAAATCAAGAAGCTGATCAGATTGCAAAGGCAACTTCCGCAAAACCAATGAATATTCTCGACTAGGTATTGTCCTTCGTTCAAACTTCACCACTAATAGATGGTACGGGTGTGCAGGAAGTAAGTAGCGAGCAGTGTTAAATGACTCCCATAGCTGCATACCTGAAGGACAACCATTTACCGAACGACAAGGAGGCCGCGAGGAAACTAAGAGTTAGAGCCTCCCGATTCATCATCATGAAAAACGTTCTATACAAAAGGGGCTTCTCTCGACCCTATCGGAGGTGTTTAGCTCCTGACGAGGCAGACTATGTTATAAGAGAGGTCCATGAAGGGATTTGCGGAAACCACTCAAGATCAAGGTCTTTAGTGCACAAGCTTCTCAGGGCAGGATACTACTGGCCAACAATGCAGAAGGACGCCAACGCATATGTCAAATCTTGTGACAAGTGTCAGCGCTTCAGCAATCTCATACGACAACCAACGGAAGAGTTCACACCCATGACGACCCCATGGCCGTTCGCACAATGGGGACTAGACATCATGGGTCCATTCCCAACAGCAATCAGGCAGCTGAGATTCGTAGTAGTTGGAATTGATTACTTCACCAAATGGGTGGAAGCTGAAGCCTTGGCCACTATCACGGAGAAGAATATCCGTAGTTTTGTATGGAGAAATATTATTTGCAGGTATGACATACCAAGAGTGCTGGTTTTTGATAATGGCAAGCAATTCGACAACGACGCATTCAGAGATTTCTGCTCCCAGCTAGGAATAAAGAACCACTACTCGTCACCTGCGCATCCGCAAGCCAATGGACAAGTTGAAGTCACAAACCGATCCTTGCTGAAAATCATCAAGACTCGTCTTGAGGGGGCAAAGGGTATATGGCCGGACGAGTTACCAAGTGTCTTATGGGCGTATAGGACAACGGCAAGAACAGCGACAAGAGAAACACCGTTCCGTTTGGCATATGGTACTGATGCGGTCATACCGGTAGTAGTGGGGCTTACAAGCTACCGTGTTGAGCACCACAATGAGCATAGGAACGATGAAGCCATGCGCATACAACTTGATCTAGTGGACGAAGTCAGGGCAGCCATAGAACAAAGGCTAGCACGGTACCAGGACCTAATGGCGAAACATTACAACTTGAGAGTTAGGCACCGAGACTTCCAGGTTGGAGATCTTGTCCTAAGGAAAGTACTCGGCACCACAAAGGATGCCACCCAAGGGAAGCTTGGACCAAACTGGAAAGGACCATACAGGATCACATCATGGCACCGGAAGGGAACGTACTACCTAGAGACCCTCAAAGGAAAGAAGCTAAGTCACCCATGGAATGCAAAGCACCTGAAGAAGTATTATCAATAGAAGATGACAGCAGCAGCACTACTACACTCCTCACTTCCAGTTTATTTCTAGTATATTAGTTATAGTTCTTATTTCTTATAGTACTTTCAAAACGCCTAAAGGCGACTTTCTTATTTTTTTAGACAAAGTTCTACATATCCATTATAATAAGAGGAGTTTTTCAGAACATACGAAATGAATTCTTACTAACTTGCATGATATCTAAGTCCACAAAGTGGACGGAGCACCCATAAGTCCACAAAGTGGACGGATCATCCATAAGTCCACAAAGTGGACGGAGCATCCAAAAGCCCACAAAGTGGACGGAGCATTTAAAAGAAGGACGACGTTTACAAAGTCCGCAATGTGGATGGATCGTCCAAAATTTGAACGATAACTATTAAGTCCACAAAGTGGACGAAGCATCCAAAAGGATGTTATTTATGTAGTCCACATAGTGGACAGATCATCCAAACGGATGATTATCTACAAAGTCCACAAAGTGGACGGAGCATCCATGAGGATGTCACTCACGAAGTCCACAAAGTGGACGGAGCATCCAAGAGGGTGTCACTCACGAAGTCCACAAAGTGGACGGAGCATTCACGAGATATCTTTCACGAAAGTCCACAAAGTGGATGGAGCATCCAAAGGAAGGATGGTAATTACAAGTCTACAATATGGACAAGTCATCCCAAAGAAGGATCATATTTGCAGTTCACAGGGTGGACAGATCGTCCAAAAGGATGTTATTTACATAGTCCACATAGTGGACGGATAATAAAAGTTAACCAAGTCCACAAGATGGACGGATGATTATTTACAGGATACACAACAATAAAAGGCAATTAAGGTGTTTGTGTGAAAAACATGCGACGGATAAAATTACTTAGATTGTTTACAAAAAGATACATATGATGGTTAAAAAATACATAGCCAATTGTTCTCCCATAAAAAAAGAAAAAAAAAAAAAAAAAGAGCTGAACTATTCTTTGACTTGGGGGGCATCAGCTGGGGCGCCAGGACCGTTAGGAGTAGGTGGACGAACATCATCATGGATGGGACCTGTCTCATCGTCCCCTAGGGCCTCATCGGCATCAGGGACTTCACCAAAGAGCTCAGCAGTCCCTTCAGAGTCGACTGTGCGAGCAGGGGTCTGTCCTCTAGCATCGATGTTGATGTGACCAACACTAAGGTCAGGAAATGATGCCTTCACCTGACGGAGACAGTCGTCAAACTCGTCAGCAAAAGAAGTACCCAGTTCCGTCAGTAGTGCGTTTGAATCTCTGTACTCCTAGACGACCTCAACCCTGGCTCGACGGATATTATCATCATTTGCCTTCACCGTTTCCCTCAAAAACTCAACCTCTTTTTCTAGACTTTCACGAGCTTCCTCGGACAGTTTCAGCTTCTGTTCATGACAAAGCTTCCAGAGCTTCAGCTCGTCCAGTTCCTCCACCGCCGTCCTATATTTTGAACGGACACGCTCCAACATCTTTTCTCGATGAAGGCAACGGTCCATTAAACCTTTGGACATTAAGATGGCCTGCACCAACACACTACATATGAGTAACTTATCAATAAATTTCACATCACTAGCAAACGACAGACGCCTACCTGTGTAAGGCTAAAAAGACACGTCTCCCCTATGGCCTTCGTCGCATGATTGCCCAGGTTGTCGTAGTCCTCCTCTTTAATGATAGAAGTCACTTGAGTGAAGGCGTACTACGAGTCCTCCCTAAGCAGGACGGAAGCTTTCTCCTTGACGGGGTCAGGGTTGGTCATTAGACCTTTACCCTTACCTTTAACCTCACCCACTCCTAGCTTTGGGGGCAGTTTCATCGTGATGGGTTCATTAACAGCTGGTAGTCCCGTCACGAGTTTGGCCTTCTTGCTATGACGGTCAGTCCTCTCTAAAGATCTTTTTGTAGACAGATTGGCTAAGCCCGACTTAGGAGGATCTTGCTTCTTCTTAGCAGCCTGTTGCTTAATGAGGGCTCTCCTTTTAGCGTCGTCCATTTCTACAGAAAAGTAGACAGAAAGAAGACGTTTAGAACGTAATGAAGCCAATAACAACACTTAGTCAAAAGGGACTTACGTTTGCGAATTCTCGAGTCGTATTTAATGGCAGCAGCAGAAGGCTTGGGCCGTCGCAGTACCAATGGATGGTGTCCAACGTGACGAGCTTCGCCCACGTCCTCTCCAACAAGTCGGTTTTCTAGAAAATCTTTTCAAGAAAACCAAACTGCTCGGTGGTAATGTCTGGATGGCTACGCGCTGCAAAAAATAGACGGTTAGAACAACGAGTAGTAGAAAAGTCAGGATGGACACTAGATAATAAAACAAAATAAGGACGGACACATACCGGACGAAGACAATATGCCCCACGTCTTATCAATGGGCTTATACTCATGATCGTCAGGACGACCCATCCAATCGTCCCCTTGGAGGAAGAAACATCTACTTTTCCAGTTACGATTGGAGTCTGGGTCTCGGACACTAACCTAAGTACCAGACTCCTAGCTGCAAAGCTGTACATACCATTCGACTTAACAATCTCGGACGGACGGTAACAGTTGAAGAACTCCTCCACTGTTAACCGTCTCGTCCTGTGAGACATGACGCCATATAAAACTTCAACGCTCAGGAAAACTCTCCAGGCGTTTGGTGAGATCTGGGTGACGGACAAACCCAAATTCTGAAGAAGGCGACAGTGCAAGGCACTCAAGGGAAAGCGAAACCCCGCCTTAAGCATCTGCTCATATACACCGACGTCTTCAAGACCCCTATAGTAGCACCTCTTGGACTTGAATGGTAGACGGATGGGTATGGTATTTGGTATTTGGTATTTTTCCCTAAGGGTGTTGAAGTGTTGTGGACTGATGGAAGAAGTGAAGTCATTCACCGTCCACATGGGGAGTAGGACGAATTCTCTTAACCCATCCTTGCCTATCACAGACCGGACGGGAGTTCTTCCCCTAGAAGGAAAGGACTTTTTAACCAAGGTATAAACTTCGACTCTACACTACTATAAATACTCCAAAACCCCCACAAATCAAGGTACGCATAATTAACTCAACTCTAGCACTCTAGTGTTGAAAATAAGGTTTCTAACTTAACCTTGGGAGGGTTTTTGGCTGGCACCACACCAGTGCTCTCTGTTAGGTCCTTTCTTGTTGTTGTGTAGGTTTTATTTCACTCTCGTGAGGACCGTGTAGCTTACTGGTGTTTTTCGGCATCATCAATATCAAATTCTAAATGTTATCGGTCATTAACTGTTGTGGGTTCAATTTAGTTTCTTATTTGTATTTTTCACAACCCTTTCACCTTATCTGCACATTTTGTCCCTCTGATTTTTAATTTATTTCAATTCCTAATTTAATTTTCTCCTTTCACTTAGGTTTGTTCTCTCTAATTCAGAATTAAGTATTTTTCTCTTCACTTTACCAATTTTGACCATGAATGTGTTGCTATAGGATCTTTGCATGTACCCAAAGCAACACAACAAACATGACTAGCATCACAAGTAGTTGTAGAATGTTGAGTTTCATTGAGAATATATATACACACTTTAATTTATTTCCCAAGAATTATTTTTAATAATTAATTGAATTATTTTTAATTTAAAAGTTTCAAAAATAGAAAAATTAGGACACTTCACGTTGACATCTATCGAAAGTTAACAAGAAGGTTTTAATTGAGTAAATTTAAAATTTTGAGGACTCGATTGAACAAAAATGAAGTTAGAGTATTGAATTGAATTTTGATCAAAGTTATTAGCCTTTTCTTTTTGTTGGTTACTTAGTTCTTACCCTTTTAGAGTTTTGACCATTGGGCGATGGGTATAAAGAAGACAAAAAAATTCCACATTTGTTATTGTGGCAGACTATTAGTAGTAGACAAAAAAATGATATCAATGGTGGGCCCAAACAAAAATCAATAAAAACTTATCAACTCAATAGTTATGAAAATATTGTGAAATTCGTTGTGTATGTAGTATTGCTTTTATATCATTCTCCTGTCCACGTCTTAATTGTGATATACCCGAAGTTAAATAGATTTTTTTTAAACAAAAATTCTATAAACACGACAAAATCTCACAACATCCTAATTTTTAATTGTGATATGTCCTAGGCAAATATTTTATTATTTTATTTTAACCTACAAGGGATTGACACCTTAGCTATTGTAAATATGTTGTAACAATTTGTTGTCTCTATCACAGCTCTTTTTTTACTCAAGTGAAAAGTTAAATGGATAGCCACAAATTAATATTTCGCAATAATTATTTAGATTGTCTATTTTCTTCATGTAAAGGTATTTCGAGCCATGTTTTAGTTGGGGCCTTAAATCTCTTGCTGGGACTGGATGATTGATATTAGAGTATGTGGACACTGGACAGCCAAAAAGAGGCTGTCCCAAGAGTGGGAGTGCCTTTAATGCTCGATCGGTTGTGCATTTCGTTATAACATTCGTTAATAATTAGTTGATTATTCAATGCTGGAATTATTTCTCTAGCTCATTATTAACCGGATAAGCCATATGGTTGGATAATATGTATATGAATTTGTTTGGGGAAAAAAAATAAAGAGATCAATACTCATACTTAAATTGTTGTGGCATCCACTTAAAATATATTGTGTTAAACACAAAACAAAAGGGGACAAAGATTAGAAACAAGATAATAAGGCAACCCTACCTAACAAAATAATTAACAATGGTTATGTTTGGTTGTGAATATGAGACAAAACGCATTTTTTGTTTTTTCTCACATAAAAAATATTGGGTACATAATTATCATTTTTTTTTGTCTCAAATCTTTACTCTATATGCAAGTCCTGTTGGGGATTTCACATAATCAAGGAGTAATAATGAAAGAACAAAATGAACACATCAAGTAAATAAAAATTAATGATTGACTTGGAGGCAGAATTGAATGTTATCCTTAGATAATATTTGTTCTCATACGCAAGTTGATAAAGGATTTTTAAAAACTTGTCCCCAGGATACAACCAAGTTTACTGGGTTTTACAAATAGCAATTTTGGAAAATATCCATAGGATTTCTTATGTTTTTTGTGTTTTTTTTAAGTGAACATAAACCTCTATTTATACCCATAGGTTTATATTTCATTAAAAGGCGCATATGGAGAGTCAAAACGTTTCATAAAATCATTCACAAGGCTTGAAACCTCTTCAAACATTCAGAATAGTTACAAAAAAATTCAGTTTTATGAGTTTCGATTGGTCGAGAGTTCCTTTCAATCAATCGAATGCTCTTTTTGATTGAACGAATGGGAATCAAATAGCGTTTGAATCATCCAAAAGCTCCTAGATTATTTTCTTCATCATTTCAATCAATCGAACAAAAGTTTCGATTGACCAAACAAAAGCTTTGACCGATCGAATATACTGAATTTCAAATTTCACTTAGAAAATTCCAGAATTTGAATTTTCACTTTATTTATTTTACAAAAGAATACCTTTTAACTTTATATCATTATTACAACATATCCTTGTATATACTCATATATACAACAAGGCTGGCCTAAGGTATTTTGAGGTCTTAAGCGAAACTTTTAAATGGGGCATTTTTTACTGTTTAAATATTTACTTTATATTATTAACTTTATATAAAATATTTTTATTTAAATTTTATTTTTCTTGCTTGTTAAGATGCAAAATTATTAATTAAGTTTTTGTATTCAACTTCTTTTAAAATATTCTTTTTAATTGATAATAAGTGCAATTATTTCATTGTTATCTTCTAACTCTATTTTATAAATTTATTGTTCATTTGTAATATTTTTAACTGAAATTTTAGTTATATTTTTTTATTTCTAGTGACAAATTAATCTGGAGATCTGTTTTGAGATTTGGTTAAAAAAATTTTAACTATTTTTATACAAAATTCATAGATTTATTTAATAAAGTCAAATAGAATAAATACTTAAAAAAAATAAAGATTAAATAAAGCCTAATTGGACCAAGAAACAACGAATTAAGTAGCTAGTGTTAGACTTTTCTTTATATTTTAAAATAAGAATTTATGAATTAAAAAAAAAAAAAAAGAACAAAACAATAAATCTAGAAGAGTGTAGTCACTGTAATACAACCACTAGAGGAGTCTTTACTCTTTACCAAACATTTGCCTCAAAAACTCAGAAAACCTCTACCATGTTCCTTAAAAAGAAAAGAAAAAAAATATTGTCTTCTTTCTCCCATTCTTTTCTAAATAACCTAGAGAAAGTAAAATAAGAAAGCTATGTCACAAAAAGGTAGAAAAAATTTTTGGAAAAGGAGAGGCTTTGTTTTACCTCTTCAAGGGACTGTCAATTGTGGAGGGAGCTGCTTGGAAGATCTAGCGGCAACTTTTGATTATCTCGGAGAATATTTCAGCCTCTTCTATAATCAATTTTGGTTTAGGAGTTTTGGAGAGATAGAGATTAGAGAGAGTTTGGTCTATTTTTTTTTACTTTTTAGTGTGTCTAGGAGACTCAATTTAGTCTAAAATTTTGAAAAATTCTAACCGATTGAAAGAGAGAGTCAAACAAAATACAGGCATATTGAGGTTGAAATTTTCATGTATTGGCTAAATTTTGGGGTTTAATTAATACTCTCCAAGATAATTAATAATCCAAAATTTTTGTCTACCAGTCTATGTTTTTTAAATATAGTATTGGATAAGTACTGACTAATATTTGAGATTATATTTTTAAATTTTGTTGACCTAGGGCTTGATTTTGGGGGCTTCCATCACTTGGGAGACTTCTATCACTCATTTGCTCCACTTTGAGTTTCTACTGTAAAAGTGAATGCAAACAATTGTTTATCAAAAAAAGAAAAAAGCAAATGCAAATAATCTTGAGCAAATCTATAGCTAAAAAAGCCAAATATATAGGGTAATGGTTCTCTCATACTCATTATTTCACTTCTACTTTTTATATTTTGAATATAGATATTATTGTTTTGCCTTCTTAAATTTGTACATTAGTCCATGCAGTATTCAATAAAAGAGTGTATGGAAAATGAGTATAAGAGAAGTATTAAATAAAAGAGTGTATGGAAAATGAGAATATCTACCGCTGTGAAAAGGGATAGACACAGTTTCATACATGCTTATTTTGTCTTAAAAAATCGAGATATATTTTCCGCTCTGATTGTTAATGTTGAAGGTTGGCTTGAGCAAACCTGCAACTATGATAACAAGACCTTGTGATGAACTCTAAAACGTCTTAATAACCTCATGTTAGATGTATAGATAAATTATAAAAGCTTTCTTATTAAATAAAACTTAATTTATTTAATGTAATGTCAGTGTGGACAGATGTATGTTCAAGTTTCAAATCTCTGAAAGCATATAATTTATATAGATTAAGAGGATTCAGAGAATTAGTTATTTCTATATATCTTTATATGTTACGAGGATTTATAAAGTTAGTCTCTATATATTAAGAGGATTTATGAAGTTACTTATAACTTAAAAAAATGTCAAAAATTTCCCTAATTTAATTAGATAACTTTTATTCCTAAAAATAAAAAATATGGTTAAAATTGTAATTTAACAAAATTTAAAAACAAAAAATTATCAGAAATTTTTTTTCTTAAAAATTAGCACACACTCTCTATTTAAATATATCTTATACACGTTTGATACATTTTTCCCTAAATATTAGCATACACTAAACCCAGCCGTTTACTTATTTTTAAAATCCTAAATTTTAGCTTCTTAAAAGTCTCTTCCTATGTAATCTCACTAACAATAGACAAATTCAAAATTTTAAAATTATGACATTAAACTCAAAAATAAATAAAAAAGAGCATCATCACACGTACGGGGCACATGTGATGAGGCTAGTGTATGTGTGTGTGTGTGTGCACGTGTGTGTATACTTTGCACATGATAAATCACATGTGAAGAAGAGTAATCAATTTTCTAAGTTTTGACTCAATAGAAATTTAAACATCATGTGCTAGTATTTTTTTAAAAAAAAATTAAATATATGCCAAAATGGCAAATTTTCATGCATAACTGTTAGTTAACAAAGAAAGGGTGTGCAACCAAGAGGCTAAACAAGATAGAAAAAGGAAAATGGTGGAGAGAGATGAATGAGAGTCCACAGCAATTAGAAAAAAGAAATCCAATTTTAAATGGCCATGAATTAGTCTCTTTTATTAATTGCAAGAATGGAATGCATCTTATTTATGTAACTTTATATGGGGGGATCAAGTTTTTTGGAACTTCAATGGGCATAAATTGACTTTTTTTGGGTCCATACATCGTTCTAGGCTATAAGCCTAGGAGAGTGAGAGACCAATCCGTAAAGCTGCAAAGGGACACCAACCTTATGAATATTGTTAACCAATCATAGCATCATATGGATAAGTTTAACCAAAGAAGAAGCTCCAGTCCTTTAGCTTTACCTGAAAGAAGGGCCGAGTATTTAGGTGCGGCTATCTAAGCATTTATTGCGCATCGACAGCCTCACATCGCGTTTAAAGTGATACGATCACTCTCCTCATTAGGGAAGTCAAAGTTGCTTAGTATGCCCTACAAACTAATGTGAGAGTGATATAAGTCATGTCAATCGCAAAATCTGAGATTGGTGGAACATATTCAAGCTGGAAAAATGAAGAACTACTTTCATAAAAGGTATGGCCATAAAAACTCACAAAAATAAAGTTATTACTCTCTTGAACTAGACTTAACCAGACTTTATCATTGGAGTGTCATCGGTGAACCACTCGGGAACAACTATTTTCATGTGTTAGTCCAATCTTTCCTTGCCAAAGTATCTCCCCTCCTCCCATAAGTAGATATTGAATTATTAGTGGGAATAATAAGGTATTTGTATACCTAAGTCAATTATAGCTTTTATTTTAAGTTTCATCTTTGTTTATGGCTAAGAATACTAGTGAATGCTAATCCACATGCCAGGTTGAATGATTACCGAACATTTTCTGAACTCTTTATACCCAAACCTGGATCCAATCTGTCTCGAAAGTAGATTTTTGCATATGGGAATTATATAGTCGGCCTTTGGATTGTAAAACCAAGTGGTGATCAATTTCCTCACTTCTTGTCTTGGGCAGAAGGCCTGATATGTATTTCTAAGCCCATGTTTAGAATAGGCCTACGATTTAGATGTCCAAAAGAGAGCCCACTCATGTGGCTCGCGACATTTCAATGTCCAAGAAACAAAAAAGGGGCCTTTAAGCTAACTTCTAAAAGTATACACCTATTAAAAAAATATACTTTATCTATTTTAACAATATACTTTATATTACATCTTTTATTTTTATTATTCAACACATTAAAACATTGTTATTAAAAAAAACATATTAAAACGTAACTCGTTTATTGCACATTTCTTGAACTCTCAAGGCCGCGAGAGTTTAGTGTGGAAAGTGCTTATTACTTTGCTTGTTCTAAATTTGTTTCTACCATGTATGATAGGTTTTTCGAATAGGAATTCTATAATACTGCGAACTTATGGAGAATTTTTTTTTTTTTTTTTTGGGACATATATGGAGAATTATTTAGTGTTTGGTGCTTTCGACTTCCATATAAATTCAAGATTTGTCTATGGAGGGCTCTGATTTGATTCTTTGATAACTATGCAGAATTTATGTAGGAAAAAGGGATTCCTGTGACGGCAATATATCCAATGTGTCACTGTCAGCAAGGTGATCATGTCTTCTCAAGTTTGCTGCAATGGTTGCATAAAAAAGACCTTTTGCTAGTTTTGCAATTGTGGCTTAGAATATACGGTATCATATGAATTCTTTAAGCCACTTACTAATGGTGTATATTTTAATAAAGACCAAACGAAAACACCATTTTAGTTTCTACTTTTTTTTTTTAATTTGAAAAGGATTCCTACATTTTGGAGCTATAGTTAATTTGATCCTTACATTTTGATAACAGATAATTAAATTCTTGTTATTTTCAACTTGTAATCAATTTGGTCTCTACAGTACTTAACTCGCTAACGAAAAATACAAATGTGGAAAACAATTTGCACGGTTAACACACATGGCTAATAAAATAATAAAAAAATATTTAATTGTTACTAAAAAAAAAGACTACGTCAGCAAATTCTGGTAAAAAATGGTCATATCATTAAATCATTGACCTGAGTTTTATTTTGTAAAATGCATAAATCATGTCACTATGAAAGACTGGAACCTTAATTATTTAATAAGATTGTTAGTGTTTTAAGAACTGGGATTACTCAACAAAGAACTAACGTTGCTTTGAACTTGTGGTTAGAAATTTGTTCATGGGTAGAAATCGAATTTTTATGATTGAAGCTATGGGATAACAGACCAAATACAACATCAAAATTAAAACCTTATATCTTCTCTATTTACTTTTTTTCTCACCACCCAAACATAAAATTTATTATAAAACTAAAATCCATCACAACCCAAAGCAAACCTAGCAACCCAAATTAGGGGTGTTCATTAAACCGCATAAACTGCACAAACAACAAAAACAGTACTAAAATTGCCTGCAAAATGACACAACTGCACTGCACTGCAAGTAATAGTACACCGCATCATACCGCATGGTGCAGTGCGGTTTGCGGTTTTATAATAAGAAAACCGCACAAACCGCATTGCACTCTCTCTATATATTAATATATTTAATTATTTTTAATATTAAATATATTATTAATAGTTTAATAACCCTAGTTTTCTTAAAAAAAAAAGTTCGATAGCCTTATCAAGTGTTGATTAGAAAAGCCAGCTCAAAATAAAGAAAAACTAGTTCAATTGTTTAAAATTTGGACCAAAACAAAGGGAAAAATTAGTTTTGACCTAGGCAAAAAAAGCACAAAATTTGAAAAATATACTAACTTCAAATCATTTAAACCGCATTTTATACACTGCACCGCATATGTGACTGCAAAAATGAGGTGCGGTGCAATTATGGTTTTGGCTGAACTTTAAACCGCATCACATCACACCGCACCGCACATATGACCACAAAAATAAGGTGCGGTGCTGTTATGGTTTTAGCTAAATCGCACCGCAAAGTGCGATGCTAAAAATAGCCCAAAATCGGATTGCATCGCGAACACCTCTAACCCAAATTTATCACAACCCAGATCCACTTATGGTGCTATCGAGCTGCTTGTGGGTATGAATTTGATTGCAGTGGTGCTCGTGCTCTATCACTACCGGATCGCAAACCCATACAACAAACCTCATCACTCATAATCGTAACCTTCAAGGCAAAATTGAAGCAATCTCGACCCATGTCCATTGCTTAAAAGGAGAGCACAGATGAGAGAAAACAAAAATAGGAGAAAGGGAGAAAGAAATTAACTGAGAAATTTTGTGGTGTGGGTTGAAGATTGAAGGGTAGAAAAGATCAAACCTATGTTGTTTTGTATGATTTGAATTTTGGGGATTTGGCTTGGAAAGGGATAGTTGATTTACAGACCTATCTTGTTGAGAAGGGGCCAACCAAAATAAGTAAATTCATTGAACAATTTATTTAAATTTTCTGACATGGATTTTTTTATTGTTAAAATTGCTTATGTGGTTTTTTTTTAGTAACAATTAAATAATTTTTTTTAGAATAATACTAAAAACACAAACTATTTTACAACATTTTATAAACTGTTGATGTGACTTTAGTATTTTCTAAATAGTTATTGTAAGTAAAAATATGATGTTAGTGACAGGCCCATATTGTAACTATTAAGAATTCGTTATATTAGTAGTTTGTAAAAATGCTGTAAAATAGGTTGTGTCTGTAGCATTACTCATTTTTTTATTTTTTTTATTAGCAACATGTGTGGCAATCGTGTAAACTGTTTGACACGTAGACATTTTACGTTAGTGAGTTAACAATAGAGACCAAAATTGAATCTATGTTGAAAAAAAAAGGGACCAAAATGACTGCTACCAAAATGTAGAAACTAAATTGATCATAACCCCAAAATGGTGTTTTCACCTTTAATAAATGACTCATTTTTACTTTGGCTAAATTATAATCTATACCGTTTAACTTTAAACAAAATTCAATTAAATCCTTTAAATTTCAAATTTATTCAATAAAGGTTGACATGTCTTTCACACACTTAGTCCTCTAACTTTGACCACATAAGTATATATTGTAACTTAAATGTGAGTGTGATAAAGTTTGACCGCATAAAGTATATTTTTGTAGCTAATATTTTGATTTTGACATAAAAGTTCTCAATATTCTCCTTTATGTGTATAGCATTATACAAAAACACGAGCACATACAAAATGAATTTAAAAGTTATTTAATTTCTTTCATATGTTAAAAATTCAAGTTTATGTTATAACTACAAATTTATGTTGAATTTTTTTTGTTAAATTCACTAGAGGAAAAAATTACTTTCCTCTCCTTTATGTTTCGAATAGTTCTTAATTTCCCTATTTATCATTGACACTATCAATTTTCTCATTCTATGTTTCCAAAATGAGCGAATACCCAGTTTTGTTACTCCCTTAGTTAAATCCAAAGAAATTTGTTGTATCCTAGAATATTAGTCTAAAATACTCATAATTGAAAAATAAAATGTTAAAATTACCCCAAATAAACTAACCTGTGTAAATTAAACCCTAGTGAACCTAACTCAACTTGTAAATTTAATCTAAATACGGGAATATAATGTTGGTAAGTACAAGTGTAAATTTCCTCCAGTGTCAATTTTCCATATATCTTCTGACTATCCCAAAAAGAAAATGCTAAACACGATGGAAATTCTTAGATAAATCTTTCTAGAAATACTAATCAAACCTAAACAATGCTATACAATAACAATATACTATGATTAGTTGAAGTATATTAATAAGAAAATCTAATGAAATTTTATAAGGAATTGAGCTGTCATTGAGATCAAAACCCAACAATTAGTGCTAACTTAACAACTTTAGTATTTCTTTTCACTGTCAGGGACACATCTTGTAATTGATTCCTAATAATCTCTATAACTTTCGAGGGGCTTTTTTTTTTTTTTTTTTTTATAAATTTTGGAGAAACAAGATGAAGTTAATAAATTGTATATGTTATGTTTAATTTATGGGTTGGGTTAAAATTTTCCCATCTTAATTTACTCAGAATCTGAGTATTTGCTTATTTTGGAAACACAGAATGGAAAATTGGCAGGCTTCAACAATAAGGGAGGGAATTGTGAACCACCATAAATATTAGAGAGGGGGGGGGGGGGGGATTTTGTTTCCCCTAATGAATTTAACAAACAATTTTTAACATAAATTTGTACCTAAACATAAACTTGAAGTTTAAACATATGAAAAGAAATTATATAACTTTTAAACTTCATTCCATATGTGCTCATGTTTTTGTATGATAATATACACATAAAAGTGAACATTGAGAACTTTTATGTCAAAACCAAAACTTTAGCTACAAAATATGCTTATATGATCAAACTTAGAGGACTCAATTGAATGTTGTGGTCCTCCAACTTGAGTGTGAGTGTGCGAAAGAGAGAAAGTCATGGTCCTAGATTTTTTTTTCGAACTTTTTAAAATTAAAAAAAAAAAAATCCAATTGACTATTAAAAATTATATTCTTGATTTTTTTATTAAAAAAAATACCACTTTAGCGTCACTCTTCATCTGCTCCCTTCTAACAAAAGACATCTTCTTGTGATTATTATTTGTGTTTGCCCTAGATTTTTTGTAGAGAATGGCTTCGCCTCAAGGGTACCATTAGGCAATTGTTGTGGATGAGGAAGTCCAAAATCTCTGGATGGGTAATTTGCATCACACCCACAATATCAAATTCTAAATATTATCTATCATTGATTGTTGTTGGGTTCAGTTCAATTTTTTATTTTTATCCACAATCATGTCACTCTCTCAACACCTTTTGTCCCTTAGATTTCTAATTTATTTCATTACCTAAATTAATTTTATCCTTTCACAAAAGTTTTCTCTCTCCAGTTTAGAATTGAATTTTTTTTTTCACTTTATCTACAACACAATGAACATGACAAGCATCACAACTGGTTGTTCAATGTCGAGTCTCATTGAGAATATATTTATAAAAAAATCCCGTAAATTAATTTTTAATAAGTACTTGGATTCTTTTAACTTGAAAAATTCACACCAAAAAAAAACAAAAAACAAAATTAGGACACTTCATGGCAACATCTAATGGAAGTTGATAGGAAAGTTTTGATTGAATAAACTTGAAACCTTTGCAAGCACATGATATATATATTTCACATCATAAATCACATGTGAAGAAGAGTAAGCTCTATGAGTTTTTACTCAATAGGACTTTGAACATCATATTCTTAAAAACAAAAATTTATAATAAAATTTAATGCTTGACTGTTAGTTGACAAAGAAAGGATGTGCAAACTAGGGGCTAAACAAGATAGAAAAAGGAAAATGCAGAGAGAGATGAATGAGAGTCTACACTCAATAGCAATTACAAAAAAGAAATCCTATTTTATAGATACAATATCTAAGGTATTGTATCTAAGTTTTGACTAAGAATACTAAACGAATGCCAATGGCATTAAATAACGTGTGTCAAGGAAGAATTCTTGAAATATATTAGAGCAATTGATTCTTTCATTGAGTTGAAAAGGAAATTTTTAACAAAATCCCATGAGATTTGATAAAGGCATTGTTGTCCTTAAAGAATATTCGACTTTCTCACCCATCGGGATAGACGTACCCTTTGACGGGACCCACAGATCAAGGACCCATCGGGTAGTGCTCCCTACGTGCTAACAATTCCACCATCCTTTCTTTATAGGCCCCATCAAGTACCCACATACATAGCCAACGAACACCTTGGCATTATCACATTCACACACCAACGGATAGCGAGGCATGCCGATGGGATGAAAGTGACCCACTCCCGATAGATGAAGAAGCAAACTAACAAGTTGAAACGGCCCATGCTGATGGGTGAACCACCGGGCCCCTCGAGCCATTGTGTGATCTCCACTCTTAAGTCTCTTCATGGAAATGACTTGTACACCAAGTCCAAATAGTTTCATATGGAAAGAAAGGCCCTAAGATCTCGAGGCCTGAAAGTGTTGTATCTTCCCTATAAGGAAGATCCTATATTCAAGGGATTTGGGTTGGCTCTATATCCTTATATAAGCACTACACCTCCACTTCTCTAAGGTATGTGAAAAATCTGCTAGCTCTCATACTTTGGAGTTCTTGGAGATTCTTTTATCACTAACTTAGCATTTTGAGGGTCTTTGGCTAGCACTCTACTAGTGCTTTTTGTAGGTTCTTTATTAATTTTTATTCTTCAGGAACTTCGATTGGTATGCATGTAGACGATGAACTCACTGACAATTTTGTGTATCATTTGTTGGCGCCATTTGTGGAAAACGAGTAGTTAGCCATACCACCACTTCTAAGAGAAAGAGTATGGTCCAAACACTTTCATTGGCCACCATTAACTAGAAAACCGGGAACAACCCAAAAGCTTTGAGGAGACAAGTGTAGACCCTCATTGCAGTGGTTGAATGATTCACCCAATGCAATCAAGAGTTGGACCAATAGTTGGACCAATAGTTGAACCAAGGGAATGAACGACGTCTCAAAGAATGCTGGAATGAACAGGAGCACGATGAGAACAATGACAGCCACCCTCCAATAGGCAATCATCGGGAAAGGAAGGATCAGGAAGAAAACAACTTCGCCAATAGGCAGGATTGATAGGAGGAAATTAACCATCCTTTTGAAGTTGAAGGCAGCACGTTGTGCATGGCATAGGACATGCAAATGATGAAAGAAAGGATGGATGTGATGATGAACACCATGAGGGGCTAAGTGTCCACCGACCTCAATGAGTTGGTCTATCGAACTGATTCACCTTTCACAACGCAAGTTACCTCCTTCCCCCTTCTAGCCAAGTTCCAGATGCCACAAGTGGAAGCGTACGATGGGTCAAAGGACCCATTCGACCACCTAGAGTCATTCAAGGCCCTTATGCATCTACAAGAAGTTCTAGACGAGATCATGTGCAGAGCCTTCTCCACCACATTTTAGGGATCAGCTAGATTATGGTTCAGTAAGATAGCCTTTAACACCACCTCAACTTTCAAGGAGCTAAGCTAAAACTTTGTCTCACACCTCATCGGCGGGTAAAGGTATAAGAGATCTTCTGCAAGCTTGTTGAACATCAAACAACGGGAGGATGAGAGTTTGAGGTTGTATGTGACCTGGTTCAACAAAGAAGTCCTTTTGATCGATGAAGCCAACGATAAAGTCCTAGTCACGGCCTTCACAAACGAACTTCAATCTGGAGACTTTCTCTTCTATTTTATTCTATACATAGCATAGCATAATATAGAATAGAAGATATAAGAATACAAATAGATAGGTAGATAGAAATCTTCTTCATAAAAATAAATAAATAGATAGATAGATAGAGATCAGAATTAATGCAAAACAGAAAACAAACAAAAAAAAAACATTCCGATTATCTCTTATAGCCATAGGTAATGGCCCGAATTCCCTCTCTTAAACCAAAGTTGAAGTTGCCACCAGAACCACCACTGTCCAATCCATTTTTATCTTCTGTAGTCCAAATGGATGACTACTTAAATCAGTAGAGACTCCTTACTTCAATGACCTGTGCGATTTCCACCTAAGTCCCCAATCTAACTAAGATGCTGTTGAAAAAAAAGCAAAAGTGAAGGAGATATGCCGATTTAGGTTTTTTTTTTTTTTTTTTGTTCTTGTCTTAATTTTAACCTGTCAATTTCTTTATTAAAATCTGCTTGAAATCTTCTTCTTCTAATAATAATAATAATAATATTAATTTTGTTTTAAAAATAATGTACAAGGTTCTGTTTGTTATGAAAACCAATTTTTTTGTTATTAGACCCCTCTTTTCTTCTTTCTTAGTTTGTTTCAAATCAATGGACTCTGTACTTAATATTTTTAATAAATTTGTAGAAGAATCATATTTTATTTTTAGATTACACATATTATTAATGATGGAGGACTGGTAGAGCATATGTTTACTATAGCCACTAATTCTGATTTCTATCTATCTATCTTTTTCCTTTTTTTTTTTTTTTTTTTTTTGAGAAGAAGATTTCTATCTATCTAGTTGTCTTCTTCTATCTTCTACTCTATTCTATACTATGCTATATATATATATATATATATATATATATATATATATATATATATCAAGAAAAAGTATTTTGTATCAAATGATAAGCACATACCTCTCTCTCTCTCTCTCTCTCTCTCTCTCTCTCTCTCTCTCTCTCTCTCTACACACACACACACACACACACACACATTCATATATTTTTCTAAATATGTACACTTTTCTTGATAATTGAATGATTTTACTTAATTTTTTGAAATAAAATTTTTAAAAAATTCAGTAGGAATTACATCTTAACTCGTGTCTTTAGGACACTTACTAACAATGTATTTTTCAATAAATGATTCAATTTTACTTTGGATAAATTATAAATTATACCTTTTAATTTTGACCAAAATTCAATTCAATTCTATACATTTCAAGTTTATTCAATTAAGGCTTCCTTATCTTACTCACACTCAATCCTCTAACTTTGACCACATAGGTATATTTTGTAGCTAAAGCGTGAGCGTGAGAAAGTTTGACCACATAAGTATATTATGGTTTTGGCATAAAAGTTCTCAATATTCTCTTTTAAGGGTATAACATCGTATGCAAACATGAGCACATACGAAACAAATTTTAAAAGTTATTTAATTTTTTTCATATGTTTGAAATTCAAGTTTATGTTTAAGTACATATTTATGTTAAAACATTTTTGATAATTCTCTTGAGGACAAATTACTTCCCCCTCTATATTCGGGGTAGTTCAAAGTTCCCTCTTTATCTTTGAAACTAAAAATTTCTCGTTCCAAGTTTCCAAAATGAGCAAATACCCAGTTCCAAGTAAGTCCAACGAAATCTTTTGAAACATGGAATGTCACAACTAAAAGACAAAATGACAAAACTACCCCAAATAACCTAGCACATGCACATTAAACCCAGTAAACTTAACCCAACTTGTAAATTTAACCAAAATTTATGAATATAATGTTGGTAACTAAAAAGGAAATTCTATTCCCCTTTAAATTGTTGGTCTAGCTTCTAACTTCAGTGGTAGAATATAAACCTGAAAAAACAGAAGTATAAGGAAGAATTGAAAATAAAACGGCAATAACAAGTATGTCATAATAACATTAATCAAGTCTAAACAATAAGATAATTCAAATAATTATAATATGAGAAATTGAGATCTTGTTGAGATCGAAACCCAACAATTAGTGCTAACTTAACAACTTTAAGATTTCATTTCACTGTTAGAGACACATATTGCAATTGATTCCCAACGAACTCCATTACTTTTGAAAGGATTTTTATATTTTATTTTTTTGGAGAAACAAGATGAAGTAGTAATTTTTATGTGTTAAGTTTCATTCAGAGGTTGGGTTAAATTTTTCCAAGTTTAATATACTCGGAATTTGAGTATTTGCCCATTTGGAAAACATAGAATGGAAAATAGGTTGTTTCAAAGATAAGGGAGGGAATTGTGAACTACCTTAAATATGGAGAGGGGAGGGGGATGTTATTTCCCCTAATGAATTTAACAAACATTTTCAACATAAATTTGTACTTAAACATAAAATTGAAGTATAAACATATGAAAGAAATTAGATCACTTTTAAAATTCGTTCCATATGTGCTGATGTTTTTGTATGATGCTATATACATAAACGAGAAGATTGAGATCTTTTATGCCAAAACCCAAATTTTAGCTACAAAATATGCTTATATGGTAAAACTTAGAGGACTTGAGTGAATGGTGTAGTCCTCTAACTTGAGCGTGAGAAAGATATGAAGTTGTGCCTCTAAATTTTTATTTCGATTATTTTAAAATAAATAAAATCCAATTAATTATTATAAATATATTCCACATTTTTTTATTAAAAAATACCATCTTAGTGTCACTCTTCATCTGCTCTCTTCTAATAAAAGTTATCAACCAATGATTGTTATATGTGTTCACCCTAGATTTTTTAGTAGAAAACGGCTTCGACTTAGGTGTACCATTAGCCAATTGTGATCGGTGAAGAATTCCAAAATCTCTAGATGGGTAATTTGCACTAATTGGTGAGAATTTGTCATTACACCCATAATATCAAATTCTAAATGTTATCCATCATTGGTCGTTGTTGGATTCAATTCTGTTTGAATTTCCGACAACCATTTCACTCTCTCAAGTCTCAACACCTTCCATCCCTTAGATTTGTAATTTATTTCAATGCCTAATTTAATTTTTTTCCTTTCACAAAATTGGGTATTTATTTCTTCATTTTACCTATTTTGACCATGAAGGTGTTGCGTTAGGACCAGCTTTAAGGTAACACATATCGCTACCATTAAGCCTTTTGGAGGCTAATGCCAAAGCTATGGATGAAGCAGTCTCTTTATCTTGGGATATTAGAGTTAGAGATGTCATTTTTTAGATAGATTCATGCATTGTCTAATGCTCTCACTGGCTCAAACACCCCCCCCCCCAATTGTTATTGTTAACATCATCACATGCATTCACCACAAGCAACAAGATTTCAGAACAACCCAATTACTGCATGTGAGACGACAAGGAAATAAACCAACACATATTTCGCACAGCTTGACAAAGTAATTAATAATTTTGTAATTTGGATTGAGGAAAATTCATCTATTATTGAGTCGTCTGTAATTTAGGATGCATTGTATTTATCTTCTTCTTCATAAAGTTATCGTATTTTTCATTAAAAAAAAAAAAACATTACAAGCATCACAATTGGTTGTTGAATGTTGAGTTTCATTAAGATTATTTTAATTTTTTTTTCTAGAAATTATTTCTTAATAATTAATAGGATTTTCTTAAACTTTAAAAATTATAAGAAAGGCAAAATTGGTGTCAAGTATCAACTATCAAATTATTCTCGTATATAAAAAAAAATTAATTATTTGAGTGAAAGAATTTAGATTTGTTTATGTTTGCTAGTCTAATAATGTTTGACCTGTTTTCTAAGTTGTAAAATGAGAACCTTGGCGTCAAGAAATTAATGAGTCATGCTTAGGGCTGTCTAGAGACCCAGCCAACCCGACCCACCCGCTATCGTTGACCAAACCTGACCCGTTGCCGACCGATCTGACTTCTCAAGTGGTCGGCAACGGGTTTGTTCCTCCAAACCCGAGTTTGGCGGGTCGAAAGTTGGTTTTCCTTCTCCAGAATCCAATCAAAACTGATCCGACCGATCAACAAGATTACCGGCGATATTTGGTAGATTCGGTGAGATCTAGACCATTTTCGTCAAGATCTCGACAAGATTTCACCGGATCTAGCCAAGATCTTGTCGAAAATGGCCTAGATTAGGCCGAATCTGGAGAAACCTCGAAGATTTTCGTCGGATTTTCGCCATTTTCATGCCGGATTTTCGTCGTTTTCATGCTGGTTTTTGCCGTTTTCTAGATTTTCAACCCTGACCAACCCGTCCGCTGCCATCTGATGGTCTGATCCACCCAATTCGTTCACTCTGGCAGTCGGCGACGGGTGCATTTTTTTGCCACCCGATTCTGGTGGGTCGGTTCCGGGTTGGGCACAAACCCGACCCGTGGACAGCCCTAGTCATGCTACTCTTGTTGAAAAAGTTTACATCCATTTAAAATTTTTTTTCATATATATATATATATATATATATATAGTTATTAATCTTATGACTACTACTAAGAAGGTGTGATTACAACTAGTAACAACCTGCAAAGATATGGGTATAGGTACGGGTACTAATATGGTATGGCATCATGGCAATTTTTGAAAGAGTAAGATATGGGTACGACGAGGATACATATATTAGTTAATAATTAAATATATATATTTTTTATAGAAGGTTAAAAATTTATTTTTCATATAATATTATCCATATATCATTAAAGCCCATTATGTGAGTGTCATGCTAATATGTGAATCGAAAAAAAAAAAGAAAAAGAAAAATAAAAGAGGCAAGAGTGAGAGAGGAGAAGTGTGAAAAAAATAAAATAAAAAAAGAGATAAGTTTTTGAAAACAAAAAATGAGAGTGAAAGTTAAGAAAGACAAAGAGACATAGCGTGGGAGAATTTGAAAATGGAGAATGGAGAAGCAAGGCTGTAGGTTTTTTTTTTTTTTTTTTTTTTTTTTCAACATACCCCATGTTTGATAATTTAAAAAAAAAAAAAAAAAAAAAAAAAACGGTTGGGACACACGTGCAACTGTGTCCCATGCGTTTCCCATGTTCAGTATGTATTTCCAACACAGGCGTGACATGCAAACTTTTGTGTCCATGCTTTTCACGATTAGAATAAATCACTCCAAAGCTAACTTACTATTCACTATTGATACTATTTGAATTAATATCAATTATAATGCATCATTTCATCCATTGTCAAAATAAATATATTTTTACAAATTTGTATTGAATTTTAATTTGGCCAACGTGGGACTTAAAGAAATTAAAGAGTAGAGTCGGCATGCATGGAAATGTTCGCAATTTTTATTCATATAAAAAAAAGTTAGTAATTTTTATTTTAATTTCATATAACCAGTATTTATAATTTTCTTTATGTTTTTAGCTGAATTTATAAATTTTCTTTATACTTTTACAATTTAACATTTTGTTGATTGTTGATGATGTTGATGATTGTTGATTTACAATTTTAAATAATGTCATGATACGTAACTGCAAGAGGTGAGAACACCACAAGTTAAGCCGTAAGAGTAATAAGGCTTGAAACTTTGAACTTGGGTAATGTTTGGTAAAGAGTCTGTGTTCTCATTCTAGATATATACAAAGTGTTTGTTTGGCTTGAGTTTATGTGCTTAGTTTTTATATACACTTTTTTAAAATCTTAATTTTTTTTTTACACTCTATTGAAGTATAAGTATATCTTAATACATTTTTAGCAAAAAAATATTTCCGGAAGGAGCTAGATAAGTTGTTTTTAAATGCACAAAAGAGAGACATACCCTGTTATAGCATATTTCTTAATTCTTGTACAGTCTCAAGGACTGCAGAGTATAGTGTGCAAAGTGCTTTCATGGTTCCAACTTTCCTAATAAATTCAAGGTTTTTCTAAGCCCATGTTTAGAATAGGCCTTCGCCTTGGATGTCCAAAAGAGAGCTCACTCACGTGGGCCGTGACATTTCAATGTCCAAGAAACAAAAATGGGCTGTTTACACTGGGCTCTTTTTTCTTAGGAGTAGGGACTGAATCTTTTTTTTTTTTTTTTTATGTGCCTATAGAATCAATTCACGTTAATGGAATTATGATGCTTTTGTTGAACAAATTATGAATTTTGTTGATATTTCCTTCTGTTGGGTGATTACTATGTTGGCCCTCTTTTGTGGCAAAAGCCAAAATGGGATTTAAAATATAGTGCTTAAACAACTTGGGCTCAAATAAAAAAAAAAAACTTATTTATGTTCATTTATTTAGCAAACAAGTCAAATTTAAACCTGAGTTTAGACTCGACTATTAAATGAGCCAAGCTAAAAAATAATGATGTATGTTATGAAAATGTGGCTCGGCTTTGGTTTTGTTCTTAAGATGTTGTATCTAAGTGTTCATAAAAAAAAAAAGAAAAAAAAGAAAAGAAAAAAAGAAGATGTTGTATCTAAGTTTTGGTTAAAATTTAAAAGGAGTACTAAAGAACAACACTTAAGGTATTGTATTTAAATTTTGGGAAAAGTTAATGAATGCTATAAGGGTATTGATTTAAGGAATATTTTTAGAATATTTTTATATTTTCCATAAAAGTGATATTAAAAACTTTTCTAAAATGTCTCATTAATAAATTGGACTAAGGGCATTTGTTAACATAACCTTTAAATTTTAACTAAAATTACTAAATGAATGCTTACAGCATTAAATAATGTGTCAAGGAAGAATTCTTGTAATTTTGGTCCTTAGAGCAATCAATTCTTTAATTGGAGTAGAAAAATAAACTTTTTAGAAAATCCTATGAGATTCTTTACATACCTAATTAGCTACCCAATTGGACAATTAGTTTCTTACACGTTGTCATATGAGAAATTGAGAATCAGTCATTTCATGTACAAATTACAGAACCAATTGTTTAGATTGAACGAGTTAAATCATTCTGGCCTCAGGATATTCAAGCCTTTTTAAAATACATCTCCTCCCTTCCTCTCTTATGAATGCTTTACTAGTGGAATCTATTCCCTTTGGTTGAGTTATTTGCTTGTTTGAGTCTGGGGCTTAGATGATTTGACAAGTGAATGGTTAAAACCAAATTATGCCTGATATTCCTTCGCCAATGCTTGTCTTGAACCCTTGGCTAGGGAAACTAATTAATAGGTACTTATCCACAAAACAACAAATCTGGATGATATCTTCTGAGATCTGACAGTTGTAACTCCGAAAATATTTTTTGAACTGCTAATCTCAAAGTTATTGAGTTCCTCCTTCTTTCACTAATAAAAATTGAATTCAAGATCCTTGTTTGTTTATATGTGATATATTCTCTTTATCATTGATGAAAAAGAAGGTTGAACACCATGCACTAGAGTTGAGAGCAGTTCATGTTGTGAGATAAACCAAAAAGATAACAAAATATTTGTTGTTACATACATATTTATATGAATGACATTTGTACATAGTTATATCACTCCCCTCCTCTCCTCTCCCATCCCATTCCTCTAATTTTCCTCATTCAAATAATAAGATTAATCTTTACATGCTTTATGTATTTTGAGTTGTGCATTAACAAAAAGTTGGCAGAACAATAAAAAAGTTGTATAAACTGTAAATACAAGGGAAAGTGCATTGTGAAGTTGGGATTGAAATGAGTGGTTGGAAAACTTAAGGTGAAGAAAAAGGTGGAGAAAAGAAATAATAAGTAAAGAGGAAATTTCTTAGAGAGTTTAAAAGGGCAATCCTCCCTCTTCTTTTATGAGGAGTGGGTCCCACACGTGGATCCCGCCATGAGACCCACTCCTCATGCGAGAGAATGAACATTGTCCTTGGAATATCTAAGTACTTTTCGAGTAAAGAAAATTAACCTATGACTTCTATGCATTGTAATTTTTGAAAAAATATATTTTTTTTTTAAATTTAAGATTTGTTTGTTAATATGAATAACATTTGTACATGGATATATCATTCCCCTCCTCTTCTCTCCCATTCTTCTAATTTTCCTCATTCAAGTAAAAAGATTAATCTTTATATGCTTGGTGTATTTTGAGTGGAGCATTAACAAAAAGAGAAATAATATGTCCACAATATTTTCACAACAATTTTACAATAAATTTTAAGTGGCAGGTTGTTACTGGTTGTTATTGTTGGGGCAAAAAAGTAATCTTCGTGTTAGGTTCAAATTTAAACCAATAACAACTAATCATCTGTGATTTGTTATAAAAATATTGTAAAAATATTGTGCACGCAATATCTCTCTAACAAAAGGTGGGCAAAACTAAAAGAAGTTGTATAATCCTCAAATACGGATTCAAATCCTCTAGATTTCCTAGGGTATTCTACTAGTAGATTTTTTTAAATTTTAACCACTCAGTAATAATTTAATGGTTAAGATTCTGTCATGTCAGTATTTCACTAACAATATACTTGAAATAATAAAATAATGTTATAAACAAAACAATTAAAATTATTGTTAGTGAAATATTGACATGATAAAATTTTGACTATTAAATCATTAATAAATTATTAAAATTTATAAAAATTTATTTAATAGAATACCTTAAAAAATTTAGAAAATCTGAATCCCTCAAATACAGGGAAAAGTGGATTGTGAATTTGTGGCTGAAATGAGTGGTTGGAAAACTAAAGAGGAAGAAAAAGGTTGGGAAAAGAAATAATAGGCAATGAAGGTGAGCAAAGAAGATTAAACTCTCTGAGGTGGCAAAGTTATCAGTCAGAAAAGAGCTTTTTGGAAAGATAAAGTAGAGAAAAGGAAGGTCACCACTCCCTGCAGGAAAAACTGCTTTGTTTGTTGGAGGTTGGATTTTCTTTGTCTGACGTGGCCACTGCTTCCTCTTTCCCATGTATACGTCCCTTACGCTATAATACGCATCCTTCCCCATGCTAAGATACGCACTATACAAAAATAAATTCTAACTAAAGAGTAAAGAAGTCTTTAATTATTACAATATTTTTATAATAATTGAGCTGTCGTTACTCATATGTTAATATAAAATAATAAAATATTAAATTGAGACATAATTTAAAACAAATTATTGTGAAAATATTTAAAAATTCTATTGTGTAAACAAAATTTCTCAAACTTTAAATTGGTATGATTTTTTAATATTTTTTAAAGCATGATATAGAAAACAGCAAGTTGCCTTCTTCTTCTAATTTTTTTTTTGTTAAAAAAAAAATAATCCTAAAAGTAGCTTTATCTTTAAAACATACTTTGTATCAAATGATGCCACATTATTTGATATCAAATAGGCAAATACCTTCTCCCTTGTCCTAGCCAATAAGAAAAAAAGAAAGAAAGAAAGAAAGAAAGAAGTGGTACTTCAAAAAAAAATAATAATAAAAAATCTCTACCTCATTTGGTTGCATATTCCTAAAGTTGTTCTTAGCAAATGATAGAAAGTCTTTGTAATATATTATTTTTTAATCCTTATCCTGATTTTAATGAATGATAAAATGAAAAAAAAAAAGAATATCTATATCATAATTTTTTTTTATGTGTAATATTCCAAGAATATATGCAAGAGCACATTTTTTTACTTGTTTTGTTTTAGTAGTGTTCTATTTCATTTTTTTTTTTACTTAAAGAATAGAGACTAATTTTCCAAGGAAGGGAAACAAATTATGTTATTCAAATTCTTTATAATTATCTTTAAAATTGCTTTTCTAAAAACACAATCTAATATTTATTAAAGTCTTTGAAAAGATTTCAAAGGCTAATCTTTAAGGTTTGAACATACATTTTCAAATATAATACACACACTATCTTACAATTATGTACATTAGATTTTGATATCAATGATCCATCTTAATTTGATTGATGGACTTTTGATTTGAACAATTATTCAATAAATATTAAATTTGTCACCAATCAAACCTTCTCACTTGGGACTTGAACAATTATCCCCTAAACATTATATATGTGACCAATTAAACTTTTTATTAATAGCAAAAGATAATAATAATATTTCAAAATTATTAATGTTTTGAAAATAATTATGCATACATTACTTGATTAAATTTTCAATTTGTAAAAAAATATTGATACAAGATTTGTATTTTTGCTTTTTAGATATAATTTAATGGTTAAGTTATATGAAAAGATTTGGATCTTGAACATTAAAATATTAATGTATTGATAATAATTTTTTGTTTTCTTTACTGTCTTTTTTTCTTAAAAAATAAGAAACATTAAACAGGTTTCTACTTTCTGGTTGTTGTTCACGTGGTAGTATGTTGAAATAAGGCTTGGTTTTTGTCCTTAGTCCTCATCTCACGCCCACCACTAAAAGAAAGCTTAACTGACAAGAAAATACATTATAATGGTTTGGTGCTAAAAAATGCGCTTATTAAGTCTATACCTTGGATGCTCAGTCTTCTTGGGTCTCGAGCTTTCCTATCGCTCTCTCTCCCTCTCTCTCTCTCTCTCTCTCTGTATTTGTAAAGCATGAACAAAAGTGGAACACTCTGGAACTAGACGGCTTTTTAGGTAGGCTCCTCTAGTTCTCTGGCTTCACGTGTTCAAACCCAACCCATAAGTCCACAACCATTGTTGTAGTAGTATTAAAATTAGTTGTATAGATTTCAATCCAAAACATCTCTGTCTCTCACAGTTTCCATGTCAGGACCATTGTTTTCTTGTCTTGTTTTTTTTTATCTTTTACTAAACTTACCAGAAAACCTGTTTGAGGCTGTACTTTGATACCCAGTTGTTTTTAGTTTTTTATTTTTAAAGGGTGATATTTCTATTATTATTGTTCTATTGCTGAGCTATGGAGATTTTTGGAACTGGGTAGATTTTGTTTTTAAAGTGCCGTTTTGGGTCTCTTTCATTTAAGTCCTCGATGGGTCAGGAAAGGTAAGAGTAGCTGATTCAGGATTTGGTGTTGTGGGGATGATTGTGAAGATCAATTTTGGCTGAGTATAGCTGGGAAAATCAGTGACACAACACAAGCGCAGCCATTTGGTGGTTATTCTTTCAGCTTTTGTGGGTATGTGACTTTTTTTGGAATATCTAAAAATGGCTATTCTTTCTCCTCTGAGCTTTGATTACCTTTTTGGCTTATTTGAGATCAATGAATGACCAGGGTTAACTAGGCATGTGGTGTGAGAACGGACAATTTAGGCTTAGGAAACCATCTCAACGTATTGAACTTGAAAACAAGTGATAAAAAATGATAACCCTTCTGGATATTTTTGTTACAGAGTTGTGGATTAGTGAGTTGTTGTAAAAAAGTTTTGAAACTGGGTACTTTTATTATACCTTTATTATTTGGGATTTATTTTTTGGAGCAAAAAGTGTAAAAGCATGTTGTGATAAAACTCTAGGGGTGATTTGGACGTGAAGTGATTAGGATTATCATCTTATAATATGTTGATCTTTTGAACTGGGAAGAACCTGAAAAGTTTGTAGGCATCATGAATTTGCAATGAAGTAATAGGCATAATGAATTTTCAAGGATGAAGTCCTTGATGTAGTAAGTATATTTTTTGCTCATAGAAGTAGACAAAATTAAACCTGCATTTGGCTTTATTCTTTCTGTTGTATTTTTCAGTTAAGCTAGATACCATAAACTTCTTTACAGTTACACGTATTGAGCAAAATGGGATGTGTAGCATCGAGGATTGAGAAGGATGAGCGGATGCAGATTTGCAGGGAGAGGAAGAAGCTAATGAAACAGTTGGTTGGGTTTAGGGGAGATTTTGTGGATGCCCAATTGGGTTATTTGAGAGCATTAAAGAATACAGGAGGTACTCTTCGGCAATTCACTGAGTCAGAGACATTAGAGCTTGAAAATACCCCTTTTGGTCTGCAAGTGCCTCCCTCACCACCTCCACCATTGCCTCCTCCACCACCTCCTTTTAGCCCTGATTTGAGAAAGTTTGATGAAAATAATAGGAAGGAAGAAGTTCCCCAAAAAGAAAGCACAGAGATTGAAGAGTATGGTCGCTGTACCCCATCACCTCTTAGCTCATGGGACATTTTGGACACTTTTAGGTGTTCGCCACCACATCATCATTACAAGAATAGTGAATTGGTGGAACAAGTAGAGGACGAAAAGTGGGCAGAGACTAAGACAGAATTTGAAGAAGAATATCAGAAAGAGGAAGCTGTTGCAAAAATTGTTGTAAATCCACTTCCTGAGAAGCTTCAGCCTGTAGAAGTGGTTGATGATAATTCATCAACAATGAGCTGGTATAAAGAATCTGATGATACTTGGAGGAGCAAGAAGACTTTGGAGGGTATTATGCGTGAGTTAGACGATCATTTCCTTAAAGCATCAGCTGGTGGAAAGGAAATAGCTGTTTTTATGGACATTAGTGGAGGGGATACATTTCTTTCACGGGGTCTTGAAGAAAACAAAAGTAAATTCTCTCTCTTTTCAACAATCTAACATTTATCAGATACTTTACAATTCATCCTTTATATGCTTTCACTTGATACTTGATTGGTACATCTGAAGTGGAAGTTCCACTCGAGTAAATAACTTTTTCCTAATTTTGTTCATGATGTTTGTTGTATTCTTATTACCATCAATGTTATTGTCCTTATTAGATAAAAACTTTCTAATGTAGTGGCATTTCTGGAAAAGACTCTGTGCTTTATATTATTGTTCATGTTCTGATTATATGAAAACTTTCTGATGTAGTGACATCTCTGTAAAGAGCCCTGTGCTTTCTGTTGTTGTTTATGTAATATGTTCAAGCTTCTGGCCCTTGTGGGGCTTTTTCATTCCTTATTAGTAATCGGCATATGCTGCCTTCTGTGTTTAAATAGTTCTGGAAGTCAAGCCGTTATTACAGGCTGATATCTGAAAATAACATGCAAATTGTTGCCTCAATATCATTGGTGCATAATTCTGGACCTTTAAATGTTGTTGCTGAATCTTAGTCTGAATTGCAACATTGTCAAAGAAATTTATGTTGGGAAGAATTCAATTGAAGCTTTAATATAATATATAGAGTCACCACTTAATCCAAAAGTTTATTTCTATGGGCTTGGCCCCAGTTATGTTATATTAATTCCAGCTTCTCTTTTACTTTGCCTCTTTGGCTTACTTTACTTCTATGTGGGCCACGAACAAGTTCTACTAACTCCCTCTTGCCTATGGGCTTTTCCTTCTCTTGAGTGTCATCCATGGTCCTCTTGTATGCCATCCATAGGAACCACATGTTAACCTTGCACGCTCATCCATGGGAACCCTAGAAGTCCTCTTCCATGGGAACCTCGCACTGTGTCATTCTTCTTTGATCTAGCACCATTGGTAATACTATTTTGTTGGGTTGTTTTCCAAGATCATCTGTTTGGGGTTTATGGGCTTGCCTTGTACGATTAACACTTGTCTGGCTTCAAGGACATGCACCTTGTCCTTGCTCCAACTACCAAAGCAACCCGTCCTCATTCAGCTGCAAAAGAGACTTAGTAACTTTGCCACCTTACCCCACACCACCATGGGTTGTAATTCCATTTGTTGAGGAGATAATACTTTGGGGAGATTCTAATTGAGACCTTAATACAACAGGGATATCACCTAAACCAAAAGCTTAAGCCTATGGTTTAGGCTTATTTATGTTATATTAATTCCTCAGCGCCTTTATTTTTATTTCATTTGGGATTTGAACTCACATATATATACCCAATTTTTTTTTTTATATGTGGATCATTCCTTTGGGGTATCAGATCCCAATGTGTAGATGAAATTAAGAGTTTTGGTACAATTCAGAAAATATATGTAGTAGTGAATACTGATGAGTGATGACTGTTATTTTATTTCATTTGTTTTTGGACTATTATGTCTTTGCTTTAGTAACTTTGGGAGGTCAATGTTTTGTGAATCTGCGCTTTGGTAGCTTCTTGTTTATCACTGCATCCAAAAGCCATTAGAACCCTACTTGATTGGGGTGGCCCTGGACGGTTTTTATTGTAAACTGTTGTCATTCTGGTGTGTGATGCACCATTGTAACTTCAGCTTATAATATATATTTGGGTGAACAATACACCACCTTGTTGGTTCTTACTGAGGAATTGCAACAGATTTGGCTGGGTTGAGCATCAAGTATGATGAACATGATGTCACTTCCAAGCCTTACTGTTAGTCAATAGTTTCAAGTATGTGCAGGACAACCTGGAGCAATTAAAAAACATTTTCAATCCCGTGTCTGACTAGGCTAGTTTTTTAATTTTGATATGCACTATTTTTTTCCACCAAAAGAATAATTTTTTACCACTTCTTAATAGAAATGTCAGTCACATGGGAAACTGACTAAAATTCTGTACATGTTAAATATATTCATACAGGAACACAATGAATTTGAAAGTGAATTCACTTATTATTACTTACATATGGGTGGAGGAATCTCATACCTAACCTGTCAATGAGAAAGTGGAGTGATAGTTTGGTTCTGAAATAGGCTCCCTCATCTTTCTTTCATCCTTGTTTTACCATACCAAGAAGCATAACACTGGGCTTGGTTCACTTTTATTTTTTATATTTTACTTTGAGATGATCATGACTATTGTTCTTGTTTATTTTTGGTTACGAAATTTAAGCTTCTTGTCTATTCACTTGGCACCTAATATGATCATTTGTGAATAACTTTATCCTAGAAACCTTGTTCTGGTGTAATTGGTTTCTGTTCAAAATATCAGTATGGCTAAAATATCATTTCTGTCCCTAAAGTTTGCTTCTTCTTCTTTTTTCCTTAAATTTAAAATGTTTGTTTGTTTGTTTTTATTTTCCCTAAACTTTTTGAAAAGTCCCCCCACACCCCCCCAAAAAAAAAAAATTTAGGAGTGAAGATAGGGACAAAAAATGAACTTTTTTCAATAGTTTAGGGATAAAAAAAAATATATTTTTGAAGTTTAAGGACAGAAAGTGTAAATTTTTAAAAGTTTAGGGACAAAAAACAAACTTGTTAAAGTTTAGAGATGAAAAAGGAATTTATGCAAACTTTAGGATGAAATCAATATTTTAGCCAATCAATTTATTCCTGTGAGTCTGGCTATTGATGATTTTTGTTATCAAGTTCCTCTAGGAATTTATTATTACTGTATCATTTACAGGGAAGAATTCTGCAAAGGTCTTTAGTTCATTGTCATGGAATTGGTCATCCAAGTCTCATCAGGTAACCAAAGAGGATGTTGTGCTTTATGGCTCTAATGAACCATGCAGGGTTGGAGCTCATTGCATTACACTTACAAAGCTTTATGATGCAGAGCAGAGACTTTACAAGGAAATGAAGGTAAGATCATTACTGGACGACAGAGCGTAAATAGTAAGAATGTGTAATGTTCTTTAGCAACATCTGGTATTTGTTCTAGCCCATTGTTGTTATACTAATATCTGGAAACATTGCACTATGAGGTGGTGTGTTTTTGTTGTAACATTTAAGAGTGTTCTATGGAATTGTGGTACCCTGGCATGAGATGGCTTGGAAATTTGTCTTTTCTTAGGGTTTGTTTGGCCAAGCCTTAAAACTAGTGTATAGCTTTTTAAAGTCTAACTTTTTTCTAGGCGTAATTTTACTTTTACATAGCTTATTTTTTTAACAAAAGAAGCCAATTAAAATAAGCTCATCCAAACATTCTTTTTGCTCTCTTTTGAAGGTAGTTTGACTCATGAAACATATGGAAAATAATACTATGAGACAAATAAATTAGGTATATTTACTTTCACATGAGCATGTCTGTTTCTCACAACTTCACAAAAGCATCTTTCTGTTCAACTTCATGCTTATGATATCAAAATATCATTGTGCATGGTTCTTATACTTGCCTCTGATGGTTTTAATCATCACTTTTTGTAGGAGGAAGAAATTACTAAATTAGAGTATGCAAGGAAGTGTTCCTTACTGGAAAAACAAAATTCTGAGAACAATGACCGGACCAAGACTGAGAAAACTCGATTAAGTGTTGAGAGTTTGGAAGCCGACATAGTACGCTTGAAAGAATCAATTAGTAGTATTTGTTCATCAATATTGGAGCTCATAGATGAGGAGCTGTACCCTCAGCTGGTTGCGTTGACTTCTGGGTAAGTGTTGTAGACATCAATATCTTGATTATGAATAAAAAGCTGTAGTCTTTGTAAATGCATATGGTTCTATATCAATTTTAATTGGTTAATAGGATTATTAAAAGCTTCCAGAGATTTTCTCTCCAATACAACAATATGTATCACTTGCCAGATTATGTTCTCCAGCTTTCCATAATGAGAAAATGGCACTCTCTCAACTCAAATCTACTTGAATTTATCAAAGAATAGGCTGGCTATTGTATATGTCATGTAATGGATTACTCTAACAATAATGGTGTGCACTCGTGATGATCATTATCATATATCCTTATTTAATTCTATTAATACTTCTGTTTTCCTGATTTTTTTACCCCCTTTCTATGTGTAGTCTGTTGTTTGGGAAAACCTATAATTCGCTAGTTGATATGAACCAAATTTGGTGAATAACTTTAATAGTAAGGTTGTATTACCCACCCCCTCTACATCCTTATTCCCCAAAGATGGGTATAGCAGCTAGCATGGAAGTTCAAAAACTCACTAAAAGATTCCATGGTTTAAGGAAATTGAAGTATTCTAAACTTGCTGGATATGTTTTGTTTTGGTGAATATACTTGTACACTCCATATATAGAGCATTGTAATATTGATATCTTAATTCTGCCCCCAAAATTTATCTTCTATGCTTAAATCTTTTTGCAGGCTAATGCAGATGTGGAAAACAATGTATGAGGCTCATCAAGTTCAAAGCCATATCTCTCTGCGGTTGATTCATCTCCATGATAATCCAAGCACAGAGATCAGTACAGATTACCGTCGCAAGGCAACAGCTCAGCTGGAAACTGAGGTTACCTACTGGTACAACAGCTTCTGCAAACTCACAAAGTCTCAAAGGGACTATGTAAGAACCCTCTCCAGGTGGATCCAGCTCACCAACCACCTTGAAGATGATCTTCAACATGGTGGTTACTCATCTGTAGTCCGCAGCCTTTGTGAATCTTGGCAGCTTGCCGTTGACAGCTTACCTGATAAGGTACTTTTGTGAACCTTGCCTTGGATATTAGTAAGTTAACTGATAATATAAGATCTGAGAGATTAATATTAATATCTGGCAATCATGCCAATCCTTAATACACTGGTATTACCCATGATTTGCTCAGTCATGGAGTTCCCATTTTGGAGACAACCAATTAGTGCCTTGTAAGTTGTAACAGGTGTTTTGACAGTTACACTGGTCATGCAAATGAAATTGACAACCCTAGACATACACTTTGATATAAAGATAACATCTTTGAACCAGCTTCCTTTCAAGTGTTTAACACCCAAAGATTAGTTTGGCCATTGTTGAGTTGGCAGTCTGATTAGTATGTTGAGGATTCCTAGCCAACTCTAAAATTTTGAGACCAAGGTTTATTGTTGTTGCATTGGAGCTATCTTTAGAATATGGCTATCTTGTGGTGTGTGCAGCATCTCTACATTTGCTGAACATAGGTAATACGGGGGCCTAAAATACTTATTGGAGTGGGAAAATTAGTAAACTCTGATATGCCCAATTATAGGGTGAAGAGATAAAGTTATTTTCTTGATGCAGAAGCAAAAGGATGAAGGGTTATTGTTTTAGGTTTTTGTGTTGGGTTGGATTGAGGTGAAAGATTAGGCAATCAACTTTAGATGCCCCTCAACGTTTGATGGATGCTGAATGATGCAACTTTGCTATTGTCAGATTTAAAATCAGGAAGCATTCAATTCAGTCTTGAATTTCTTTATAATTGTTTAAAATCTGGCTGATTTTGGGTTTCAACAGATGACCTAGCTGGTATGATAGATAATGGTATGGTGATGCATCTATATCAAGGAAGTGGGATTTTTCTGATTGCCATAGAATGTCACTATATTTTATATAATTTTATTTTTGGGGTCATTTTTTTTAGAAAATGACAATAGCATAAGAAGTATAATTTTAGTAATCAACTCTTTCCTTGTGTACAATTTTATGTATTTAAGTCTTGTTAGATTAGCAATTCAATATGTTTTTGGGTCAGTCTGAAGCATCTTGATTTTGAATTATTGAAGGGCCTTGTTATTAGGATCTTACAAGCTGAAGCTAAAAAAGTTTATTGGTGGATTTAGTTGCCTAATCTTCTAGTTCAGAAATATATGGAAAATGTTCTAGAAACAGCCTACATTTTGGGTAACAGAGATTCTGTATACCTAAATAATCTCTTAGCTTTAAAATTGTTATATATATATATATATATATATCATTATCTTTGTAAAAATAAATTAAATGATTATTACTCTAATCTGTATGAATTCTTGGCTACTGCAATTCCTTTTAATTGAAATGAGTCTGATGGGGATGCTAGAGATGAATGATTTGTGTAATAATTCACATTGCAAAATGGTCATGGAAAGACTAGATTATCTCCTCCAATTTTTTCTCACATGGAAATAATTAGATTTGATACTGTGTTATAGGTAACCTCAGAGGCCATTAAAAGCCTTTTGTCTGCCATCCGCGATGTAATCCTGCAGCAGGCAGAGGAAAACAACCTGCAGAAGAAATCCGATAAATTTGAGAAAAGGTTGCAAAAGGAGTCAGACACTCTAGCAGAGATTGAGATGAAACTTGAGGTTACAGAAGATACACTCTCTGAATTGAGCCCTAAGCATCCTTTAGTACAGAAGCGTGCCAAAATTGAAACTCTAAGGAACCAAGCAACCGATGAGAAGGCCAAATATCTGAATGCAGTCCAGGTTACAAGGGACATGACATTGAATAAATTGAAAACAAGCCTCCCTAAACTATTCCAGGCATTAATGGGATTCTCAGATGCTTCTGCTCAGGCTATTGAGGCTGTTCACGACCATGTTAAACCGGAAGTAAGCTGTGACGATGCACCACAAAACTCAACGAATTGAATACCTTTCAGATTATAAGATGAAGTGAAAATCTGGTAGCCCCTGTTTCAGGACCATTGGGCCAATATATAGGGACCTGGTGTAAATTCATTGTTTTTTACTTGAGGTTTTGATAAAATTACGGTGGAATTCTATTTCTTTTTATGGCAACAGATATAATTGTTTTGTTCTTGATTATTGGTAAAGTTTTACATGCAACCCTGGACCTTAACCTTCACCGCTAGAACTTGTACGGTCAGATATACAACTGCTTTGTTGATAATGCTAGAAAAATATGATGGTATTTTGCCATTGTAATGATTTTTTGTGCGCGAGGAATGACGTAATTGCAAATGCAAGAGGGTACTCAATGTGGATCCTATCTTTTTGGAACATTTGAGAACACGCTGAGTATTGTATGCACGGCGTGGGAGTGGGACTAAATGGTCTGCCGGCTCCTTTTTTAGAGAGAGAGAGAGAGAGAGAGAGAGAGACTGAGAGAGTACCCTTCTTGCCATTTTCTATTTTTATTTCTTGAGAAGCACCTTCTCACCTTTAAAGTGCCTCTATAGATAAAGATCCAACGCCTTTACCCACTTCCGGTGGCAGAGTCAGAATTTAAGTTTAGAGGGGGTAATATTAAAAGACAATATTAAAAATAAAATTAATCTAAAAAATTTTAATCAATAATAATAACAAAATAAATGTAAGTAAATATGAATATATTTCATAGCTACTAAAACATTTACAAATTGATGGAGTAAAATGTAATTAGTGTTACTCAAAAAGTACAATGAATAATTGAAATTATTTTTTGTGATTAGTGACATACCGATTTAAAAGACATAAGTAATAAAATTTGTAGCATCATTCAAGGATAAAATGTTGTGAAAAGTATCTTAAATAGTGAAAATGGTAAATAATGGTATAAAATAAAAAATAGTGAACTAGGCGCAACACGTAGGACAAGACAAAAGCTACTTATAAGAATAGTAAAATTGGTGAAAGACTTACATGGTTTGGTGTTTGAGAAATTTTTTCCCTTTCTTTTTCCTGTGTCAGAGTTACTTTCAACCAAGTAGAAATCCTTTTTTTTTTTTTAATAATTTTTTTTTCCCTCCATGTTAGTAAGTAATTACTTTAGACTACTAATGCTAGAAAATTTTAGGAGTTAGTAATTTTTTTCCCTCTGGCTCTGCCAATGCTCGTTCCATTTGCTCTCTTTCTCTCTCTCTCTGCCATACACACACTTGCCATTTTCATGTTCAAAATATGACTCTCCAACTCTAGCTCTATTTTGTTCAATTCATCATTTAGCAACTGCCTGTTTTTTCTTTCGTTCTTATTAAGGAAAATGCACATAGGATTCGAAAGTGAATCTTATAAACTGAATATTTCAAAAATGAATCGACAAGAATTAAAGAATGATTGGATTCAAATTATCACCACACACACTTGGTGTAATGGTCACTTTATAAGTATAAGTATTTGTGGGCTATAAGGAGCAAAGACTGAGGTTCAAGTTTCTACGAAAAACCTTCACATATATATATTTAGATTAGATTAGAGTAGAATTATATCTTTTATATATATATATATATATATATATATAATTGGAGTCAAATTTATTTATTTTTGTTTTATTTTGTTTTTTGTTTTGCACATAAAGAGATTCATTGTTAAGAAACAAATTTTATACAAGCATCTATACCTATATAATATCTTAAAGCTAAAATGTAGTATAGTATTCCGGTCCATTTTAGTCCACTTGGTCCACTTCAATGGTAAAATCTTTTAGTAAATGGAGTAATTAAATAAGTTAATTTAATTATTTTGTCCAAATTTATAAAGACATGAAGTCTTATATATGTGTGTGTGTGTGTGTGTTCTTCTTACTATTAAAAATTAAATGAAAATTTTCATAATATGCATCTTTTAAGCAATGCATCTTATGAATGTGAAGTATTTGTCTAACAATTAAGGAAATTAATGTAAAACAACAACAAAAATCAAAGTTACGGAGGAGAAAAATTGAGAGAGGAAGTCTAATATATGTGCAGTGTTAGCTAAAAAAGTGAGTGTTAGCTAAAAAAGTGAAGGAAAAAATAAAAGATATCTATAACTAAGTTTTAGTATTTATCTAAACATATTGATAGAGATGTATAGAAAAATTTGATAGAAACAATTATGATTTTGTGTCTATCTAAATCACTACTATAGTTTGGTGCAATTTGGTGTGCCACTTGCTAGCCCTTCACAATAGAGTAGTGTAGATAAGTTTCACCTAAATATAATTTTTTTTAGTTGTAGGGCTATAAATTACATACAGAATAAAACACCAATGATAGTAGCATGGATAAGTCTTATCTAATAACCGTGTATTGGAAAAATAATAATAATAACACTAATGATAATTTTTTTTTCTATATCTATATATTATTAAAAGTGAAGGGTAGCATTTAATGTTGCTACGCTCTTATTGAGCCACCTCATCCTCCATGCCATGCCTTTTTTTTTAATCCTTTTTTCCTTTATGATTTCTCTCTATCTTTTTTTTTTTTTTTATTTCAAAATAACTAAATATAGATCATGGATAAACATACTGATGCACTCTATTACTATTCAGCTATTACCATTTATTTGTCTTAAATGCTAATGCTTTTTGTTTTATGATCAATTCTTAATGCCGGTCTTTAGTCCCCCAACCAGCCCCAGTCCATTTTTAGGAAGTTTCCTCTCCTTTCTTTCTTATGTGCATCTCTGTCCTCATATTTGCATTTACCTTTTACCTTGAAGGTGACACAAATTCCAAAAAACTTTTACTTCCACCAAAATCATCTATCCATAGGTCATACAACATATACCAGCAAGGGTTGGTTTTGTGTAATTGTAATTATTACACACATAATGGAAACCGTCATGCTTGTCAAGGCCACCGGCCATAGCTCCAACATGTATATTTGGGTTTGACTTTGAAGTGTCCCTCCATTTCCATCCTGGTAACTCCTTTACGGTTATACTTGATCTTATTCAACCACCTAAATTGGTTTCAACTTTTCGTTTTCTTCTTTCAAATTTCAAGTAGTTTTTAAAATTGAATAGTTCATTGTCTTTTTAGTGGATACTATTAAAATTTCAAGTATAATCACCAACCTAAAGATGCGCTTTGTGTCTCTTCATTTATCTACCGTTGCAATGTTTCCTATTCCAAATTTTCAGTTTTTCACAACCTTATATCTCTCTCACTCACACATCAATTATTTATTTAAGCTTTGCAATGTTATATCTACTAATGTACATTCTAGATACGATCACCCCATCATCTACAACAAAAAAAAATTAGCTCAACACAATCATCCCCATTAAGCTTTAGTTTTCACAATTTTGAGAAGACATCGATTTTTTTTGTCAGAGATTTTCAAAGTTAAGTCGGCAATTGGATAACCATTGAGATAAACAAAACACACAATTAGAAATGATCTTCTTCTTTTTTTTCCTCTCTTTTTGGTATTCTTGCATTTAGTCTTTATGAAGCGATTTTGTTGTTTTCTTTCCCCAATTTTTAATGATATTTACTTTTGTTTTTCTTAGTTGACTTAGAATTTTCAACACAATTTTATTTGGTCCATCATTATCTTGGAAATTCTTAATGTTGATATGAAACATATTGAAAATGAATTATTATTTTTGTTTATATGTAGAGTATTGGGAAAGTAAAAAAAAATATTTAGTGTAGTAATTTTGTTATTGTTGCATCACATATGTTTGGTAAATTTTTTTTTAGAAATCTTATGTGTTATTCTCAAATCCGTTTGTTATTTTTATTTGATCATTCTATTACAAAAAATTAGCACCTCTGTCATCGGATTTTTAGCTAATGTAAGCTTTCTTGGTAAGATACTTTGCTATTAATATTTTTATGCATAGATACTTGAGGAACTTGATTAATTCTTTATTGGAATTCGAATTAATCCTTTTTTTTTAACCTCTTAGATTAATTTTTGAGGGTTAAAATGATAGCATAGCAGTAAAGACATTTTTTGTGGTGTCCCATGTTTGTGGTTCAAATCCCACCACCCCTCAACCACTATCTACCTATGAAAAAAAGAAAAATGAAAAAGAAGGTTAGTGTTAGTTTGAACACTAACATTTTGTGGTGTTCTTTGTGGTGTCCCATGTTTGTGGGGTTTTTTTTTTCCCCCATTCTTTTTGGTATTCTTGCATTTAGACTTTATGAAGTGATTTTGTTGTTTTCTTTCCCCAATCTTTTATTGATATTTACTTTTTTTATTCTTAATTGACTTGGAATTGTCAACGCAATTTTATTTGGCCCATCATTGTTGTGGAAATTCTTAATGTTGATACTCTGCATATAATTTTTTTTTATGATGTTGAATAAAATTTGATATTCCATTATTTACTTAAATATTACATATATTGAATGCTTAATTCATTTAACATTTTGGAATTAATCTTTTGTTTTTTCCCCTTTTAGTCTCTTTGTGATTTTGAAATTGCACAAATTCTATTACATAGCACCACATTAAGCTTATGTTGTAGGAACAACAAATGCAATGCCTAAAGTACCCCTAGTTTTTCCCAATTAAGCATTACACCACATAAATTTCCCAATAGGGTTGGTTTCTATAATGAAGTCATTGGTATTTTTAATGCAAACCTTAATGGAGAATGAAATTTTATATTCCATAAGTATGTACTACATATGGAACATGAAAAAGAATTTACTTGTACAAAGTTTTGAACAATAGTTTTTGAATAGTTTTGTATAATTACTCTATAATTGTCATAGTTTAAATATGTTAATGTCATCTTCATTCTGAAAAGTGAGAAACCATGAAAAGCAAAGAGCAAACTGACATAGTTGATTGTGATTAAAAATTCTTTAACTAATTCCTCTTGGTTGAACCTGTACAATCCCTATAAAACAATATCTTATCACTAAGTTGAAGGTAGTATTCTATTCAATCATTTTGTTAAATTTTTGAATTAAAGTTCTAGATTCTATCTTAGATATTTGTGTTGGATGATTTATGTATATAATTGGCTGTTCAAAATAAGAATTCCTCGTCGAATGTTACTCTTTGAAGATCTTATTAGTTGTATAGAGAATACTTTAGGTTAATGGGACAAGATCAATAAAACATGATTTTTATATAATTATATGTAGACGATACTGCAATGTCATGATGGATAGCTAGGTTGGTCTTATTTTACTACATAATTGTGAGAGTCCTTTTTCGGACAGCGTCTCGGCCCAAGTTAAAGCAAGGACCCTGGGCCTTATAGTTATTATTTTAGGGGATTGGGCTTGGTTCACCACAGTTAAATGAGCTGATGAAAAAGTCATTGCTTGAACGTGCAATGGTTAACAAAAAATGTGTCAAAAATTTTCAAATACTGCAAAAAAAAAAAAAAAAAAATCAAAATTCAGATATTAAAATTTCTAAAAGACAAAAATATATTAAAGAATCAGATGATTCATGACTTAGAAATTATTGAAACAAAACAAAATATATATATGACTAAACAATAGAGAAATATAAAAGAAAGATAGGTTACATTCAAAAGAATAATTTCAATTATTGCAAGTTTTTTTTATCTTGTAAAAAACAGCTAAAAAGAGTTTGATAGTTTATATACGAAAATTACTTTTTAAAGAAGTTGTAGTAGAATTGTTCTATTATCGAAAGAAGTTGAACTTTATCAATAGTTGATGATTTTTATATTTATCCAAATAAAGCCACATTTAGGATAATCTTAATATAGGATTTATTTAATTTTTTTTCATTAACGTTTGAGTTTGAGTTTAAATTAGACTTGTTAGAGAGATAGAGTTTCACTTCTTATTAAGTTTGAACTAAACAAAATTAATTTTGTTTAAAAAAAATGATAATGATGAGTTTGAGTCTACGTTGGACTTGTTAGAGAAATAGAGTTTTACTCTTTCTTAGGTTTGGACTAAATAAAAATAATTTTATTTAAAAAGATGATAAAAAAAAATGATGAGCTTGAGTTTAAGTTGGAATTGTTAAAGAGATAGAGTTTCGCTCCTTGTTAAGTTTGGACTAAACAAAAATAATTTTATTTAAATAAAATGATAATTTTATTTAAATATTGTGCTGACGTAGAAAATTGTGAGAAGTTCAGAGGTTTCAGTTATATATATATATATATATAGATTATTTTTTTTTTCTTTTTTTTTTTGGATTAAGTGTTGGGATTTCTTGTATATTATTAGGTAAATTTATGTCTTTTGCACAGCTCACGGGATTAAGTTCTAACCAACATTTTCACATTTTAAACAACTTTACACACATTTCAACATACTTTTTCACTTACACGTATATCAAAAACACCTAAACAACATTACTCAAACTAACCAACCAAACATGCCCTAAGCTTACATATATATATCATCAATATTTTTTGCTGATATACCATTTCAAAACTTTACCCATCATTCTTTTTCTACGACGGTTCAACATAAATGATAAAACTTGTGAATTGAAAAAAAGCTTAAAAAGTTGAGTTTAGAAACCATGATTGCCCCAAGTGGTTGTATTAATTTGTAGAAAATTTATTAAAATATTTGTAAACAAAAAAAAAAAAAAAATTTAGTTGGTCAGCGGCATGCAACTACAATATAGACCTAATTAGTTAGTTCGAATAACAAAAATTAATTAACGTGTAATCATTGTTCATTTATATCCTTTCTAATTTAATGCCAAATTGATAATACATTTTGTGTAATAATTGTTTTTATTAATGAAAAACTATAAACAAAAAGAAATATCACCCAAGAGTTTGTTTCGTGAATCCAATTTTTTTATTTTATTAGTTGATGTATAGATAAATATACAATATAGATTACCATCTATGCAAATTAGGAATTGCTATTATATTATAACTCATTCAAATTGATGATCTCAATAATAATAATAACAAAAGAAGAATTTGGACCGTACACAACTCTTCCCAATAACTATGCATGTTTTGTTTTGTTTTGTTTTGTTTTTTAATTATTTTTATTTTTTATTTTTTTACTTTGGTGAGATAGGATTTGTTGGCCTTGCAACAAAACGTTGTCAGTGAAAAAGTGTTGAAGAAAAAGTAACTTTTTTAAAACTTTTCATCTAAAAAGTTGTTAAAATTTGTTGTGATTAATTTTGTGCCGCATTTTTGCACAATCACAATTTCTAAATCCAACAACAATTTCTAAACCCTAACTTTGTTATTTAGTGTAGCCATTTAATGTAACTATGACTTTTAAGTCCAACTATATATATACTAGTATTGTTCTCATGCATTGCATAGTTTTGGCTCTAAAATTTTTAAATATTTTTAAATATTTTTTTGAAAAATAATAAATTAATAATCACTTTAGTCTAAATCATATAAATTGTATATAAAATATTGTTTTTAAAGGTCTCAAGCAATCACACAACATATTTATATGGAAAAAAAAAAAAAAATCTCTTTTGACTTATCATTTGTCTTATAATGACATGAATATTATTCAATCTTGTGGGTGCTAAATATAGGTATTAATATTGATATTTGTAAAAGCCAAAACAAAAATTAATTAAAGTGAAATTAGAAAAAGAAAAAGAAAAAAGAATTAGATGCTCATGATGTTAGAGAATCACTTCCACACATATAATATTACTAACAACAAAAATAAATATAAGAAATAGTAACGATAAAAATTTTACTATTCAAGAAAATTAATTTAATATAATAACGCATATATAATCATAACAGAAATACAACTCATAAATAAAAAGATGAAAAGTTCGGTTTATTTTCAGTACTTTTTTAAAAGAATTTCATTTTTTTTTAATGAGAAACTGTCACATCGCCCATTAACTTTTATAATGAATTGTAATTACCTCAAATTTACAATTTATTTATTGTCTCTTCAATATCTGTAGCTATATAAAACCATCAAATCTAAGGCAGAGCTTCACAATCATGTCTCAGTGCATTGAAAAAACAAGAACATATTTTTAGCAAAGGAAGAAACTAATGGTGACGATGTAAACCTTACTGCCTCAGCTTCCAAATAGAAGCAAATCCTTGGCTTTGTCCAAAGCTTAGTAAAAAAAAAAAAACATGAGAGCCTAAATGGTCTCTTCGAAGATTTTGACTTTGATCTCTTCCAAATCTTTACAAAAAGGCTTCAAGAGCCTTAATCTCCTGCTGAGATTGTGACATTGCCTCCTGAAAACGCATCTGAAGTCTTGAGATCTCGGAGATCAAATCCACAGCATCGATGAGATTCCTGAGTAGCACAACTTTTTAGTCCTCCATACAGAGTAGGAGTAGCTTTGCTCGGTGCCATATTTTGTTTTCTAAGTTCTAACTCTAAAATACTAAGATAGACTTGTATTTTAGGTTAAGAACAGTAGAGATTGCATATTAACTATTAAGGTGGTAGTGAGGTTGAGGGTGAGGCCGTGAGGGAGAGGTTCTTTAGTATAATGACACTAGAGAGAAAACTAGAGATTTCAGAATAAACTTTAACACACGTGGGAACAGAAATTTAGGCTTTTTTTCTTTAATTTATTTTTTTAAATTTTATGCGGCTATACACTTGGGCATTGATGCGTAGGGAAAATTAATTTTTTATTATTTTGTTTAATATGTCAGATTTTTCATCTAGGAAATACAGCAAGATCAAATTGACAAATGTTAGGAACTAAATTAATACAATTGAAAAGTTAAAGACTAAATTGACATTTAGTGTAAAGGATATAGACTGATTATGTTATTTACCCTATATTATAAATGTTGATATAATTTTGTCGTATACGAATCTGTCAGTCTCACTTTTATTTATTGGGTTTTTTATTCTTAATAGTGATCAATAACTGTTAGTCTCACTTTTATTTATCTATAAAAACGGAGTCTTTTGTCTAAATATTGCAAAAAATCAAATTTTTTATGATTATAGGTACTGTTGAAAGTTATTTAGGGGAGTGAGGAGAGAGAGTGAATTTCGGCAACACTGTTGCCGAAATTCTAAGAAAAAGTAGGAGAGAGAAAGAGGGAAAAGGAGAGAGAGAAAATCTGGAATTTCGGTAACGCTGTTACCGAAATTCTGCTGCCCAACCCCTGCCCGTGTGCCAGTGTGTGCGCGAGTGTGCGCGAGTGAGCAAAGTGAGGAGGGAAGAAAGAAAAAAAATTAGGGAATCTCGGTAATGGAAATACCGAAATTGGGGAAGAAAAAAAAAAAAAACAATTTCGGTATTGCCAATACTGAAATTGGGGAAGGAAAAAAATAAATAAATAATTTCGGTACTGCCAATACCGAAATTGGGGAAGAAAAAAAAAAAAAGATAATTTCGGTACTGCCCATACCGAAATTGGGGAAGAAAAGAAAAAAAAAAAAAGGCAATTTCAGTACTGCCAATACCGAAATTGGGGAAGAAGAAAAAAAAATCAATTTCAGTACTGCCAATACCGAAATTGGGAAAAAAAAAAAAGACAATTTCAATACTGCCCATATCGAAATTGAAAAAAAAAAAAAAAAAAGGCAATTTCGGTACTGCCCATACCGAAATTGAAAAAAATAATAAAAAAATAAAAAAAAAAGAAGAAAAGAAAGGCAATTTCGGTACTGGCAGTACCGAAATTGCCTTTCTTTTTTTTTTCTTTTTTCTTTTTTCTTTTTTTTCTTCCCCAATTTCGATATGGGCAGTACCGAAATTATCTTTTTTTTTTTTTTTTCTTCCCCAATTTCGGTATTGGCGGTACCGAAATTATCTTTTTTTTTTTTTTTTTTTCCTTCCCCAATTTCGGTATTACCATTATCGAAATTCCCCATTTATTTCTTCCCACCTCACTTCGCTCACTCGTGCACACTCGCGCACACACTGGCGCACGGGCAGGGGTTGGGCAGCAGAATTTCGGTAATAACGTTACCGAAATTCCAGATTTTCTCTCTCCCCCTTTTCCCTCTTTCTCTCTCCTACTTTTCTTAGAATTTCGGCAACACTGTTGCCGAAATTCACTCTCTCTCCTCACTTCCCTAAATAACTTTCAACAGTACCTATAACCATAAAAAACTTGATTTTTTGCAATATTTAGACAAAAGACTCATAAAAACGCCTATTTGCACTTTAAACTTTTCTTTTTTACTCTTCAGTTTGCATGGTTATTTTTTTTCTTTTTCTTTAATCTTAATTAGTATTATATAGTGTAATTGGATCCATGCATACGGTCTAGATGTTTTTTTTTTTTTTTTAATTAATTTTTTTATAAAAATATGAAGAGAAAAAAATAGTTAATTTGATATGACCAAAAAGGTTGCATGTTTTGTTAAAACACTTAGAGAACTAGATAAGAACATATAAACTGTTGTTTCTATCTAAAAAATAACTGCAATTTGGTGAAGTCACTTGGCATATCGATGGATTTTAAATCAACTTTTATTATATACTAGTTAAAGAGGGTACTCAATGTAGATCATATCTTTTTGGAACATTTGAGAACACGCTGAGTATTGTATGCACGGCGTGGGACTAAATGGTCTGCGGGCTCCTTTTTTAGAGAGAGAGAGAGACTGAGAGAGTACCCTTCTTGCCATTTTCTATTTTTATTTCTTGAGAAGCACCTTCTCACCTTTAAAGTGCCTCTATAGATATAGATCCAACGCCTTTACCCACTTCCTGTGGCGGAGTCGGAATTTAAGTCTAGAGGGATAAAATTAAAAGACAATATTAAAAATGAAATTAATCTAAAAAATTTTAATCAATAATAATAACAAAATAAATGTAAGCAAATATGAAAATATTTCATAGCTACTAAAACATTTACAAATTGATGGAGTAAAATGTGATTAGTGTTACTCAAAAAGTACAATGAATAATTGAAATTATTTTTTGTAATTAGTGACATACCAATTTAAAAGACATAAGTAGTAAAATAATGGTATAAAATAAAAAATAGTGAACTAGGCGCAACACGTAGGACAAGACAAAAGCTATTTATAAGAATAGTAAAATTGGTAAAAGACATACATGGTTTGGTGTTTGAGAAATTTTTTCCCTTTCTTTTTCCTGTGTCAGAGTTACTTTCAACCAAGTAGAAATCCTTTTTTTTTTTTAATAATTTTTTTCCCTCCATGTTAGTAAGTAATTACTTTAGACTACTAATGCTAGAAAATTTTAGGAGTTAGTAATTTTTTTCCCTCTAGCTCTGCCAACGCTGGCTCCATTTGCTCTCTCTCTCTCTCTCTCTCTCTCTCTCTCTCTCTCTCTCTCTCTCTCTCTCTCTCTCTCTCTCTCTCTCTCTCTCTCTCTCTCTCTCTCTCTCTCTCTCTCTCTCTCTCTCTCTCTCTCTGCCATACACACACTCGCCATTTTCATGTTCAAAATATGACTCTCCAACTCTAGCTCTATTTTGTTCAATTCATCATTTAGCAACTGCCTGTTTTTTCTTTCGTTCTTATTAAGGAAAATGCACATAGGATTCGAAAGTGAATCTTATAAACTGAATATTTCAAAAATGAATCTACAAGAATTAAAGAATGATTGGATTCAAATTATCACCACACACCCTTGGTATAATGGTCACTTTATAAGTATAAGTACTTGTGGGCTATAAGGGGCAAAGGCTGAGGTTCAAGTTTCTACGAAAAACCTTCACATATATATATTTAGATTAAATTAGAGTAGAATTATATCTTATAATTGGAGTCAAATTTATTTTATTTTATTTTATTTTTTTGTTTTTTATTTTTTTTGTTTTTTTTTTGCACATAAAGAGATTCATTGTTAAGAAACAAATTTTATACAAACATCTATACCTATATAATATCTAAAAGCTAAAATGTAGAATAATATTCCGGTCCATTTTAGTCCACTTGGTCCACTTCAATGGTAAAATCTTTTAGTAAATGGAGTAATTAAATAAGTTAATTTAATTATTTTGTCCAAATTTATAAAGACATGAAGTCTTATGTGTGTGTGTGTGTGTTCTTCTTACTATTAAAAATTAAATGAAAATTTTCATAATATGCATCTTTTAAGTAATGCATCTTATGAATGTGAAGTAATAGTCTAACAATTAAGGAAATTAATGTAAAACAACAACAAAAATCAAAGTTACGGAGGAGAAAAATTGAGAGAGGAAGTCTAATATATGTGCAGTGTTAGCTAAAAAAGTGAGTGTTAGCAAAAAAAGTGAAGGAAAAAATAAAAGATATCTTTAACTAAGTTTTAGTATTTATCTAAAAATATTGATAGAGATGTATAGAAAAATTTGATAGAAACAATTATGATTTTGTGTCTATCTAAATCACTACTATAGTTTGGTGCAATTGGGTGTGCCACTTGCTAGCCCTTCACAATAGAGTAGTGTAGATAAGTTTCACCTAAATATAATTTTTTTTAGTTGTAGGGCTATAAATTACATACAGAATAAAACACCAATGATAGTAGCATGGATAAGTCTTATCTAATAACCGTGTATTGGAAAAATAATAATAATAACACTAATGATATATATATATATATATATATATATTTTTTTTTTATCTATATCTATATATTATTAAAAGTGAAGGGTAGCATTTAATATTGTTACACTCTTGTTGAGCCACCTCATCCTCCATGTCATGCTTTTTTTTTAATCCTTTTTTCCTTTATGATTTCTCTCTATCTTTTTTTTTTTTTATTATTACAAAATAACTAAATATAGATCATGGATAAACATACTGATGCACTCTATTACTATTCAGCTATTACCATTTATTTGTCTTAAATGCTAATGCTTTTTGTTCTATGATCAATTCTTAATGCCGGTCTTTAGTCCCCCAACCAACCCCAGTCCATTTTTAGGAAGTTTCCTCTCCTTTCTTTCTTATGTGCATCTCCGTCCTCATATTTGCATTTACCTTTTACCTTGAAGGTGACACAAATTTCAAAAAACTTTTACTTCCGCCAAAATCATCTATCCATAGGTCATACAACATATACTAGCAAGGGTTGGTTTTGTGTAATTGTAATTATTACACACATCATGGAAACCGTCATGCTTGTCAGGGCCATCGGCCATAGCTCCAACATGTATATTTGGGTTTGACTTTGAAGTGTCCATCCATTTCCATCCTGGTAACTCCTTTACAGTTATACTTGATCTTATTCAGCCACCTAAATTGGTTTCAACTTTTTGTTTTCTTCTTTCAAATTTCAAATAGTTTTTAAAATTGAATAGTTCATTGTCTTTTTAGTGGATACTATTAAAATTTCAAGTATAATCACCAACCTAAAGATGCACTTTGTGTCTCTTCATTTATCTACCGTTGCAATGTTTCCTATTCCAAATTTTCAGTTTTTCACAACCTTATATCTCTCTCACTCACACATCAATTATTTATTTAAGCTTTGCAATGTTATATCTACTAATGTACATTCTAGATATGATCACCCCATCATCTACAACAACAAAAAATTAGCTCAACACAATCATCCCCATTAAGCTTTAGTTTTCACAATTTTGAGAAGACATCGATTTTTTTTGTCAGAGATTTTCAAAGTTAAGTCGGCAATTGGATAAACATTGAGGTAAACAAAACACACAATTAGAAATGATCTTCTTCTTTTTTTTCCTCTCTTTTTGGTATTCTTGCATTTAGTCTTTATAAAGCGATTTTGTTGTTTTCTTTCCCCAAATTTTAATGATATTTACTTTTGTTTTTCTTAATTGACTTAGAATTTTCAACACAATTTTATTTGGTCCATCATTGTCGTGGAAATTCTTAATGTTGATATGAAACATATCGAAAATGAATTATTATTTTTGTTTATATGTAGAGTATTGGGAAAGTAAAAAAAAATATTTAGTGTAGTAATTTTGTTATTGTTGCGTCACATATGTTTGGTAAATTTTTTTTTAGAAATCTTATGTGTTATTCTCAAATCCGTTTTTTATTTTTATTTGATCATTCTATTACAAAAAATTAGCATCTCTGTCATCGGATTTTTAGCCAATCTGAGCTTTCTTGGTAAGATACTTTGCTATTAATATTTTTATGCATAGATACTTGAGGAACTTGATTAATTCTTTATTGGAATTCAAATTATTCCTTTTTTTTTAACCTCTTAGATTAATTTTTGAGGGTTAAAATGATAGCATAGCGGTAAAGACATTTTTTGTGGTGTCCCATGTTTGTGGTTCAAACCCCACCACCCCTCAACCACTATCTACCTATGAAAAAAAGAAAAATGAAAAAGAAGGTTAGTGTTAGTTTGAACACTAACATTTTGTGGTGTTCTTTGTGGTGTCCCATGTTTGTGGGGGGTTTTTTTTCCCCCATTCTTTTTGGTATTCTTGCATTTAGTCTTTATGAAGTGATTTTGTTGTTTTCTTTGCCCAATCTTTTATTGATATTTACCTTTTCTATTCTTAATTGACTTGGAATTGTCAATGCAATTTTATTTGGCCCATCATTGTTGTGGAAATTCTTAATGTTGATACTCTACAGATAATTTTTTTTATGATGTTGAATAAAATTTGATGTTCCATTATTTACTTAAATATTACATATATTGAATGCTTAATTCATTTAACATTTTTGAATTAATCTTTTGTTTTTTCCCCTTTTAGTCTCTTTGTGATTTTGAAATTGCACAAATTCTATTACATAACACCACATTAAGCTTATGTTGTAGGAACAACAAATGCAATGCCTAAAGTACCCCCAGTTTTTCCCAATTAAGCATTACACCACATAAATTTCTCAATAGGGTTGGTTTCTATAATGAAGTCATTGGTATTTTAAATGCAAACCTTAATGGAGAATGAAATTTTATATTCCATAAGTATGTACTACATATGGAACATGATAAAGAATTTACTTGTACAAAGTTTTGAACAATAGTTTTTGAATAGTTTTGTATAATTACTCTATAATTGTCGTAGTTTAAATATGTTAATGTCATCTTCATTCTGAAAAGTGAGAAACCATGAAAAGCAAAGAGCAAGCTGACATAGTTGATTGTGATTAAAAATTCTTTAACTAATTCCTCTTGGTTGAACGTGTACAATCCCTATAAAACAATATCTTATCACTAAGTTGAAGGTAGTATTCTATTCAATCATTTTGATAAATTTTTGAATTAAAGTTATGGATTCTATCTTAGATGTTTGTGTTGGATGATTTATGTATATAATTGGCTGTTCAAAATAAGAATTCCTCGTCGAATGTTACTCTTTGAAGATCTTATTAGTTGTATAGAGAATACTTTAGGTTAATGGGACAAGATCAATAAAACATGATTTTTATATAATTATATTTAGACGATACTGCAATGTCATGATGGATAGCTAGGTTGGTCTTATTTTACTACATAATTGTGAGAGTCCTTTTTCGGACAGCGTCCTGGCCCAAGTTAAAGCAAGGACCCTAGGCCTTATAGTTATTATTTTAGGGGACTGGGCTTGGTTCACCGCAACTAAATGAGCTGATGAAAAAGTCATTGCTTGAACGTGCAATGGTTAACAAAAAATGTGTCAAAAAATTTCAAATACTGCAAAAAAAAAAAAAAAAAAAAAAATTTCAGATATTAAAGGGGTGTTTGGATTGTCAATTTCCATAACTCATAACTCAGTTTTCATAACTCATAACTCAAAAATGGTGGGACCCATGGCTGAAACTTTGTTTGGGTGGAAATAACTCAATTTCCATAACTCTGTTTCCATCACTCAATTCTCTGATTTTTGAGTTATGAGTTATGGAAACTGAAAACAGTTAAAATGTGTTTTCAATTTCCATAACTCATAACTCAATGGCATTTTTGTAATTAAACATATATTGGGGGACCCACAGCCGCAACTTTTGACCGTTGACTTTTTTTTTTTTTTTTTTTTTTTTTTTTCTGGGTTCAACGTTAACTAACGTTCTTGTTTTTTTTTTCAACGTTAACGTTCTTTTTTTTTTCCTGGGTTCAACGTTAATTAACGTTCTTGTTGTTGTTGTTGTTGTTGTTGTTGTTTTTTTTTTTTTTTTTTTTTTTTTTTTTTTTTTTTTTTTTTGGGCTCAACGTTAACTAACGTTCTTGTTCTTTTTTTTTTTTTTTTTCTTCTGGGTTCGGTCTTCACTTTTTTCTTTCTTTTTTTTTTTTTTTTCTTCAGTACCGAATCACCTAAACCCAGAAAAAAAAAAAAAAAAAGCTGCATTGATTGACAGTCATGGGACCCACAAATAGTGTGAAAAATATGAGTGATGGAAACTGAGTGATGATGCTAAATGGGTATAATATTTTTAAGTGATGAGTGATGAGTGATAAGTGATGAGTGAAGAATAATGAGTGATGAGTAATGAGTGATGAGTGATGAAAATTGAGTGAGCAATTTTTTGAATCCAAACATGGCCTAAAATTTCTAAAAGACAAAAAAATATTAAAGAATCAGATGATTCACGACTTAGAAATTATTGAAACAAAACAAAATATATATGACTAAACAATAGAGAAATATAAAAGAAAGATAGGTTACATTCAAAAGAATAATTTCAATTATTGCAAGTTTTTTTTTTACCTTGTAAAAAATAGCTAAAAAGAGTTTGGTAGTTTATATACGAAAATTACTTTTTAAAGAAGTTGTAGTAGAATTGTTCTATTATCGAAAGAAGTTGAACTTTATCAATAGTTGATGATTTTTATATTTATCCAAATAAAGCTACATTTAGGATAATCTTAATATAGGATTTATTTAATTTTTTTTCATCAACGTTTGAGTTTGAGTTTAAGTTAGACTTGTTAGAGAGATAGAGTTTCACTTCTTATTAAGTTTGAACTAAACAAAATTAATTTTATTTAAAAAAAATGATAATGATGAGTTTGAGTTTACGTTGGACTTGTTAGAGAAATAGAGTTTTACTCTTTCTTAGGTTTGGACTAAATAAAAATAATTTTATTTAAAAAAAATGATAAAAAAATGATGAGTTTGAGTTTAAGTTGGAATTGTTAGAGAGATAGAATTTCACTCCTTGTTAAGTTTGGACTAAACAAAAATAATTTTATTTAAATAAAATGATAATTTTATTTAAATATTGTGCTGACGTAGAAAATTGTGAGAGGTTCAGAGGTTTTGGTTATATATATATATATATATATATATGGATTATTATTATTTTTTTTTTGGATTAAGCGTTGGGATTTCTTGTATATTATTAGGTAAATTTATGTCTTTTGCACAGCTCACGGGATTAAGTTCTAACCAACATTTTCATATTTTAAACAACTTTACACACATTTCAACACACTTTTTCACTTATACGTATATCAAAAACACCTAAACAACATTACTCAAATTAACTAACCAAACATGCCCTAAGCTTACATATATATAAATATATATATATATATATATATATATATCTCTCATCAATATTATTTGCTGATATACCATTTCAAAACTTTACCCATCATTCTTTTTCTACGATGGTTCAACATAAATGATAAAACTTGTGAATTTAAAAAAAAGCTTAAAAAGTTGAGTTTAGAAACCATGATTGCCCCAAGTGGTTGTATTATTAATTTGTAAAAAATTTATTAAAATATTTATAAACCAAAAAAAAAAAATTTTAGTTGGTCAGCGGCATGCAACTACAATATAGACCTAATTAGTTAGTTCGAATAACAAAAATTAATTAACGTGTAATCATTGTTCATTTATATCCTTTCTAATTTAATGCCAAATTGATAATACATTTTGTGTAATAATTGTTTTTATTAATGAAAAACTATAAACAAAAAGAAATATCACCCAAGAGTTTGTTTCGTGAATCCAATTTTTTTTTTATTAGTTGATGTATAGATAAATATATAATATAGATTACCATCTATGCTAATTAGGAATTGCTATTATATTATAACTCATTCAAATTGATGATCTCAATAATAATAATAACAAAAGAAGAATTTGGACCGTACACAACTCTTCCCAATTTTTTTTTTTTTGGTTAAAAAGGCATTATATTAAAACAACAAGGAAACTACAAACTGGCCATAGAGGCCAACGTTAAGGCTACTTGCCTATTACAGTACAAACCATTGCTATCAAATACAAGAAGATTATCTAATTCATTAGAGGGGGAATCAACAAAAACAACAAAATCCTCCCTCAAGTAACACCCATACTTAGCTAAGTAGTCTGCACACCTGTTCGCCTCCCTAAACACGTGAGCAACCCGAACTTGTGTGAGTCTTGCCATGAGTGATCTGCAGTCAAGAAGCAATGGAGAAAAGGTTTTATTAGAGCTGTTAGCATTCTTTAACATCTCCACAATTACCTTGGCATCAAGCTCCACTTCTAAGTTTGTAATTCCCAGCTGAATGGCAAGAAGAAGTCCATCTCTCAATGCCCACAGTTCAGCCATAACACTTGTAGTGTACCCAATTGATCTCGAGTAACCTCTCAGCCACATCCCATCACTATTTCTAATTAATCCTCCACCACCTGCTTTACCTGGGTTTCCAAGTGATGCTCCATCTGTGTTAAGCTTGTGCCAACCCGGGCTGGGCTTATGCCATTTAATGGGAATAACAACCCTTGAAGTAACATGTTTAGCTTTACTTACACAATAAAAATACTCCACAGCTTGCCCAACACACACCTTATCCAGCCTAACATTAGGAACAGCATTATCAAAAACAACTTTATTTCTGTTTTTCCACAAATTCCACACAGTAAAAGGAAAAATAAAGCACCAAGGAGTGGACCCTCTTCCCAATAACTATGCATGTTTTGTTTTGTTTTGTTTTTTTGTTTTTATTATTATTATTATTATTATTATTATTATTATTTTATTTTTATTTTTTTACTTTGGTGAGATAGGATTTGTTGGCCTTGCAACAACACGTTGTCACATGGTTGTCAAAATCGCGATCCGGATCGTAAAATCGCATGATTTTACGATCCTACCTCACCAAAAAGTTTAAAATCGTACCAGGATCGCAAAAATGTTAGGATCGTAGGTAGGATCGTGTAGGATCGTATAGGATCGTAGGATCGTATGGGATCCTACCGATCTTACCGATCCTACCATTTGGCTTGAATTTTTTTTATTTTTTTATTTTTTATTTTTTTTTTGAAGTGGGATTCATTTGGGTAAACCTAAACCCACAAGCCCAACAAGTTTTAGGGGCCCAATAATAAATTGAAGTCCCAAATTTACCCATATGTTAACATAAAATCTCAAAAAAAACCTATGGTATAAGTCTAACGTTTTCAAAAAGAAAACCGAAACTATTTAGAAACACAAAACTCTAGTATGCACCTTTGTCCCACGCCTCTTCAACCCTATGTAAAAAACCCAGCACCTCTCAGCCTTGTTAATGGTGAACCATCACTGCCTTTAAGCTTTATTAACTTAAGTTTAACTTTTTTTTTTTTTTTTTTTTTTTTTTTTTTTTAAATTAGTCAAAAACCCAGCACCTCAGCCCCACACCTCCTCACTCCTCTGTCAAAAACCCAACACCTCTCAGCCCTCTCAATGATGTTGCAGTGAGCCATCGCTACCTTTAAGCTTTCTGGTAATTTGTTTTGGTAGATAGTACTTAGTAGTTTATCATATATTTGTACTTTGATAGTTTGATTCCGTATTGTTGTGTTGTGTATATGATTTTGACAAAGCTTTTAAGGTTTTTATTTTTCTACTTTGTTAACTAAATTAAGTAAAATTTGAAAAATTATGAAACAAGATCTTCAGTATTTGAATCTTTGAGAAATATTAGTACACATAATTAGTAGTTTAGAATTGCATACAACATGTTTGATAAATTGTGTGTGATTTTTTTAGCATGCTCTGTATCTTGGAGTCTTTTTTTTTTTTTTTTTTTTTTTGCAGCTCTAGTACAAATATACAATGTTTACTTTGGCTAGAAAGAAAATTAAGCGTACTTTCCATATGTGTAGATAATATTTTGGTACTTAGTTGCTAATTAAACATGTACTAAACTTTTTAGATACATTATGTCAAAAGTTAAATATATTTTGCTTCGTTAGAATGACATAAGAACGATGTAGTACGTGCAAATTATATTTTATGATGCAATTTTTTTTTTTTAATGGATGGATTCATATTTTAAATGATTATATAACATACAAAGTCACTATCAATAGGTTTTTTGCTTAAAATTTGAAAATAGGTAGGATCTTACGATTCACGATCCGATCCTACGATCTTCGATCCTACCTACCTCCCACGATCCTACCTAGGATCCCGATTTTGACAACCTTGCGTTGTCAGTGAAAAAGTGTTGAAGAAAAAGTAACTTTTTTACAACTTTTTATCTAAAAAGTTTTTAAAATTTGTTGTGATTAATTTTGTGCCGCATTTTTGCACAATCACAATTTCTAAATCCAACAGCAATTTCTAAACCCTAACTTTGTTATTTAGTGTAGCCATTTAATGTAACTATGGCTTTTAAGTCCAACTATATATATACTAGTATTGTTCTCATGCATTGCATAGTTTTGGCTCTAAAATTTTTAAATATTTTTTTGAAAAATAATAAATTAATAATCACTTTAGTCTAAATCATATAAATTGTATATAAAATATTTTTTTTAAAGGTCTCAAGCAATCACACAACATATTTATATGGAAAAAAAAAATCTCTTTTGACTTATCATTTGTCTTATAATGACATGAATATTATTCAAATGTCTTGTGGGTGCTAAATATAGGTATTAATATTGATATTTGTAAAAGCCAAAACAAAAATTAATTAAAGTGAAATTAGAAAAAAAAAAAAAAGAATTACATGCTCATGATGTTAGAGAATCACTTCCACACACATATAATATTACTAACAACAAAAATAAATATAAGAAATAGTAACGTAAAAATTTTACCATTCAAGAAAATTTATTTAATATAATAGCGCATCTATAATCATAACAGAAATACAACTCATAAATAAAAAGATGAAATGTTCGGTTTATTTTTTGTACTTTTTAAAAAAGAATTTCTTTTTTTTTAATGAGAAATTGTCACATCGCTAATTAACTTTTAAAATGAATTGTAATTTTCTCAAATTTACAATTTATTTATTGTCTCTTCGATATCTGTAGCTATATAAAACCATCAAATCTAAGGCAGAGCTTCACAATCATGTCTCAGTGCATTGAAAAAACAAGAACATATTTTTAGCAAAGGAAGAAACTAATGGTGACGATGTAAACCTTGCTGCCTCAGCTTCCAAATAGAAGCAAATCCTTGGCTTTGTCCAAAGCTTAGTAAAAAAAAAAAAGGCTCTTGAAGATTTTGACTTTGATCTCTTCCAAATCTTTACAAAAAGGCTTCAAGAGCCTTAATCTCCTGCTGAGATTGTGACATTGCCTCCTGAAAACGCATCTGAAGTCTTGAGATCTCGGATATCAAATCCACAGCATCGATGAGATTCCTGAGTAGCACAACTTTTTAGTCCTCCATACAGAGTAGGAGTAGCTTTGTTCGGTGCCATTTTTTGTTTTCTAAGTTCTAACTCTAAAATACTAAGATAGACTTGTATTTTAGGTTAAGAACAGTAGAGATTGCATATTAACTATTAAGGTGGTAGTGAGATTAAGGGTGAGGGAGAGTTTCTTTAGTATAATGACACAGAGAAAACTAGAGATTTCAGAATAAACTTTAACACACGTGGGAACAGAAATTTAGGCTTTTTTTCTTTAATTTATTTTTTTAAATTTGACGCGGCTATACACTTGGGCATTGATGCGTAGGGAAAATTAATTTTTTATTATTTTGTTTAATATGTCAGATTTTTCATTTAGGAAATACAGTAAGATCAAATTGACACGACACCGAAATGTTAGGAACTAAATTAATACAATTGAAAAGTTAAAGACTAAATTGACATTTAGTGTAAAGGATATAGACCGATTATGTTATTTACCCTATATTTTATATGTTGATATAATTTTATCATATACGAATCTGTCAGTCTTACTTTTATTTATTGGGTTTTTTATTCTTAATAGTGATCAATAACTGTTAGTCTCACTTTTATTTATCTATAAAAACGCCCATTTGCACTTTAAACTCTCTTCCGTTTGCATGGTTATTTTTTTTCTTTTTCTTTAATCTTAATTAGTATTATATAGTGTAATTGGATCCATGCATACGGTCTAGATGTTTTTTTTTTTTTTTTTAAATTAATTTTTTTATAAAAAATATGAAGAGAAAAAAATAGTTAATTTGATATGACCAAAAAGGTTGTATGTTTTGTTAAAACACTTAGAGAACTTGATAAGAACATATAAACTGTTGTTTCTATCTAAAAAATAACTGCAATTTGGTGAAGTCACTTAGCATATCGATGGATTTTAAATCAACTTTTATTATATACTAGTTAAAGGCATGTGTTTTGCACGGTTTTATCATAAGCTTATAGAATATATATTTTAAAATAGAAACAATAACCAAATAATTAATCATTATTATAACAAAAGGAATACATTTTATTGGTATAACAACCTTCAAATATAAAATGATAACACCTCAATAGAAAATTATTAGCTCGTAACTTACAAATTGTGCTCTAATGAGACTTGTAGTTACATGTATCAAATTGTATTTATCTAAATTTTGTATATAGTGAATCTGTAATATTTTTAGCTACAATAATATTAATGAGAAGAAAATGTTAGAAGTTGTTTTACATTGGGGAGATTGTTGAATACCTCTTTGCACACTATATTTTCAATGTTTGTTTGTTCTTGTTTGTCATTGTTTTTTATTAAAATCTTTAGTCCTTCATGCAATTGGCTGTGGCTAAACACTAGACTTGGCAAGTCCTTGATTTTTGTTGATTGTCATAGCATAACAAATTGTTTTCTTAATCTTAAAAAATATTAATTATGATATATTTTTTTAACTATAATTAACGTGTAATCGTGCAAAGATTATCATTTTGAATGCTTTTTATTTGATAAAATCATATATGTTTAACCATATCAATCATATATGTGTAACAACGTATCAGTATTGAATATCTCTTTGGCTACCAAGACAAAAAGTAAAGCGTTGTGTAATTCATGTATGGTGTACAAAATAATAACAAAATCATGTCTAACTATATATATATTTTTTTAAGAAACATTTCTAAGCATATTTAATAATTGATTCTATAAGGTATACAAAATAATAATAAAAATCATATCTAAGCATTTAATGATTGATTCTCAAACCATAACCATATAAATTGAATAAAACTTAAGAAAATTAGGTTAAACAAAAGAAAAAAAAATACACAAAACCTATTAAAAAAAAATTAGAGTAAAAAAAATATATAGTTGTAGGTGGAAGAACAAAATTCGATGGGAATCAAAATTCATCCACACTCATCAATTTTATTTTATTTTTGGAGAAAGTTCCACACTCATCAATTAAGGTTGTATATACATTTTCAAAAAAAAAAAAAAAAAAAAGGTTTGGATATAACTGTTTCATTTGTATATGTTTGTTGCAATTATTAATGTCGTAACAGAGCAATTAAACCATTTTCAGTAACCACTAAAAAAACAAAAGAAATCTGTAAAGTTGTGATTTCCAATTAGCTTGTGTTGGCTTTAATTCCGTATCAAATTTGATTGTAATTTCTTCAATAATTTCCCTGTATGTATGTGGGCTTATTTATAAGAGATGAGTGTGAGAGATTGGTGAAAGAATCAAGCTTCAAAGATGAATCAACGCAATTTGTGATTAACTCGCGAAAAGCTCGTAGTATGTAACCCACGAAAGGACCATGTGTGAAGCACATGACTGGAAGCTGAAGAGTCACGTCAAGCTGTCAAGTTCACAAGTGTTTCGTAAGAAGGGCCATCTTGCGAGGTACTTGCAAAACATTCTATTTAGCAAAAATATAAAGTGTTTTACCAAATTCTTTACCCACACTATAAATATCCTCATTACCTATGAATTGTAAGGAGTGTTTTTTTAGAGAGAAAACCCTAGCAAATACACTTGAAAGTTAGAAATTGTTATAACCACAATCATCTACACATTTACTTGTGGTTTTCCTCAACTCTTACCTCTTTATCTCTATATCATTGAGAGGTTCAGAGTCCAAACACTTAACACACCAGATCTGAGTGTTAAGTGGGGTTTTAGTACTGTTGGGAAGTATTGGAAGGAGTCATTTAGTGGTGGTTGCAATCGGGTTGAATTGCAGGATCCGGAAAGCTAGAAAAGACACAAGACTCTAAGAAGCCTGTTGGTAGCAGGAGCTTGGAGGGCTCAAGTACATGGGGTAGACTAGTCTTGGAAGGTCTTTTGTTATTTATGTACTCCAATTTTATTCTCTAGTGAATCGATTTCGACTTAAAGGATCGCAGAGAGGTTTTTTACTGAGTTTTTCGGTTTCTTCTTGAATAACACGTTTTGATGTTATCTTGTATTTACATTTCTCTTCTCTACTTTTTAAACTTTCATTTTATTGTTAATTGTGGATGGATATGGCTTAGAGTAGTGTTTTCGGTTCATTACGCATATTTACTATTGTTCTGCACTTTGATAAAGTTAGAGTAAAAGCAATCTAGCTGTAATATTTAATTTGGGGTCTAAACAAGCTTGCGTTTTTTTACACAAATTTGAGCTTTTAAAATCATCAGACTTCCATATTCCAAATAGGACCCACGTTTTTTTTTTTTTTTTTTTTTTTTTTTTTTTTTTTTGTAAACATACAAAGATTCAAATAATTTTAACCACATAAAATTGAAACTACATCCATCAATTTGAATTTAAAATTGCCGGTGAATTCATAAAATTCGTACCATAAATGTTCAATCATGAACGTGACTTTTAATGCATCTACAATACAAAAGAAGTATCACTGTCTCACCAACAAACATTATTCTTGGTTATAAGCTAAAACTAAAAAAAAAAAAAAAAAAATTGATTTTTGCCTTCTCCAAACTGGCTTGAACAAAGAAAATTTATATATATATATATATATATATAGGATTTTGCTAATGTATGCCTTAAGGGCACACAATAATTATTCATTTTTGGAAAAAAATTTCTCGAGGATTGAAAAAGTATTGACAATTTTTTCAATTCCCAATTTTTTTACTCTAAATGGATGGCTTAAGGGCACATTAACCATCTTCTCTCACTGGCTCACTGCATTTCTCTTTCTTTTACTTTTCATTATTCTTGCGGCACTCTTTGGCGGCTCTCTCTCTAATTACCTTTACACGCACGTCTGTATTTATTATTTGTCTCTATTTATATAACAAATAAAAGTAACTGTTTATATTCCTATTTTTTTAACTATATATATATATATATATATATATTAGTTGAATGCTTATGCATTATACGGATTTGTTTTGTTCATAAACATATAAAATATATAATTTTATGAAGAAGAAAATAATTATTACATAATTTATATGAATTATCTGATATATGTATACACACTCCACATTGAAGAAGTTGATAAAAAAAAAAAAGTCTAATGCCAATTTAGTTTGTTGATGTGTGAAGTTGAATTCTAAATCTAAAAAATAAGTGTTAAGATTTTTATCAACTTAGAAATTATAGGAAAAGAAGATAAGAACAAAAAAAAATTATATCTTAAAAAAAAAAAAATGAAAAAGTAGAATTTGGATTGTAATCAAATTGAGAGTTGAGACCTTTATCAACTTAGAAATTATAGACGAAAAAGAGAAGCACATGCGTTGCGCATGCTTAGAGTCCCTTGTATTTTTTTAGGGAGAGGTTAATAATTCGCATCAATTATAATTTGGAAATATATATTTTTTATTTTTCAAACAAATAGAAAGGATAAACTTTATAAATAAACAGTAAGGGTCCGTTTGGATAGAGTTTATTGCTGAAAATTGAAAACTGGAAACACTGTAGCAAAATAATTTTTAAATGTGTGAATAGTACTGCGGGACCCATTTTTAATAAAAAATTGTTAAAAAGGACATGAACAGTGCGCGCACAGCACACGCACAGTGCGCGCTTGCTCTGTTGTCCCCCCAGCAGAACAAAAAAAAAAAAAATCAGCAAAACGTGGACGCACGTATTATAAGCTGGATCCAAACCTAGCTTAAGTGTAATTTAAAAAAAAAAAAAAAAGTGATTTAAAGTGGTGTAGTAATATAGAGAAAAGTTTAAGTAGGGAAAATAAGATGAACCTGAGGGGAAAGAATGCTAAATTTTAGGAGTTCTCCTAGTTTTTTATTTTTTATTTTTGTAAATTGGGGGCGTTTTATTTTTATTGGGATGAAAAAAAAAATAAAAGACTAAATTTTGGGTAATAAAAAGATGAATGTGAAGGAAAAAAAATTTAGGAGTTTTCTTTTCGAATTCAAAATGAAATTTGTTATTTGACATTCATAACCTCATTTTTTAAAAAGAAATTACATTTTATTAATGAGGGTATTTTTGAACAATATAAAAGTCCAGTTCATAGGAGAGAATCCTCTTTTATATATATACTAGTATTATACTATGCGATACACGACTTAATAAAAAATCATGTGTAAACTTAAAAAAAAAAAAAAAAAAGAAGAAAAGAAAATACATTTTAATTTAATTAAAATTAAATAATAAAATAGATAATTAAAATAAAGTGAAGTGAAGTAACCTTTTATTTTAAGTTATATAATGAATACATGTTGTGTAAAATTAAGTTTTTATTTAAAATATATATATATATATATATGTGTGTGTGTGTGTGTGTGTGTGTGTATGTAAGTCCAAAATTAATTAAATGGAAGATAGTAAATAACTATGTAACTAATATAAAAGGGGATACCTGAAAAAATATAATGGGACTTATATGAGAACTGATTTTTTTTTTTTGAAAGCAAGGAGGAGGCACCGAATTTCACCCTATCAAATACATGTGTATAATGAAATAGTAAAAAAGAAAAAGAAATGATAGAGTTAAATAACCTTGGAGAGGAAAAAGAAAACTTGAAACTTTCATTGTAGGCATCTTTAAAGTATTATTTAGTTGCAAATATTTATAATTTTTTTGCTATTTAATTTTACTATTAAGAGATAGTAGAGTTTCTAGTTAAACTCTAATATAAAATCTCATCAAATTATTCCTTATGATCTAATCTCAAGTTGTAGATAAACTTGAAGATAAATGTAAAAATAAAAATTGTTGATAACCTTATATTTAGATAAGGATGGGCATAACCAATATAGATTTTTGCATAAGCAAACAGTGTGCTAGATGAGACCAAATTGATATAGGTCTCTAAGATAATGTAATACTACAAATGATTAAAACCATTTTTATACACATACTAATATTCTTTTACATTTTACATTTGTTGAATGTAGGTTGCATTTTTTGTTAAAATACTTTTATTATTTTATCCAAAAAATTGGATAAGAACAAACAAATTTTTGTTTAAATGAGAATAAAAATTATATATATATATAAATATATATATATTTTTAAAATTTAAAAATCTAAAAAAATTTCTGCAATTTGGTGAAACTATTTCGTGCAACTATGACTTCTAAACCCAACTAATATTATATAGTATATGAAATATATATATATATATATATATATATATATATATATAATGAGAAACCATTACACATTTTAGAAATTTATGGTTTTAAAAAAATGTATGCTAATACTATATATAATTTGAATTTCTTTTAAAAAATATATATAATTGTAATTGTTTTTAATTATACTATGCATATACATAGGGTTACACACTAGTATTATTAATATTTGTAAACTCATGTAATGCGACTAGTAATATTGGTTTGCCCTTGTTTCTGTTCCATTTGCTTTGCTAATTAACAAGGCGAAAACGAGAACAAGAAAAACTCTAATTTATACAACAAAATATTTATTGGGGGTTAAGGGGGTTCATATATATATATATGTGTGTGTGTGTGTGTATGAATTGGGCATACGTTACGTAATTTTTTATCACTAGGAGAGCGATTATCTATATTTTTTATAGCTTGCGATTGCTGTTTTGTTCCTTTAGTACTTACTGTTTCTTTTCACTGCTATTGGAACTATGATTTTGATCCGTGCTTCGGTGCCATGACTGAATTTTTACTTTGTATTCTCCTTTCAGGTAAACAAGATCAGGGGAGGTATGATGGAGATTGGGAGAAATGTTTAGATCAAACGTAGCAAATCGAGCAATATAGAAAGTAAACGCGCATGACTGTAGATAATTATGTCAAAAAAGCGGGAACAAAAATTAGTCTTCCCAAAGAATCTCCTTTCACTACTTTTTCTCCACCACTCTTAATTACACATCAAAGTTGTGACAACAAAATTTATCCCTATAATTCATCAACTGACAATAATGCAAAACTTGGTAGAATTTGTCAAATAAATGGCCCAAATTAGTCTAACTTGGCGTGAACCTGTTCTTGTGGGATGCAATGCTATTTGTAGTAAACAAACAGTGCTATTATGTCAAACTTGGGAATGCAGGGGGTGTGATGTTGCCTCTATATAAGTTAGTTACGTTAGAGGATAGATCACAAAGCAATTTAGTAATAGTCTTTGGGATTCATTTTCATTTTTCCAACACATATTCTAATTCCATCGAATCGACCATGGGAAGTTCCTCATTACTCCCACCTGAAGCAAGAAGGTATAAAAAAATTTAGCTATCTTGCCTTTATATGTTTAATTTGTTAAAGGACAATATTCTATGGAAAGAGTCCTTTATCTCTGACTAAAAAAATTTTGTATGAGTAATGTTAGGTATGATACAAATTTTACTACATAATCTTTACAAACTAATGTGCTGTATCCAAATTGTTGACTTATAAAATTGAGGGATAACATCATGTAAAAATATGACAGGCTAGAAGGAAAAGTGGCGCTAATTACCGGTGGGGCTAGTGGCATTGGTGCGTCCACTGCAAGACTATTCTACAAAAATGGAGCTAAAGTTGTAATTGCAGACTTGCAAGATGAAATGGGTCACTCTCTGTGCAAAGAACTAAATCCTGAATGTACAACCTTCGTACATTGTGATGTCACCAAGGAAACTGATGTGGAAAATGCTGTTAATAGTGCTGTTTCCACGTACGGTAAATTAGACATTATGTACAACAATGCTGGTATAATTGGGGTAAAAAAAACCAGCATTCTTGACAACACCCAAGATGATTTTGAGCAAGTGATTAAAGTCAACCTGTTAGGTCCTTTCCTTGGTACCAAACATGCAGCCCGTGTGATGATCCCGGCTCGCAAAGGCTGTATAATCAATACTGCTAGCATATGCTCAGTCATAGGAGGGGCTTTATCGCATGGCTACACAAGTGCAAAACATGGTGTGCATGGATTAGTAAAAAATACAGCAGTGGAGCTTGGAAAATATGGCATTCGTGTGAATTGTGTGTCGCCCTATGTGGTTCCTACACCTGCGGCATGGGATATCTTTGAACCAGATGCAAATGGCGTTCCTCCTACTATTTATTCCAACCTCAAGGGTAAGAATGTCATGCCAGAGGATATTGCTGATGCTGCACTCTTTCTTGCAAGTGATGACTCAAAATATGTGAGTGGACATAATCTTCTCGTAGACGGAGGCTACACCGCTTTGAATGCAGGCTTTTGTATGTATCCACAATGAAGAATAAAATGGGATGTCTAAATGCTCTTCAAATTAATGTTTGTGAGGCTATGTGAAATTTTCCATGAATTATTTGGTGCTTGTAGAAAGACTTTTAATAAGACTAGCCTCTTTACATGAGCTATAAGAGTGTTAAAAGACTTTTTTTTTTTTTTTTTAATATAAAAAATCATATGTATTTCTCTATTTTTATTTTTTCAGTGGATGATTCTAAAGGTGTTACCTACTTATTTAAGTAAATGTGAAGATGTCTATTACGTAACCAAGAAAATTCCCATAGCCTTTGGCAATGAAAATATAGCAAAGTGAGATGACTTCGCAATGAAGGTTGAATTTGCAAATGACATTGTGACTTCTGAGTGGGGCATTCATTTTCAACTCCTATCATTGTGGTTTGGGTAAGACAATTTTTGTGAAGTTATAGCATTGTGCATTGCAAAACAACAAATTGCAAATAAGAATATCATTGCATTAACTATGGATAAAAATGATGGTTAGAATCCCAGAAATTTGCTAAATGCATAATTGTGGATTCTTCTAGAAAGTATTTAGGGAATTTTAACTTAATTTTGAGTAGAAATATGATATGGTGTAACCAATAAAAATTTATAGGTCTATAACATTAAATCAATAGATAGAATTCAATAGGAGTGGAGTTATTGTTTTTAATGTAATCAATCTAAATTGAAAATGAATATTACAACCTAGTGATTAATTGTGTTTTATATAAATATATAAATATCATAAAACAAGTCAGGCTTATTTCATACAAAAATATTATACCTTCAGATTAAGTTTTTTTTTTTTTTTACTCGCAAAATAAGAGGTGGAATTATTAATGCAAAAAACAAGCTTGGTACAAGTTCTTGTGTGGAAAAAATCTTGGGGATAAATTTCGTGTTAAAACAAGTCAGACTTATTTTATTTAGAATAAATTGCAGATTACATACTTAAAATTTATGGTTATTTGGATTTTATATTCTGAAGTTTCAAAATTTGAAATTTACTTTCTGAAATAGTGTTTGGATTTTACACTCTAACGTTTTAAAATTTAAAATTTACCGCCTAAAGTTTGGAGATGTTTAGATTTTACATCTTCAAATTTTGAAATTTTAGGATGTAAAATTCAAATATTCCTAAACTTTAAGCAGTAAAATTCAAACGTCCCTAAAACATAGAGGTTAAAATCCAAATTCTGAAACATTAAGGTGTAAAATTCAAACATCTCAAACTTATAAGGACAATTTGCAATTTACCCTTTTATATATATTGCAATACATATATACATACATATATATATAAATATATATATATATATATATATATATATATGTTAATCTCAATTTATAAGTAGAAGACTGAAGAATAAACTCAATAAAGAAGACTATTTCTTAATATTTTGCTCAAGCAAATTGATTGTTTGAGGAAAATTATAGGCGAGGAGAAGCAAACATTTGTATTAGTTTTCATCAGAGTTTTCAAATAGTTCGCTGAAATGAAAAGCAATTTGCTCGAGTGAAATGCAATCCACTCAAGCGAGATCATTGACAGACTTCAAAAATACGTAGAGGCTAGTAATTGTTTTGAAAGTCCCTTGATAAAATTTATCCATTTTTGTAATTTCAAATCAAGAGCCAAATGATCATTTTATTTCGTCTTGGTATAAGCATCAACAATACACCAAAAATTGCACAAAATCTCCCAAACATTCATTCCACTTGGGCTCATCATGGTACAAAAACAAAAGAGCCTACGAAAATTTTGGTGAAATCTTCAGTGTATTTATACCCTCCATTTCATTACTCACTAACGCAAGGCATATTCTACACCATTACCTTCCCTATTGACCTACTTGAAAGATATCACGCTAGTGTCATCTATTGCTATTATAAACAATGGCACGGTTTGTGTTTATTAATGATGGTAGAGAATGAAATTCTTCAATACACGGCTTCAAATCTACACTTGTTAATATTATCTGAAAAAAAAAAAAAAAAAATTTCTTATCTAAAAAATTATTCAAAAATTTTCTCGTCAATGCCAATTAAATATTTAAATTGAACAAAAGGGAATTTATATTTCTCTTCTTAATAAAGGCTTGCAGTTGGTATTTACTTCCATCCCTTTACTACGCATTCAAAACATTGGGAAGATAGATCTAACAAGTAATAACTCCTATTTTATTTCAATTTCATGGTTCCTAAGACGATTCCACCCACTTGATATAAGAATTCCTGCCTTTAATTATTGTTTCTACTTATTTCTTCTTAGTAGTTATTTCGAATCTAATGGCAATTTTATCTAACAATAATATTCAATGGCTGAACCTAGTTCGGGTGCAACACAACAGTGTTGATATAGTTGCTCAACTTTCATACTCCCTTTGACAACTTGAAGCTCATTAATTAATCTAAATAATAATAATTCTAAATTATACTTAAACAATAAGAGCAAAATATAATAATTAAATAATAAAAAATCCACTTATATTTGCAGGGATATTTTTTTGGTTTACCTCAAATCCCAAATCTTTCCTATGCCATTCTCAGAACCTACATACATCCTACTTCCATCACATTGAAACCCCATTGCCATCATATTATTAGTATGTTAATCATAGCTCATCACCTACCAAGCCATTAGAGATAAGTGTAAATATCAACCCTTGGAAAAAAAAAATGTAAAAAGACTATTAAAAAGTGTAAGGCTAAACTATTTTGTTTTTTTCTTTGATAAGTAAAAGTAAGACTTCTTGTAGGTGTGACATACTCGTTGAGTATTTTTTTTTTTTTCCTGATAAGGATGAGTAATGTTTGATTTAACATCAAACAATCGAATATGCGGATTATTAGTTGTAGCTAGGCAGTGTGTATCTTGGGTTATCTCAAGCAGATTAACATGTCGTGCACATCACATATGACATATCAAATCCAAAAATGAAAAATTTAAAAGCATCAAGCGTTACAAAATTTACAATATATGAAATAGAAAAAAGAAAAAAAGAAAAAGAAAAGCATGATGGCCAAGAAAGTGTAGGGAAAGAAGAAAGATAATTGAGTTTTACTTTGTTTTATTATTTGGACACGTCATAGAATAAGTGGCCTAAAATATGACACAGCATATGCCAAAAATTAAAGAAGTTTTTTTTTTTTTTTATAATTTTTTTTAAATCTTATATATTTCTTATTGTAATATGAAACTTAAGAATAAAAAAAAAAAAAAGCTATTCAACTTATGGTAACAAATAAAATACTGCAAAATAAAAGGAAAAAAAAGATATAAATTACTGCTCATATCAGACATATGGTTCCAATTCAAATCCTACTAACAAAATTATAATAGAAGGTATTATTAATAACACAAATGAGAGATTTTACATTTTGGTGGAAACCATTGCCAGTGAGAAAGGAAATCCTACTCAATGTATAGCTCTCATCAAGAATGAAATCCACCCATGCACGTAAAGAACAAATATCTTAATATACAAGGAAATCCCATTATTTATTATTAACACCTCCCCCACTCCCCCCCACCCCACACACACAAACACAAAGGAAATTGATTCAAAAGTTTTTAAGTTTTTTTTTTCTTTAAATTTAATGCCATATTACATACCTTGCTTTTTTTTTTCTTTTTTTTCGAGAGAGAGTTTCAATCTATGACGTCCACTTCTGATGATAACTCTTTATTATCAGACCAAGACACCAATCATTTTTTGTGTAGATTGGGATTGAACCCTAGATATCTTATTTAACCATTAGAGATTTTACCAGTTGAGCTAACCGGAACCCACTACATACCTTGCTCTTAATGATGTTCTTCATGGTGGCAATAGCAGCATCAAACAAACCAAATCTAAACCACATCTCAATGAGCATTAAAATTTAGATTAGAAAGCAAGGATCAATCGGTATCATCCTATCTTACAATTTCTTAGCAATTGAACAAAAATTGGAAGTTTTGCCTTGATTAAAATTAGTAACTGAACACATTGGAATTAAATGGCATCAAGCTAGAGAAGCAATTACTGAACGACAATAAAGCTATCAACAAAGGACTCAAGACTTGTTTTACAATTTTACCCTATCTAAAATTCTATGCTTAAACTATATTTATCCTTGAAAGAAATTGAAGATATCCATTTTCCATCCCGTTTATAAATCATATACTTACTATGTAGTATGTAATAAAGGTTGAGTTTAAAATTAGTGGTTGTGCTAAGTGACTATACCCAATTGCAAAAGTTTTTTTTAAGATAAAAGCAAAAGTTATTTTCTTAAAGAGTGATATCAATTTGGTCACGTCCATACTTTTCAGCTCTTATCTATAAATAAGGTTATCTTCTGATAAGTACAGGATTCCATCTTGAGTTTGACCAGATATTAGCATTTGTTGTTTACAAAATAAACATGACATGTATTTCTAAAGGCAATTTGTGATATTAAGATGATCGGATATTAATATTTTACCAAATCATACATAAAGGCAACAGAGGTTAGTGATTCTCAATTTTCATTTTTTTTAATAGGAGCTTTTCCTTTTTTTTTTTTTTTTTAAATTTATTTATTTATTGTCAGTGCTATAGAAATAGTTTTGTGTTTAACTATCGAATAAGATCTCAAAGGACTGATGTAATATATGTTTCATTCGATTTCTTCTATGTTTAGATTTAATTTTAATTTTAGTTTTGTCATAGGAGACACTTAATATGGGTGTGTATGAATGATGTCAAGATCATAAAAATTATATATTCAAAGCAATAGTGAGAAAATTTTTTAATGGTATTACTTAAACAAATTATATAGAGGAAATTACACTTTACTCACTGGATTTTTTATCTGAAAAACACTTTACTTGTAGTTAAAAAATTGACACTTTGCCTACTTGAGATTAGTTCTGTTTATCTCCCTTCACCCACTTTGGTTAAAAATAGGAGCAAATTTGTATTTTTGTTACGTTTTTATATCTCCTCTCAAAACATAAAAAAAAAAAATTAAAAAAAATAAAGGATAAAGAAGATAAAAAAGCTAATTTTTGTAAAATTAAAACCTTACATCTTCTTTTCATATATCAACTTTTAAATCTTCTATTTTAACTCATTAAAAATTGAAAATACAACCTCACAACTCTTTAATTCATTCTTCACTTCTGCTTCAACCTCTTATGTTTTCATAAATCAATTCATAAAACTCCTCAAACTCTCAAAAGCCTCCAAAGGTTTCATATTCTTGTTTTTGTGTGTCTTTTCCTTTGTTCTTCTGTATCTATTGATTTTATGTGTTTTGTTTATGTGGGTCTAGGATATGGTTATATGACGGTTGATTAAGCCTGATATTAGTCAGCCTAATATTGCAATTCTGTGATTTGAAAACTTTACCACAGGGGTCATGGAATCTATCATCAAGCAATATTGAAGTTTTAAGTTACTTGTATCTATTCCATTCTTCTAATTCTGCCTTTAGCTCTGGATTTCCTCTTCTTAGGAAATTTTTCTCGGTGACAAGGTTGATTCATTTTTTAAAAAATTAAATATCTCTTATTTTTAAATGTTACCCATTAAGCTATTGAATTGAATTTGTGATTGATATATATTTTTTCTTTGAATTAGAGATGATGGATGATGAAAAGAATCATACGGATTCCCAATGATATTTTCTTTGCCGAAATATGTGATATCCTAGCCAGCTACTTCTATCAATATCTTAATGTTATTATTTTCTTCTTTCTGTGTTTTTTTCTTCTTTTTATTAATAAAAAAACTGAGTTTTATTTGGATTTAAAGAATAGCTTTTGTTTGTTTATTTTATTTGAAACTTAGATGATTTATAGGGTTATAGAGGCCGGTGATGTAAGGATTAATATTTGCTATCCTTGATGGGAATTCCCATTTGATGAATTTTATCCACCAAGATCTCTGAGGCCTCTTTTTTCACTCACTTTTTAAATTTCTTTGTTTCTAGGTTTGTTGTCTTATCAGGCCTCTCAATATTGTTTTTCAAGTTGTATTTTCAATTTTTAATGTGTTAAAATAGAATATTTAAAAGTTGATATATGAAAAGAAGATGTAAAAGTTAGGTTTTAATTTTTACAAAACCTAACTTTTAGATCTTCTTTTCCCTTGATTTTTTAGTTTTTAATGTTTTGAGAGGAGAGAGATATAAAAAGGTAATAAAAATATAAATTTACCAATATTTTTAACCGAGGTGGATAACTGGAGACAAACATAGCTAACCTTAGGTGGGAAAAGTATCAATTTTTAAATTACAAGTAGGTAAAGTGTTTTTCGAGCAAACTACAGGTGGACAAAGTGTAATTTCTCCAATTATATATTATATAATATGACAAAACCGTGCAAGAATTTAACTAGTATATTATAAAATTTGGATTTTACGGCTAGTAAATGCACAAAACGATGACATGTAGCACCAACTTTCTACCTATTTAGAATGATGTGGGCTAATAGTATCACATAGCAAGTAGCAATTTGTCCTATTATTTTATATTTAGTACTCTTAAACATAATGGTGTATGTATATATTATTTACTAATCCTTTTATTTAATTTTTCTATTAAATATCATTTGACCATTTGATATATATATATATATATATATATATATATATATATATAAAACCTCTTTTATTTGAAGCCCCATAAACATTACATAAATTTAAAAAAATAAACTTTTTATAATTATCTATTTGTATATACTAATTAAAAGGAAACTTATTTACTATTATATCTAAAAGTTGAGTTTTTTATATAACAATTATTGTTGTCTACTTTGGTCTATTATTGGACTAATTGAGCCTTAAATTGATTCTGTTTTTAGGTTGTCTACTTCAATTTTGGTTCAATATTTTTTTTTTTGATGGTAAAAAGTATAGAAAAATTAGATATATGGACCCTAAAAAAAAAATAAAAAAGATAAATACTCAAAAGATTATCTTAAAATTCAAGTTTTAATAATATATGCCTTATACTTAAATTTTGGAAAGAAATGAAAATGTTACAATTCTAAAGTTATAGAATAACTTATTGTAACATGTTACATATTTTCCATGAAGTGCAAATGTAAATTTTCTTTTAATATTCTTGGATCAATTAAAATTAGAAAATTGATTATGTTATATTAAAAAAAAATTCATTTTTAATAATATCTTCTCCATTTATTTAAGGCAATATTATAATTATGTAATTTAAATATATTTACTAAATTAAAGTTTTCATATATATATATATATATATATATATATATATTTATATGTATATATTGTTGTTGAATAAAAAATATATTATATGTTCCATTATATAAACTTTATAAAAGTAGAAAATACTTTTAGGTAATTAAAGAGGTGTTTGGTAGAGTAGTTTGAGATGAGATTTTTGTAATTTTTTGAAATACGTATACGTAAAAAAGTGTGAAAATATGTATAATGTTGTTTAAAATGTAAAAATGTGAGTTTGAGTTGGGTGACCAAATAGACCCTAAGCCACTGAGGCTCAACAAAGACACTAGTTTAAACCTTCTCCAAAAAAAAAAAAAAAAAAAAAAAAAAAAAAAAAAACACTACAATAAAGGAATATAAACAGACGAACAAAACACTAAGAGACCCTTGATTATTTCGGTTACAACCAAAAAAAAAAAAGGGCTAATTGGTTCTTAGCAAACATGAAGTACAGGATTTTCAACACTTATTTGTTCAAAAGAAACAAATTTGTCAGCCTTAAAGCCCATAGGACATTTGGGAAGGAAGCATGAGGCGTCTGCAGAAGGGAATTACTAATCAATTAGATTTCTTGCAGCTGGTAGAAGAGTTAATGCCCAGGTTGTCCGAGGAAGAATGGGAAGTTTTCTGGGTGCAAAGCTAGCTAGCATGGAACCAAAGGACCTTAATTATGCATGGTGGTAGACTACAAGATCCAAGCCGTTTGATTAAACGGGCAAGAGAGTACTGGGATGAATATCGAGAGGCGCAAGGCGGACTTGCTATTCCAACATCAATGGTTCTAGTGAATACATTGAGTCCACCGTCTGGCTCGACGTTTAAGTTAAACTTCGATGCAGAGATATTTTCCAATACATCTTCCTTTGGCTTTGGTGCAATTATCAGAAATGGGATGGGTGAGGTCATGGCAGGTGTCACGCCCCAAACCCCAAAGGGTCCAAAACGTGAGAAATACGCCTCAAGTACCTGTAAAATTTTACTTTTTGACAATTCAATCCACATAAATCCTATCAAGTATCAACATCAAGAATTATCATAATAATTCCATTGGATATATTCTTAAAGCAAGTCAGAGCTCTAAGTATTAAATACAAGAACCATTGGCCACAAAAGAATAGAGGTCTGAATAAATGATTACATATCAACAACTTGTCCCATTAGTGGAAATACAGTCACAACCACCACAATATACAAAAGAGTGAGTCAAGCCTAAACTAAGACGTACAACATCTAGTAACTCCATTACAAAAGTTCAGCCTCCATCAGTAGTTAGTCTAACTACTATTAGCCACCAAAACGCTGTCTCAAAAAGGTGTTGCCTACTCTGAAAAGTTTATAAAAAATAATGGGATGAGACAAAGCCCAGTAAGTAGCATAATTAATGAGGGTGGGAGAAATGCAAGTTTCATCTTCAATAATAGTAATATGACAAGAATGATTAACTGATGAAATACAAAAATTTCTCTAAGTAACTATCTTGAAACTATATACTATAATCTGTGAGCATCAATAATATAATTTTCAAAACCATAATATCTAACAAAAGATAAATTATCACAAATATACTACACAATCATATAAACCGGTCAGGGGATCCACCCATTCACAACTGGCATGCTATTGTCCTCTCTGGTATGCAGACTCTTGGCCCCATGGACAGCAACCTCACCTATATCTTCAAGGTTTTTCTCTCCCCCCATGGGTAGCAGAGAGAGCGCGTCAAATAGGCCCTCTCTTGCATGTGGTCTCTTGGCCCCATGGACAGCAGCCTCACCCACACACAATCAAGGAACCTCTTCCCCCCATGGGCAGCAGGGAAGAGCGCGTCATCCAAAGTGAAAAGACACTGATCTGAATTTGATTCCGTTGTCACAAAGATTACGAAAACCAAATTGGGTGATCACCGGGAAATCACTCATGGTTTGGTGTTAAAACTACATAAAGCTCACAATATACATCTCCTTTCAAATACAGTTTATATCCAGATAGTTTTAGAAAACCTTAAATAATCTAACTTCCACAAGGTTTGTAAGGTTTTCAACTCCATTCTTGTCAAAAAGATTTCTATCAATTTCCCAATAACAAGACAAGATAAGCATCTTTAGATTTTCTAATAAACTATAGAATTCATAATTCCCTTATCAAAGATTAAATAAAAGATGCTTATATTTTTCATGTCGACACTTCATGCATTTCCCCAAATGCAATACCAAATATAATGCATTTTCATATATATATATATATATATATATATATATATAATCATATATATATTAAGGTTACGACACAATAGTTTTTAGGAAAATATAATTTTCATAGGTAGTTTCCGAAAGTGTGTCTAACCCAAAAACAATGAATATGCAATGTGATTATTTTCCAAAATCCCATTAAAAGGCTACTTACCTCGCAACCGCAAAATCCTAATTCTCCAAGCTCTAAGGAGATTAGCTAGAACCTAAGCAATATCAAGTAAACCTATCACAATAAGCATAGAACTTGAAATTGTATCTAGCCACAATTTAGGAATTGCCAAATAAACACTAAATTAGGCAAGCCTAGTATTTCACCTCATCAATTTTAACATATTCCACTTTCAAAGTTTTTCAACAATTTGATTTACAAGGCATAAACTCCAATTTATAAAGTTAACTCATTTACTATCATCTCCAAAATTATAACTAACTTCCCTAAATTCATACTACATCATCAAGAGACTCATGAAAGCAAAAATCACAATATCCTCCAAGACAAGAAATTAGAACTTCAACTAGCTCCAAATAAACCCAATGGCAATGGAAAATTAAATTTACCAACCATCACATGCTATAACTTAAAACCCCTAAATTTTCCACCATACATAAACCTTAAGTAGCTATTTTTGGCACAAAATATATACCCACTCATCAAATAATCCTACCAACACAAAACCCATACATAAAAACACATAAATATCACTTCTAATGCTTATAAATCACACGGTATAATTATTCAAGCTTAGATAAAAATAACCTCAAATAAAAGTGTGAAACCTACCAAAAAAATTAGAAATTTTTATCTCAAATAAAATGATGAAGATGCTTAGGGGTTTCTAAGTATTTTTCCGGTGATCCTGCCGGAAAAATGATGATGAAATGGTGTGTTTTGGAGTGGATGCCGGTGGTGAGTTTGAGGGAGTGAAAGAGATAAGAAAGAAAGTGAAAGAAAGAAAGGAGAGCCGGCCAAAAGAGAGAAGAGGTAAAAGAAAAAGGAATGGTGGAGAAAGATGGGTAGTGGGGGTAGGTGGGTGCACGTGGGAACCATAAAAGCCTTTTTTTTTTTTTTTAACTGACAGGGACGTGATAGCAGGCTTATCAGCAAGAGGCCCCTACGTTGCTAGCAGCGAGGAGGGCGAGGTGTTAGCGTGTCGGAAAGCCCTTGAGTTCGCTTTCGATGCTGGGTTTAGGGAGATTGTGCTTGAAGGTGATAATGTTACAGTTATGAAGTCCCTCGTCCCCACGGGTTAACAGGTCCAGGTTGGGTCACATTTATGATGATATCCGCACCTTAGCTATGAGTTTTAGAAGCTTTACTGTTAGCTGTATTAGGCGGAGTGCCAATTCAGTGGCTCACTCTTTAGCCCACTTTGCAAAGCAATTAGAATCTGAAATTGTATGGCTTGAAGAATCACCACCTCCAGCCACTGAAGCATTGTATCTGGATTGTATTTCTCTGAATATTTGAATGAGAATGGTTCCACTTTCAAAAAAAAGCCCATAGAGTCCAGAAGAAGCATTGAAACAAAAACGTGGGAAACTCCTTTCTTTGCCAAAAGACCAGCTCGCCCATTAGAGTCAACATACATTTTTGCATAAACGAAAACTTTTTGGCTAACTATAAATAATAATAGGAACTAAACAATAATCAAAGATCAACGTGAATCTTAATTGAAAATTAAGTACTATAAGAAAGTAAATGATGATGCGAGGCTCACAAATGCTATAAAATTGAATGAGTAGAAGAAACTGAATGAATAGAAAAATTACAAAATATCCACTTGCAATATCAAGTTTCAATCGTTACAGTGACATTATTCTTTTATTTTTCCTGAATATAATCATTAGGATTTAAACTCAATCACTTTAGGTATTCTCTATTTGTTTTCGTTTACGACATTGCCTTCTAATTTTCATTTACAACATTACCTTCTAAACTGGGAGGTATTCCCTATTTAAGGCAGATTATCATTATCATGGGGTACAAGGTATGCATAAGGCACTATGTCTCCATTAGGTAGAAAGTCATTCCAAACTCCTAGTTGCTGGATTGGTAATGCTCCATAATCAACTCCATTGGGCTCAAAAGCTGGAACCTCATATCCGTATCCATTAGGGTGCAACCATGTACCAAAATGGTGCACCAAAATTATTCCATGAAGCACCTCCATAAGATGGTGAATATATAGTAGGGTAAAACTCAAAATAAGAAGCATAATGGTGGTAATAAGGAGCATTAGGCATATAACCAAAGCTACCAGAACTTAAGACTGTGTTGTTCCAATGATAAGAGAATATCTGACTATGATTCATGTCCTTCGGTTCAGCCCTCTTAACCTCCACAAGCTTATTTTTCAGTTCATATAAACTTTTCTGCAACAGATTATTCACAACATCCTCTGAATCAAAAGTAACAAATCCAAAGCCCCTAGGCCTGTGGGTTTCTTTGTCATGTATCACCACAGCATCAGTAATCGTGCCAAAACTCCCAAAATAGCTCTTGAATTCTTCCTCTGTCAAATCAAGTGGAAGACCTCCTACAAAAATCTTCGTATTACTAGTAAGAGTTCCATTATTGTGCTGTTCAGAGGGGCTAGTCTGATTTTGGTTCCTCTCATTACCTCTGGTTTTTGCTGGTTTCACATCTACCTGTACAATTAGATTGGCATACATAAACACTCAATGAAACAAAAGTCAAAAAGAAAACCCAATATACCATAAATGAGATTGATGCAGAAAGAAACAAAAACAAGATATCATATATTATACCATTTTACAACACTAAACAAGAAAAATCAAACGTTAATATAGGAGGAATTCATAGCATTACAATACACAGGCAAGTTTTTATTTCAAGATTCTCAAAATGTTGTATGAAAAAAATAATTATTCTCTTGCTAGAAGGCTGGGAAGCATGGACATGGAAAAATTGCCAATAATTCAGTTGTTCTATTTTGATATTAAATGTTGTTTATTAGAACTCTTTTTATGGGTGTCTAGTCTATTTGAATTCTTTTGTTCATACTTTAAAAAACATTTTATTATCTTTAAATTAATTATATATATATATATATATATATTTTCAAACATTTCATTATTGTTACATACTTTTTAAATTCAAAGTAAACTTAATTTATTTGAAATATGAAATATATATATCTAAAAATAAATATTAATTAATTGTAGTGTCTTTGATACATTTCTCAATAAGTGTCATATTACAGTACATATCGTCGTGTCCATGCTACATAAGTAGACGGTGCTTTTTAATTTTAAAATTCCCAAGGTTTTAAGAAAAGAATACAGAACAAGTATGCACTAACTGTTATCTTCCTAAAGTTAATTTGGAAAGTTTGGAACAGCTGTAAGGGGCCATGAGTTAATGGCAGTTGGGGAATTTATAAATTAAAAAAAAAAACTTTTTTTTTTTTCAGGAATCAGCAAAATAATATTGAACCAACATACAGATTAAGGACTCGTCTGAAATACAAAAAGTCACTATACTGAGGGGGTGATAAAAAAAGAAGAGAAAAAGAACCTTTCTATCAAGAATAACATGTTCATCTTGAAGTGCTTGATTAGCCATATCCGGCTCTATGAAGCTCACAAAGCCAAACCCTCTTCCATGACCGGTACGCTTATCAGTGATAAGCGAAATATCCTCCACCTCTCCATACTTGCTGAAGTGTTCTCTCAAAGCAGCCTCACTTGTTTCCCAAGAAATCCCACCCACAAACAACCTTCTCTTCTCCGATTCCATCACTCAGAAACAGAAAAACAAGCCTATGAATCCAACACGCCTATATAAAAAGATAAACATAATGAAGTGTATTTATATATATAATCAAGTAAGTGAGTTTGTGTGAGAGACCAGTAATAGAGTCCTAATTGTATAAGTAAGTATTATTATTATTTAGTCTTTTTTTTTTTTTTTTAATTTAAAAGTTGCTTTTAACTAGGTTTATGTTTCTTCTAAAAAAAACTAGGTTTGTGTTACTGTTTATAGAATGCCGTGGGAAAGGAAGAACAACGCATAATAATTATAACATACGGGGTAAAAGACTTTTTTTTTTTTTTAATATTTAATTTATATAATAATGACATTTTTATATTGCACGAATTATGATTAAAATCGCACTATAATATTAGGTACAACACACACATATATACGCACAAGAAAACTCAAAATTCAATAATTAAAAATAATGTTTACCAAAAAAAATAATTAAAAATAATATAAATTATTAACATTAAGAAAGTCTAGAATTAGAGTTAAAATAGACACTAGAAATTAATATGAATTTAACAACGAAGGGAGGTAGGCCAAGTCAGGTGGATTTCACATCACCTTTTTTACATCACCCTTTTTTATATTCAATTAATTCTCTGCCCCCATTCTTTGTGGAGTGATGTTCATGATCGTGGTTTTGAATGCTTACATTTTGTTCTCATGATCTATCTGTGGATCTATAGACATTGGAATATATATACAAATCCAAGCCTATTTGGTAATCCCACAAACTCATATATTTAAAAATTAAAAAAATAAAATAAAAGCATTTACCCCATTTTTTTAAAAAAAGAATTGCTAACTCAAGTCATATTTCGGATAGAGATAAATTAAATCGAGAGAAGCATTCGAAGCTAGGAACATCTGAGATGATCAAATTTGGATAATTGTTCTCATTTACGTGAATTCAAGAAATTGCAAAGTTGATAAAGAAAAAGTTAATAGTAATGACTAATTGGATCTAAGAGCTTTCATGTTAGTGTTTCATGATCAGAAAGGGAAAACATAAACAAAAACCAAGGAGAAATAGAAAAATCAGTGATACTAACTTACTTTGTCTCGTCACTATTTCATATATATATATATATATATATAATAACAGATTTGTTAGAAGATGAATAAGATTTTGATAAAATTCATGTATTAATTCATATGGAAGATATACCACTATGATAAATCGTGTCTAACCATATTTAATTATTGATTTTCAGACCCAGGGGCGGTATTACATATGGCCTAGGAGGTTCAAATAAACCCTGACCTTCTACAAAAAAAATTATATATAAAATTTTTTATATAGATTAAAATTAATTAATATATTAATTTTCTTGTTTTTATTATTATTATATTTTTTTTTTTTGGTTTTGCGTTTATGAATTATCAGCTTCAAAAAAATTTTAATTTTAACAAATGAAGAAAAAAATTTTAATGACACAATCATGTAAAAATAATTAAAATTAAAATATATTTGTGTTTTCTTTTTTTATATTTGTATTATTGAGCATGTGTGAAACATGCTTATGTATAAAAATCATTATATCATGAAATTTTTAAATTTTTAAACACATATAGTATGATCAAATCACTACACTAGTGTGCGTGCCCGGTGGATGGTCGTTGGGCCTGACGTGTATTTGGGCTCACAATTTACTTGTATGGTGGGCCTTTGCGTTTCCTATAATGGGCAGTCCTGCACTTGGTAAGCCCAATTCCCTAACTCTCTCAAGTGCCTCACTCCATCTAACACTACTCCCAATTGTCTACCCTCTGAAACCCGTCTGTTCTCTGTTACCTCCCTCTCTTCCCTTCTGTTGCCAACCCCTTACTTCGTATATCCCTTGTCTATTTATAGGTTGAGTTGGTGTGACTGCATGAAATCTCTCCTGGTTAGTGGAGGGGAAGGCCCAATGTCCTGTCTCCTAAGTGGGTGCCTTTAATGTGAGTAGAGGAAATGGCAGTGGCTTTGGAACTAAGTCCACCGCGAGGTCTGTTGCTCGGCGGAAGTGCTTCCTAGGTAATGGAGAAAGAGGTCCAATACCATTGCTCCGAAGTGGGCATTTGGTGATGGGTGAGTGGAGATAGTGGCATTGGAACTAGCTTCTCACTTGACTCTGCTGCTCGGAGGGGGTGCTCCCTAGGCAATGGAGAAATAGGTCTAATACCATTGCTCCTGAGTGGGTGTTAGGCGATGGGTGAGTGGAGACAGTGGCATTAGAACTAGCTTCGCACTTGGGTCTGTTGCTCAGCGGGGGCGAGTTTCCTGAGGAGTTGCCGAGTATGACAGCATAGACAATTTCCCGGGACGTGTTAAAGAGTACTGGCCGAGCACTACGAACACGTGGCAATGTAGCAATGGGCTTTCATGGGCAGGTGGCCCCGGTGAGGCCCACACCCGTACATTAGCCCCCCCTTGATTCATGTTTGGATCTCGGTAATAAATCAAGGATCCTGTAAGGAGCATGGTGATTTTCTTATCGAGGTTCCCTTCAAGGGCGCTGCTATGCCAGGCTGTCGCATTTGCAATAAAGGCTGGGAGGTTGATGGGCACGTTTGTCAGTTGGCAAACCATCTGATGGTTCGCGAACCGTCTGACGGTTCGTAAATTATGCCTACGCGTGTGGGGGATTTCCAAAAAGAAAAAGGCAGTTGGGCGGGTCTCTTCCTGCCCTTTGCTTCATTTAATGCTTGGGTTTATGTGTGTATATATATATATATATATATATATATATATATATATAGCTTCAGTCAGGTCCTGCTTCACTTTTTGCGTCTTCTTGTCTCTGAAATCTCTCTCTGCCGAGCATCCACCTTCGTCAGAACTTCCACCTTGCCTTTCACTCTAGAACCCAAAGTAAGTCTTCTCCGCCTTCCTTCCTTTTCTAGTTTCTAGTTGTGTCATATCTTAAGGATGGGGTATTCTCACCTTCTTGCCCCTGGGGCTGCCTTGGGCAGTTTTAGAGAGACCTTTGGCATCCTAGGGGACGTCGACGTTGCGTATTGCAACGTGGACGATATTGCGTTTGAGAGGGCCGCCGACTCGCGTACTGGTTTTTTTCCGTTAATGTCCATACTTGAGGGTGGGTCAGATTCCCCATAGATCCCCTTATCATAGGTACCTTAGGTTTTTATGGCCTTTGCCCCGACCAATTTCCCCTAAACTTTTATAGAGTAGTTAGTTGCGTCAGCCGATTAAATCAGTTGTTCGGCCTTCAATTAACCACCATGACATCAATTTTATATACAAATTGTGCGATAATTTTGATAGTGGGTACTACCTAAAGACTCGAGATATGCGAGTCCGCCTTATCTCTTGTCTCCCTGATTCGAACAAGAACTCGGCCAGAGAGTTTGTTCTGGTGCACAGCAACTGGCTCGACAGCTAGTTGCTCTGCCCGCTCTCGCCCTGTGAAGTTGGTCGGTACCGAGAATAGTCACCTCTTTTTTAATTCATTGGCTTGTTCCTTTCTTTCTCCGCCTAACTGATAAATTCATATTCGTTTGTAGATTCGAAAAGGTTTTTACTGGACAGTAGGGTCATTCATGCACGCGATCTCAATTTCGTCCTCCGTTCTGAGATCTTCGTGAACGACGACGGGCAGCTGAGGGCATCCCACCTGATTCTCGGTGTCAACCTGGCGTACAGCACCTGGCAAAACTTTAGCCAAGCACCCCTGGTCAATAACCCGCTCTTGTCTTATATAGACGTTCGGCACCAAAGGTTCCTTCCTCCCTCTCTCACTACCGGCGAAGCACGAGAGGTCAGCCCTCAATATACTACAGCAGACAACATAGCGCAGGTTAGAGACGAGTCCGTCGAGCATGTGTCCCGAAAGCGTCAAAGACACGAGGCAGTTAGAGGGCCGAGTGTCGTAGACCCAGCCGCCAAGGGAGGAGAGGCTGAACCTGTTAAAATTCCGGGCACCAAGTCAGGTCACCCGAAGAAAATGGTGCAGCGAAGGGAGATGACGCTCTCTCGATTCATCCCCGGGGCCGGGCATGAGACCTGGACCCAATCTCTGCAGGGGCTGGGCCGAGCACCTCCCACAGTTGAGACCAAGAAGAGGAAACGGCCCACCGAGAAGAACGTTCCTGTTCCCGGTGATGCCTTGCCAAAGACTCCGCCTCGTCAGAGGGGCGGGATATAGATCTGGGAGCCGCCAGTTGTCGCTTCCCCTAATCCTCAGGTCAGGATGGACGTGGCATCCTCTTCTCGACCCAAGTCGGGCTGGCAGCATACTTTCTACTTGGGCGACAAGCCACTATCAGAGACTGCCAGCCTTCAGTTGTGGGATAAGGGCGAAGGGGGGCGGGTGGCCCAAAGCCTGGTCCGAGGCCTAATGCTTCCCGAGGATGCACAGTACTATTAAAGCTGGAATGATGAGACACTTGCTCGGCGGCTTCAATGGCATACGATCGCAGTAAGTCTTCATCCCCTTTAGTGTGCGTCTACATTGGGTCTCTTTTATCCTTGGTTTATGAACATATCGTCGTATCGTTTGTAGGACGCACAGCTGACGTGCGTCGTGGACGGGAGGCTGAAGGAAGCAGCCGAGGCTGCTAATTAGGAGAGGGCGCTGAAGGCCGTCATCGAAGTAACTACTCGGGAGAAAGAGCAATCCGCCATGGCATCCGACAGAAAGGCGGTTGATGCCGAGAGAGCTCGTCGTACCGCCGAGGATCAGCTGGCTGTCCTGGAGACGAAGCTGGGTGAAACGAAACTCAAATTGGCAATGGCAAACAGCATGGCTCTAGCCCAGGCCACTTAAATTATTGACCTAAAATGGTCCTTTGAAGCCAGCGAGAGTGAGTGATACGACAAGGGCTTCTCCGACGCTGAAAACTCCGCGGAGCCGATTATCCACCAAGCGTGATGGCACGGGTTCGAAGAGGGATGGCTTGCAACTCTAAAGGCCGTGGGGCTGGCCGAGGACTCTCCGTTGTGGAGCCCAGCTCAGATCCCATACCCAACTACTGCGTCTCCCGTCCTAGGCCAAGCTGAGAGCGCGGGAGAAGAAACTCCGAGTATGATCGACCTCATCCAGGAGATCGACGCTCATGTGGAGGTGGTTGACCCGAAGGTCACTAGTGATAATCGGACCAAAGATGTGACTGCCCAATTGCCCGAGGGTCTACCCAAGAGCCCTGCCCCTTCTCCAAGCCCCGCCGATCCTGCCGTGTGATCAACCTGTTGTTATTTTAACTTCGTTTTGACTTCTCTTTTTACGTGACTATATTTTGCCTAATGTGCCTATGGCGCCAGGATGTGGCGACCGAACAATTCTCTTTACTTTTCTTTTGAAATGTGAATGCATGTCCGTACTTTTTCTGCACTTCTACTTTTTGTTTGCTTGGAAACTTCTAGCCATCTGCACGATCTGAGTCTTGAGTGCCTATTATGGATGCTTTCCTATCCATGGTGGTAGGGTGAGTCTTGAGTGCCTTTAAGGTTTCCATCATAGAATTTTGAGTTTTAGGATTCGAGGTTTTCAACCTTTCCGGCAATAGGGACTGAACCGAGGAAGGTATCTTTCCTTAGGCATCTTTAATATTAAAGGTTTCTGCATGCTCGGAGATAGAGATTATGCCGAGGAATGTGTCTGTCTTTAGGCAAGTTAAAATTAAAGGTTTTTACCTGCTCGACGATAGGGATCGAGTAGAGGAAGCCGTCTGTCCTTAGGAAAATTTAAAATTAAAGGTTTCTACCTGCTCGGCGATAGGGATCGAGCTGAGGAAGGTGCCAGTTCTTAGGAAAATTTAAAATTAAAGGTTTCTACCTGCTCGGCGATAGGGATCGAGTCGAGGAAGACGTCTGTCCTTAGGAAAATTTAAAATTAAAGGTTTCCACTTGCTCGGTGATAGGGATCGAGCTGAGGAAGGCGTCTATAATTTAAAATTAAAGGTTTCTACCTGCTTAGTGATAGGGATCGAGCTGAGGAAGGTATCAGTCCTTAGGAAAATTTAAAATTAAAGGTTTCTACCTGCTTGGCGATAGGAATTGAGCCGAGGAAGGCGTATGTCCTTAGGAAAATTTAAAATTAAAGGTTTCCACCTACTTGGCGACACGGATCGAGCCGAGGAAGGCGTCTGTCCTTAGGAAAATTTAAAATTAAAGGTTTCTACCTGCTCGGCGATAGGGATCGAGCCGAGGAAGGTGTCAGTCCTTAGGAAAATTTAAAATTAAAGGTTTCCACCTACATGGCGATAGGGATCGGGCCGAGAAAGGTGTTTGTCCTTAGGAAAATTTAAAATTAAAGGTTTCCACATGCTCGGCGATAGGCTCTATCGGATGAATGGCTCTAACGTTTCGACCTCAGCGTAGTCATAATAAAACAACTTGATATCAGTTAGAGTAACATGAGTAAATTCCTTCTTGTTAAGCGTGTGGTATGGCGGGGTTACAGCAGGCTCACGTCCTTGGAGGATAGACTGTTAACAATAATACTTCTTTAAATTACAAACGTTCCACGGCCTTTTAAGCGGTTTTTCTCCCAAATCTTCCAAGTAGTACGCCCCTGCTCCGGCAATCGCTGTTACTCGGTAGGGTCCTTCCCAGGACGGAGCTAGTTTCCCGGCGTTACTATCGCGTGTATTCCCCACGACCTTGCAAAGTTCTAGATCCCCAGCTACAAACTCCCTTTTCCTCACCATTCTATTGTACCTCTGAGCAAGTTTCTGCTGATATTCCGCCAGACGGATGGTGGCTATTCTTCAATGTTCTTCCAGCAAGTCCAGCTCTTTTGCCATCTGACTCTCGTTCTTGTCCGGCTTGAATCCAGTGATCCGGGCACTGCACAAGTTCACTTCGGCGGGGATTATGGCCTCTGCCCCGTAAGTTAGAGAGAATGGTGTCTCTCCCGTGGATCTCCTCGGCGTTGTCCGATACGCCCAAAGGACGCTTAGCAACTCCTCGTCCCATCTACCCTTGGCGCCCTCCAGCCTTTTCTTCAATCCGTTCACGATGGCCTTGTTGGTTGCTTCTGCTTGGCCGTTGCTCTGTGGGTATGCCGGGGTGGAGTATCGGTTTCGAATTGTGAGGTTGTGGCAGAACTCCCTGAAGGCCTTGTTGTCAAACTACAGGCCGTTGTCTGACACAAGAGTCTCCAGAATGCCAAATCTTGTCATGATGTTTTTCCAAACGAACTTCTTGACGTCAACATCTCAGATGTTCGCGAGCGCCTCCGCTTCTGCCCATTTAGTGAAGTAGTCCACTGCTAGAAGCACAAATCTTCGGTTGCTCGTGGCCCGGGGGAATGGGACAACTATGTCCAGTCCCCAGCGAGCGAAAGGCCAAGGGCCGGTGACTGGGTTCAGGTTCCCGACAAGCTGGTAAATCATTGGCGCATGTATCTGGCACTGCTTGTACTTTCTGGAATACTCGGTTGCATCCTTCCTCATTTGCGGCCACCAAAACCCTTGTGTCATTGCCTGGTGCGCTAGTGATCGTCCCCCCACGTGGCTTCCGCACACACCCTCGTGCAGTTCAGTTAACAGTTCTCTTGCCTAAGTAGGACAAAGGCACTGCAGGTACGGCCCTTCGAAAGACCTTCGATATAGCTTTTGGTCAGGAGACAACCAGTACCAAGCAGCATTGCTCCGTATTTTTGATGCCTCCGTTACATCGTCCGGAGATCGGTCCTCTGCAAGGAAGCTGGTGATGGGGTCCATCCAGCACTTCTCGGCGATTGCCAACTGGGCGACCGGTTGCTTAGGAGCTATTCTCGGTTCGGCCACTAACTCCACCCTGATCAGCCAAAGTACCATGTCAGCTATAAATGACGCCAGCATCGCCAAAGAATCAGCGTGCCGATTCTGTCCCCGAGCTATGCGCTCAACCTTCACCTTTGAGAAATTATCTAAGGTTTGCTTAGCCAACCGTAGATATTCAACCATCCGGGCATCTTTAGCTTTGAAACTCCCTAGCACCTGGTTGACTACTATGAGGGAATTTGAGAAGACCTCTACTTCTTTAGCCCCCAAATCTCTGACAACGCTAAGTCTGACAAGGAGGGCCTCATACTCAGCCTCGTTATTGGAAGCTCTGAAGCCTAGCCTAAACGAGTGCTCCAGTTTTAGTCCCTCTGGCGTGATGATCACAATCTCGGATCCCGCTCTTGCCATGTTGGATGTGCCATCCACAAATACTTTCCACTGCCGGGGTTCCGTGAGGCAAACCATATCCGTACTTTTTGGCGTAAACTCGAAAATAAAGTCTGCGAGCATTTGCCCTTTCATGGAAGTCCTCGGCCTGTACTTGATGTCAAAAGAACCTAGCCGAGCCCCTCATTTAGCTATTCTCCCTGTGAAGTTAAACCTTCTTAGTAACGATTGGAGCGGGTATTCCATAAGTACGTGGACGGTGTGAGCTTGAAAATAGTGAGGCAGTTTTCTAGTAGAATGCACAAGTTCCAACACTAGTTTCTCCAATGGCAGGCATCTGGTCTCGGCGTCGACCAATGTCTTGCTGATGTAATAAACCGGGAGCTGGACACCATTGTCCCTTAGCAGCACGGTGCTGGCCAAGAACTTTCCAGATGCTACTCCAAAGACACACTTGTCAGCGTTAAGGCGCAGCCGGTGTCGCCGGAGTATTCCGAACACCTCCTTGCGGTCGTGGATGTGCTGCCCTTCCTGGCTGCTTTTTACCACCATATCGTCAATATATACCTCAACCGTGCACCCGATCTTATTCCTGAACATTCTCATCATCATTCGTTGGTAGGTAGCTCCTGCGTTCTTCAATTCGAACAGCATAACCGTGCAGTGATAGTTAGCATCAGGAGCTATGAATGCCGTCTTCTCCTGGTCCTTGGCGGCGAGAGCGATCTGGTGGTAACCTTGGAACGCGTCGAGAAAACTCATCCTCGGGTGCCCGTATGTAGCATCCACTAGCTGGTCAATTTTCGGCATTGGGAACGGATCCTTTGGGCATGCTCGGTTCAAGTCAGTGAAGTCAACGCACACCCTCCATTTGCTGTTTTTCTTTTTCACGACCACCGTGTTTGCAAGTCATTCAGGAAAGAATGCTTCCTTTACAGCCCCTGCCTCCCTCAGCTTCCCAACTTCTTGTCTGACGGTTTCCACGTGTTTCTTCGCGGACCTTCTCGGCCTCTGCTTTTTGGGGGGGGGGCATAAGATCCATGTTCAACTTGTGAATTATGAACTTTGGATCTACCCCGGGCACCTTGTACGGGCTCCAAGCAAAGACATCCATGTTTTGTACAAGGAAGAGCAGCAACTCGGTCCTTTCCCGGCCATCCAAGCTCTCCCCTACTTGAAAACACTTCTTGCTCTCCGGCAGGATCTTCACTCTTACCAGCCCTCGGTAGAAGTCCTCCCTTCCAACTGGGGCTGCTGTGATTGTTATAATGGACTTCCCGTGTTTGCAGCCTTTTGCTCATCTTGTTTGTGGGCTGCAATTACCACGCACCGTCTGGCCGCCTGCTGATCGCCCCATATTACCGCGACCCCGTGCTCCGTATGAAATTTGACTTTAACGTGCAAGGTGGACCACACGGCTCCCATGTCATGTATCCACGGTCTCCCGACTACTATGAATGTTACGACCACTTCTGACAGGCCACAAACGCGTTGACCCCTTGTGATAACTTAGATTAATTAATTAGCCCAGCTCTTAATTAATCAAATTAATATGCAATATCACCTGGTAGCACAAACAAATCACCAAACTAAGTAATGCAGCAAAAAATAAATGACACGGTGATTTGTTCACGAATGGGGAAAACCCTTACGGCAAAAACCCCACCGGGTGATTTAAGGTCACCACTCCCGAAACTCCACTATTAACACAACAAGCAGTTACAAGCAAGGAATCCCAAGCACCTCACCAACCTACAGTTGAACTCTTACCCCAATATCCAATTGGACTTGTTCTGTAGTGACAGTTTCTCCTTTCAATGCACGGCTCCCAAGTACGTGACTAACCAGATGCACGGATCCCAGTCGCGACTTCAAATACCAACTAGAAAGAGAGAGTTGGCTGTAAAGTTCTTCAAATCATCAAGGATGAACTAGGGCACGAACTTTGTCTGTCAGATCACAAATTGCATGAACAACAAGTTCTCAAAGAATGTGCAACTTGTATCTTCTGCTTCCCTTGCTTGACGGCCCTTAAAATAATCATTTTATATGTCTAGGGTTAGGAGAAAAGAAATCCCAAAGACACACTCACGGATTAGACTTGAAACAGACCTGGAAATCTGTTTTCTTTAATTCTCGACAGATAGAGGTGTCGAGAGGTGTCGAGAAGCTGTCGAGGCTCGGGCAAAACAGCTCCTTTAAAGCTCGATAGATGTATCTGTCGAGGTATGTGTCGAGCTTTAAAACCTTGCACTTCCTAGCTTGTTTCTTGGACAGACTTTGACGGCTTCAACACTTAACCTTGAACCACTGTTTCTTGAAGTGTTAAACTCATCCTAAATCTACCCAATTACAAGTAAAGTGCGTTTTGTCTAAGGATAAGCCAATTACATAAAATAGTAACATATATTCACAGACTTGAACGACATATGTCCTAACAATCTCCCCCTTTGGCAATCCGTGACAAAACCACAACAAACAAATGAAGATATGAGAGAAGTCATAAATCACTTTAACTCATATTCACTTGTTACATACAGTAAAATCTATCCTAACACAAACTCTTGAAAAACTTTGCAAGAAGAGAGTTTATGGCAAGTAAACTTTGACAACCTGTATTTCTGAAACACTTATAAACAAAACACATCAAGGCATCTTTGTGTGAAACAGAAATAATAGATTGCATACAAGTAAAGAAGCATGTGTATAAAGATAGAAAAGAAACAACACATGAAAGGTAGGTGAAAGAAAAACATACATCATCATATATAAGAAGAGAATAAATACAATGTATGTCAATACATGATCAATGTATCTCTAAAAGAAAAAAAATACATAGATCACCTCACTACATCCCTCAATCCACACTCCCCCTAACAAAAATGTCCTATGTCCTATGCTAACACTCCCCCTAAGAATGACTACTCTCATACAAAAATACTCCCCCTTTTTGTCACGAGTGACAAAGGGTAGAGTGTCAAGTAGACATCTCATCTGAAGAGCTCGCATCTCCATCATCATCATCGTCGGAAGCATCATCATCATCACCATCATCATCAGCCTCGGTCTCAGTCGACACATGAGGTGGCGGAGGAGAAGCCTCTGGAGCAAAGCCGCCCATGGTCGCCTGTCGCCTGGCGATGCGACCAACACGGACGTTCACCTGATACAACTCCGTGGAGAGTGTATCTAGGCGAGCATCCAGGCGCTGTAGCTGCGCCATGATGTCTCCTAACGTGACGTCGCTCGAGGAGGAAGAAGCAGACGCACGAGCTGATCTGGAGGTGGCCGGACGAGTGGAAGGAGTGGCACCATCTGTCTGTCACGATCGGAACTGTGCCTCGCTACGTTTTACGGTAGCGGCGTCTATGGCGGACATGACATGGTAAGGATCGGACGAAGGGAATGGGATGGAAAAACGGCTCAGGATCCTCGTGATAGCGGAAGGGAAAATGAGCTTATCACGGGTGGCCGTATCTCTATAGACATCGATAATGGAAAAGATGAAGTGTAAAGGAAAATATATAGAGAGATCCTCAAGGAGGGACAACAAAAACCGAGCACGAGGCTCTGTGATAGAGTTGTAGTGAGAGAGTGGGTGCAAAACAAAGGTCATCACCATGTTAAGGAAACGAGGACCTTTAGCAAAAGGTCGACATGGTGTGTACATATGATCTCCCCAAGAGGTAGGACGCTCACAGAACGCCGAGATCATCTTGTCTTTGGACACAATCCAAAGACGCTCACAGCTAGGGTAATCAGGATGATCCACCCTAGGTATATGAAGAACCTCAGAGACCAGCTCTGGGGTGACACAGAAGCGCGTACCTCAGACGCAAGAGTAGAAAGAAGGTACAGAAGAATCTATCCCGTGGATGTTGGAGTAAAACTCCTGAATCAACACGAGAGGAGATGTGACCGGGACGTCACACAGTGACTCCCATCCCCGAGTGTGAATGACATTGGGAAGGTCGGTGTCGGCAAAATCTGCCAGGACAACGTGGCGTTCCGAATGAACACCGCGTTTAGAAAAGTTCTCCGAGAAGTCCTTATGGGCTTTCTCATCACGGAACCGGACAGAAAGAAGGGTAGAGTCAGAGGAAGACTGTCCCTTAGAACGCAGAGGGTTCTGGGATGAAATGGACTTACGCTTAGGTGCCATAGACACAGCTAACGCAACCATAGAGAGGGGGAAAGAAGAAGAAACACACAGAAAAGTCCCAAACAGTTCAATATTGACAGAATAATATTGAAAAGAAAAGAACGTATGCATGAGAATGCATGAACATGTGACATGCAACATAAAAACATCATGGGCTCAGCCCAATCCAAACCTAACAGCACATAATAGAGTTGCACACATCTAAATGCATGAAAATACACTGAGAATGCTAATGTGATGCAATGCATGTGGTTTTGAATATCAAAACTAGAAAAACAACCCAAAAATTTCATGAAAACCCCAACAATTTTGAAAACTCCCAAAAATTTTCAAAAACACAAAATCTAGGGTTTTAAAACAATGAAATGCATGAAAAAGAGGGATAAAGTGCTTACCAAGAGATGAAGATCGCAAAGAAACTCTTGAGAAAGCCTTGGGAGAAGGTTTGGAGGGAAAAGGAAAAGATTTTGAGAGAAAACAGTGAGTTTCGAGCGAGAGAGATCGAGCAAGTGAGAAGAAAACTCGCGACTGCTATATATATAGCTTCTCATTAAATCTCGACAGATGATGCTATCGGGAGGTGTCGAGCCTGCTGTCGAGGACATGTGTCGAGAAATACACATGGACAGATGAAGCTATCGAGATCAGCTATCGAGGAAGAAGAATAAACAAGAAGGAACCTCGATCGATCCAGAAGCTATCGAGAAGCTATCGAGCAAACAGAAAGTTTCTCGATCGATCCAGCAGGTGTCGAGGTATCTGTCGAGACTGCGATAAGAAAAGGTCTAAGGAGCTCGACAGATAGCCTATGTATCGAGAGGTATCGAGAGGTATCGAGAAGGTGTCGAGATGCCTTTAAAAGCAGTTTTTCAAAAGAAGAAAAACACAGACATGAATGCAATCATGCATGCAACTCAACCAAAGATACAACCAACACATTAAGCTCTCAAACTCATCTCTCAACAAAAATTTTGATGCACATGTATCCCAAAACACGCACATACACACTAAACAAGTCTAACCAATTTTATGTTTCAAAAACAAGTTATGACAGTTTAGTGAGCATACATTAACGCATGTAAGCTTTGTGATGGCCAAATCACATTGTACCTGCACATGTATCAAGAATAGCAAAGAATATTGCGTGTTGTGTGTGAAAACATCGCAAGATTGCATATGTGTCTCAATGTTATGACGATTTGAGATATGAGAAAATCACTTTAACTCACACACAATTATAACTGTTTGATGGGGACTATCACCTTCGAGGTACATCCTATAACTCCCACATCTCCTAGAAAACACGCTTGCAACCATATTTTAAAGCATTTTTGATCTTTTTACTTTTTATTTCTTTGCATATTTTCTTTTTAACAAGCATATCATGCATGGGCATACAAGAGAAAGAAAAGAAATACCCAATGATGTTAAGCTTTTGACACTGCACTTTTGCTATGCCAAAGCATACAGGTGTCATTGACATTGCACTTTTGCTATACCGAAGCATACAGATGTTATATTATGATTGGCGAGTAACAGTGGTGAGATGGTTATTTATGCCTTTCTCTTAGGATTTTCTAGTTCAACCCGTCAAAAAGAGTGATACGAGTGTTAAGAAGAAGAGATCACTTATTCTTACTCATCACAAACAAAGAGCTACAAAGCTCACTTGCTTAGTTGTGCAGAAGAATGCTCATCTAAGCTACAGGTGATACAAAGTTTAGAAAACTCTGTTTCAATGGCCATTTTAAAAGTTCACACGAACTAATGCACACAAACACACACTGTTTTTGTATTTTTCAATTTTTCAATTTTTTTTTTATTTTTATCAGAAAAGCAAAAAATAAAACACAAAACTGAAAACACACAAACAAAAACATGTAAAGCAAAACAATGCATAAAACTAGACTGACTCAAAACAGTAAAGAAACACACAAGTAATGAAACACACAAGTAATGCAACACACAAAAACAGGAGAGAGAAGAAGAAGTGACTGAAAACACTTAGATCCCTTTGCCTTCCACACTTTGGAAGATCCTTTCCTTTTGGTCGATTCTTGAACCGGTGAAGAGGGAGAAGAATATGAACCGTTCAAGTTCGAAAGGAACATGAGGGCTTTTAAAATGTCTCCAAGAGGAGCGAGAGAAGACTGAAGCTGATTCTGGCTCCCAGATGCTATTGTGCCATTGCTCTGTTGAGTGGCACGCCACTTGTAGCAATTAGGTCGAGTGTGACCGGCAGCACCACAATGATAACAGAGATGCAGCTTCTTCTGTTTGGCCTTTTGAGAGTTAGCCTTCTTATTCCTAGGGTTTCTAGCTTCTCTTTTCTCAATTTTAGGGGGTGCTCCTAGAATGGACTTGCCCTTGTCTACGTTCTCACTAGCTAATTCAGATTTAACATTCTTTTCTTCATTTTCAATGTTATTAGCAGGTGGAACAAACACAGTAGTACTAGAAGTAGGAGTATTAGAGAGAGAGAATTCATACCCCAATCCAGTACGATCTGAAGAATATCTCTGAGCACTCAGCATCTCGTCCAGTTTAGCACTTGACGTCCTCTCCAGTTGTGCTCTGACTTGAAATAGCTCCGCTTCAAGCTTCTTGGTCCTCTCAACCAAGAAATTGTTTTCAAACCTCAGTGCTCCAATGGTTTGATTCGCTTCATCGACCTTTGTGGACAGCTCCTCACGGTTGAGTTCCACATCACTGAGCTTCTTGGTGGCCAGCCTATAGAGCTTCTCATGTTTCTCAGAAAGCTTGTATAGCTTCTCATAGGCGGTATGGATATCATCTTGATCATCCATAATCTCAATCTTAGAGTCCACCAACTCCTCTTATTCATCCACTTTCTCGGTAACCCCATCAGTAGGATTAACAGTGGCAGTGAAGGCATTCAAGATTCCGTCGTCTTCATCTTCGGAATCGTCCTCGGGCTCTGTGTCGCTTAAGGTAACAGCAAGTGCCTTGCTCTTCCTATGCTCTTGAGGTACGTAGGACACTCTTGTTTCATGTGTCCGAAGCCTTGACACCCAAAACATTTTGGCCCAGCAGGAACAGTGTACTGACCGCCATCCTTGACATCCTTCTTCCCTTTATCTGAATTCTTGAATTGTGAAGAACTGGTTTGTCTACGGTCTTTGTTGAAGCCCTTTCCGTTGGCATTCTTCATAAACTTCTTGAATTGCCTTGTGATGTAGGACTTCATCTTGGAATCTTCATCATCTGACGAGTCATCCGTATCACTGCTCTTGGCCTTTAGTGCTAAACTCTTGCCCTTGCTTGACTTGCCTAACCTAGTTAACCCTAACTCATAGGTTTGCAAGTTTCCAACCAGCTCAGTCAAAGGAATTCTGTCAATATCCTTCGACTCTTCGATCGCCGTGATCTTAGCATGGAATCTTTCGGGCAGCGATCTGAGCACCTTCCTTACTATCTTGGGTTCAGGGATGGTTTCCCCAAGATTAAAGGCTGAGTTTACTATGTCCTTGAGCTTGGCATAGAACTCATCAAATGACTCATCCTCTTCCATCTTAATTTCTTCAAAGCGTGTGGTGAGCCTTTGCAGCTTTGAATCTTTGACAGCCTTGGTGCCCTCATAGGTTGTCTGGAGGATGGTCCATGCTTCCTTAGCAGTTTCAGTTGAGGAAATTTTCTTGAACTCCTCATTGGTGACTGCACTGAATAGGGCATTCTCTGTTATTGAAGTTAGCCGCCTTGATCTTAGCATCATCCCAGTCGGCCGACGCTTCTGTAGGCTTGATCCAGCCTATCTCCACAGCTTGCCACACTTTCTCATCTAAAGACTGCAAGAAAGCTCTCATGCGTACTTTCCAGTATGCATAGTTAGTGCCATCAAATAAAGGAGGTATAATAAGATATTGTTCTCTATCCATGACAGCAGGGGTCAAATGGATCACACACAGAAGATTAAACCCTAATCAGAGTGTGCTTGCTCTGATACCACTTGACAGGCCACAAACGCGTTGACCCCTTGTGATAACTTAGATTAATTAATTAGCCCAGTTCTTAATTAATCAAATTAACATGCAATATCACCTGGTAGCACAAACAAATCACCAAACTAAGTAATGCAGCGGAAAATAAATGACACGGTGATTTGTTCACGAATGGGGAAAACCCTTACGGCAAAAACCCCACCGGGTGATTTAAGGTCACCACTCCCGAAACTCCACTATTATCACAACAAGCAGTTACAAGCAAGGAATCCCAAGTACCTCACCAACCTACAGTTGAACTCTTACCCCAATATCCAATTGGACTTGTTCTGTAGTGATAGTTTCTCCTTTCAATGCACGGCTCCTAAGTACGTGACTAACCAGATGCGCGGATCCCAGTACGCGACTTCAAATACCAACTAGAGAGAGAGAGAGTTGGCTGCAAAGTTCTTCAAATCATCAAGGATGAACTAGGGCACGAACTTTGTCTGTCAGATCACAAATTGCATGAACAACAAGTTCTCAAAGAATGTGCAACTTGTATCTTCTGCTTCCCTTGCTTGACGGCCCTTAAAATAATCCTTTTATATGTCTAGGGTTAGGAGAAAAGAAATCCCAAAGACACACTCACGGATTAGACTTGAAACAGACCTGGAAATCTGTTTTCTTTAATTCTCGACAGATAGAGGTGTCGAGAGGTGTCGAGAAGCTGTCGAGGCTCGAGCAAAACAGCTCCTTTAAAGCTCGATAGATGTATCTGTTGAGGTATGTGTCGATCTTTAAAACCTTGCACTTCCTAGCTTGTTTCTTGGACAGACTTTGACGGCTTCAACACTTAACCTTGAACCACTGTTTCTTGAAGTGTTAAACTCATCCTAAATCTACCCAATTACAAGTAAAGTGCGTTTTGTCTAAGGATAAGCCAATTACATAAAATAGTGACATATGTTCACAGACTTGAACGACATATGTCCTAACAACTTCCTTTCCTCCCATGTTGACCGGGAGCAAAATCTGTCCCTCCGGCCTCACCAGGTGCCCGTCGAACCCCATCAGTGGCATGTCGTATGTGGACAAGTCCCCTTTGTGTAGGCCAAGCCCCTTGTATAGGTCCGGGTACATTACGTCCGCCCCATTCCCCTGGTCAATCATAAACCTTTTTACTTGAAAGCTCCTTACACGGGCTGTAACCAATAAGGCGTCATGGTGTGGCTGGGCAGTCCCTTCTAGGTCGCAGTCGTCGAAGGTTATTGGTTGTCGGGGACACCTCGGTCTTTTCCTCGGGGGTTGCTTTCCCGCGCAACCGTCTGTGGATACTACTGCCAGTATCTCTCTCGTGATCAGCGAGGTGAAGTATCTCGGCCCGGCGTGGATGACTTCTATCACTCCTAGAGGGGGTGGGAGGGTGTCTCTGCCTGCGAAGTCCGCTTGCCTTGTTCGTTGATCTCCGTTTTCTGCTAGAAATTCCTTCAGATGTCCTGCCTTCACCAACTGCTCCAGGTGGTCCTTCAACACTCTGCACTGCTCCGTGGTGTGCCCTTTATCTCTGTGGTATGTACAATACAAGTTCTGGTTCCTTCTTGATGGGTCACCCGCCATTTTGTTCGGCCGATTAAAGTAGGGCTCATTCTTTATCCTGTCAACAATCTTGTGCACGGGCTCTTTAAACACCGTGCTGACCCCCCTAATATCACGGCCTTGCTCCTGAGTCTTCGACTCCCTCTTGGGCCTTGGGATAAAGCCAGAACTCCGAGGATAACTGACGACCGGGGCCTTCCCCCTGGCCTACAGCCGATCATCTTCCAATCGCTTGTATTCCTCAATGCGTCTCATTAGTTGCCTCATATCCTCGGGAGGTCTGAGGGTCAATGATTCTCTCAGTCTTGACTCTTCTAGTAGCCCCATCCGAAATGTGCTTACTACGATCTTCTCGTTGCCTCCACCGATTTTATTGTACAATTCCCAATATCGGTTGGCAAAGTTGCGAAGGGTTTCCCCGGCACCCATTTTCATTGACAGTAACGCGTCCACGGGCTGCGGAACCCAGCTGCATGTCATGAACCTTACCTCGAACTCCTGAATCAGCTCCGAGAAACTGCGAATTGATCCTTTCTGCAACCCGTTAAACCACCTCAAAGCGATAGGGCCGAGACTTGAGGGGAAAACCCTACACATCAACGCGTCATTTTGAGCGTGCAGGGACATCATTTGAATATAGTGACTTACATGCTTAACTGGGTCTGTCTTTCCAGTGTATGAGTTGAACGGAGGTCGGGTGAACCTGCTCGGCATAGGTGCTTCCTCGATGTCCCTCGTGAATGGGGACCGGGTAGCTTGGCATAATGCCCAGCCCATTGCATCCATGGCCGTGTTTCGTGGTCGCCCCTCTTCGGATGTAGCCAACCCATGGTCCGTGTGTTCCCGCGAATGCTCACGTCGCCTTCGAGACCCGGACAGCTGGGATCCTGCCACATGTCGGTCTCCTATACTGACTGACCTTTCCCCCCAGTTCGGCTGATCTCTTCTCTTACATCTTCCCCGTGCCTGCAACTCCAAATCCCTCACAGTCCTACGTAGGCACTCTAGCTCCTGGTCTCTCCAGTCATGTTGGTTACGCCCTGAGGCATCAGACGCTGTCCGGAGGGTTTGGTATGACTCCTCTCCGGGCCCAGATTCCACTTCCACTTCGTTCCTTTTGTCCTCCTGCCTCCTTTCTCGCCATGTGGATCCCCGCGAGGACTCCCCGGAACCGCTCTCCGCATGACTTCCCTGTCTGCTTCTAGACATTCTCCCGTGCGTTCCAAGATAGGACCGCAGCTTGGTAAGAGATTCCCACAAACGGCGCCAATTGTGCGTGCCCGGTGGATGGTCGTTGGGCTTGACATGTATTTGGGCTCATAATTTACTTGTATGGTAGGCCTTTGCGTTTCCTACAATGGGCAGTCCTGCACTTGGTATTCCCAATTCCCTAACTCTCTCAAGTGCCTCACTCCATCTAACACTTCTCCCAATTGTCTACCCTCTGAAACTCGTCTGTTCTCTGTTACCTCCCTCTTTTCCCTTCTGTTGCCAACCCTTTGCTTCGTATATCCCTTGTCTATTTATAGGTTAAGTTGGTGTGACTGCATGACAGCTCTCCTGGTTAGTGGAAGGGAAGGCCCAATGTCCTCTCCCTAAGTGGGTGCCTTTAATGTGAGTAGAGGAAATGGCAGTGGCTTTGGAACTAAGTCCACCACGAGGTTTGTTGCTCGACGGAGGTGCTTCCTAGGCAATGGAGAAAGAGGTCCAATATCGTTGCTCCGAAGTAGGCGTTTGGTGATGGGTGAGTGGAGATAGTGGCATTGGAACTAGTTTCTCACTTGAGTCTGCTACTCGGAGGGGGTGCTCCCTAGGTAATGGAGAAAGAGGTCCAATATCGTTGCTCCTAAGTGGGCGTTAGGCGATGGGTGAGTGGAGATAGTGGCATTGGAACTAGCTTCGCACTTGGGTCTGTTGCTCGGCGGGGGCAAGTTTCCTGAGGAGTTGTCGGGTATGACAGCATAGACAATTTCCCGAGATGCGTTAAAAAGTACTGGTCGAGCACTATGAACACGAGGCAATGTAGCAATGGGCTTTCGTGGGCGGGTGGCCCCGGTGAGGCCCACGCCCGTACAACTATTTTTTTTTTTTCCTGTTTTATCAATAAAGAACACTAAAGATTACAATTTTTATAGAAAAATTGTTTAAATATTAAAAAAAAAAACTAATAATAAATATAGTGCACATCATGTCATACTTTGACTAGTGATAAGAAAGTAGTTTTAGATATTCTGTTTACCTTCAAATTCGACATTCCATTAAAAGATTCTGACTTAACTGGAAATAATTGACCTGAGTATCTTGCTCAAATTTGGTTTGTTACTATTCCAAGCCGTTACATGGAGGCCTTGTAAATCAAATGATATAATAGTAGCTTAATTATTTGAGTGTAGTGTCTGAGTTAAATTGAGTTAATATGTGTCTTTTCTTGAGTAGATGAGGTTCTTTCAAGTATGATGTAAAAATATTAGTTTTCTCTAATATTTCAATAAGTTTATCAAGAATCTTGTATATCAATTGGTTGACACTTCAAATTTCAATAGAGACATTCATAATTCAGATCCCCATTATTGATGTATAAAAGATTTTTCAATAAATTTCTTTGTAAAAAATTGTAATATGTAGTTATTTTATAGACAAAATAGAAATCACACTATGTATGTGTTCACAAATTGAAAATTGTATGGTATAGTGGTTAATAGATAAGCATGTTTCATGACTACTAAAAAAATGCATATATCCTTCAAATATTTTTATTTATTTACATTCTTGATTATGTATTACTAATTTTTTCACTTTCTGTTGGACATTGCTTCAATTTTTGCATGATATAGTGTTTCAATTGTTTTTCACAAAAAATAAATTATTTTTTGTATAAATCTTAGAAAAATTATATTAAAATTTCATTATACTATAACAAAATAAATATATCTATTCTATTACATGCGCACGCACACTCACACATATATATTACTTGTGACTGAAAGGAGTTTGTAAATTTAAAGAACTAAGATTTATTTTAGTGTATTCACAACTATTTAATTTTTTATGACTTTTGCGTCCATAGTTGTCAAAGCAACTAAACATGAATTGTAATGTCATATTCTAAATTTATTATTATTATTCCAACTAAAAATTATCTTAGATAGAGTTTATAAAAAAAATCATATAAATTCATTTGATATAAATAATTAATGCACAACTATAGATAATTAATATATTCATTTACTTCATTGGCTAATTTAATGGACTAATAATTTGATATAAATGCAAATTTTATTGATTTAGAACCCTAAATAAGGAGAACTTCAAGAAATGTGCCACATGTCCTTAAGTCTGAATCTTTTTTTTTTTTTTTCTTTTCCCTTCACGAATGCATACCTTCATGTCTTTAGTAGACTTGTCAAAAAACGCAGTGTGCATTTGAATACGAAAAAGTTTCAAGTTTGATAGGCCAAAAACGTACTGACTCCTTGTGATGGATTAATTAATTAATTAGCCAAGTTAAATTAATTAATTAATTTAACATGCAAATGCGTGGTAGCACAAACAAATCACCAATAAACTAAAGTGTAGTGAAAAATAAATTGACACGGTGATTTGTTTAGAATGGGGAAAACTTCCGAGGCAAGAACCCCACCAGGTGATTTTAAGGTCACCACTCTCGAGAATCCACTATTATCACAACACGCGGTTACAAGTAAAGGAATCCCAGTACCTTATACCAACCTACAGTTGAACCTTTACCCTAATACCTAATTGGATTTGTTCTGTAATGACAATCTCTCCTTTTCAATGTACGGCTCTTAATACGTGACTAACCAATTGCGCGGATCCCAGTTCTTGACTTTAATCATCAATTTGAAAAAGATGTTAGCTGCAAAGTTCTTCAATTCATCCTCACAATGAAGAACAAGAAAATGTTTGGTTACAAAACCCTATGATGCAAAGACACAGTAGCTTCATCACAAAGAGATGAACTAGGGCAAACTTTGTCTTTGATCGCAAATTGCTTGAACAGACTTTGCTCAATGCTTGTGCAACTTGTGTTTTCTTTTATATGTCTAGGGTTATGAGAAAAGAAGACCCAAAGACATATCCACAGATTGGAATCAAAACAAATCTGAAAAGCTGTTTTTCTTAAATCTCAACAGTTAAAGATGTCGAGATACTGTCAAGCTGCTGTCGAGCCATGAGGCTGAAACAACTTCTTAAAACTCAATAGATGCAGCTGTCAAGCTTTAATGACAGACACTTCTTATCTTGTTTCTTAGACAGTCTTGCATAGCTTTAACACTTGATCATGAAACAAGGTTTCTTGAAGTATTAAAATATCCTAGATCTACCCAAATACAAGTAAAGTGCGTTTTGTCAAAGAATTAGTCAATTACATAAAAGAATGACATATGTTCTTTACAAGTGAACCACATATATCTTAATAATCTCCCCCTTTGGCAATCCGTGACAAAACCACAACAAACATGTGAACATATGAGAGAAGTCATAAAACACTCAACTCATACTCACTTGTTAAATACAATAAAATCTATCCTAACATAAACTCTTGAAAAACTTTATAAGAAGAGAGTTCATGGCAAGTAGACTTTGACAACATGTATTTCTGAAACACTTTAAACAAAACACATCAAGGCATCTTTGTGTGAAGCAGAAATAATAGATTGCATACAGATTAAAGAAACATATGTATAAAGAAAGAAAAGAAACAACACATGTAGAGATAGGTGAAGAAAACATACATCATATATATATATATCAAAGATAAGCACAATGTATGTAAATATGGTCACAAGACCTATGTATAAGACCAATTTATCTCTAACTAAGAAAGAAAAGAAAAGATACATGAAATCCTCACTACATCCTTAAAAAACAAAACAAACTCTCCCCCTAACATAAATCTCCTATGTCCTAACTCTTCCCCTAAGAATGAATACTTTCATATCCAAAACTACTTCCCCGTTTTTTGATGAGTGATAAAGGGTAAGAGTGTCAAGTAGACATCTCGTCAGAACTGGAAGAGCTAGCATCTCCATCATCATCATCATCGTCGTCGTCGTCACCGGAACCATCATCATTAGATGTCTCGGATGCCATGGGAAGAGGAGAAGGAGACTCCACAAAACCACCAAGACGAGCCTGCCATCTAGCAATACGGCCAACATGAGTGTTCACCTGATACAACTCCGTAGAAAATGTATCAGGGCGAGCATCCATGCGCTGAAGCTGCGCCATGAACACATCCAAAGTCACACCTTCCGCTGAAGTAGAGGGAGCGGAGGTAGAAGGAGCTGAAGGAGTGGGAGGATCTGCTAAACCGGACCACCTCAAACGAAACTGCGCCTCACTCTGTTTAATGGTAGTGTAGTCAATGACACACATAAAGGAGAAGTGACCGGAAGAAGGAAAATGAACAAAAAAATGGTGCAAAATTCGCATGATAGTAAAAGGAAAGATGGGCTTATCACAGGTAGCTGTATCCCTATACACATCTATAATAGAAAGAATAAAGTGTGAATGAAAATCTATAGAAAGATCCTCTAGAAGGGACAACAGAAAATGAGAACGAGACTCTGTGATAGAGTTGTAGTAAGAGAGAGGATACAAAATAAAGGTTATCACCATGTTCAAGAATCTAGGGCCTTTAGCAAAAAGTCTACATGGTGTAAATTGACACTTACCCTAATCAATTGGGCCCTCACAGAAGGTAAAGATCATCTCATGTTTAGACACAGTCTGTAGACTTTCACAACTGGGGTAGTTAAGATGCACAACCCTCGAAACACGAAGCACATCAGATACCAACTCCAGTGTGACTACTATGCGCGTACCTCGAACGCGAGTATGAAAGAGAGGTACTGAAGTATTAGTTCCATGCATGTTGAAGTAAAACTCTTGAATTAGCACGGAAGGACATGTGACCGGGACGTCACACAGTGACTCCCATTCCCGTCTATGAATGACATTGGGAAGGTCATTGTCGACAAAATTTCGCAAAACAACTTGGCGTTCTGAATGAACACCTCGTTTAGAGAAGTTCTCCGAGAAGTCCTTTTGGCCTTTCTCATCACGAAACCCAACAAAAGAAGGAGTAGGATTAGAAGACGAAAAGGCCCTAGAACATAAAGGGTTTTGGGACGGAGCAGACTTACATTTTGGTGCCATTGATGCACTAACTCAAACTAGAGAGAGAGAGAGAGATAGAGAGAGAGAGGGAAGAAAGAAACACTCAAAAAAGTCCCAACATAGTTCAAACATAACAAGTATATTGAAAGGAAAGAACGTATGCATGAAAAAATGCATGAACATGTGACATGTAATTAACAAGACATCATGGGCTCAGCCCAATCCAATCCTACCAGCACACATTCAAATTGCACACATCTAAATGCATGATAATACAATTTTTATGCCTATGTGATGCAATGCATGAGATTTGAAACTCATTTTAACAAAACCCATCCAAAAATTTCTCAAAAACACAACAAATTTTGAAAAACCCCAAAAATTTCCAAAAACTCAAAACCTAGGTATGAATGCATGAAAAGGTCATGAAAAGAAAGAGAAAAAGAGATCATATCAAGTGATTAGAAGCAAGAAAGGCTGAAAATCATGTGGGATGAAGGTTTTGAGAGAGAAGAGAGTGTTTGGGAGAAGAACAAGCGTAGATAGATCGAGATCGATCCAGGAAATGAGGTCTGAATCGCACTGAAACAATATATAGAACCTCAGTAAATCTTGACAGATAGAGGTGTCTAGTGGTATCGAGACAAGTGTTGAAGGAGGTGTCGAGAACACAGGCGTCAACAGATGCAGCTGTTGAGGAGGTGTCAAGGAACAAAGCATCAAACACAAAAAAGAAGCTCGATTGATCCACCAGTTGTCGAGAAGCTATCAAAAGGCCAGGAGGTTTCTCGATTGATCCACCAGGTGTCGAGAAGCTATTGAGAGGTCAAGAGGTTTCTCGATCGATCCACCAGCTATCGAGAGGTGTCGAGATAGTGATAAGATACAACAAATGAGCTTGATAGATAAGACAGGTATCGAGAGGCGTTGAGAAGGCGTCGAGATGGCTTAAAAATAGTTTTTCAAAGAGGAGAAAAACACATATATGAATGCAATCATGCAACACAGCCAATGATCTAACCAACATTTTAACCTTTCAGTCAACAAAGAGTTAAACATTTAGCTCCCAAAAACTCACACACACACACACACACTAAACAAGTCTAACCAATTTTATATTTCAAAAACAAGTTAAGACAGTTTAGTGAGCATACATCAACATATGTAAACCTTGTGATGGCCAAATCACATTGTACCTACACATTTATCAAGAGTAGCAAAGAATATTGTGTATTGTGTGTGAAAAATATCGCAAGATTGCATAAGTTTCTCAATGTTATGACGATTTGAGATATGAGAAAATCATTTTAACTCACACGCAATCATAACTGTTTGATGGAGACTACCATCTTCAAGGTACATCCTATAACTCCCAAAATCTCCTAAAAAACACGCTTGTAATCATATGTAAAGTATTTTGTTCTTTTTGCTTTTATTTCTTTGCATATTTTCTTTTTATTAAGCAAACCATGCATGGGTATACAAAGGAGAGAAAAGAAATACCTAATTATGTTAAATTTTTTGACATTGCACTTTTGCTATGCCGAAACATACAGATGTCATTGACATTGTACTTTTGCTATGCTAAAGCATACAGATATCATTATCATGATTGGCGGGTAACAGTGGTGAGATGGTTATTTATGCCTTTCTCGTAGGATTTTCTAGTCATTCTCATAAAAAAGAATGATATGAGTGTTAAGTTCAAGAGATCACTTAACCTTACTCATCACAAACAAAGAGTCACAAAGTTCACTTGCTTAGTTGTGCATAAAGATGTCCATCTAAGCTACAAGAAAAATAAAGTTTAGAAATCTCTGTTTCAATGGCCATTTTAAGATTCACAAGAACCGATGTACACAAACACACTGTTTTTGTATTTTGCTGAATTTTTCAATTTTTTTATTTTTATTTTTAAAACAAAAACAAAATAACTAAAACTGAAAAACTAACAACCAAAAACATGTAAAACAAAACAAAACAAAGCAAAGTATAAAACTAGACTGACTTAAAACATTAAAGCAAAACATACAAATAATGTAAAACCAAAAACAGATGGAGAGAGAGAGAAAAAGTGATTAAATAACTTGGAACCCTTTTCTTTCCATACCTTGGAAGAACCTTTCCTTTTTGCAAACCCTTGAACCGATGGTGAGGGGGAAGAATTGATACCGTTCAAGTTCGAAAGGAATATAAGGGCTTTGAGAAGATCTCCGAGAGGAGCAATTGAAGAAGGAAACTGATTCTGATTTCCTGATGCCAATATGTTGTTGCTATTTTAAGTGGATAACCACTTATAGCAATTTGGTCAAGTATGACCAGCTGCTCCACAGTGATAACAAAGATGCTGCTTCTTTTGTTTAGGCCTTTGAGAGTTAGCCTTCTTAGTTCTAGGGTTTTTAGCTTCCTTCTTATCCTGCTTAGGGGCTGCTCCTAGTTAATTCAGTTTTAACATTAGAGTTTTCAAGTTCAACATTATTGCTAGGAAGAACAAAAACAGTAGTACTAGAAGAAGAAATATTTGAGGAAGAGAAATCATACCCTAAACCTGTTCAATCTGAAGTAGATTTCTACAAACTAAGCATCTCGTCAAGCTTAGCGCTTGAAGTCCTTTCCAGCTGAGCTCTGACTTGGAATAGTTCTGCCTCAAGCTTCTTAGTCTTCTCAATCAAGAAGTTATTTTCAAACCTTAGTGCTCCAATAGTTTGATTTGCTTCATCAAACTTTGTAAAAAGCTCTTCACGTTCAAGCTCCACATCACTAAGCTTTTTGGTGGTCAACCTATACAGCTTTTCATGATTTTCTGAGACCTTATATAGCTTAGCATAAGCTGTGTGAATGTCACCTTGATCATCCATCTTCTCAAACTTGGATTCCACCAATTCTTCTTCTTCATCCACATCTTTAACAATCCCCTTAGTAGGATTAACTGTGGCAGTGAAGGCATTCAAGATTCCGTTATCCTCATTGTAGGAATCATCTTCAGGCTCGATGTCGCTTAGCGTAACAGCAAGTGTCTTGCTTTCCCAATTGTCTTAAGATATGTTGGGCACTCCTGTTTCATGTGTCCGAAGTTTTGGCACCCAAAGCACTTAGGTCCTGTAGGAACAATGTACTGACTGCCATCTCTAGCATCCTTCTTCCCTTTGTCTTGGCTCTTGAACTGAGAAGAACTAGATTGCCTACTGTCCTTGTTGAAGCCCTTCCCATTGGCATTCTTCATAAACTTCTTGAATTGCCTGGTGATATAGAACTTCATCTTAGAATCTTCATCATCTGAAGACTCATCAGTATTACTGCTCTTGGCCTTTAATGCCATGCTCCTGCTCTTGCTAGACTTCCCGATTCTAGACAAACCCAACTCATAGGTCTGTAGATTTTCAACCAGCTTTGTCAAAGGAATTTTGTCAATATCCTTTAATTCCTCAATTGTAGTGATCTTGGCATGGAATCTTTCAAGCAGAGATCTGAGCACCTTTCTCACAATCTTGGGTTCTGGAATAGTTTCTCCAAGATTAAATGCAGAGTTTACTATGTCTTTGAGTTTGGCATAGAACTTATCAAACGACACATCCTCCTCCATCTTTATCTCTTTGAAGCTTGTAGTGAGCCTTTGTAGTTTCGAATCCTTGAAAGCCTTTGTTCCCTTATAGGTTGTCTAGAGAATGGTCCATGCTTCCTTTGTAGTTTCAATGGAGGATATCTTTTTGAATTTCTCATTTATGACTACACTGAACCACACATTCAATGCCCTGCTGTTGAAGTTTGCCACCTTTATCTTAGCCTCATCTCAATTAGCAAGTGCTTCTTTTGGCTTAGTCCAGCCAATCTCTACAACTTGCCACACTTTCTCATCTAAAGACTGCAAAAAAACTCTCATGCGTATTTTCTAGTATACATAGTTAGTCCCATCAAATAAAAGAGGAATAATAAGAGATTGTCCTTTATCCATGAAAAATAGGGGTCAATGGATCACACACAATGATTAAACCCTAATCAGAGTATGCTTGCTCTGATACCACTTGATAGGCCAAAAACATATTAACCCTTTGTGATGGATTAATTAATTAATTAGCCAAATTGAATTAATTAATTAATTTAACATGCAAACGCGTGGTAACACAAATAAATCACTAATAAACTAAAGTGCAGCGGAAAATAAATTTACACGGTGATTTATTTACGAATAGGGAAAACTTCCGAGACAAAAACCCCCCGGGGTGATTTTAAGGTCACCACTCTCAAGAATCCACTATTGTCACAACAAGCGGCTACAAGTAAAGGAATCTCAGTACCTTATACCAACCTACAGTTGAATCTTTACCCCAATACCCAATTGGACTTGTTCTGTAGTGAAAATCTCTCCTTTTCAATGCACGGCTCCCAGTACGTGACTAACCAATTGCGCAGATCCTAGTACGCAAATTCAATCACCAACTTGAGAAAGATGTTGGCTGCAAAATTCTTCAGTTCATCCTCACAATGAAGAACAAGAAGATGCTTGGTTACAAAACCCTATGGTGCAAAGACACAACAGCTTCTTCACAAAGAGATGAATTAGGGCAAACTTTGTCTCCAGTCACAAATTGCTTGAACAGACTTTGCTCAATACTTATGCAACTTATGTCTTCTTTGACGGCCCTTAAAATAGTCCTTTTATATGTCTAAGGTTATGAGAAAAGAAGACCCAAAGACATATCCACGGATTTGAATCAAAACAGATCTGAAAAACTGTTTTTCTTAAATCTTGACAGCTAGAGGTGTCAAGATGCTGTCGAGCAGCTGTCGAGCCACAGGGTTGAAACAGCTTTTTAAAGCTCGATAGATGCAGCTGTCGAGCTTTAATGACAGGCACTTCTCATCTTGTTTCTTGGACAGTCTTGCATGGTTTTAACACTTGATCTTGAAACAAGGTTTCTTAAAGTATTAAAACATCCTATATCTACCTAACTACAAGTAAAATGCGTTTTTTCAAAAGATTAGCCAATTACATAAAAGAATGATATATGTTCTTAACAAGTGAACCACATATCCTAACAAAGTTTAATCCAAAATCAATCACGTCCTTGATGTTATGATGGAAAATTAGGATTTTTGAAGATTTCAATAAGCGCAAATGCGGAGAGCAGATTGTGATTGTTTGAGAGTGAGTGAATTGTGAATAATATATCTTACTTAGTCTTTTCACTTTCAAATCACATTGAGTTAACAAATGAACTGATTGCTACATTTTTAAATATAATGTGAGCTGATGAGAAAAGAAATTTCCAACATATTTGAATTGAGTGCTAATTACTATTATTTTGAATGCTTTACATAGAAATGCCTTCCTTGTCTCCCAAGAAATCCCATCCCCAAACATCATTCAATTCTCCAATTCCATGTCCTAGAAAGAAAAACCCACGCTTATGAAAATTCAACTAACAATGAAAGAAAACAAAATTAAGGAAGTACTTATATAAGACAGTTTGGAATAAAGAAATTACAAGTAGTGCAAGCGGCACATAAATTGACACAATTTTGTATCACAACTCACCACATAGCGAGTTATGATTGGTAAAAGTGTTCCCACATGACCTACCATCACACTCTTATCAATCATAACTTGCCACGTGACAAGTTGTAACACAAAATTGTGTCAATTTATGTGTTTCTAGCATTACTCATAAATTATGTATATTTACTATCACATGGGCATTACCATTTCTCACCATTGGGCTTTTTGGTAAGCCCAGTGCAAGTCTGATATTCTCAATCTCATTACCACGATTTCTACACATTAGAAAGTACTTGGTTCAAAGTGTTGTTGCTGTTGTTGTTGTTTTTTTTTTTTTTTTTTTTAATTTAGAGGGATTCCTAATCTAATGGTTTTAATATCAGTTTTTGTAAGAGGAATGAATTACCAACTCTGCAAGGAAATCCTTCTTATTATAAAAACAAGAATGTGAGAGCATGACTGGACCAAGACGGAGAAAAAACGATAAATATTGAGAGTTTGGCTATCATATATGTCATGTGATGGATTACTCTAATAACGATGATGAGCTGTCATGATGATCATTATCACGTCTCTTTAACATAGAAGAATCTCTTTTCCAAAGACAAATGAATGTCCCTATCCCCATCTTTTGTTCCATTATCAAGTCCTTGAACTTATGGAGTATTCTTTCCGTAGTACACCAATTCACAACATATTTCCTAGCCAATTTATATTAACATAATGACAATGGACCCTTATTTATGCCCATGCTACTGAATCAGCTGCTTTATTTTTGGTACCAACAACTAAGAATTGCTTTCTCTTGCTGCATCATGTTAGAAATACTGAATAACTGTATTATATTTCTCACTAAAAGAATATACATGAGTGCTTTTATATAGGAGACATATGAGTGCAATACAAGTAAGAGTAGTACAAAAATGTGTGCTATACAAGTAAACTAGTTGGGCCTAAAGCCCACTGTTCACGTAAAATAATCTGCAAGTGTACAAAATCGTAACAAGTAGTAAAGTGTTTTTAGAAAAACGAATGTCGAACCCTCAGAGATTAACTATGTTATTGAATACTGAAATTCACTAAATCAATTACTATTTAGAAAATTGAAAATAAATGGAACGTTCTACTATCTAAATTAAATTAAACTACTTAATAAAAATAAATCTACGAATAAAAGATTAACACAATGCAAAAATCTAAAAGTGTAAAAATATGATAAGAATGGATCTAGAGCGGTTGATTTCACCTAACAAATCCCACACAATTTATTCTTCCTAATTATTAAATTCTAATAATCTCCCATTGATGATTAAAAATTCCTTAAGTATTCAATATCTTCTCTCGAATAATATCAAAAATATCTTCAACTAACAATTCCATATCTCTAAGTGAATTTAATTAATTGGAGACTCGTTACGTACTTTGAATTTTCTGAAAAATCACACTAATTGCGGTAAAGCATCTCTACTTTCGCTCAACTAATGATGTTTAATTCTAGAACTAAAATAACAAATCACCTCTCGGTCTCATTGTAATTCAATTGATCAAACTATAATTCGTAAAGAAAATAGTAAGCATTAAGAATAAGAATTAAACACTCAATCATGGAAATATCCAAAATAAAATAACTTAGAAAATAAATTGTGTGTTCATTGCTAGACTACATCAACGCTCTAGAAAATAAATTTAGTTCATGATAAAGTTGAAAAGAAAGCAAATAAAACTTATGTCTTTCATCTGAATTGGTTGATCAACTTGAAGCTCTCGCCTTTGTTCTTAGACCCTCCTCTTCATAAAGACTCCCAAAACAAGTTCTTCTCAGCGGCACCTCCTTTTCCTCTCTAGGGGTTTTTTTTTTTTCTGTTTTTCTGAAAAGCCTTTAAATAGGTCAAGGAGTCCTATTCCCGTTTGAAGAAAATTCCAGATTTTTAGGCTTCATTTAACTGACAATTTTGGCCTATTTAACGTCAGAATTTGGACTTTTGTTAAAATAGAAAGTTGTAGCCCTTTAAGTTAACTTTCCAGCCCAACTTGAATCATCTCAATTGGATATCTAAGCCGAAAGTTATGCCAAAAATACTACTGACGTGCAAGCTGGATTCCTAATCCGAGTTGGACTTGGATTTGGTGCAAATTTCCTTTGATTCCTTGCTCCACTTAGACTTGAATTTAATTGGCTTAGGCCCACTTTGCATGTAAAGCTCTTGTTACCTGCAACATAAAGATATTATATAATCAGTAACAAAATAACATAAAAGTAAGGCTAAATATGTAGATATGTGAGTACTTTATTGTATATATTTCATGCACATCACCCACAACACTATACATGTTAACAGCCCCCCTCAAACTCAAGGTGGATGTGAGACCAACTTGAAGTTGTCAACCAAAGTACAAAGGCGTCCCTTAGGATGTGACTTGGTGAAGATATCTGCAAGTTGATCTATAGAGGAGACTGAGATTAGCTTGAGCACCATGGACAAGATGATAATAGATAAAATGACAATCGATCTCGATGTGTTTAGTCCGTTTATGGAAGACATCATTGTGAGCAATATGAATGTCACTCTTGTTGTCACAGTAAAGAGGAGTAGCAGAGGATGTAGACACACCTAAGTTTTTGAGAAGCCATCGTAGCCAAAGAAGCTCAGATATGGTATCAGCAAGGGCGCGATATTCTACTTCAGTACTAGAGCGGGCCACATGAGTTTGTTTCTTGCTTCGCCAAGAAATCAGAGAAGAACTAAGAAGAAAGCAATAACCAGTGGTGGACCTGCGATCAGTGGGATCTCCTGCCCAATCAGTATCAGAAAATGCACAGAGAACAAGAGGAGACTGAGCAAAGTAGAAAAGACTATGGAAAAGAGTGCCCTTTAGGTACCGAAGAATGCGCAGAACAACAGCATAGTAAGTCGATCGTGGAGCAGATAGATACTGGCTCACTTGGTGAATAGCATAGGAAATGTCTGGACGAGTAACAGTAAGATAAACTAGCCTGCCAACTAAGCGTTTGTAAAGAGAGGGATTAGACAATGGTTTCCCCCCTGAGGGAGTCAGATGCGCATTAAGCTCAACTAGAGTGTCAAAAGTCTTGCTATCAGTAAGTCCAAGTCTAGACAAAAGTTCAAAGGCATACTTGGCTTGAGTAATGTAAAGTCCATTTGTAGAATGGGTGATTTCAAGATCCATAAAGTAGTTAAGATGTCCAAGATCTTTTATCTCAAACTGATAATTGAGAAAATCCTTGAGTTCTTAAATGCTACTGAGGTCATCACCAGTTATGATCATATCATCCACATATAGGAGAAGTAAAATAGTGCATTTGTTAGTGCGACGAAGAAATAAGGTAGAATCATAATGACTAGTCATGTAATCCAAGCAAGAGATGGTAGAGCTGAATTTGGCAAATCAAGCTCGTGGAGCTTGTTTAAGGCCATAAAGTGCACGTTGAAGTTGACAGACTTTGTTTGATTCAACAGAGAGACCAGGAGGAGGTTGCATATAAACTTCTTCACTTAAATCCCCATTAAGGAATGCATTTTTTACATCCATCTGAAAAATGTCTCATTTACTAGTGGCAGCAATAGCTAAGAGGGCACGAATAGATGAGATACAAGCAACCGGAGCAAAGGTCTCTTCATAATCAATCCCATACTCCTGTGTAAAACCTTTTGTAACAAGACGAGCTTTGTAGCGCTCAATGGACCCATCAGAGCGAGTCTTAATCTTGTAGATCCACTTACAATCAACCACAGATTTTCTAAGGGGGAGAGTGACCAAGTCCCAATTATGGTTTTTAGATAATGCACCAAGTTCCTCCTTCATTGCAATCTGCCATAGGGTCAGTGGAAGTCTTACGATAGGTGTGAGGCTCATGCAGTGTAGTAAGGGCAGTGTAATAATGATAGTCAAGTAAATGTGCAGGAATGGACCTTACCGGAGTTGAGTGATGAGGTGGAATGTCTTGTGCAAGATCTTCAGGCGGAGCAGGAGCAGGAGCAGGGGACCCAAGATCAGGTTGGGTAGCTTATCTTCGACCTGTTCATCTTCCATTTGTTCATTAAAGGGGGAACTAGGAAAGGGATCAAGGATATCTGGTGATTGGATAGAGAAGTCTATAGTGGAATGAGGAGCAGTTACAGGAGGATCAGGAGCAGCTACAAGAGGCTTAGGAGTAGCTACAGGAGGAATATGTGCCTCATCTAGAAATAGATCCAAGACAGAAGAGGAAGATAAAGAAGCACGAAAGTGAGAGAGCTCAACAAAGAGGCGATGTTCCCAAAATACAACATTGCGGGAGATATGAAGGCAATGAGAAACAGGATCATAACACCGATACCCCTTTTAAGTTTCACCATAGCCAAGAAAACAACAAAGCCTCGACCTAGGCTCAAGTTTGTTATGCTCATGTGGCTGAAGAAGAACGAAACAAGCAAAACCGAAGGAGTGAAGGTGGTGATAGTCTAGAGGTGACCCAAAAAGGCGCTCATATGGAGTTTGATTTTGGATGACAGGACTGGGAATGCGATTAATAGTATGAACAACAAGAAGATCAGCTTCGCCCTAAAAAGGAGCAGGAACTTTGGCATAGAGAAGGAGAGCACGAACAATGTCAAGAATATGCCAAAGTTTTCGTTCAGCTCTACCATTTTGCTAAGAGATACCTGGACAAGTTAGTTGATAAATAGTGCCATAGAAATGTAAAATAGATTGGAAAGCATATTGAGTATACTCAAGAGCATTATCAGATCGAAAAATTTTGATACATTTGGAAAATTAAGTTTCAACCATTTTTGCAAAATTAGAATATACTTGCAATAATTCAGAACGATGTTTCATATTGAAAATCCAGCTATAGTGAGAATAATCATCAACAAAGACAACAAAATATCGAGATCCACCAACACTAGAGATAGAGGAATGTCCCCAAACATCAAAATGAATAAGATCAAAGATATCAGTGGATTTTGATTCACTAGTATTGAAAGGTAAAGCTGGTTGTTTTCCTAGCTGACATGAAACACAATCAAAATTTTCTGTAGACACTGAACCTAACAAACCTCTAGAAGCCAATTGTTGTACCCGAGAAGAAGATGTGTGACCAAGTCGAGCATGCCAAAGTGCAAGGGAAGGAATAGAAGAAACTGCAGCAGCTGCGGCAACAAAAACAGGAGCAACAAATGGAAGACGAAGGTTGCCCACGGGAAACATACACCCAACTCTGGGACCAGTTCCAAGCTCTTGTCCTGTCCTAGGATCCTGCACAATACACCCATAATAATCAAATATAATGCGATAACCTAACTCAGGTAATTGTCCCACAGAAAATAAATTGTAAGAAAGGTCAGGATCATTAAAGACCCCCGGAACTGAGAGTTTGGAGATCGAAATGGAACCCATATTATGACCAGAGATTGTGGAACCATTTGCTGTGTGAATATTAAAAGGGTGTGGTGCAGGTTTAAGTTCAGAAAATAAGGACGAGTGAGGTGTCATATAATTGCAACAAGCAGAATCCATAAGTCAAGAGGAAGGAGACATACCAGATAAAGCTGATAGAGAAGAGGAATAAGATGTATTACCAACCATACGAATGACATTGGCGATGATGTTTTTAAGGTCATCTATGGACATGGTGAAAGTGCGACTTGAAGACTTAGACTGTGTAGAGACCGGAACTATTGGTTGGACACTCTCAGTGTTAGCAACAATAGCAGCAGAAATTAAAACAGTTGATTTGTTGCGATGATAGCAAGTCTTAATATTGTGGCCAAAACGTTTGCAAAAATTGTAAAATCATTTAATGGAATGTCGGCGACGATTATTGCAACAAGAAGAAAACCTATCCTTATTCTTCATTTAGAAGCAAAATTTGCGAAAATGGACTGCAAAAATAAAATCTACGCGAAAAACTAGGCAAAAGGCACCTGGACTGCCAAAAAAGTCAACCTTTAGAAAAAAGTCAACGATCAAACAACTCAAAACTCAATGGTCAAAGCTGAAACAAAAAGTCAACTGACGGATGACGCAAGCGAATGACGTCAGCGGATGACGCAAGCAAATGACGTCAGCGGATGTGTCAGCAATTAGGGCAAACGTGGCAAAATGTCGTCAGCTGTTGTTGGCGCGTGAATGCGCGTGATCAACAATAGTGGTGCGTGAGGGCGCGTGTCAGTACTATTGAGATGACCAGCGGCGCGTGGAGGTGCGTGGCTTGCGACTCAGATTATTTTGGCGGTGCGTGCAGGCGCGTATGAACTCCGTTGGTTGCGGGATTTCCACGAGTGAGTAGATCGGCGCAAGACGATCTCAGTGGTACCTGCAGAAAATTAATCGAAGTAATTTTCGAGTCGGTGATGAGAAGAGCAATGGTTTTTGTGGTGTAGGACTCCTCAACGGCGGCGGCTACAGGTTCGGAACCTAAGGACGACGGTTGGGAGATGTCGGAGGTTCAACGGCAAAAGGCTACAGCTGCTATAATGGCGAAAGTGATGTTGAGAATGGAGTAACACCAATAAAGACAAGACTGCTAAGAAAAAGTCAAAGCAGTGGCTCTGATACGATGTTAGAAATACTGAATGACTGTATTGTATTTCTCACGAAAAGAATATACATGAGTGCCTTTATATAGGAGACACATGAATGCAGTACAAATACGAGTGTAGTACAAGAATGTGTGCTATATAAGTAAACTAGTTAGTCCTAAAGCCCACAACACTATACATGTTAACACATCAAAAACTAAATCACAAGTTTCTAATAAAAAAGAGGCAGCGGCATCCCCCCAACTCATATCTACTTGAATATATCAAGGAATAGTTTGGCTACCATATGTCATGTAATGGATGACTCTAATAATGATGATCAGTTGTCATGACAATTTTTATCATATATATCTTTTTTTTCTTTCAGTGGAAAATATTTGAGATTTCATTAAACAGATAACCATCAGTTTCATAATTCTCTCTTTTCTCAAGCTATCACTCAAGAATTTAGGTTCATCTTCAATTAATACAAGATCACAGCTTAATTTTTTACATAACTCTCCTAGTTTAATGAGTATTTCTATTTTGTTTTACCCCTTCTATGTGTAGTCTGGTGTTTGGGAAAACCTAAAATTCGCCAGTTGATATGAACCAAGTTTGGTGAATACGACCAGTAGTAAGGTTTTATTATCCACCCCCTCCACACCGGTGTACAGCAGGAAAGTTCAAAACTCACTAAAAGATTCCATGGTTTAAGACTTTTTAGGAAAATGAAGCATTCTAAGCTTGCTGGATATGTTTTCTTTCTTTACATTCCCAGACGTGAATATATTTCAATAGGTCTGAAGTATTCCCGGACACTGGCTGGACTTTGGGTAAATATATTGTACAATACATATTTAAAGAGTGTTGTGATATCGATATCTTGAGAGCTCAGTACAGATTAACGTTGAGGCAACAACTCAGCTAAAACTGAGGTTACTTTCTGGTACAACAGCTTTTTCAAACTCATAAGAACCCTCTCCAGGAGGATCCAACTCTCCGACCATCTTGAAGATGAACATACCATTTTGGTTGCTCATTTGTCGCCGGCAGCCTATGTGTGCTTGGCAGTTTGCCAAGATTACCAAAAGGTTACTTCTGTCAATCTTACCTTAAGTATAAGCTACATTCAAATATTATTTGATTGATATTGAAAAGCTGCAACAGCTAACGAAATCTATATAATCAAACTTTTATAACAAAAACAAAACCTTAGTCCAAAAACTTGGGGTCAGATATGGATCATCAACAGATCAATTGTGATTAGCCACATTTATCATTCTACAGAAATGATTATAAGTTCTACTTGTCTATATTACTGATTCCTACTCTCAATCAACAAGACATTGTAAGTTTCAAGGTGTTGTCGTTGACATTTCAACATGGTCCCAATCTATAGCTTTGCCCTAAAAATCATATTCTGATTGTTGACGCCTGTCGTGAGCTAACTTGCTCATTGCAACAAGACCTGCAACAAAACGCTAATATCAGATAAAAGCATATGGGAACATAATTATTCTTCAACTATTGAAGTTTTCCAATCAATTCCTAAACATTGTAGCACAGTAAAAAACAAAGGGAAAACTAAATTTTAATAATATATTCTCGATAAATGGGCAAATTCTATTCATTAAGATGACTGTCATGAAGGTGTATTTCATTTATCATTGAACATCTTAGAGCATTCCCTATGTACAAGGAAGACACAAATCTATAAACATTGGAAGGGAACTGCTAGATGTGAGTTCCCAAACTCAAAGACTAATCAAACAAAGAGCCCATAAATGAGGCAAGAAGTTGAGTCCCAAAACTCTACTCATCCTCAGAAGTGCAGATATTACACCCTCCAAATGGTTCACATCAAACAAGACACTGCCAAATTCCAAATGTCAAAGGAGTACTTCCCCAACCAATTCCTCCATCCAAACAACAGCTCTATCACCGTTCTTGGTAAAACCCAAGAAACTCTAAACGACAACAAAAGAGGAACCTCTAAGCATAATATAGTAAAAATGGATATCAAAGTCCCCACTCTTTTTCAATATGCAACTCACATGGTCCCCACTCACAGATTAAGGAGTATTAGACTCCAGAAGTTGAAGCAACTCCAAAACTGGTTTCTCCTCCTAATCACTAAAATCATGAAGGAACCTCACATCCACCCCTTGCCACACCAAAAATATAAATGATATTATCTAAACTTAAGAGCTAAAAAAATGTTTTCAACTATAGTGAATACAAAGGCAGGCAGACAGACTTAAAATATCTTACCAAAACAATTACATTGACAAATGTGTTTAACTTCATATGGTTAAGCATTGATTGTACTTGTAGACAAGCAAATGTAACAAGACATAAAAGGTAAGAATATAGAATTTCCAGCCTTCCAGGTTAGTAATGAAGAAAGAAATAATCCAATGAGCCATTACTATATCCAAATTCTGAAACACAAAGGCTTCCATGGGAGTAAGCATTTACAAATAAAAAAGGAACTTCTGTACACTGAGAAGTTATTAAAACTGACCTTCAATCTTTTTGTAGAGAGAAGACCACCATATATCTGAAGAAACCTTGTACTGATGTAGTGTCTCATCTATAATTTGATCATGCTTCCCCTCCAAAACTCCCTGCAGTGTTATAATAGCATCCTTTGTGTTCTTGAGGATATTGTTGTTGTCGTCAATGTGTGACCTCTGAAGCTCATCTTGGGAAGAAGTGAACATTACACTTGTTTCATTTGATAACTTTGGATTCTTCTTCTTTGATGTATAAAGGCCGCCATTCCTACAAGTTGGTGTATTTTCATAAATGATTAACAATAATGTTATTATCTTTAGCTGCACATCAGATAAGCCCTTCCAAGTGCATGTGTAGGGCAAAGATTAAAGGGAATAAAAAATATGATAATTGGGCTCCATTAGAGGTGCCACACTACAAAGGATCACACATATGATTTAAAAGACCATGGGAATTTTTGATAAGATGCAGCATCTTAGTATATTGTAAATGCTTGGGAACTTGGAGAGAGCTGGAATAATACAATTCTTGCACAACTTACAAATCAGAGTGGCTTGGGGTACAAGGTATATTTGAATTTAGGATCTTCAAATTTTTTAACTCCATGATGAGGAAATTAGGAGAGGATGATATGTTTAAGAGTTAATGGATGCAGGGGCTTCACATAAGCTAGAAAAATTAAGGCAATCACACCCTCTACAGGAATATATATATATATATATATATATATAGATACATAAGCCTTTAGAAATGCTCGATATAATGTCTAGTCATAAGCTTTGTAAGATAAATTATGTAGATATATTTGAACTTAGGATCTTCAAAATTTTTAACACCGTAATGAGGAAATTGGAAGAGGATGAAACGTTAAAGAGTTAATGGATGACAGGGGCTTCACATAAGCTAGAACAATTAAGAAGGCAACCACACCCTCTACAGGAATATATAAATACACACACACACACACACACAAGCCTTTAGAAAGCCTTTAGAAATGAAATAGGTATTTTGTTGCTGTTAATGCAATAATGCTAGCCATAGCCACTATTTGTTTGTTTGGGCAGTAAACAACATTGGAGCAATGTCTATTCCACACACTCACTTCCACACATAGTATACACACTCACCATTTTTGCATTGAAATTGTGACTTGAATTGACGATTTTCAAGTAAAATCGTGACTTGAAGTACACATCACCAGAATCATTACCATCATCCATACGGTAAGCATGTACACAACAACCATCTAGATTCCCAAAGGAGTCCCAAACGAGCGAAACCCAGAAGAGAGTATTACCAACAGTTGTAGCTCTAGGATGACCCCATTAGAGAATATTTCAAAGGGATAAGCACTCCTGCGTGCTGTCCAAGCTTTAGATTTCACATCATAAGTCTGAAACGCATATGGGTACCTAAGGTCACTCAAAAAAATCACTTTTTTCGGTTCAACAACTCCGTATACCATCTCATGCTCACTGATTTCAGTTGGAGGGTTTGGCAATGAAGTCCATTTCTTCGTGTTTGGGTCAAAAACGTCCATCCACCCAGAGCCATGTAGCGAAGAGGCCGTCTCGAAACCGCCGAAAACATACAACTTGCCATCGAGAACGACAGTGTGAGGACAATATCTAGGAGAAGCCATGGGAGGAACAAACTTCCAACCATCGGCAACACAGTTCACGTCCAGAGTTGACACTTCCTTGTGTGGTATAAGACAGTCAACGTCAATGGAGGACCGCACGTTGCCAAAAGAATACAGATGGGTCCTTGCTAGAAGTGCACTGTGCTTGTTTTCGTAAAGATGGTCAGCCACGGAAATGGGGTTGAGTCGTCCAGGGTGGTGAACGTCCTTTGCCTTCTTGGGCTTTGATGAAGTGAAGTAAGAAACGAAGTCTGGTTCTGGGTCCGGTTCTGGTTCTGGTTCTGGGTTTGAGTCTGGGTATGGGACCTTGATGACATACCACTGTGTTTCTACGCCTGGTCTTCGGTCTAGAAATTGACTTGAACATGAAGAGTCCGAGCCATAGCCACTGAAAACGAGCTCAAATCCATCGTTTGATTTTGGCCTCCACATCGCCGACCTTGAACTTTTAGTCTTCCCCTTCTCCATAGTGTAGCAACTTTTGTCTTGATTTTTTTGGAGACGAGAAAACACGAGGAAACATTGATGGGAGGGTTAGGGTTTTATAGGGAACGAAAAAAGGAGTTGGGCCTTCAATAATGGGCTCTTTAGCTATGTTATTATAGGCTAGTATTATTTATGATCATTGGTTGGGCTCTAAATTCACTTAATGGACCCATTCAAAAGGGTAATAAATTGTTCTTTATTGAAAGAAATGGATTCCTTTGCCATGTTCATATAGACTAGTATTATTTATGGTTAATGATTGGGCTCTAAATCCACTTGATGGATCAATTCAAAAGGGTAACAAGTTGTTTTTTATTTATAAGGTAAAATAAAGTTAGCAATCTTAGAATTTGAGTTAATGTTGATAGTTATTGCCACGAAATGAGAGATTTGAATTTAAATATATACTTTTAAAGAGTTTTAATCTATGATATCCGCTCTTGAAGATAACTCTTATCATTAAGCCAAGACACCAATTGGTTTATGGTATAGGTGGAGATAAACCCTAGATCTCTTATTTAACTATAAAAAACTTTACCATTGAGTTAACTAGAACCCACTTGAATTTAAATATCTTAGAAATACTAGTCAAAGGCCTTGTAACTGAATCAGCACCTCCTTATGCATAAAGTGCTTAGGGGTCCAGGCTGAAAAGGGTTCGAGCCGCAAGGTTAGCCTTTATTTTGTTTTATTTTGATTTTTTTTTTATAACAAAATTAAGCCTTAGTATTATTACATTCTAAAAAAAAAAAAAAAAATAGAGGTCCTAGTATTATTTTACTAGTAATATAATTTGCATTTAAATAGAGTTCTACTACACCATGATCTGAGTATGGTTTTCTCTCCAAAGGAAAAAATAAAAAAATAAAAAAAATAAAAAAGCTAGATATATGCTTTTATTGAGTTTTGTTTGAATTGGCATACAAATTACATTCTTTTTTATTAAAATGAACAAAAAAAAAAAAGGGGTGCAACGCGAGGAATTTCTAGAAGATCACCCATATAGATTGCATTTTAAATTATTTGTTGGGTTATACTTTTAATAGACGTGATGCATTCTCCCATGTTGCCAAGAAGTTGTAATGGGTTACATAATAGTTTATAATGTGTATCCACCCTAAATTATAGAAGTATTTATAATGTGTATTCTAAACTTTAAAATATTATAATTACTATCCTCATTTTAGAATAATTTGCATTATATAAATAAGAGTCCAAAATAATGCGTACATAGTTTAGGTTGCACATTTGCAAATGTGCTAGTTTAGGTTGCACATTTGCTCATAGTTTAGGGTGAAAAATGACCCACTAGATTGTTAATTTTGATACTAATTTTTTTTTCTTCATTTTTCAATGTGCAAATGAAGGGAAATCCTTCTTAAAAAAATAATAAATAAAAGGGAAAAGCTTTTTTTTTTTTTTTTTTTTTTTAAAAGTTACAAACTTACAATTAATATTGTGCTTATTCATCTATTTTTTTTTCTTCCCTAATTGATTCTATTATTTATGGACGGTGGGTGTATATTAATTACATTATAGATATAGGGTTTTAGTACTGGGAGGGGGAGGAGAAATAATGCCTCTTTCAGTTTGTCTCAAAATTTGGTTTCTTGTCATCCTCATCGCGACAGATAATATAAAGTTTCTTGCTTCATCCTTTGAGAGCCTTTGCATTTCCTTTGATTTTACTACAAATCTTACCCGGTCAATAATGAAATCAAAATTCATTTCAAAAAATCTGATGGGCAAGGAGATTTAACCCAAATACTTTTTGCAATTGGGGCATTCTATAAATAAATTCTCAAGGGTTTCTTCCTTGACATCAGAAAATATACACAATTTATCCTCAAAATTGATTATTTTTCCTAGGAAAATGCTAACGAATGCCCTTAGGACATTCGTTAAGGATCCATTTAAAGAAATTTTTTATGGGAAAAGAAAAAAAAAAAAAGCAATTAATATTTTGACAACTTTTTCCATTTCCCATAAAAATAATGTTAAAACTTTCCTGAAATGGATTATTAACCATTGTCTTAAGAGCACTTGTTAACATGACCATTTTTCCAATAACTACCTTAGTTGGGACGATTTGCCAAGCAACCTTCCATAAAAACAATTAAAGTCTCTCTTTAGTCTTTAGTTTCCAAAGTTGTTTCCATTTCTTGCCTTCAAGAGGACTGCTCCTTCAAGAGGACTATTCCTATTTCCCCATTTCCTATTCTCCAACATACACCTTTTTCCCATAGGTTTTTTTATGCAATAATAGAGCTCCAAACACGAGTTGTTTTTTGGCTTTAGGAGCTTGCCAAAAATTCCTTCCTTTGAGGTACTTTCTTGAAAGTGATTAGGATCTGTTGGGAGTGGGGACTTATTCGCGATTGTAATGGAAGGTGAATCAAGGACTACTCATAATCAATGGATATGTTCTTGCGACTTTGTAGAGACTTGTATTTTTTGGTAAACAGTCACTTGGGTTTGCTCCCTCTGACCCTCTTTGTGAGGAGGCACCTAGGGATATCGAAAGAAGGGGGGGGGGGGGGGGGGGGGGGGTAAGGTCAGGTTATGTCAGGTCGGCTAGTCTATCCAAAAAATAGGGTGAATGTACATTTGCTTAACTGTTTTACACTTTTGAGCTCACACAGAGCCTTTTATTATATCTTAATGAAAATCCAAATGTTGTGAATAATAAATAAGAGCTACCTCCCTATTGGTATTGGTTGGTGTCCTCCCTGTTTGGAGATTGCTCTTGTTAAGGACTTTGTTCTTTTGTAGTTCATCTGTATGTGTTAATAAAAATTTTCTATTAAAAAGAAAAAGAAAAAGAAAGATAGGAGCTACCTTCTTAGCTTCATTAAGATTGTCTCACCCATAATTTTTCTATTTGGTAATTATACTCCATCCTAGTTTGGCAGTAAGTGTAGTATTCATATTGTAAATCTTTCCCAACCCCATACCTCCTAGTCTCCTACACTACTCTTCTGTCTAAAAATGTCTCCTTGTTTGGTGGTAAGAGCATCCAGAACAGTATGTGCAAAAATTTTGCATATCTAAAACCTACTTTTTCTATTTTACACACCTATTTTTACAAAACCCCCCATATCAGTTTATTTATTATACACATTTATTCAAATGAAATATTCATTTTTTTTAACATTGTGAATAGTAATGAGAGTGAGGTGAGAAAGGAAATGAGAAAAAGAGAGTGAGGAGAGAGAAAAAAAAGAATAAAAAAATTATTTACACGGTGAACAGTTACCGTGTATATATGCATGGTTACTGTTATTTTACAAGATCATTGTGTATATTTAAACATTTTTACAAAGATTGATGTTAGGGGGTTTTTTAGTTAAAATATGCAAAATTGAGCACTTTTTGTATTTTAGAAGACTATCTACGAACTGGTGTGAATGCTCTAAGGTACATTGGTCTTTCAACTTCTATTTTACTCCACCAAAAGTCCCTTAAAAGTGATGACATGGCCTAGGTAGGAGGTTTGAACTTAGAAGTGTTGGACTTGGACCCCTTAAGTGTTATGGGTAATCTGTAACTTCACCTTATGGGAATTGGCTGACTATTTAGGCAAGGTGGACTATTGTCTATTTGGGTGTTTTAGACTATTTAGATGTTGTCAACCTTGATGAAAACAGTCAACATACATACAACATATGGGTCGAGAAAGTGGGATTTTTCTTGAGCTTTCTAGATGAACTTTCTTCTTACATTAGACAATTGATTCTTTGGCTTTGAGTGTTAGCATAGTTTCATTGTTAAAATGCATTATTAGCAACGCGATATGTTATACCATGTTGCATATGCTAGAAAGCATAAAATAGGACACCGAGAACACGAAGGTTATGTGGTTCAGTTTTGTTGGCTTACATCCACGAAGAAATCCTTTAAGGGCTACATCTTTATTATATAAAAGTGTAGTACAATAACCAGTGTTATAAGGAACCCTAACATGAATATATATAAGCGACTAAACCCTAGACTACTAGTATAAGCAGGAGTGGGCTTGAGCCTATTACACTGGGCTAATATGTCTAATATATCTCTATCACCCTCCCTCAAACTCAAGGCAAAAGCTCGATGAAGGCTTGAAGGGATAAGCATGAGAAAATCCCTTGGAGATGTCTTGAAGAATGCCTTTGAAGGAACCACAATGAAGAATATGCCAATTGACCAATTTTGGAGCTTCAAATGAAGAAACAGAGTCCAAAATTTAAATCTATGCAAAAAACTGAGCAAGATAAATCCTTTTGGAAATTTTAACTTTGGTCAAAGGTCAATGCAAAAGTCAAAGTCAACGGATCCTGAACAAAGTCAATGATCAGTGCTCATAGGTCAGATCCAGGTAGTCCGGGTCAGTCGGTTCGGGTTAACAGTCAGCTAGGTGACTTAGTGTTGACGAGGCGACACTGTTGACGTGGCTGATGACGTGTCTAGGGCTGACATGGCTGTTTGCTGACGTCATTAAATGATGTCATGGATGACGTCATATTAAGTTGACGTAGTTCTTCAGCGCGTGGATGGCGCGTGAGATCTCAATCTGTGCGTGCAGTATATGCCAGAAAACCAAGCGGTGCGTGTCTTGATTTTGGCTGCCGGGCTTTTCGGGTTTTGTAGATCGGAGGGCTACGAGGTCAACAAAATGGCGCATGTGCCATAATCCAATCTAGAATCCGTGAACTTTGGCAGTGCGTGGGAGGAGTAACTAGAGGCTTTTTCAACTCGCGGAGGCGCGTTCAACCGCCGTTGGATTCCGGGTTCCTGGGTTTTGGTCGCGATATGCCGTGGAGCGCTTTTGTCTTGTTGGTTTCATCAGGCGAAGGCTTGATGTGCACAGATCTAATAGGGAGAGGCACAGATTGCTTGGGCTTGAGGATCTAGACATAGCAGTGAGCCATGGTGACTGTGAAATGCTATGGAGTCTAGATTTAGCAGACAAGCATGTGTGACTTCTGATGGTGGTGAGCACGTGAGAATCTTCTTTGCATGCTAGAGATGTTTGTTTGATGCCAAGAACAAAGTTTGGCTCTGATATCATGTTAAAATATATTATTAGCAACCCGATGTATTATACCATGTTACATATGATAGAGTGAAAGCGAAAGGGGAAACATAGAATAGGACACCGAGAACACAAGGGTTACGTGGTTCAGCCTTGTTGACATAAATCCACGAAAGAATCCCTAAAGGGCTACATCTTTATTGTGTAAGTGTGGAGTACAATAACATGTGTTACAATGAATCATAACATGAGTATTTATAGGCGACTAAACCCTAGACTACTAGTACAAGCAGGAGTGGGTTTGGGCTTATTACATTGGGCTAATATGTGTAATATATCTCTAACATTCACAATAATTTCTTTTTCTATCAAGTCTTTAGATGGCATGTTTGAGAGAAAAGCAATGATCTGTAGAGTAGCTAGGGTGCTGATGATAGGTGAACATTTGATTGATGTCGAACCCCTTTTGGCAATAAGTTTAAGATTTTTTGTGGATTAAAAGGGCGGAGGAGACCTCTTTCTTGGAGCTTCTCAAACACTTTGCTCAACGACAAATACAAGTCATGGAATTGTATTCTATCCATGACAACATAACTCAAGGATTACACTTGGGTTGGTAATTCTTGAATAAAATTCTCATATACCACTATTAAAAAAAAGAATTTTTAATTTTTTACCCAAAGTAATTTAGGTAGTGGAATAAACAAATAGATTCAATAAGTATATTATGAAACAAACCTATTTTTAACTGTTGAGCTATGTAAAGTTTAGTTGTGATTGATCTAGAGTATGGCCTGATCAAATATAAGTGTTATGGTTTTTAATAGGAGATTTTCTAAAACTTAGTCTCCAAAGAGAAGACTTGGGCCGATAGGTACAAGATATAAATACCATGACTTTAGGTTAGGGTTTAAGGTGTTGTTTTGAGGGAGAAAAACTATACTACTGCACTTTGTATTTTTTTGTATTTTTTTTTCATTGAAAATAGTGAAATCATTGTAATTATTGTGGACGTAGGCAAATTGAGAACCACATAAATATTGTCTTGTGTAATTATTTTCTTTGACGCATATCTTTTTCTCTATTTTTTAATTTCGTAAATATTTCCTACATTAACCACAGATATCAAATACCAAATTTAAAGCAATTCTAATAAAGTAGTAAAAGCACACAAGAAAAAGTGAACTCGTTTAAGAGAAAATGAGACTCATTCACTCAAAAGAGCACCTCGCTTAAGCAAAACAGACAACTAACCCAAGACTTATTCTACTCCTCACTTAGGGTGCGTCCGTTTGGAGAGAAAATAGGGAGGATGAAAAACTAAGGGAGGAAAACAGGCATTTTTCACTGTTCGTTTGGAGAGAAAATGAAAGGAGGATGGAAAACCAGGAGGAAAATTTTCCTCCCGGGCCCACAAAAATTTTCCTCCCAATTTGGGAGGAAAATGAAGGGGAGAAAACCATGGGATGGGAGCATTTACTAAAATGCCACCATCCCACCTGAAGGTGTTTTTTTTTTTTTTTTTTTTTTTTTCAACATTCAGTGACTTGAACGTTTTGTTTTTTTTTTTTTTTTTTCATTTCAACGTTCAGTAACATGAACGTTTTTTTTTTCATTTCAACATTGAACCTTTTTTTTTTTTTTCATTTTAACGTTACTATTAACAAGGGTATAATAGTCATTTTATACCCTCCCATTTTTCCACCCTCTCACTTTTCCACCCCTCTAACCGGACACACAAGAGGGAAAACTAAATATTTTCCATCCTCCCACTTTTCTATCTTCCCATAATTTTCCATCCTCCTACTTTTCCATTCCTTCAACCGAACAGACCCTTAAGGTTCACATGAACGGGATTGCCTAGATATATTTTTTAATTCTTTTTAACTAGGTTTTGCGTAGACTTTTCCAAAATTTAATCATGCACCTATATAAAGCTATTGCCAAATGTTTTGTACCTCCTATTGATCATAATTACTAAATCTTAGTTGTTTACCCTCTCTGCTTATAGTCTCAAAGTGAGTGTATGAGTTATAGTAACCACAAAGTTCATTTTCAATGAGGTTTTCTATTGTCAAAGCCTTGAGGCGGTTCATTGGAGCCAAAGATTTTGGTTGATATGGACAAGAAGTTCATGAAAGAAGTTCGTTAAGATTCTTGTGGTTCTGGAGCTACTGTTGTATTTGTTAAGCAAGCCATTTGTAGATTCTGTAATACAGTAATAGAGAGTCTAGCTTTTTGTAAGCAGACTGTCGTAACTATTTTTCCTAAGTAAATTTTCTATATGAATTTTGAGTGATTTTTCTACTGAAGCAAGACGTGTTTGTGGCTGGCTGGATCCGAGTTCTATATTAGACATCCAGGTGTTTGCAGCAATCCATGCCACAACATAACATTAGGCACGCCACAACATAACATTATAATAAAAGTAAAAATAGAACAATATCCAATTATATGCAAACAATATGAACGATTGACTAAATTATAAAAGAAACACTGCCACCAACTAAATTTCAGGAAAAAAGTATAAAATAAAAGAACTGAACAAAAACAGAACCTGACACAAGATCAATAACAGGCTTTAATTCACTCTACCGTGAGTTATGGGCAAAATAAAAAAAGTGATACGGGATGATGGGCAAAATATAAAACATAAAAAATAAATAAATAAATAAATAAATAAAAAAGAAGGTGATGAGGGAAAATTGTGAGGTCTCCAAAGCTAATCTGGCAAAATTTTGGAAGGTAAACAAAAAAAAATTATATGATTTGGTTTTATCTATACTATTTATAATAGGATTCCTCTTTTTGAACTAGACTTAATTTTGTGTGATTCAAAAATACCCTTATTAATTAATGGTAATTTTTTAGGAATAAAGTCATAATTGTCAAATAAAAATTTTTATTTTGAATTCAAAAAGCGAACTTCTAAAATTTAAGATTTTTTTTTTCCCTTCAAGTTCATCTTTTTATTCCCTAAAATTTAGCATTTTTTATTCATTTTTTATTCGAATAAAAGTAAAACACCCTCAATTTAAAAAATAAAAAACTAAGAGAACTCCTAAAATTTAGCAATCTTTCCCCTCACATTCATCTTATTTTTTACTTAAACTTTTCTTTGTGTCACTACACCACTTTCAAACATAAGTTCAAAAAAGAAATTATAGTTACTGCTATCTCTAAAGTTTATTCTTTTTATTTTTTGAAAAATAAAAAATATATATTTTCAAATTGTAATAAATGTAAATTATTAACTTTTACGGGAAAAAATAGTAGAGCCTCTAAGCACGTGCAACGCTCGTGCTTAAAGACTAGTATTATATATAGATTTGTTGGGAATATATTTATTTAGGCTTCGTTTGGGAGTTCATGAGAGAAGGGAATGAAATTGAATGGAATGATCATAAGGGAATGGAAAGGAATGGAATGAAATGGAGTGAATTTAAGTAAGGGAAATGAATGGAAAAGAATGGAATGGAATTAACTAACCTTGATTGGATGTTTTAAAATAAAGGAATGGAAAAAAATGAAAATGAATGGAATGTAGGTAATCTTGTTTGGGAGTAATATGGAAGGAATGGAATGGAATCATTTTATGACAATATTACTATTAGACCCATATTTAAAATATAGAGTTGAATATATAGGGGTATTTTGGGAGTTTTAGTAAAAAATTCATTAAATCTAATTTAATTCCCTCCCATTCTTCCCAATTTTGAGGGGAATGAAAATTTGTGGTTTTAAGAGAATAGAAAGGAATGAGTGTTTCCTCCTACCCATTCCATTCCTTTTCACTTAAACTCCCAAACAAGGGAATGGACTTTCCATTCTCTCCATTAAAACTCCCAAACAAGGAAAGGAAAGAATATTTTAAAATTATTCTTTTCATTCATTTCCTTTCCATTCCATTCCATTCCATCCTCCCAAACAAGGCCTTAATTGCTACAAAATCTTTCACTAGAGTATAACTCAACCAGCAACGCTAATTAATAATAGATGGAGTTGGGTTTTGGCTCAAATCTTTTATGGAGATAATAGATATGATTTTTGAAAAAAATGTATAGTGCAAAAGAAGAGGAATTTTTTTTAATATTTATATATTCTTATTTCTTATTTACAATTTATATATGCAATTTGAGTTAAAGTTAATTAACATCTGTCGATTTTTTTGTTGTTATTACTTTTTATTTTGATAATTAATTTTTAACTATGTTAAATAGTTAGATATTTATACATGATATCTTTATGTTTCCAAAAAAGAGAGATATTGAATCATTTCCTTTTAGAAATTGTTAATACTTTTTTTGGTCCACACGTTTGTGGAGAATGATGTCCGAGATTATTATTATTATTATTATTATTATTATTTGAGAAACACACACACACATATAGGGAAAGGTGATGAGATAAAAGAAAACACTCACACGCCAACACCAAAACCGCATGCGGCAGTTAGTGTTGCAGAGCAAGTAATAAACTTCTTTTCAATATCGCACCTTACCGATGTCCGAGTCTATTTATATGAATATATTTATATTTTTATACACATATATACTTAGATAAACATATTTCTATACTTATATTTATGTTTTTAACATATATTGCATGTGTAGTAAGTTCTCATAATAATATAAATCAGACATTAACTTTTAGATTTGACTTTTCTAAAACCTGTGTAACAAAAGGTTCTAACATATAAAATAGATAAAAAAAAATTAATATACGCATACTCAATTTAATGAAAAATATCAACTACCCTTGGATTTCATGTCATGTCACGTGAACTACCTACGAACAATGAATGTAGAATGGTTCCATGCTTGTCAGTTCCGATAATAAGATGAAATAATTTGCGACTTAAATAAAATTTGATATAATCTTATTTAACGGTGAAAATTTGGAAAAATCATTTGAATTGAAAATCATAATCATACATTACATCTTGAACAAAACTTATATCGCGGCTAAATGACTTCTTTATTAAAATATCTCTTCCACTTGAATTCCTGGCTTCATTGCCTCAAAAACATTAGATTGCAACTAAATGTTATTGTATTGAATATTCTAGATATTTTTTATTATATTTTACTATTATGTTTACACATATGTATATTTTTTGTATTTCACAAAATTCACAATGATATTAAATTCTCCAATATCCAGTCGTGAAGCCAGACTATTATCTTAGGAGGTGTATTATTAATAAGAGCTAAAGGTTTTCAAATTACACAAATAATTGCTTAAACCTCAATATTGTAAGATACAATAAAAAAAAAAACTAAAATAATAATCCAGAAGTCAATAAAACAAAATAAAAATAAAATAACCTAAAAATTATTTAATAAAAAATGGAAACATAAATAATACCAAGAACCAATTGTCAAAAGACAATTTATGACCCATAATGACATAAATTTTTAAATAGCTGTTATTCACAACAAAGATCATATTTGCCTTAAGGTCAATGGCGCTTAGACTAACCTCAGCGTCAAAACATCTTGTTGATGAAGTTTTGCTTAGACTAATCTCAGCGACAAAGTCAACCATCAATACAACAACGAATTATGCCCAATGATGCACAAATTGATCTCAATTCTGGAATATTTTGCTTATAATTGTTATAACGGAGATGGGGCACGAGGGAAAATTACCAATGATAGATGAAGTTTGATTTTTGGCTCAAATCTTTTATGGAGAAGTTGGAAACAATTTTTGAAAAAATGAATGGTACAAAAGAAGAGTTTACTTTTTTTAAATCTTCTATATGCTTTTATTTCTTTTATTGTTATCATTACTTTTTATTTACACATGCAATTTGAGTTAAAATTAATTAACATTTTTAATTATTTTATTGCTATTAATTTTTATTTTAAGATTTCATTTTTATTATATTAAAGAATTAGATATGTAAATTCGATGTCCTAATGTTCCAAAAAAAATTGACATATTGAATCCTTTCTTTTTAAAAATTATTAATACTTTTTTTGGTCTGCAAGTTCATGGAAAATGATGTTTGTGTTTATGTATATAAATGTACTAATGTTTTTCATACAAACAAATGTGTATTGTTATGTTTATGTTCCTAATGTAAATTTGCATGTTTAGTAAAATATCATAATAATATAAATCATAAATTAACTTTTAAATTTCATTTTTCTAAGACATGTGTAGCAAAAGGTTCTTGCATATATATATATATATAGTGTCAACAACAACCACTAAAAGAAAAGTGATAATAAAGATGACTTGCACAATTAATTTATAAAAAGATGGGCAAACATTCCACAATAGGAGATCTAAACAGCAAATTGAAAGATAAGATGGACCAAAAATGACTTTTATAGATATTGGATCAGGATTTCCGACGTACAAGGGATAGGATTAAAGACTAAAAACTCTTAGACATCTTGTTCTATTACATCTTTCTCTCTCTTATTCTTCTTTAAGCCTACTCACTAAACTTTTCTCAATCCCCTCTTTTGTTGCACCTCTCCTCCTTTTATAGCCATTTTTCCCTACTCTCTCTTCCCAGCTAGATTTGGGGGATACTTGTCTCATCACTCCTCTATTCTGCTACTCTTTGATAAAGAAATAGGACTTTTAAGGTTATTTCTGCTATTTAGGCCAGTCAATTAACATTTAATGTGGTAAAGATTAGGTGTAGAGTCTAATTAATATGGAGGTGACTATTTTAGTGGTGCTTATTCCTTCTTTGTGCTTCCTAGGGTGAGTTTAATGGAAGGTGGCACCTCGGTTCAAAGGGAAATTGGTTACCCGTGGTCCTTTCGTCATCTGTCATAGGGAGGGCTTAGTTCATCACCTCAGTAACTAACCTCGATAATCAAAGTCAGTCAGGGCCTTTGTGGAAATGATCCTAGGAGGTTCCCTTCTGTTTATCAGATCTCTTTATCCTTATCCGTGTCTTTGGGTAGGGCCTACCCTTCCAAAAATAATCTTATTGGGATTTTGGTTCTCGTCTTGGGCTCGTATTCATCCCCCACAATAGCCCCCCATGATCTCTTCTTCATGAATGATGCAGTGGAGATTGTGGCTTGAGGTAAGGGGAGTAATTGTTAAATGTCATTGATGGGAAATGGTGCAATTAGGCGATAACTGCTCCAGATGTGTCTGAATTCCTAGAGTCTTGATTGGCGACACGTGTACAATCAAACTACGGGATTAGGACTTGGGGAAATGGGGAAGGCATGGGAAACCAAGAGACTCCCTGTTGTCATTTCCTGCTCCTCTCTCCGCTATATAAAGGGGGAACCCATGCCAATTTATGGGTTCTCATTTCTTTGCAAAAAAAAATTGTTTCCCTTCTTTCCTTCTTCAAGAACAAAGGCTTTTTTGCTTTTCTCCAAGCCAACTGAGGTGCTCTGTCCCATACTTTTTTATTAGTAAGTCTTCTTCGATCTCTTCATTTCTTTTTTCTTTGTTCTACTATTCGTTGAGTTTATTTTGAGTAGGAATAATGGGTAGATTTAGATCTATGGTTGATACACCTAAGAAACTAGCAGAGTTTAGAAGGTTATACGGGATTCTTAAGGATGTGGGGGCGAGCTATTGTCCTGAATCCGAGGTGGATTTTGTAAAGGGGGAAGGAAGGGTTGTTATCCCTTTGGTGGCATTTGTAGAGGGGGCAGTTAAATTTCCCATAAGCAATCTTTTGAGGAATTTCAAAGTTTGCCCGGACCAATGTGCCCCTAATACCTTTAGGGTACTTAGTCCATACTATGCTCTCCAAAAAGCAACTCTTCTCAAAATCTCAAAAAAGGATGCTGAGTTGGAATCCCATTCTAACTAAGGATTCTTGTGGTTTCGGAGGATCCAGCTACAAGAGATCTAGGAATGGAAAGCTCCCCCCCCCCCCCCCTTTCTATTCCTGTATGTGAGGAATTCCCTCCACGGGATGTGGCCGAGCTCATTAGGAGACTCCGGCTCCGCCTTTCCAAACATGATATCAACTATGTTTATAACTTTCAAGATATCAAAACATCGGATTCTATTTTAAGACCCGACAAGGGGAGGTAAGGCTCATATTCTTTCTCCCAGACTCAAATAAAGAAACAAAGGGAGAATACCTATTGATCACAGGAAACTGGTACCGCGATAGACTCCCGTGCCTATCTTTATTGAAGGGAGGGACAGGTTTTATAAGGAAAAAAAAGGGACTGGGCTTTGAATAATGGGCTCTTTTGCTATGTTCTTCTTGGCCAGTATTATTTATGATCACTAATTAGGCTCTAGATCCACTTGATGGTTCCATTCAAAAAGGTAACAAATTGTTCTTTATTTATAGAAATAGGTTTTATTGCTATGTTCTTATAGGCTAGTATAGTTTATGGTCAATGATTGGGCTCTAGATCCACTTGATGGATCAATTCAAAAGGGTAAAAAGTTGTGCTTTATTTATAGGGTAAAATAAAGTTAACAACCTTGAAATTTCAACTAATGTTGATAGTTATTGCAACGAAGGAGGGATTTGAATTTATATATTTTTTAAGCGAGTTTCAACCTATGGTATCCGCTCCTGATAATAGCTCTTATCATTAGATCAAGACACCAATCGATTAATGAAGATCTCTTATTCAACCATCAAAGATTTTACCAGTTAAGCTAACTAGAACACACTTGAATTTAAATATCTTAGAAACATTAGGAGGTGTCAACCAATAAATTACAAACCTATTGGCATCTAGAGCAAGTTTAATGGAAAGCGTTTTGTATATCATACCCATAGTTAGTAATGGCATCGTGGTAATAGTTTAATGAAAATCTAACTATTGTGAATAATTGAAAAGAGCTACCTTGTCTACTTCATCAAGATTGTTCTACCCTAGTGGCAAAGCCATTTGAGGACCGAGAGGGGCCTAGGCCCGCACAAAATTTTTGAAAAAAATTAAATTTTTTCAAATATCCTAAATAATTTGAAAATTTTTAAATAATATTATCATTTTGCCCCCCCCCCCTCCCCATGCCTAATAATATACATATATTTTTAAGAAAGTCTAAAAATAATTAAACATTCAACATCTTCAAAATGAACACATAGGTATTTTAACAATTACCTCAACAAATAAAAGAGGAAAAAATTCTAATATTCATCCCAACACATCTAGGGCTTACTTGTACACAACAGTAGAAAAATGAAAACTTAAAAACTTTGTTGATGTGCCACACTATCAAGACCCCCACACAGTTGTAGAAACATTTTGCCTCACACAGTTGACTCTTTCTTTCTCGCTCTCTCTGTCTCTGTTGGTGAATTGGTGTTTGCCTTCTTCTTCTTCTTCTTTTTTCATTTCATTTCTTTCTTTTTCCTCCTTCCCACTGCTGCTGTGGTTTGTTTAAAAGTAAAAGTTTTGTACTGTGTGACTAAACTAGACAAGAAAGAGTGAAAGATTGATGGTTCCGTGCTATAGGCCCCTCATTTTCTGAATGTGCAATGCTCTATGCCCCTAACTAATTGGCTAACTATTTTAACTCTTTCCCAAGTACTTTGCATCTGCTTTCTTTTGATTTTCTTTTTCCTTTACTTTTCATTGCTTTCTTTTTTATATTCCTTTTAATTTTAATTAAATACATATTTGTTTATAGCACATATTGAGTTATAAAATATTGTGCATTACTATTTTACATTTCATACATACACACAAAATATATATATATATATATATATATATATATATATATATATATATGGTCCCCAAAAGATAAATTCCTGACTTGCCACTGTTTCATCCATAATTTTTCTCTTTGGTAATTAAACTCCATCTTGGTTTGGTAGTAACTAGTAAGTGTAGTATTTATATTTTCATCTTTTTCAACCCCATACCTCTTACACTCTTCTGTCTAAAAATGTCTTTTCAAGCTTTGGGCTATGTTTGGTTGGGTGGATTTTGGGAAAGAATGGAAAAAAGATGTGTGGAAAATAGGAGAGAGAAAATGAGTGAGAAGGGTGTTTGGTTGGGAGGGAGAGGGGGAAAGAAAAATCGTGGGGCCATTTCTCTCTACACCTACCAAAACTCAATCTCCCAAAAAATGGGGAGAAAATTAAAATAAAAAAAAAATTATGCAAAATTTTGGACTAAAATGCCACTTATCCAACGTTTTTGTTATTTGCTTCTTTCTTGTTTCTTTTTTCTTTTTTTAGCGTCATTTGCTTCCTTTAATTTATAGTTTTTTAATGCCAGCTTTTTGTTTTGTATTTTTAGGTGCTTCTTATTTCTTTTTATTTATTTATTTTTTGGCCCAGTTTTTATCTTTTGCTTTTTTAGGCAATATTGGTTTTTCTTTACATAAGTTTTGGATTATTTTTTTAGAAAACAATTTTGGGTTCTTGAATTTCTTGTGCTCTTTTTTAAAATAAAATAAAATAAATTAAATGAAGTGCCCATTCATATTTTTTTTTAATAAAAAATGAAATAGTGTTATTTTTTTTATGACTTTATCTAATAAGGACATGATTGAAAGTTTATACAAATTACATTTTCTACCCTCCTATTTTTCTTCTCAACCAAACAAAAAAAATTTCTATTCTTCCACTTTTCTACTTCTCCAACCAAACACAAATAAGAGAAAATCAAATTTCTTCTATCTTCCTACTTTTCCATCCTCTCCTAATTTTCTATTCTTCTACTTTTTCATTTCTTCAATCCAATGGACCCTTATGTTATGTTTGGAAGTTTGGAGAGAGAGAAGAGTAAAGAGGAAGAGAGTAGTGGAAAGGAAAGTAGAGGGAATGGTCATCCTCTCCCTTGTTTTAATGTTTTTAAAATAAAGGAAGAAAGAGGGAAATAATTAACATTTTCATAATTTGTAATTTTGTTAATATGATAAGGATAAATTTGATAATTCATTTGGTTAAGTATTTATATACTCTACTCTCCTTCCAAATTTCTCTAATTTGAGGAAATTAAAAATGAGAGATTAGAAGTAGTTAGAACCCCTCCAAACCCCTCCCCCTCCTCCTTTAAAAAACATTCAAATAACGTAATTTAACTTACTCTTCCTCCCTCTACTTCCTCCCTCTACTTTATTTCTCTTTATTCTCCCTCCATTCAAACAAGTTGTTAAGACTTTTATCTTCTTTTTTACTCCACCAAAAGTCCCTTGAGTCAATTTTTTACGAGTTTTATTTGGGAAGCTAAAGTGATGACATGGCATAGGCAGGACGTTTGAAGTGTTGGAAGTTTGAACCCTCGAGGCTCGAGTGTTGTGGGTAATCGGTAACTTGACCTTGTGGATTGGCTGACTATTTGGGCAAGGTGGACTGTTTGTGTATTTTAGACTTTTTAGGACCGTGTTGTCAGCTTTGGTGAAAGGGCTTATCTTCTTCTTCTTCCCAAATATTGTACTTGGCTTAACAAGAGGAAGGCTTGGCCAATGATGTCTTCCCAAGTGGGATTCTTCTTGGACATTCTAGACGAGCTTTCTTCATCAAACACTCAATTGATTCATCGGCTTTGAGTGGTAGCATAGTTTCACGATAGTTTCTTTTTCAATCAAATCTTTAGACGGCATGCATGAGAGAAAAGCAATGATCGGTAGAGTAGCTGGGGCCCTAGCTAGTGTAGTGGTAGGCGAACTTTTGATTGATGTCTAACCCCTTTTGGCAATAAGTTTGGGATTGTTTGTGGATCAAGAGGGCGGAGGAGACCTCTTTCTTGGAGCTTCCCAAACGCTTTGCTCAACAACAAATACAAGTCAAGGAATTATATTCTATCCATGACAACATAGCTAAAGGATTACACTTGGGTTGGTAATTCCTGAATAAAATTCTCATATACCACTATTAAAAATATAGATTTTTTTTTTTACCTAAAGTAATTTAGGTAGTAGAATAAACAAATAGATTTAACAAGTATATTATGAATTTCACACACAAACCAATATATTAACTGTTAGGCCATGTGGGGTCTAATTGTATTTGATTCGGATTATAACCTAATCTAATATAAAAGTGTTACGATTTTTAAGGAAAGATTTTCTAAAGTTTAGTCCATGGAGTGAAGATTTTGGCCGATAGGTGCAAGATATAAATGCCATGATTTTAGATTAGGGTTTGAGGTGTTGCTTTGAGAGAGAAAAATTGTACTACAGCACTTTATTTTTTTCCCTTAAAAATAGTAAAATTATTGCAATTCTGTGAACATAGAAAAATTACCAAACTACTTAAATATTGTCTTGTGTGATTGTTTTTTTTTTTTTTACACATTTTTTTTCTCTTTTTTTGCATCTCATATATCTGTGAATCTCATGAATATTTCCTACATTCACCACATATGTCAAATACCAAATTTAAAGCAATATATACTAATAAAGTAGTGAAAGCACACAAGAGAAAGTGAACTCGCTTAAGAGAAAATGAGACTCATTCAATCAAAAGAGAAACTCGCTTAAGCAAAACAGACAACTAACCCAAGACTTCACCTACTCCTCACTTGAGGTTCACACGAACAAGGTTGCCTAGATATATTTTCTAATTCTTTTTAACTAGGTTTAGTGTAGTAGTTTCTAAATTTTAATCATGCGCCTATATAAAGCAATTGACAAATGTTTTGTGCCTCCTATTGAGCATAATTACTAAATCTTAGTTGCTTACCCTCTCTGGTTAGTCTCAGAGTTTATTAGTGATAGTAACCACAAAGTTCATTTTCAATGAGGTTTTCTAGTGTCAAAGCTTTGAGGCGGTTCATTGGAGCCAAAGATTTTGGTTGATATGGACTAGAAGTTCATGAAAGAAGTTTGTTAAGGAAGATTCTTGAGGTTCTGGAGCTACTGTTGTAAGTGGTAAGCAAGTCATTTGTAGATTCTGTAATAGAGTTTAGGTTTTTGTAAGTAGACTGTTGTAACTATTTTTCCTAAGTAAATTTCTATATGAATGAGTCCTTTGAAAGAAAGCAAGCTTGAAGGTTTAACAATGGCGGATTGTGGAAAACAGAGAGAGAAAAAATGAAGAATCAAAAGGAAAATTCTATTCAAGTCACCCACACTCTCTATTTATACATTACATGATTGGTAACTTCTCTAGAAGATTCCAACCTAACAAACTCCTAACTAACTAACTAAAAATTACAGCTGTACACCATTAATAAATATCTAGACTAATGCCATAACAGAACACAAAGGAGGAAGGAAAGAGTAAGCCCAGCGTCTTTTGGATGAAGAGAGTTCTGATCAAAACGACGTCACCTAGTTCAAGCATAATGTGACGTGTGTGGATAAGACTAAAACGACGCCATGTCACATTAAATAAAACGCTACCGTTTTGACTCTCAACAGTATATCCGTTGCAAATATAGCCGTTCGCTTTGCTGTGTATCTTCAACCTCTGTGATTCTATTTTAATCCCCCCTCAAAACCAAGGGGTCAAGAGACACCATGGTTTTGGAACGTAATCAGAGAAAACGAGAGGAAGAGAGACTCATCATAAAGATGTCAAGAAGCTGATCACCAGTAGCTATACAACGAATTTGAAGATCCTTGCGAAGTACCTTCTCACGTACAAAATGGTAATCCACCTCAACATGCTTGGTTTGAGCATGGAAGACAGGATTAGATGCAATGGCGAGAGTACAGGCATTGTCACACTAGAGTTTAGGAGCAAAGGAGAGAAAGATGTCAAGATCCTTTAAAACTTGACGAATCCAACACAACTTCATGGCAGTGGTGGCAAGAGCACGATACTCAAATTCTGTGGAAGACCAAGAGACAATGTCCTATTTCTTAGCACTCCAAGTGATGGGGTTTAAGCCAAGATACACCAAAAACCCAGTAATGGAGCAACGATCAAAATGATCACCAGCCCAATCTGAATCCGAGAAGTCAGAAAGTGATCAAGGACCATGTTGGAAGAAAAACCCCAAATTGGGAGTCCCATTCACATATCTCAGAATGCGCTTGGCTGCAGCTAAATGAGCTTCCAATGGGGCAGACATGAACTAACACACTTAATGCATAGCAAAACTGAGGTCTAGTCTGGTGAATGTCAAATAATGAAGGGACCCAACAACGCTACGATATGCATGAGGATTAGCTAGCAAGGACCTTGTGGCAAGGGCCAATCTGAGATTGGGGGCACAAGGAGTCTTAGCAGGCTTAGTAGAGAGCGTATTGTGTTTCTGAAGTAGATCATGAGCATACTTGGTCTGATTGAGGAAAAGACCATTAGTTGTTCTGGTAATTTGTAACCCAAGAAAATAGTGTAGATTACCAAGGTCCTTAAGCTCAAACTCAAAACTCAATTGAAGAATAAGAGACTGCAAGAAGGAAGGACTATTGATAGTAAGCACAATGTCATCAACATAGACCAACAGATACATCAAGAACTTCCCATGCCTCAAGATGAAAACAGAGGAATCTGCCAAAGAAGCCTGAAATCCCAAATGAAGAAGATGGGAAGAAAATCTCTCAAACCAAGCCCTTGTTTCTTGTTTAAGACCATCGACTGATTTCTTCAGCTGACAAACATGATTAAGGAAAATTGGATCCACATATCCCTATGGCTGAACCATATAAACCTCTTCTTTCAAAACCCCATGAAGAAAAGCATTTCGAACATCCAACTACCTAAGGGGCCAATTGAATTGGACTACAAGAGATAAGATAATTCTGACAGTGGAAGGCTTGATCACAGGACTAAAGGTTTCATTAAAGTCAATACTATACTATTGATGAAAGCCCTTAGCCACAAGTCTAGCCTTGTACCTGTTGATACTGCCATCACTTTTGTGTTTCAATTTGAAGACCCATTTACAACCCACAACATTTTGAGTTAGTGAAGGAGGCACTAAAACCTAAGTGCCTTATCTAGTGAGAGCATCAAATTCTTGATTCATAGCAGTACACCACAACTGACACTGAGCAACAACCTTATAGGAGGGAGGCACAGTAATAGTATAATCAATCTAAGCTGCCTTAGATTTAGATACACCAAAAGCCTTAGGCTTGAAGATACCTACCTTCGACCTAGTGATCATAGGATGAACATTCTAAACAGTCACAAAATTAGGCACAGTCACATTAACAGAAGGAATAGAACCAGAAAGTGGAGAGGGAGAAGAGGAAGGAGTAGAATTGAGAAGGTGAGTGGCAAATAAGGCTGATTGAACAGATGCAGGGTCAGGTAAGGTGGATTGGTCAGGAATGGAGATAGGGTCAGAAGTTGAGATGGGTGAATAAGAAGAGGACACCGGACTGACATCAAGAGAAGGAGCACTTGTAGGTAAATGGGAGAGAAAAGACAAACTATGAGTGATGGAAGAAGAATTAGAGTATAAAGAAGTATGAGAAGAAGAATTTGAAACTAAAGTGGATGGTTTGGAAGAGAGAAACTCAGTTTCTTGAACTAGTGATTCCAACCACGAGAGAGAAAACTTGTGGAGTGAGAGTGTAATTAATCAAAGAAAGAAGAGCCTTATCTTTGATTTTCTAGTTTTGGAACTCTGGATTCACACTTGAGCATCAAGAAAAAACTGACCAGGTTGTGGAGTTGAACCATCAATATGTTCAACTAGAGAGTAGGCCTTCGGTGCCTCCATGGAATGTAGTTTGTATAATCAAGCTTGATTGACATCAAGTTTGACACATTAGAAAGTAGTAACAAAGGTGAAGGTGTTTGAGTAGTGATCTGTGGTGATGGTGGTGAAGGAGCAATACTTGTAGGAGTAAGGGAAGCCATGGATTCAGGCTCTGATACCATGAAAGAAAGCAAGCTTAAAGGTTTAACAATGGTGGATTGTGGAAAACAAAGAAACTTTTATTTATACATTACATGATTGCATGAAATGAATACATCACCCACACTCTCCATTTATACATTACATGATTGGTAACTTCTCTAGAAGATTCCAACCTAACAAACTCCTAACTGACTAACTGAAAATTACAGCTGTACACCATTAATAAATATCTAGACTAAGGGTTGTCAATGGGCCGGGTCGGGCCTGCCCGGCCCATTTTCACTTGGCCCATGGGCACAATGGGCTGGGCATAATGGGCTATTAAATAGTTAATGGGTCGGGTCGGGCTGAGCCGAAAGAGAAAATCTCAGCCCATAACCCTGCCCATGGGCAATGCCCATTTTGTCTTTAGCAAGCTGGGCTATTGGGTTGGGCCTAATGGGTTACCCATGGGCTTGTATTAGCATATTATTTTATTATCTTATAAGGAAATAATCAATTTTTTTACAAGGGAATAATCAATCTATTTTTTTAAAGGAAAGAATCAAAGAATTTAATACTTAATTACAAATTTTTTTACATTCAAATCTATTTAATTTTTGATTTGTTGATGGAAACTTATTTAATTTTTTTTATTAAGGCTTTAAATTTTTTTTATTTTATCTTTAATTAAAAAAAAATGTCGAATGGTTAATTCAAATTTGCTAGACTACTAAAAAAATATATATCTAGTAAACTAAGTTTAGCACAATTACTTTGAGTATCTTAGTGGTTGAGGGCTTAAGAAATTGCTCTATAATATCTCAAGATCAATTTTTCATACACTTCCTATATATTTTTGTTATGAATTATAAGTTATTGGGCTGGGCCAATAGGCTGGGCTATTAGGCTAGCCCACTGGGTACCCATGGGTATAAAAACTAACCCATGTCCTGACCTACTGGGCTAGTGGGCTGCCCATGAGCCTTAATAACAACGGGCCGAGCCACCTATTAGCCCGGTGGGCCATCAAGTTTCTGGGTCGGTTTATGGGCCGTGGGCTATTTGATGACCCTTAATCTAGACTAATGCCATAATAGAACACAAGGAGGAAGAACAGAGTAAGCCCAGCATCTTATGAATGAAGAGAGTTCTGATCAAAACGACATTGCCTAGTTCAAGCATAATGTGACACGTGTGGATAAGACTAAAACGACACCGTGTCACATTAAATAAATGCTACCGTAATATATCTATTGCAAATATAGTCGTTAGCTTTGCTGTGTATCTTCAACCTCTGTGATTCTATTTTCATCCTCTGAGTGAGTTTTCTATTGAAACAAGACGTGTTTGTGGCTAGCTGGATCCGAGTCCTATATTAGGCATCTAGGTGTCTGCAGCAATCCATGTTACAACATAACATTAGGCACATCACAACATAACATTAGAAATATTGAGTTTTTAGACCCCTTAAAACAAACAGATTAATCTAGTTATTTAACCAAGTTATTAACTTAGATAAATTATACAAATCTAGGTTAACACAAATATATCATATAGCGGAAATATAAAGAAAATACTATATGATGACCCAGGAAAACCAAATCGGTAAAAAATCTGGGAAGGATTTAACCTATCTATCCTCAAGGTAAAACTGAATCCACTATGAAAGAATCGAAATTTATACAATACAACTTAGACCACTAACATCCTATTGCTACCCACCAATAGAAAACTTACTGACACAACCACATTCAAGCTCTGAGACCACAGACTCCTTTTTTCTTGGATTCTCCAATAAGTACAAGCACTCCCGCTTGTGTATCATTAAGCTCTTATGGCAGCAACTGAATGATCATCAAGCTCTTCAAGAAATCTCCATCTTGATAATCCTAAGTTTATGTGAAGGCAAGACCTCTTAGATCTCACAAGAGATTCACACAAACAGCAATATGAGCCACCTTAAAAAGCTTTTGGGTACAAAACCCTAGATCCACAAACGAGGCACAAGATGCACTCTAATCTCTCTAAAGAGCTCTAAAAACCACATCTAGGGTTAGCTTATAATGTCCTTTAAATACTGGAAAAAACAGCTTGCGATTTGGGCTTTAAACGATCAAGTTATGGGCTTTTTACGTTTGTTAATTTTTACTGATCTGCAATTTTTGACTGATCGAATCTAATTTTTGATCGATCGAACACTGTAGCAATTGAATAGTAATTTCCTGCACTTACTTGATTCCAAACTTAATTTAAACCAAACTTTGAGCAAGTCTAAACCTAGACTAAATGTTTTGATCATGATTTGCCAACACAATACACATTGAAGTTCTAATACATTAGTCTCTAAGGTCTTAGAACCTAACAATCTCACCATTTGGCAATCCGTGACAAAACACATCATAAACATGAAATGCTCTAAGTTACAAAAAGCCCAATCAGATTTAAAAAGCCCTAAACACAATTCAACATAACCACTATCTATCAGTTGTAAGTGTAGACAGCAGCCACGACTGAATTAACTTGTATATTCCTGAAACACTCAACAAACACATAAACACATGTGTGGAAAATACAAGTAAACCAAAATAAAACACAGTATAAAAACAAAAGTAAACTAACTCTCCCCCTAAGTTATATACATCAAATATTTTATTTTCTCCCCCTTTCAAAAACAACTTCAACTCCCCATAAACAAAACAAACAAGATTCCCACATTTCATCTATTTCTCCCCTTTTTTTGTCACATATTGACAAAGACAACTCAAACAATGGGTAAACAGAAAACATACGCAACAAAAGAAAAGAGGAAATAGAGAATAAAGGGAACACAAAATTCAAGCTCTATAGAAAATAGAGGCAGCTCTCCCTATAAAGAGCAACAACTCCCCCTAAGAACAACAAAGGTAAAAAAAAAAAAAAAAAAAAAAATTTCTCCCCCTATAAAAATAGGAAAAATATAACAAGTTTTGGGGAAAAATTAGGAGGTGGGAAAAACAAAAAACAAACTTAAAAACTAAGTTGAGGATGCACATGAAGAAAAATATTCTCTCTTTCAATAAATGCAAACTTGACACTATGTGACTCATAAACAGTTGCATAAGTAGAGAAAATATTTGCACATTGATTTTCCATCATATCTCTTAAAAAATATTTTCTATAGTTCACACATAAAAATAGCATATACTACAAAGTACAAAGAACTCAAAAATTAATCAATCAATTTTTAAATCAAATTGAGTACCCAATTTTGCAAAATGTATACATGTTATGTGTAAAAACAATGAGAGATATGACTGCAAAACTGCAAGATGGATACCAAAAAAAAAAAAAAAAAAAACAATGCAATGCATGTGAATCCTAAACATAAATGACATATGAAAAAAAATTTGGTCAAAAACTTAGAGACTGAAAATTTTTTAGTTTCGATCGATTGAGCATCGATCGAATACCAATCGAGTCAGACAGAAGCTAACCAAAAACTTTTAACGCATTTTTGATCAGTCGAGAAACAACTTCGATCGATCAAAAATCTAGAAAACTTAAATTTTTGAAAAACAGAGCAATTTTATACAGAAACTCCTCAAAGCACAATATTTCATAAATGAAATGCATGAGTATGAGATTAAAAGTTTTTCAAATACACATGAATTCAACCCAGATGTTTAAAATAAATATTTTCAAACTCTTAACCATATTTTGCATCAAACACCATAGAAAACATAATCTTGGATGGCCAAACCAAATTCACAAACAATATCATGTACCAAGTTTAACAAAGAGTAACTTGAGTAGTATATGCAACTAGCAAAAACTTGAAATACATATGAGGTGATATGTAGATAGTAATCAAACACAATTTCTACAAAATCCATCACATAAATTTAAAAGAGACTATCTTTTACAAAGTTACATCATATAACTCCTACATCTCCTAGAAAACAAGCTTGCAATCATGTAAGTTTCTTGATTTGCCTCATAATGTACACACCAATTTTATTTTATTGTGAATTTATTATAGCCCAATAATGTACACACCAATTTTATCATTAAAACCGAGGCTACACCTTACGTTCTTTTTGTGCATGTGCTATACTTTCTCAAGCACACAATCTTACGATATGCACTAAAGTGTTCATGATTGGCTAGTAAACAGTGGTGAAATGGTTATTTATACCTTTCTCAATAAGTTCAAGTCCAACAATCAAAGAAATGTGATTTCAAGATCAAGATCATGTGATCAAAAACTATAAACATCTTCCCACACAATATGCACTATACAGCTCAAACTAGTAAAGTGCAATAAAATAAGCTCATCCAAGCTAAACAAAGTACATAAATGTTTTATGTAAAGATAATATGGCCAACCTTGACTACAAATTCATGATGTGTAATACAAAAGAAATAAAAATCTTTTTGGTTTAAAAAAAATTTATGACCAAAAACAAAAAGCACACATTATGCTTAATTAATAAAATGCAAAAACAATGCATGACAGTGCTAAACTAAGCTATAAAAGGTACATAAACAAGAAATATCAATTTTTTAATTAACCCATGAGTACATGTACAAGCTAGTACATACTCACACAATATTAGAAATAGCTTAGCACTTATATAATACATACTATTCAAGTTTCTCCACAATGTCAATCATGTTCTAAATCAAGAGAGATATTATAACTCATATAATCCTTAAAACAAATAAAACAAGACACAAAATAAAATATTTTTGTCTTTTTGAAATTTTCAATGTTTTTGGATTTTTTGTTTTAAAATAAAACAACATAAGAAAATAAAACAACCAAAAACTAAAAGAAAACATGTCCATAAATAATTGAAAGAATTAAATCAGGGACAAGTCAGCAACACTCACCTTAGAGAATCTTTTCTCACCCATATAGTACGAGTCTTCGGTTTTGTAGGTGAAAATCCATGAGAAGCAGAGTGTATTTGACAGATTACACCAATCTTCTAAGAAAGATTAAAATCCTGCAATTTCCTTTCACAAGCCAACAAGCTTAAATTTTTCAAAAGCATATGAAACAATTTATTTGGACTCATGGCAGGAAAAATATCATCACATATCCAGATTGAAATATAGAATGTTTAAATTTCAATTTATAACAATTAGGACGAATATGACCGAAGACACCACAAAAGTGACAAACAGGAACAAATTTAGGAACTTCAGTATTCCTAACAACAAATCTAGTCTCAGATTTTGGTTTTTGCCTCAACAAAGAACAATTTGGTGTAATATGACCAACAACATCAGAAAGGTGACAGGTAGGCACAAAAACAAATTTCTTATGCACACAAGCAATAGGTTTAGACATAGGTTTAGAAATTTCAGCATCTACATCAAAACTTTTACTTTTGTCTAACTTAGCAAAATAAGCATTTTTTTTATTATTCCTCTTGAAAGGAGGGATATAAACTTTCTCAGTTTTAGCCTTAAGAGAAACAGAAACACTTTTATTATCAACAGCAAGCTTGGTACTAGTCAAATTTTCAATTTTAGTTTTAGATTCAACTAACTCTTGTTCCTAGCTTTTCATCTTCTCATCTTGAAAGGAAATTTGATTTCTCAAAAATTCATTCTTTTTATTAGATTCATCTAAGCTAACAACCAATTCCTCTTTTTCAAGATTAGCCAATTTTAACTCTTCCTTGAATTTCTTAGAAATTTTCAAAGATTTCAATAATTCCTTACTGAAAGTTTCACAGGCATCAATAAAATCAATAGAAATAATAGTGTCCTTTTTATTTAAAACATCACAGTCAAAAATAGTAAGACACCTAATATTATCCATGATAACAGGGGTCAAGGATCAGCTCAAAGATCAAAAGATCTATAATAAAAGAGCTACCTGCTCTGATACCACTTGTTGAGTTTTTAGACCCCCTAAAACAAACAGATTAACTTAGTTATTTAACCAAGTTGTTAACTTAGGTAAATTATACAAATCTAGGTTAACACAAATATATCATATCAAGCAAAGTAGCGGAAATATAAAGAACACACTAATATGATGACTTAGGAAAACCAAATCGGTAAAAAACCTAGAGAAGATTTAACCTAGCTATCCTCAAGGTAAAACTGAATCCACTATGAAAGAATCGAAGTTTGTACAATAGCGACTAAGACCACTAACATCCTATTGCTACCCATCAGGAGAAAACTTATTGACACGACTACGTGCAAGCTCCAAGACCACGGACTCCTTCTTTCTTGGATTCTCTAACAAGTACAAACACTCCCGCTTATGTATCGTTAAGCTCTTATGGCAGCAACTGAATGATCATCAAGCTCTTGAAGAAATCTCCATCTTGATAATCCTAAGTTTATGTGAAGGCATGCACCTCTTAGATCTCACAAGAGATTCATACAAACAGCAATATGAGCCACCTTAGAAAGCTTTTGGGTACAAAACCCTAGATCCACAAAAGAGGCACAAGATGCACTCTAATCTTTCTAAAAAACTCTGAAAACCCCCTCTAGGGTTAGCTTATAATGTCTTTAAATACTGGAAAAAACGGCTCGCGATTTGGGCTTCAAACGATCAAGTTATAGGCTTTTTACGTTTGTTGATTTTTGCTGATCTGGGACTTTCAACTATTCGAATCTAATTTTCGATCGATCGAACACTGTAGCAATTGAATAGTAATTTCTTGCAATTACTTGATTCCAAACTTAATTTAAACTAAATTTTGAGCAAGTCTAAACCTAAACTAAATGTTTTAATCATGGTTTGTCAACACAATACACATTGAAATTCTAATACATTAATCCCTAAGGTCTTAGAACCTAACAAGAATAAAAATAAAAAAAGAACAATATCCAATTACATGCCAACAATATGAACGATTGACTAAATTATAAAAGAAACACTAACACTAGCTAAATTGCAGGCTCTTCTAAATTTTTATAAAAAAAAAAAAAAAAGACTAAATGTCTAAAGAGAAAACAGAAGGTATAAAATAAAAGTACAAAATAGGAAACAGAACCTAACACAAGAACAATAATAGGCTTTAATTCAATCTACCGTGAGTTATAATAACACAACAAAGCGTGATACAGGATGATGGGCGAAATATAAAACGTAATTTTTTTTTTAAAAGATGATGTGGAAAATTTTGAAAGCTCCAAAGTTGATGTGGCAAAATTTCGGAAGGTCAACAAAAAATCAAATGATTTGGATTTATCTTAAGGACGTAATTATTTAAGTGGTACAGATTCTTTCACTAGAGTATAATTCAACCAAAAATATTAATTAATAATTGATGGAGTTGGGTTTTGACTAAAATCTTTTATGGAGATGATAGATACAGTTTTTGAAAAGATGAATAGTGTAAAAGAAGTAATAATTTGTTTTTTTTAATAAATATTTTATATGCTTTTCTTTCTTTTATGCTTATTATTATTTCTTATTTACAAGTTATACATTCAATTTGAGTTAAAGTTGTAACTTATGTCAATTCTTTTATTGTTATTATTTTTTATTTTGATAATTTATTTTAAATTATATTGAATACTTAGATATTTATACATGATATCTTTATGTTCCCAAAAAATAGGGATATTGAAACATTTCCATTTAGAAACTGTTAATTCTTATTTGTCCATGCATTTGTGGAGGATGATGTTTATGTTTATGTATATGAATGTCTTTATGTTTTTCATACACATATACACACAGATGAACATATTTCTATATTAATTATGTTTATGATTTTAATGTATATTGCATGTGTAGTAAATCCTCATAATAATATAATTCAGATATTAACTTTTAGATTTCATTTTTCTAAAACATGAGTAACAAAAGGTTCTCACATATAACATAGAAACATAAATAAATTAATAAATACATGCATACTCAATTTAATGAAAAATATCAACTACCATAGGATTTCATGTCACAGTAATGAATAAATCTTGAAATTGTTGAAGCATGTCACGTGAACTTCCTACATACAATGAATGTAGAATAGTTCCATGCTTGTCATTTCCAATAATAATATGAAATAATTTGCCCCTTAAATAAAATCTAATACAATCTTATCTAACGGTGAATATTTGGAAAATTCATTTGAATTGCAAATCATAATAATACATTGCATCTTGAAAAATATGTATATCTCAGCTAAATGACTTCTCTAATAAAATATTTCTTCTACTTAAATGCTTGGTTTCATCACCTCAAAATTATTAGATCACAACTAAATGTTATTGTTTTGAATATTCTAGATATGTTAATTAGATTTTATGTTATGTACACACATACATATATTTTTAAATTACACAAAATTTGCAATGATATTAAATTTTCCAATATCATTTCATATACATGTATTATTAATAAGAGTTAAGGGCTTGGAAGTTGCATAAATAATTGCCTAAACTTCAATATCGCAAGATAAAATAACAAAACTAAAATAATAACCCAGAAGACAATAAAACAACCTAAAAATGGAAATATAAATAAAACCAAGAATCAATCGTCAAAAGACATTTTATGACCTATAATCACATAAATTTTTAAGTAGCTTTTATTCACAAGGAAGATAATATTTGCCTCAAAGGTCAATGGCGCTTATGGTTACCACTGTTCATGAGTATTTTGGTTATAATCTCTAACAACATGGAGATGCGAAAACACGTATGATGGCAAATTACTAGTGAAGGATGGAGTTAGATTTTGCTGCAAATATTTTATGGAGATGATGGAAACAATTTTCGAAAAAAGGAATGATATAAAAGAAGAGGTTTTTTTTAAAAAAAAAAAAAATTACATGATTTTATTCCTTTTATTGTTATCGTTACTTTTTATTTACAAGTTATACATGAAATTTGAGTTAAAATTATTAACAAATTTCAATTATTTTATTGATGTTACTTTTTTATTTTGAGATTTTATTTTTTATTATATTGAAGAATTAGATATTTGAACCCAATATCTTAATGTTCCAAAAAAAAGAAAGATATTGAATCCTTTCTTTTAAAAAATATTTAATACTTTTTTGGGTCCACAAGTCCGTGGAGAATGAAGTTTGTGTTTATGTATATAAATGTATTTATGTTTTTGTTCCTAATTTATATAGCATGTTGTTAGGATGTGTGCCATTGAATTCTATTGTATGATGCTATGTATGACATTATATATAACTTAATGTTGTGTTTAATAAAGTTGTTTATTTTTATCTAAAATAATGGTAACATGAATATTTGGACATTATCATATAGTCCATGAGATGCATAGTATGTGATTTATGTGGTTTATTCAAGAAGATATAAGTCACAAATTCTTTGTAAACTCAGAATTTATAGTTCGTAGTCGGTGATGAAATTGGGCATTTCATCTGTGAAGACTATAACGTATCAACTAAGATGATTTAATTTGATTATGGAAGTGGAAACTTCTAGTTGATATATTGATATGTTTTAAGAGTTAAGACATATTAAACTGGACCTCTGTGAGATTTATTATTCTCCTAACGACTGTCAAATGAATAATAAATCTCACAACTTCTATTTGCATAAACTCTTAATCTTGAGAGAATAATGAACATGATCATGACGTGTAGGTTACTTTGATATATTAAGAGTGAGATATAAAGTAACGGTCAAAACCTCAGTTTGTTGGGCAACCACATTTAGTGTTAATGGAACATATATTCTCAAAATGGAATTCATAGTCTCTTGATGGAGATATAAAATATTCCCTTGAGATAAGTTTAATGGGTTCAGTTATTCAGAGAGTTAGGCCTAACCACTTTGATAAGAAATTATTAAAGTATATATATTTATAAAATTATATTTCATAAATATATAATGAATAAATTTAAAGGGTTAAATCAAGTACTCAAGGATAAGATGTAGTAATTTACAAAGTAGCAGTTTATATTGATGACTTTGTATTACTACGAATATTTTATTAAGGGGTTGCATGTATAATAAAGTCTTGGGATATAATTTATTAATAAGGCCTAGAGTACAATTATATTTATATAGTGGTATTAAATATAATTAATGGTAACTTTAAACTTGTCAAGAGTTGACAGAAAAGCCCAAGGCCCATTAGAGCTAGTGTCTTATTGGTCCATTTTGGTCCCACTCCAAGCCACACACTAAAATGCAATTGGAAAGGCCCAATCGACCAGCCCAATTAGATAATCAGTTAGTTATAAAGGGAGAAACATACAGAATTAAAAAAAAAAAAAAAGGCGTAGAGAAAAAGAAAAAGAGCAAGTGTGAGACACACTTTCATTCTCCCTTTGGAAACTAATTGAGAGACCACACATCTTAGACATAAAGTGGAATTGGAGTGAAGATTAAAAGTGTTCCCAAGTACTTCTAATCTTTGTTTTGAATTTCTCCACACTAAGGTACTCTATCTTGTTCTTAAATTCTGAAATTTACATAATGCATGTTGTCAATCATGAATGAAATAGATCCTTATTTGTTGCTTCCACTATGTGTTTTGTATGAGATACAAAACCATATTTTTTGCAACAATTGGTATCAGAGCCAGGTTTTCATATCATAATTGTATGGCATGTGATTAAATTTTAGAATTTAAGAAAACTGTTATCTTTGTGTTTCAATTTTCTGCATCATAAAGTAATGGTGTCGTGTCTTAATAGTTATTGCATCATTTAAATATAATGTAGAGAATTGCATCACTTGTATATATATATATATATATATATATATATATATATCCATGTCTACACACAGAACTCGAGTTCACTAAATTCGAGTACTATTTAGAACTTGTTAGGAATGCTATAAGCATATGGATAATAATTGTTGTATTGAGATTTAGTTAGTTAGTTAGTTAGTTAGAATTCCAAGCATGTTAATCACATTTAGCACATGTTGGAATTATTAATGCACATGGTTAATCACATTTAGCACATGTTGGAATTATTAATGCACATGGAGAATAATAGAATCAATAGATGAGACCATGTGGGCCAATGAGATTAGAGTTAGTCTCCTATAAATACATGATTGTAATCCAATATGAGATATCAATTGAAGAATAAACCAACTTGTTAGTGCATTAGTGCATCTACCTCTCTCTCTCTTAATCTCTCTCTCTCTCTCTCTATGGAGGGTGACTACCTCGAATTAAGTCAATTTCCCTACAATTTCCATCAATCCTCCTACAATTCATACTCATCCCCATTAGGAACTTCTAGGTTCCTAACAGAACTCGATTTTGTGAAACTTGAGTACTAAAAAAATGGTATATTGCTAAATATTTCCGAAACAGTACTAGTTGTCACAAATTTTGCCAAAACGTGGTATTTGGCTATTTTCACCCTAGAGGTCACTCTATGAATACAAGTTCTTTTGAGGTGAAAGGGTAAGGGTTAGGTTTAAATTTTTAAGAGATAATTTTCTCACACACAATCACATAAACATTTTTATATTATATGCACCCTCTTGGGAAAATTTTGTTACACACTTACACACAAATATTATGAGTTGTTTTGAACCATATGTAAACACACAAAATATATGCAACACTCTCAGCCCATAATTAATTACCCTTATCTGCTCCAAGAAACAAAATAAATAAATAAATAAAAACAACAACAACAACAACACTTGATAAAATTGTTTGCAGGGGGTTTCAAAACAATTAATCCTTTCCACTCCCAGTTCATCATTCTCTCGTCATTCGTGGGTATAGGACCAAAGCGTCAATGGAAGGTATATCAGAGTCTATTTCAAAGTTACTAAGGAGGTCCAAAAAGGGAGCTGCCTCGAGTAAGCTATGTCCTCCTAGATTTCTTCCCCAACCCCTATCGTCCCTCAATGTCCTTCTCTCCAATGAAAATTACACAAAGTGAACTTGATGAGCTTCACTTCTTCTCCGTTACACATATTCACCCATCTGTATAGAAGGGCCGATGGTTCAAGTGAGGTTTGGCACTTTAAATTTAAAAAAGATGTTGCATCTAAAAGTTGGTATCGTAGTGTGTTTCTTTTGTCTTTTAGATATTGATTACATTTTTTATATTTATATTTGATGAAATAAGAAAGAGAGAATTGATAGAGATAAGAAGAGAAGAATGAGAGAGCAAATTTATTGGTGGACCACTGCAACTATGATGGGGAAGGGACCAAGCTCAGCTTGAAACTGTGTAAATTTGGTTGCCCAATTCTTAATTAAAAACCCTAACTTTTTTATTCTTGTTATATTTGTTTTTGTCTAAAAATATGTTTTTCTAACGGCAAATGAAAAGGAGGGTTACAGAAGGTTAACGGAGCTAATCTTAAATGGGTAAAGTGTTAAATTTTAAATTACAGGTAGGCAAAGTGAAAATGGGCCTAATCACAAGTGGGTTTACTATAATTTCCCCTAATATAAATCACAAATTAACTTTTAGATTTGATTTTCCTAAACATGTGTAACAAAATGTTCTCACATATGAAGTAAGTAAATAAATAAATATATATATACACACACACACAAATATGATCTTATAAAATACTTTATTCAAATTTAATATAATATACTATGGACTAATAAATTTAATAGTCCTTTCTTCTAAAATGATTGGAGTATTTGCTTGTGTGTGTTGATGGTGGGTTATGGTTTAAGAGGATTGGTGAATCTATAATTTAAATAATTTTAAAGAATGTTTTCATAGGGAACAATGAGGATTTGATTTAGGGTTGAAATTTATAATGACTCAAAGAAAAGCGCTAGTCGTATTTACATTATACCTCAACAAAACTATTGTTGTTACAATTAAAGTTCCTTGCAACTGTTAATATAACTTAGATAATCTCTGTCAATATTGTTGAGGAGATAAATACTTTGGCAAGTTTCCTTAAATAATTATTATAACATATAGAGACACACTTTACCCCAAAAGGCTAAAGTCCAATGAATATGTGCTCAATTATGCTAAATTATGCTAAATTAGTTACGCATTCTTCTCTTCATTATTCAATATAAGACTTCACTCACACATGTATACCCAACATATACTCGATGTGAGACTTTGCACATATCCACACAATACACACTCAAATCTAATCAATCTAGGGTATCACAAATTATTTCATCTAAATCCTAACATCTTTGTTAGAGTGTTGTGGATGCCTTTCCCAACGGGACTAGTGCAATACTCTTTTTCAAGTGTCCTAATTCCTGGGAAGTATTTTCATATTGGGTGCTTTGGCGACGTGTTTCTGTGTGCATGTGTTTCTAAGGTGAGGTGTGTGTGTGTGAGTCTCTTTTCTTAGTTTATTTTAAAGAGTCACTACCTACTATTGATTTTGTTCTATGTATGATAGGTCACCTATTTGTCAAATTTATTTTACTTGATTAACTAAAAATCAATTTAAGGGTCTTTAAATTAATTAAGATAAATCAAAGTCTAGAACCAAAGATTCTTAGACCCGCAAGTTGTTGCAAGTGGAGAAGGTGTTCGGCACCCCACACCTCTTATCTATAAAATAGAACTTCATTTTAATAAGACAAATTAAATACTTGGAATTTTGTTTTTGAAATATTTTTATACAAACAATACATATACATATCATGTGAGTATTTTATTTAAATATTAAAATAGTATGTGATTTTTATTTGCAATGAATATATATAAAGAGCATGTGAAAATTATTTATACATACCATGTGCAAACTATGTTACAAGAATGTAAATGTGTGTGTGTGTGTGTGTATAACTAGTATGTGAATAATATTTATTATGTATTTATCATGTGAATATATATACAACATAAAATAATAATAAAAAATGAGCAGGGAGGAACGACTGACGTTATGCATTTAAGCCAATTTTATTCTCCAAGTTTCATTCTCATGCACAAACAAACCAAAATGGTTAATGTAAGGGGAGGAGGAATATGTTGGCTTTTTTTTTTTTTAGAGATAATTACAACATGCTGCTAACCCCGTAGCTCAAACCCTTTCCCCCCTAGACCCCCAAGCACTTTATACATGGAGAGGTGTCAATTCAACTACAAGGCCTTTGGCAAGAATATGTTAGCTTGATTGTAATCTATTGATTCAATGGGAATGAACCATAGGTACATAATAAATAAATGAAAAACAATGTAAAAAGGAACACAATTTATTTAAATTTGAAAGATGGATATTTTCTTTTAGAAAAATCTCATGACTTTTTGGGAAAAAGATTTATTTTGAAACAAAGGTTAAGCTTTTTGGGGAAGGAGCTTTTAAAATGGCTTCTCTTGGTTTTTTATGATAAACGGTTTCTATTGATAAGAAAACGTAAAGAGAGACCAACTTCTAGGAATAGAAAAAGGATTTTTATGCACCTTAAGAAAATTACTTGTTTTAAGAAAAGGGTTTTCATGGTTTTGATAATATATATGTGTGTGTGCGTGCGCGCGTGTGTGTGAGAGATTTTGAAAATAAAATTCATGGGTTTTGTTCACCTTTTAAAGTATAAAGTTCAATTTTTAACTTTTTAGTTTGGAAAATGGTTTTGAAAAAGGGATTGGTTGATGGTTCAAAAGATGCCTCATTGGAAGGATTTTCGATCATTTAAAGATTAATTTAAAAAGCTTACATTTTCATTCATTGAAAAGACTTATTTTAAGAAAATGGGTAGCCATTGGAGCATTCTTAGTATAATTTTTTTAACACCACATATTTAAGAGGTTTGTTTAATCAAGTTTCTCATTCATGGTGCTAGCTAAAGAGTTAGCACCCTTCAACCTGTAACCTTTGCACCTATGAAGGTAACAATAAAAAATAAAAAGGGCTTAATTGTAAAACCATAACTTAAAGGCAAGGAAGAGTAGAGAGCATAATTTAAAAGAATTTAAATAAAGCTCTTTGCCACTGTGTATAACTCAACCGCTTCTCAAAAAAAAAAAAAAATCGACCACACCACCACCACGAAGCTGCCATCCACTGCCACCGTTCACAAATCAAATCCATACCTCCTTAACCATAGCCACAGTTGTATTAATTGCTCTTCATTCCAATTTATTTGGACTGATTTTGTTTTATTTAGATCATATTGAGTTGAGTAATGTTACGGCACAAACTATTTTACAACATTTTTACAAACTGTTGATATGGACATGTTCAACTTCTTATTGGTTTTTATCTAGATCCACTATTAACATCACTTTTTCATTTACCAATAACCACTCACCAAATCAGCAGTTTGTAAAAAAATTTGTAAGAAAGTTTGTATCTCTAACATTACTCTATTGAGTTTTATTGAACTTATTTCACTCGTATTTTTTTTAATTATTAATAAAACTCATATAGGTTATTTATTAATGGTGATACTTATATATAGTTGGTATTCATTAATTAATGGTTAATGGTGGAAGATTATGGTAGCCTCAACGATATTTTAAAACACCTTTTCTTTTTCTTTTTTTTTTGCTGAATTTGTTGACAGATCGATACATTCTCTCCCCATTTATGTTTTTTTTTTTTTTTAATTTATTATTGAGAAAGACATGAATGATAAAATTGAGATACCGGTATCTCAATTACGTATATGTTATATATTTTTATTATCAAAAAGGCATCAGTGATTGTTTCAAGATGTGTTATAGGTGTCTCATTTTTCATTAGTAGTTTCTCTGTTCAGGTTTCCCAGACAAAGTCATCAGTGATAGCATAACGTTACAATGTTTAGCACAGTAGTATATGCATAAATATTTAAAGTTAATTATTATTGCATATATTCAGTTACACAGTCATAATTAAGCACAATGTCAATTATAATTGTAAAATTGTAAAATGGTCAAAATGATACAATTTTATAACATACATATTTAGTATATAATAATCAGTATTCAAGATGTAATATGTTACCGTATGAATTCCATGTGACCTTTACACGTACAGTCCAGCTCATGGAAGCCTAAAGTGAAGGTTTTGCATGGATAAGTGGGTTTGTACCTTCGAACTTCGAATGATATAGCCATAAAGAACTTCACCAAAGAGTAAATCACAAACGAGCTTTTGGTTCCTTCCCTCACCGATGAGTGATTAGGAACTCTAAATAACAATGTCGTCCTAGAAGTTGTAATAATGTAGCACTGAAAATTACTTCCAAATTGAAGTTCTTTTTTTTTTTTTTCCCTGTATCCCTCAGATTGTGAATTTTCATTGCTTAGAAGGAAAAGGAAGTAAAAGTAATCAGTGGTGACCTCTGATCAAGATTATGTCATGTAGTAAATCACTTTAGCGTGGATGGAAGTACTCCTTTTCGTTTTCAATATCAATATAGTCACTACCAAAAAAAAAAGGTTTTATAGCCACGTTTTTAAAACGTGGCTATAGGTCAAAAAAACGTGGCTATAGGATGATTTGGTCTATAGCCGCTTTTTTTTAGGCCATGTTTTTACCCAAGGCCTAAAATACGTAACTATAAGCCTGAGGGGTCTATGGCCACGTTTTTATAGCCGTGGCTATAGGCCAGGACCAATGACCACGTTTTTTTTTAAACCGTAGCTATATGACATACTATAGTCGCGTTTAAAACATGGCTATAGGTCAAATGTTCATGGCTAAGAAGAACAAATTAGCCACGTTCAAAACGTGGCCATAGTTTCAGCTAGAGCCACATTTTTAAAAACGCGGCTTTATCCCCATGAAAAAGGCCGCATTTTAAAAACGCGGCTTTAGCTTATAATATGGCTGCGTTTTGAAACGCGGCCTTTTTCATGGGGATAAAGCCACGTTTTCAAAAACGTGGCTTTAGCTTAAACTATGGCCGCGTTCAAAACGCGGCTAATGTGTTCTTCCCAACCATAAACATTTGACCTATAGCCACGTTTGAAAAACACGGCTATAGATTTTTTTTTTTTTTTTAAATTTTTCAGGCCAAATAACAAATGCATTTACAAATGCTGCTATAAATTTTACAAACGCTACTATAAAAACCTGTCACACACACAATTTCAGCTTGTTATTCCTGCAAAATTCCAACTTGTTGCATGCAACAAAATAACAAGTTGGAATTTCAAAGGAATATGAAGCTAGAATTTTCTCAAATCTATCACAATTTAAATCACGCTTTAAGGACTACGGAAAATTATCAACCTTCAACGAATACGCAATTCAATACAACAACAATTCATTGCAGGAAAGTTTAGAGTCCATTTGACATAGAAAAAGTTGCAACAAGCATCAACATATGATTTTGTAGAACCCCAACTGCAAACATTACACACATGCACAAAAGGGTGTCTTCCCATCTCCAAGCTCTTGTCCATAATGGCACTAGCAAAATATAATGACAGCAGTTAGCTATTTCAAACCAATCGTTGATCTAAGAAGAACATAAATTACTTCATATAAAGAAAACCTTGACTTCTCCAAATTTGAATGCTATGATATACTATATATATATATATATATATATATATATATATATATATATATATACAGCAGCTAAAGACACTCTAAAAAGCAAGATTGTTGGGATTTGACAACTTTTCAGCAAGATTGTTTGAATGCTATGACATTTGTGACAGGTAACTATTTTCTTTTCTATTTTATCATTCTAATCACCTAAGAACACTATGAAACAAACTCATCAAAAGCACCACAATCTCAAACGCAATAGAAATTTCATAGAATACCCAATTCATGTATCTCCCTAAATAATTTAGCAAGCATATACTTCACTCTTAACTCATAAACAATCCCATGAAAAACATCATACACTCAAAACCAATATAAATTTCATATCATTCCCTATGCATGTCTCTTCCTAGACAACTTAGCAAGTATAAACTTCACGCATCCCACTTATACAAGCCCACTCGAAAGCAATACAAATTCCTTTGAATACCAAATTCATGTTTTTCCTAAACAACAACAAAAACAAATCTTTTAAAAGTGTTGATATACCTGCAACTTGTCAAGGTACTGAGGCTGACCATGTCCTCTCTTAATGGTCCTAGTGTGCTCCAAAAGTGTGTTAGCAAACATAGACTTGTCATGATCAACATGAGCGATAATAGAAACTTTCCTATCCAGCAAAATTACACAAATGGAACAAGCAAAAAGTACTAAAATAACAATAAAGAAAAAGAAAAACCAAAAATTAAGAAACGGTATTTATATATTTCAAACTTACAGTGAGAACAATGCATGGCTTCTCTATTTAATCCTCTTGGTCGTTCTTCTATGTTGTTAAAGCATCAATGTAGCTGTCTACATATATACAAGAGATACAACTACTAAGTTTTTGGTTCACCAAAAATATTGTCTACAATATAATAATAATAACAATATACTAATATTCCTTCATGAACAGCCAAAAAGTAATACAATATACAATCACAAAATATCCACGAAGAGTCCTCATTTAGAGAAAGTGCTACCCTGAATATATTAAACACATCGTATTAGTAGCACATAACCATCAATTCATTGCAATAAACATGCAATTTGGACCATTAAATTAAATGCAACATTTTTAGTACCTGAGAAGCTACTGAAGCACTTAGAAGTGGGCCTAATTGATTTAGCACCTCTCCCATTTTATTCATCACCTCTACCATTTCTTCTTTATGCTTTGCTTCTGATTGGGCAATTGTTTGGGCGAGTTCTGCCTTATGTTGCTCACGTAATTCCGCGTGTTTTGTAGTATTTATTTAATTGTTAAAAGTTCTTCACTAGAGTATAATTCAACCAACAATGCTGATTGATAATTGATGGAGTTGGGTTTTCGCATAACTTTTATGGAGATAATGGAAACAATTTTTGAGAAATTGAATGCTACGTACAAAAGAAGGGGTAACTTTTTTTTAATCTTTTAATTTATATGTTTTTTCTATCTTTTATCGTTATCATTATTTTTTATTTACAAGTTATACATAAAATTAGAGTTAAAATTAATTTACAACTGTCAATTCTTTAATTGTTATTACTTTTTGTAAGGACACAACCCGCACTGGACCTAAATTCCCCCTTTGGTACTAACCTAAAGGGCCCAAAACAATGAATTTATAGAGAGTGGGCTTCCACTCTAGGTTTATAGGCGTTAGATAACACGAAAGGTAAATTAAATCATAGAACACATGGCATACTCCTTGTACGTGGATAAATCATTATCTCATATATTGATGCCGAGGACAATCTTTGGTATTTTCCTTACAATTTCTCTTTTGTGTGTATGTGTTCTCCTCCTCTCTTTCTTTTTTCTTCCTTTGCCTTTTATAGACCTGCCTCTTTCTCCTCTTCTCTTACACGTGTAGGTAATATGCTTCTTTTAGATATTTGTCCCATCACCCCATTCCACTAAAGTCTTTGACGGTAGGTTTAAGACTGAACTCCCATACTCAGGCGTCACTTCCTCATTAATGCGGCCAGAGAGATAGGTATGGAGCCTTTAATGTGGTGGTAGCAGCTTTATCTTTGATACTTTTCTGCCACTCCTCTTTTTATCCCCTATCCTTGCTTTCCCATCCCTCGTGTCTCAGGTCCTCAGTACTGATGCCCCTGAACTGCCAGATCACTCTTCTCGTCCTCGGCAGCATGTGGCCGAAGACGTTGCCATCCTCGAACGTCAAGTTGGGGATGTTTTGCTCACGTATGGCTTCTTCCTTCTTTCCTGTTGCTTCTCATGCACATCTTTTTGCGTCCTCGGATTGTATGCATTATTGGTTTGGGCTTTCACTCCCGCGAGAGCCTTTGGACCGGCCCAATACATATTTTGGGCCCACTAGTCCCACACTTTTTATTTTATTATAATTTATTTTTAATTATATTAAATAATTAGATATTTATAATTGATATCTTAATGTTCCATCAAAAAAGAGATATTGAACCATTTTTTTAGGTATTGGTAATACTTATTTTGGCCCATACGTTTGTGAAGAATAATGTTTGTATTGACGTATATGAATGTATTTTTGTTTTTCACACATATAAACATGGATAAACATACTTGCGTACTTATGTTTATTTTTCTAATGTATGTTGCATGTGTAGTAAATCCTCGTTATAATATAAATCATACATTAACTTTTAGACTTGATTTTCTAAAACATGTGTAACAAAAGGTTCTCACATATACAAATAATAAATACATAAAACTTTAAATAAATATATAGTCGACTTAATGAAAAATATCAATTACCCTTGAAGTTCATGTCATTATAAGGAATAAATCTTGAAATCATTGAACCATATTGTGTGAACTTCAAATGAGATGAAGGTAAAATGGTTCTATTTTTGTCATTTTTTATAATAATATGAAATAATGTGTACTTTATATAAATTTGATATAATTTTATTTAACAGTGATTATTCAGAAAAATTCAGTTAAATCAAAAAAATATATAATTGTATATTACATCTTAAACAATACTTATATCATAGCTAAATGTCTCCACTAAAAAAAAACTCTTCCACTTAAATGTTTGGCTTCGTTGACTCAAATAATTAGATAGCAGCTAAATGTTATTGTAATAAATATTCTAAATATGTTTAGTTTTACGTTTACACATATTTTTATTACAAAAATTTTTGCATTGATATTAAATGCTCCAATATTATTTCATTTATTTATATGTATTATTAATATTAATAAGAGTTATAGGGTTACAAATCTATATATATAATAGGTGATGCAAAGAGAAACTCCAATTGCAATTCTAAATTAAAATTCTAATCTATATTGTGCCACGTGTCAATGTAAATATGAAATTGGAGTCTAATTTTCCTCCATCTGTTATAATTCCAATGTGCTTCTTTTTTTTTTCTTTTTTCCACACCCGTGCATTTTCAGGTTCACCTCCCTTTTTCACCCACGTACTTTCAGGTTCACCTTTCTTTTCCACACCGATTTAAGCACCTTATATACAACTCCCCTCTTCTTTAATCAATGCTATGGAATTTCAAAAGAATATCTCGGTATCAATGATGCATGTATTTGAGTATTTCTGTATCTTATATAAGAAGAGATTTTCCAGATATTCCAGTTGTACTTATCTTTACAATTTTCATAATCCTAGTTTATGCTCTGCACAACAAATTCCAATCATTTCTAAGGTTCGATTACTGTTTTCTTTCATCTGCCTATACTGTTGTTTCTTTTTGTGTAAATTTTTTATTGTTTAATTATATAATTTTGTGATTTTCCTATAATTGATGTTGCATGTTTATTTTCTTTCATCTGCCTATACTTTCTTTCCTTTTTTGTCAATAATTTTTATTGTTTAATTATAAAATTGTTTTATTTTCCTATCATTGATGTTTCATGTTTCTTTTCTTTTTCATAACACGTTATCAACTCACTGTAAGTTTTCTTTTAAGGAATTAGTACTTATCCTATTTGTTTGTCTTTACATTTTATACTTATAATTTTAGTGATTTTTAATTGATTAAAATTTTTTTTATAAAATTCACGTTATTCCATGTTATATATTGTTATGAGAGTACGTTATAAGATTCACATTTAATTGATTAAAATACTTTTCTAAAAATGGTTTGTGATAAAGCAACTTAATCATAACTATATATACCGTGTATAAATCAACCTTAAACATATATGTTTATGTAGCATTCTTTCATTAGAATTTTGTATGATAAAAATATTTGTTAAAAAATTACATAATGCTAAGTTTTATTAAACATGAATAAACTAATTCTTTTAAACATGACTAATATCATGATTAATAAATAAATAAATAACAAAACTAATAGTATCATTTAAATAATAAAATGCAATATATTTATTTTCATTGTTTTATTAAATTATATTCATTCCCGTGCAGTAGCATTGGTTACATATTAGTTACAAAAATAATTGCTTAAACCTTAATATCGCAAGATATAATAAAAAAATCTAAAATAATAATCCATAAGACAATAAAACAAAATTACAATAAAATAACCTAAATAGACAACTTATGACCCATAATGGCATAAAAGTAAATTTGTATCCCATTCTTCAGGTATAGTTTTGTTTGTTCAAAGATTATCAAGTGACTTTTATTTAGTTATTATTTACAAGGTGAATTGTTGTGTTAAATATCAATATTTATTTGTTCCAGTACCTAGCCACCACTAAAGTTGAACAACATATGGAGTCAGAGTTCTACTTTTTCTTAAACTAACACGAGATGGAGATGAATGCCATTTATTATACATTTAAAAAGTACTAATTAATGAAAAATAGGTATGTGAAGAAGGAAGAGAAAAAGAAGGAGAAGGAGTACGAGGATGACGATGAGGCGTACCTGCGTCCAATCCCTAGATCAAAAATCCCATTATGAAAATTACACGAAATTGATATCCAAATTAAGATGCTGGAAAATCCCATTTTTTTCTTTGATTAAAAGTTGTTTTTTTTTTTTAATAAATATGGATAAACATATTTGTATACTTATGTTTATTTTTCTAATGTATGTTGCATGTGTAGTAAATCCTCATTATAATATAAATTATATATCAACTTTTAGACTTGATTTTTCTAAAAAATGTCTAACAAAAGGTTCTCACATATGAAAAATAATAAATACATAAATATTTAAATAAGTATACAGTCAATTTAATGAAAAATATCAATTACCCTTGAAGTTCATGTCATTGTAAAGAATAAATATTGAAATCATTGAATCATATCATGTGAACTTCCTCTAAATGAGATGAAGGTAAAATGGCTCTATTTTTGTCAATTCTCATAATAATATGAAATAATGTGTATAACAAAATGTTCTCACATACGAAGTAAGTATATATATATATATATATATATATATATATATATATATATATATATATATATAAAGATGTTATAAATTAATTTTTTTCCTAATTTAATTTAACATACTGTGGGCTAATAAATTTAATAGTCCCTACTTCTAAAATGATTGGAGTATTTGCTTGTGTGTGTTGATGGATTAGTGGGTTATGGTTTAAGATAATTGGTGAATCTATGATTTTTAAATATTTTTAAAGAATGTTTTCATAGGGAACAATGACAATATAATTTAGGGTTGAAATTTACAATGACTCAAGAAAAAGTGCTACTCATATTTACGGTATAACAACATAAATGAACCATAGGGAGTGAATTGCTAAAGGAACCAAACTTGAGATTGTAAAATCAAGTTTCTAAAATTTTGGAGTGTAAAGTCCAGACAACTCTAAACTTTAGGGATGTAATTTGTAATTTACCCTAACTTTAAAGCTAAAATTGAAAATAGTTTTCGATTTGAGATTTAAAAAAATAATAATTTAATTAATTTATAAAAAAAACAAGAAATTTTATTTTTATTTTTATTTTTTTGTTGTTTCATTTTTATTAATTTAAATGCTAACGTGGTATTTTTAAAAATCAAATAAATTTTTATTATTATTATTTTATTAACCACATTAGCATCTAACAATGCATTCCATTTGCCATGTAGACAATTTTTGTTAGTGAAATGATAGTAAAGACCAAAATGGAAATGGTTTTCAATTTTCAAGGACTAAAATAGGTGAGTCTAAAAAGTAGAAACCAAAACTGGAATCAGCCTAAAATATAGGGACCAAAAGTGAATTTTCGCCTACTTAAAACACATAATATTAGATTGATAAAATCGTTATTTTTTAAAGTACAATCAAACATTTATACAAATCTTTAATCTTAAATTCTCATAATGTTACTAAGACTCTTCTACCAGTAAATATAACACATGTTAAATCAAATCAAATGTCACACATAAAGACCAATAATGTTACTAATTCCATATTTCATCTAGGAGTCTTTGTTAGTTTCACATTCTTTTCATTTGAAATTGTTGGTTGGATTAGATTCTGAATTTCATCCAAGAATTGGGGATTACTATTTTAAAAAGATTTTCAAAATAAGTGAAAGCAATCTCAATCTCTTGCCTGCAATCCAGCTTCCAGGCCTCTTTTTTCAAAAAGACTATGGCATTTCTCCTTCTCTAGCTATTGTGGTAAGGTGAAAGAATCTTGTATTGAGATATGGGGGAGGTGAGCCCCTTGATTCTAAACTTTTGCCTCCCAACTCCCAAGTGATTCTTCTCTTCTTTGTAATTCTTGTTATTCTCTTTCAAACTCCACCCCCTCTCTTCTTCTATCACCAAAATCCTACTTTTGCAGTGCACCTATATCAACTCCTTTAGTATTTGTTTTTTGGATTGAGTCAAATACATTTTGTCTAGATTCTTTGACTTCGTTTGTCAAAATAAATTGGAGGGAGCCCTAGATCTTCATTTTCCAAAGACCCATTGAAAAACAATTCGGCTTCTACTGTCCCTAAACCAAGCTGTCTAAATAAGACTTAGCTATTTTCTCAAGTACACTCCAAAAATAAGGTCCAGCTATTTTCTGTTCCTCTATCTCGGATCTTTACCCCACCTTTGCCTCAGTGCTGGTCTCAAGAATTTAGCTTGGGTTGTGTTTAGACTCTCTGAAAGCCAGCCCACAGGAATTGAGAACTGTAGGTCATAATCTTATCTTATCAAAGTTTGGGTCTAAAAGGTATTTCCTGGGTCCAATCTGATTCTTTCGGCCCGGTTTCAGTTTGAAATCAAGTTTCCTTCAACCCATGGTTTCTCTTTTGAATTTCATTCGGATAGAAGGGAAAAAAAAAAAAAAAAAACCCTACATTTATATCTGAAAATAAATTCTTACAGATATCAGTTTCTTTTTTTTTTTTTTCAAATTAAAAATTAAATAATAGCACACATATACATAATTAAAGTTTTTATTTTTAGTTGTAGGTCCTGAGAGTGAGGACTAAGGCATGTACTTGCCACCTTGCGACAACCAAAATTTATCAAACTAATGAGATGTTTGAAATTTTCACTTTTATTAATTTTACAAATATACACCTTTTTTTTTTTTTTTGAGAATAGACAAATATACACCTATATAGTCCTAATTTTGATTCTCTATTCTATATAAATATTATTTTTTATAAAAATAAATAAATAAATGTTTTTTTCCCTCTTCCCCACCTTTACACCTACGCCACTGGCCCACCATAGACTCACCTTCAACACCACCACCATCTTCGCCACTATGTAAGTATGTATAACTCAACCACACCACCATGAAGCTTCCATTGCCCACCACGGTTCACAAATTAAGCCAATAATCTCCACAGCCACATGAAGGGTGAGAATATAGAATTTTGTGGTTAAGTAATGAAGAAAGAAATAAACAAATGAGCCATTCCTAGAAGCACCACCGTATACAAATTCAGAAACATGCAAGTTTCCATTGGAAGTAAGCATATATTTACATAAAAAGCCTCCATCAACAGGTCGGACTCAAGAAGTAAGCATATATTTAATCTGAATCCAATAGTTGTAGAGTGGATTCATACCGCCCTTTACTTACAGGTAGGACAAGATTGACCCTCCATCAACTATTAGAGGGAATGACAGAATGCGGTAGGGCTTCTGTCAGCTGTGGGTCCTAGGATTCACTGCTTTCTTCTTTCGTCTCCATAGCAAGAGTTCGTAACCCTCATACATCCTCAAGGGTTGGCCTCTGGAAGATCAACTCACTCGTCTTTACCTTTTAGTTATCATACCATGAGGACGAGCAGTCGACTATGGTCTTTGTTCATAGACCCTATTCGTTGAGCCTATATCTAATACCCTTTTCTTATGCCTCTTACTTTCATGTAGGGAAATCTCTCCATCTATGAAATTGCTTATTCAAGTACGGCTGCTTTCAGGTTACTACTATAAAGAGGTAGTTTGCTCTTAGCCATACTCGACTACCTTATACGTCTTCGATGTCACTGACTTTCTCACTTGAATCGGCGAAGAACCGAAGCCTTGTCTTTGTGAACCCCTTCTCTCACCTTTCAGTACAAGGAAGGTGTCCATCTATGGGGCAATCAATCCTAACAAACCCGACACCGACTTTATATATATTACCAGAAAAGAAAGAGTGCTTAGTGCTTGGTCCCAGATAGCAGCTCCTGATGAACTGCCCGGCTAGGCACGATCGCAGACAGACACAAATGGGGCAGGAAGCCGCTTGCCTTAGTGAGCGAGAAAAAGAGGAAGGGGAGGACGCTTTTGCACAAGAACAAGGGTTGAGTCATAGGGGATTGCTTGAGGAAGGCCCACATACCATTCCGAAAGAATGGAGTAGAGGCACCCCAACTTAGTGAAACGAGAATTGAGAATGCCTTGGGCACCTGGGAAAATGGCGAATCGGTACGGGGAAGCATCCCACCTTTAAGAGCTAACACGGGCGTCAAGGTATCCCGCTTTTTGACATACACGAATGGGGCCAATCAGGAAGAGGCCCGCAGGAGACTGACTTTGGAGGGCAGTACGAGAACCCCACCCTTTTCTTAATAGATCAACCAACCCTTTCTTTTATTTGGGCAACGGGGATCAACTTCCAGTAAAGGAAAGGGCGATCCAGTATCGTCGATACTACGTTCCACAGGGAAGCCCCACACCCGACTATTTATTTAGTTAGTTAAAAAAACCCCAGGTTTGTTTTTCTTACTCACATAGAGTACCGGCAAGACCGGCGCCTTGTTCTGCCATTAAGAAAGAAGAAAGCCAGGGGGATTTCATCTTTGAATACTGGTACAGGAGGGACAGATGCTCGGATAGCCAGATGCTATGGAAGGAGGGAACCCCGCAAAGAACCATCGGGAGAAGGGGCACTGGCCTCACTTTAAGAAGAAATGCACGACTTGATTCCTCATCGTCGGATCAGAAGGGAGCGGCTCTGGTACACTACTTTTAGGTCCCATAATAAGAAGGCTTACCTTTCTATTGAGAATTTCCCGAGGGGATGGAGGATTTTTTGGACATAGAAAAATGCCCACTAGGGCAGGCAACCGGCCTTCAACAGATACCTTATTATACACTTGCAGTACACGAAAGGGTGAGCATAGTCTAGTAGACGGAAAAAAACCAACCTGTCTTTATTTGTTAAAAGCAGGTACTCTTCCATAGCTGCTACTTCCATACGCTGATCGGAGGTCTCGGAGACCGAACTCACCGGGATGCAGAAGAGCTGGGACCTAGGAGACAATCCCCCTTGACCCTCTCTTTTCTTTATTCATATAGGAAAAATTCGCCGTAGGGACATCTCTCAATAGAAGAGAATTCGGCTAGTCAGGCCGGACAAGCAAACTCACTTAGGCAGCTACAAGCGCAAGGGGAAGGGAGGAAGCTTTGGGGCATCAACGGGATCCATAGGGTAGGCAACCGGCCGTAGGGGAGGAGGCCTTTGAGACATAGACAAAGGGAGACAGAGGAATTTCTTACTTTATTAGCACCCGGGCGCTTACTCCATACAGTCGGGCCCTTCTTCCGCCAAGGGAACGATGGGATCCACCCTACGCTTCCCATTTCGTAGTTCGCTACGAGAATACGGCTTAGCTCATATGAGAAAAAGCAAGATAGGATATTCAAACCAGAAGCGAATCCTTCACTTAGGATTGTTAGTTAGCGGGTTCAAAATCCGTCTTTTTCTAGAAGGCAATGGCCAACGAATCGATGTTGAGGCTATAAGGAATGCCCTAACGTCGGGAGCTCCGTTTGGACCGGGATCCCATAGAAGAAAAATAACGTCAGTGAGGCCTGATCGAAGGGGCAAAAGTGTGGGTTAGGAGATTCAGATAAAAGAAAAAAAGTAGCTTCGCTGGCTTTCTTTCAGAACCTCCTTCTTTGTTACCCAGGTGGGAACTGGTTTCGTAGAAGAAGTCAAAAGAAGTAGTCCGCACCGGTCTTGTGTTACCTCACTAGCTCACCGACCCCGGCATCGCTACGTTCGTTCACTCAAAGAAAACTTCCCCCTTCTTACTCGAGGGGAAGTTTTCTCATAAGTAATGGGTGCAGTCCATATAGGAGACTCGACCAGATCTCTTACCCATTCTCATTTCAAGAGGAAGGAGACTTGGGTTTGACTATAACTCGATTTGGGGAAGCTACCAGAGATTGGAATCGGGGAATATTTTCAAGAATAAACGTAGACTCTTAGCACGCATAGCTGGTATTCAGAATGCTCTGGCGAGGAGAAGAAAGAACAAGGTTATGGCCTTGAAACATGGAGATGGGTCTTGGGTCTCGGATTCTGAGCAGTTAAAGACGTTGGCTGTGGAGTACTATAAGTGCTTGTATTCGGCAGATAGAGATAGGTAGAGTTTGAATTGCCATGTCATGCTTTACTTTCATTGGAGGATCGTTTGAATTTGGCTCGTCCCATACATGCAGCAGAGGTTAAAGAGGCAGTTTTCCTTTTGGGAGCATTTTAAGCTCCAGGTCCCGACGGTCTTCAGCCTTTGTTTTACCATAGGTTTTGGCATATAGTTGGACATGCAGTTACAACAGTGGTTCAAAGAGCCTTTTCGGAGGGCCAATTACCAGAAGGAGTAAATGAAACTTTAATCAATTTGATTCCTAAAGTGGATCATCCGGACTCCATTACCCAATTCCGGCCAATTAGTCTATGTAATGTGATTGTACGGATCATATCTAAAGTGCTTGTTGGAAGAATTCGACCCTTGCTACATAAATTGGTAAGTCCTAACCAGTCTAGCTTCATTCCCGGCCGACAGACATCTGATAATATTATCATAGTTCAGGAGCTTCTCCACACCATGATAAAAATGAAGAGCAGAAAAGGGGGTCTTGCAGTTAAGATAGACCTTGAGAAAGCCTATGATCGGGTTGATTGGGGGTTTCTTCAACAAGTGTTAGTAAAAATGGGGTTTCCTACGAACTGGGTGATAATGAACGGGGTGACTTCTTCGCGGCTTTCCTTGCATCAACCCTATCTGCTGCTCTACCCTTATCTCTTCCCCCACTTACTTGGAAATCCATAAGGCAGTTATGGATTTTAAACCACACAAGTGCCCTGGACCTGATGGTTTTCACCCCATCTTTTTCCAGCAATGCTGGCCCACCATTAAGAACTCTGTCATCTCCAGTATAAAAACTGTCTTCTCTAACTGGTGCATCCCTGAGGGTTAGAACAAGACTCTTATTGCTCTGATCCCTAAATCCCCTCCCCCTGAAACCATTCACCAGTACAGACCCATCAGCTTATGCAACACTACATACAAGATTGTCACAAAAATCATTGTTTCTAGACTGAGACCACTTCTCACTGACCTCATTAGTCCTAACCAGTGTAGTTTTCTTGCTGGGCGTAGAACTTCTGACAATGTTGTTGTCGTGCAAGAGATCTTAAATTTAACAAAAAGAACTCCAAAACCCCATGCATGGCCATTAAGCTTGACCTCGAGAAAGCTTTTGACAGAATGGAATGGAACTTCAGAAAGGACACCCTTACCTTTTTTGCCTCCCCCCGCCTTGGATTGAAAAGCCTTGGATTAAATTATAGGAGCGCTTAGCTTTGATACTGATGGTAGCATAGCGTATTCGCGTAGAAGACACCGAGGCAAGGAAGGGAGGTAAGAGTAGCAGCGACGGGGACAGAGATAACAGCAGTGGCAAAGAGAGTTTTCGTAGACTCTTCCTTATAGTAAACACCTTACCTTGGCGAGTATAAGTGGAAAAGAGCAGTCGTTACGCCGATGAAAGCCAGAACCCTAGATGCAGAGCAGTCGTAAGGGGCGTTGCGTATGCGTGAGGTGCATCTAGCCTTAACCCTTGGGCCAGTTAAGAGAGTCAGTCTTCTTCAGTATCCCATCTGTCTATTAGTCAAAGCGGAATCACAACTGTCTCACGAAAGAAGGGTCTCCAGCAGTGTATTCATGGTCACTCCAAACATAGGATTTTCGGCATATACCATTGAAGAGTCGCTTTTCCTTTCCGCGTGCAGAGGGGATATCTTGAGTTTAGTATTCATCCGCTAGTGGAAGGCGTCGAAGGTTTAGCCTAGCCCAGAATAACCTCTTGGAGTTGGAGGAATAACCGCAGTTAGGTGCCTAGCCTGGAATGCTTGCAAAGTAGCTAGGCCTGTCCTCGTTCTAGTAGTGGGCAAATCAATCCCCTGCTGTTAGGAAGAATGAATCCGAGAGTGCTAATTCTGCAACTGCATGTGGAAAATCCGGTGCTAGTCTTAGTAAGAATCCCCTGCGCATTCATCTGACTCTATCAATTCCCCTTTTGAATGGACATCGACCTCCTTAGATTAGATTCAAGTAAGGGCATTGGAGCTCTTTGATGTTGATGCTTGAGAAGAACCTGTGGCACTGACCTGACTTTCGGAATAGAATGGCGCTGCAATAAGGACTTTCAGGTTTGAAAGCAGAATTGGACATTGCTGGAACAAGAGAATCCGAGAAGCCAAAAAAGTCATTCTGAGTCTGAGGGAAGTAGTATGACAGTTATTGCTAGCTCTGACTATGCCCAGCCAGGCAAAAAGCAAAAACCTATCCGTCAACCATCTAAGACCGGTTCTGCTTCTATGGCATCTTCTTAGACTATTATCCCTGTCCATTAAGGCAGTTCAGGTTCAGTTCCTTTCCGTTAATTCAATATCTGTCTGTCCTGCGAAATCAACAGGAAATTTTGCAGTTGCTTTAGCAGCTCCGGTAAAGGCGAAAAGAGCTTCGGTTTGGTTGCAGGAAAGAGAGCAGCAGATTCTGGGCATGAATGTGGAGCAGATTCTCGAACAAGATTCTTTCGTCCGAACACCGGATAAGCATTCGATTTGACCTATGTCAGTTGCTCGCATTAGGACAAAGAAGAAGAAGGTCCTTAACAAGCCCTTTCCCTGTCCCCGCAAGAGTAACTCTTTCGACGCTTTCTTGACCACGGTCGACAATAGCTCTGACTCCGCTTTTCAAAGAACCTATGAGTGCAAAAACCGGTAATCCCGCATTTCTGCTCAGGGGTAATCCCGAAATACAAGATCAGCCTTCTCGTTTGGGGACATCATTGGCTTCATTCCTATCCCAACTGTCGAATCCAAAGCTAAGCCTAAACCGTCACTCCGCCTTTAACTCGTTTGCAAACAGTATTCAGGAGTGGAATCAGGAATGAAAAGGGATTGACTCTTTGAGGCAAGGGAACTAGTTGCGAGAGATCTGTCTCATGTTATGGCATGGAAAGAAAATAGTCAATACCGCAGATCGTTTGCGGATGCTAATGTGCTTCAATAGTAGGAGAAAGAGAAAAAGCTCATCATTGATCCGAAAGTGCAAAAGTATCCTCTCTGCAGCCTATTACCTATTCTCTTCCTTGCGTGGGATATCTTAACTAGGGTAATCAAGGCAAAATAACGCTTTGGACAATTCCCCCATTCCATTCACAGCTGCTATTCCGACATCAGGTTAGAGCACCAACTCTTCGTCTTCATCTAAGAAGGCATTAGACATGGGCAAGAGCCCTTCGAGCAGCAATCCTTGATCGAAGTGAAGGAAGAAAGCAAAAAGCGCTAGTAGAAGGCTAATTGAAGACTTACTACTTCAAAGGTAAACTTCACACTAACTTACTAGTCTATAGAAAAGATAGAACAAAGTCAGCCTTAGCTAGCCTATCTAAGATAGTAAGCGGTTAAGGGAAGTGGAAAGAAAGGACTGACTGAAAGCAGAGGCGGAAGGTAGATGGCTAGGGAGTGGATCTTTTAAAACTCCCACTTTCTCGTTGGGATTGGGCGCAATAGGAGGTGCTTCATCTGTCACGGCAATCTTCCCTTCTTCAATCAGATCTTGAATCTTGTGTCTTGCTACCACGGGGACCCCGGCCTTTTTCGCTTCAAGCCGATTTCAAACCGGAGACTGCCATCAAAAGTGGAAAACTTGCCAAAACCTGGGAATTTTTGTTGCAAGCCCTCGGAAAAGAGAAAAAGCCATTAGTCGACACTTATAAATAAGGCATATTCGGTGCTCCAAATCACTTCCATTTATTCCACTAAAGGGGCCGAGACTAGAGGAGGGATGCCCCTAGAACGTTTCAAATCCCACCTTCGGATCCCAAGCTCAGGACACTCGACAAAAGGGAAATCCCGAATCTTGGAATGCTGGGACAGGATATTTGTAAACAACTTCTTTTCTAATAGAATCGGTTCTTGAATAAGATGTCCTGCTACTATGAGAATAGGAGCGATGCCCTTAGCTGGGATCATTCTCAGCGTCAAATTCTCAGCCATTCACTCGGCTCCCAGAAGAGGACGAGACCCGATCTCAACACAAACAAATCTTAGCAATATCTTAGCATCTTCTCGTAGACTATTAGTTGGGGAAAGAGAATCAGTAAGACAATCGCGCTTACCGGGCTTGCCTTTCAGCGGCTTGCTGCCGGAGTGGGACAGCTCTACAGAGACTAATCGACATATAAGTAAGGGGCCGGGAAAGTATATGCTTCTTCCTCTCAACAATAGTAGACGAGCTCTTATAACTCTATCCACCCCCCTCTTAGCGGTCTTTAGAATGTTCCATGCTGAGGTACTTGCTAATGCAATTTTATCAAAGGTAGATTCATCCACACCTTGATAAATGAGAATGTTGGCCCGCTTGAATCGTTCTATGGTTTGGGGCAACACTCCTTTCTTTCCGAGTTTCCACTTCGCGAAGAAGGGAAGGACTAAGAAAGGAAGAAAGAGCAGACTGACTTACTTTTCAAAGTGTAGATCCTTCGTACCAGTTTGTTCTGATTCTTCTTTCAGATTTGCAGTGTCCCAGTATGGTTACGGATGGAAGTAAATAAATGGTTGCCTCACGGCGGCGAATCTAACAAAAGCAGGCGAACTAAACTATGTGCCGTCTTCCTAACTCGGATAAAAGAAAACGTGCCGGTCACGCCGGCGGGCGCTTCACACAGGTCGGGAGTTCGGTTTCATAATTCTTCCATTCAGAACCCGATTACCAACGTGAATGGTCGTGTTAGTAGAAAGGCCTCGAACAGCCAACTCTGGAAAGAGGAAGGATGCGGCGAGCCATACCATGCGTCGATTGAGCATGGAACCGTCACAATTCACCTTTAGTGACCCTCTTCTAAAGTTTCACCAACTTAAACCGAAATCCCCCGGGACCGCGAGAGCCTTGTTCGGTTGGAAGTAAAAAGAATGTCCAACTAAACAAAAGGGAACAAAAGCACCGCTCGTTGACCCGCTTCCACCAACCCGGGCGGAGGGGACAAGCGAGGTCCCAGCTCGATGCCAATAATCTCGTCGAAACTGAGAGCGAAGTCCTGCAAACGCAGCAGCCGCTAGCTCTTGCTTGCTTATCCAATGTGAAATATTATTCCTTCCCCACACCCCGCCCAGGCTACCGATTACTTATCCGCAGAATTCCCAGAGCTCTGCTAACGCAATGATCGGGTTTTTTGACCAACTGCGACCAGAAGCTATGGACGAGAGTCATCATCGAAGCCTTTGTCCACACGGGTCCTTCGCTTATTTTCTTCACAGCTGCACATATGCATCCCTTTCGCTGTCCTTATAGGGTTATTGCATACTTCTACTTTCTATTATGTCTCGAGCCAAGCGTTCATCCCGCCGAGCCCCCTGGGTTGTCTATGCAAATGCCCAATCGTTCTTTACCGGGGCCTGTCACCAAGAAGCAGACTTCTCTTGTGGGATTGGCCGTACCGGCTTCCCACTTGATGCAAAGACCATCTAAGTCAATAGATATGGGGCAAGAAAGAAAGCGAGTCGCTAGTTTTCTAGTCTGGAGTCTTGTAAAAAAGGGTTCCACCTCAAGCTACAGGTTCTTCTGGTAGACAAAGCCCGAGCGCCACGCAAACCAGATCACTCTAGTCCGCACTATTACGTCATTCTCGGTCAGTGGCACAAGCAACAAAGATTTTCGCTACAAGTGCACCTAGAGCGCTCTGCAACCAAAGGCCCTGTTGCTTTGCGCACCGGCCAGCCTTGCCCCCTGAGCCTAACCGAACCTAGATTGATGAAGGAGCACAGGAACGAGCCATAGGGATAAAAACCTGCTTGCTTCAGTCAACATAGTACCCCTTAGGGACTGTCTCGGGGGGGCGAAGCCTCAATATCTTCGTGCCTGATGCCCAAAGCTTGGACTATGCCACCGCTAGGACTATGTAGGACTCTTTTATGGGACTCTTCCACTAACTTGCTTGTGGGACTATTCACTGACTTACAAACTTATTGATGGATTGATCAAGAGAGCTAAGACTCTACAGGTGCACTTCCTTCAGTTTTTAAAAGTACTGGGCTATTCAATCCTGCTTCAGGTTTGTGTTTGAAAAGAGGAAGGCCCCATCCCAGGTTAGAGGGACTCTTTGAAGAGGGGGATTAAAGGAAGGGACATATGATGGTATAAGGCCAATGGTGCTGATCTGCTCCTAGATAAGCGGTCGGGCCTGACTCCGTTCACTGAGCTCTTAGCTTTGCTCCAGGTGGTACGCTTGGCTATGTGTGCTGTCTACTCTTGGGTGGAAGAAAGAGCATAGAAAGCCGCTCCACTGGGTGGTGTTCCGAGGAGGGCGGCGGGTGAAGAAAGGGCAGTGGAGTGAAGCGGTATGCGCGCTATTTATTGCCTCCGAGCTGTGGAGGAGCGCTAAGAGCTGGGAAGTGGGAGGGCGGGCAGCCTATCCGATAACTACTCGACCTATCCAGCCAAACTGGCTATAACTCCTTGATCATATAACTTAGTTGAGGGAGTGAGGGAGGGCTATAACTCCCACCCGGGAGAGTGGATTTCACTGCCATCGTATGTTGCGGATGACTATTCAAAATGGAAATAGAGGCATCAAAAGCGAAATGCCGATATAGATAGAAAACCATAAGCTAATAACTAATATCATGATCAACTTATTCACAACTTTTACCTCAAAAGCTCCAGCTATTCGAAGGTTCGGGGACAGAAATAATGGTCAATCATATTGGATTCGAGTAGGAAATCACGGATTCATGAGTAGGCAACCGCTTTGGGTTCGATATGAAGAAAGAAGAAGCAGAGACTCCGTGCAGAGTAGGTCTTCAATAATGGCACAAGGTAAGATCATTTGCTCTATAGGACCATGGACCCCACACACCGCGAATAAGAGCCAGCTACCATTCCACATCGAAAGGGGTAGGAAAGTACTCAGATCACCAGAGAGGAAGCTGGGGTTGGCTGATGTAACCAGGGAAACGGGTCGAATTAAAGAATTTAGGCTGAAGGATGCTCTTCTCTACTCCTACATGTACGACTTGCGCTTTGCTCTTTTGACTTGTTTAGTCATCGGATTCTCCATTTGGTGGATGGCGGTACCAGAACCCTTGCTAGTGAGCCCGAAGGCACTTTGCTCACCCGATCTAGAAATGCTGGTGAACGTAGCCAGGGACACATACGTAAATAAGGTGTGTAGCACGCACTCCCTTCCAAGCCCATGCGAATGCGGGGAACCGCTAAATAACTCGGCTAGGTATATATTGGAAAAAGAGGAGTTTGACCCAATCAAGTTACATCCAAACCGAAGAAGAGCAGCCTACATATATATTGCTGCAATTGTGCTAAGCCTGGCTCTTGCTGAATCCGTGACCACAGAGGGATTTAGATGGGTGTAGGATAATATGAAACTTGGTGTGACCGAAGCATAAGCCTTTAAGCCGACGTTCAAATCAAAAGTAGAGCAACTGATTTGATTGATTGGCGGATCGTTCTCCTTCTTCTTTTCAGTATCTGCTCTAATATCTGGTCTTCTTTCAGGTCTGTAGTGGTTGGCCTTACTGTAACCCAGAGGGTTCGGGGGGATGTGCCCCCTGATACCCTGCAGATAATTCATAAATGATGCAATAAGCAAGTGAAGTTCCTCATACCTATGGGGTACTAGACCACTGATTTGAAGTTTCTAGAATAGACCCCTATCAGAGATTTCAGGGGTGGAGAAGAAGACCAGTCAAGATAACCTGAACTTAGACAGAAATAGAAAAAAGAAGCCTAGGTCTGACAATGACCTTGACCTCGATCTCACTGCCATATACCGAGAAGCTGGTCTTTCAGAGCCTGCACTTAGAGATGAATTGGAAGAACAGAACTAGAAAGCACTAGTAAGCAGCTTTGCAGGTTTGGAGAGGAGGCGGACCCTTTCTGGTACTATCCTAGGCTAAGCTCCAAAAAAGCCAGCTTATGGCCATCCTTTAGCAAGCCTAAGCCACTTGAAAGCGCTAGTAAGCAGCTTTGTAAGCCACCGTACGAGCGTCCCGAAGTCTCGAGCTAAGTGCCTACAGGATGAGCAGCTAAGCCAGAAGGGTCTTTTTCCTAAGCGATAAGTACGGAATCCTAAGCCCCCCAAAGATAGGCAGAAAGGTAGTTTTCCTGCCTAATCGGCAAGGCCTGAGGGGCTAAGTCCTGAAGCTATAAGTCCTGAATGTCCGAAGGCTTCACTCGATGAGGGACGTATTCTTTCTTTTTTGGTCCTATTCGTTCGAAGGTAAGTCGACTATGTGCCTTTAAGGTTCTCCCCCGACTTGGCATCGATGAATTAGGCAGGTAATGGATTTCGGAATAGGCAGAGTTGTAAGGTAATTAGTCTCTCTTTCTTTGTTAGTAGTAGTTCGAGGTTCATCGACTCTGGTTCCGTTAGGCTTATCTCGACTTTTCCTGGATATGAGTAGTCTTTTCTCTGTTGAAGGTGTATCTTTCCCCGTAGTCAAAGTGTTATTTGTCAATCTCCGTTTTCATTAGTGAAACTGGCAAAAGGGAGGAAGTCAAGGCCGAAGCGTGACTCGATCAGTAAAAAAAGTACGAGCGTATGGACAGGTCATCGAGAGCATAGGCAAGAGCGAGCATATAGGCTTTGAACCAATAATAAAGGAGATCTGGTTGGGGGAGGGATAAGTGAGGAGACCTGTGCTTATTGGAGACTGGAACTACTATGCGATACTAAGGTCGAGTGGCTTGCCAACAAGAAGTAGAACCCCCTCATTCCGATCATCCATGAGGCCCTTTTTAGGGGGAATCCAGATCTTTCTTTATGTCTTTCATCATCCCCTCTGAAACAACCATGAAATGGCTGGTAGGAAGGCGGGAAATGCTTATGGAGTAAAGGGCAAGGGAACAAATTAGTAAGAGGGAAGAAAGACGGGACCAAGTACCACCATTAATGCTACTCACACTACAAAATCCCTTCCATTAACTAAAGTTGTATAGACCGCTTTTCCGGGTACAGCTTCTATTGCTGATCCGCTTGAGCTAGAGTTCCGGAACTATAAGGATATCAGACTTTTTCCGCTTGACCTGTACCCGGAAAGGAGTTGAGCCCTATTTTTCCCCTTTATTCGGGGACTTCAACGGGCCTTACAAGCTCATAAAATGGCAATTCTTCACGTTTTCCTCAGACAGTGGGAATGAATTCTATTACTTGATTGACATTGACAGATATGTGTACCACACCAAACAAGCAATATGCCGATATGCTTGATGTACCGGCCAAGCCAGCTCGACCGTATACAGTATAAGGGATTCGCCTTTGCCTCAGACAGAAGAACAACGGATTGAACAGGAACAGGACCACTTGTAGTGCCTGCTTGAAAGTTAGTAAGGTCAGTCTAAGGCTAACAACGGTAGGCATTTTCCGCTCACAAATAAGGGGTTTTGAAACGTGTTAGTGGCGTGCTTGCTTCACTTCAAAGTTATTAGGTTTTTGACTTCTTTCGTGCTCTTCGAGCTTCACCGGGCGTAGACTTTCATGTTGATTCCCCTTCTGCCTTACCACCTTACAAATCTCCTGCCGCGGGTTCAGAAGCTCCTCCTGGTCCTCGTCGCTCGGGTCAACTCCTCACGGAGCTAGCCTCACTCCTTTCTACGCTCTGGCACAGCTCCGATCTACGCTAGCCTACACTAGCCCACCCCTGTCTTAATTCCTTTCGGTAAACCACTTCTATGTATGCCAAAAACCACTTATATTTATGCCTTTTAGACCGGGTTTCATAACGGATCTGAACTTCTAACTCCGGGTTTTTCAACTCGGATAAGCCGTAGCGTCTCCTCACCTAGCTAAGCTAGCCTTTTCACGCCCAACAACTGGAACTCTTTCTTGCCCAGCGGATAAAACTACTGGGACAGTCTCACCGACTTCCACTTTCACTGGCACAGCGGATAAAACTACTTCCACTTCCACATCCACTGGACAAACTACAACCACTGGAACAGGAACAGCTGATCCAACTTCCACATCCACTGTCCCCGCTGAGAAAACAACTAGCCCAACGACTGGAACGGGCACTTGCCCAATTTATGTTACTCCCGTTACTCCCAAACTGGAACTTGCTTTGCGGAGTTAGAATCTGAACTTCTCACTTAAAAACTACCCGGCGGAGCACTCTTTCGGAAAGGTTCAGTTTGCCGTGTCTTCTTGCGCGCGAGGTACGCTGCTTTGAGCTATTTAGTTAGATAAAGTCTCTGACACCGACTGATTACCTGCCACGTAGGCACCTTACGAAACTCGGCTTAGAAATCCTCTCTTTCACTTTCAGCTCCACCAACTGTCACTGGGACTTGCCCAGCCGTTTGCTTTTCAGCCGTTAGCTCCTCACTACGCTCTACGCTCTCCCGTCGACTATCGTCTCCACTCCTTTCGGATAATCGCCTCCTCACTACTATAATGGACCTCCCCCACCTGACGCCCACACTCATTCACTACCCTAGTTGATTTGACTCCCGACTCTGATCGATCTCTTCCTTTTCCCCCAAGGCAGTAAACCATCTTCTGAAGTACCCATCCACTCCATCTTCTAATGCTTGGGAAACCCTAAGCAACCAACCAACTGACCGGGAAAGAAAGAAGTGGAATAAACAACCAAAGAACCCAACCTTCGCAAAACCTTTTCCTAGTATTCATACTACCCTAAACTGCTTTGCAGAAAGTGTTCTTACTAGGTCACGGCCTCTAAGTTGTTTTATTTGAACCGAATTCCAGGGCTGGGCTTAGAAGGCCCCTACTTTCCTTACCTTGCCCACGGTATCACTGAATTCCAGGGCGCTTAGAGAACGTCTTTGAATACCTTTAAAATGTATTTTCATTTTCCTTGTCGTACCCGACCCCATCCAAAGTGATCCAATGACTTTATTAGCTTCTCACGTTGAGTTCTAATCGATACAAAGGACGGAGATTGGCAAGCAAATTCAGAACCTTGCTCCCCTTGGATTCTTCCTCATTGCAATCCGAGACAACCATCAGCAATGGGGCTAGCTTCTCTTTTCGAGTACCACTCTTCTCTTATTATATAAGGTTGCACAGCTATTCTATAGATAGCATTGTCTACTCCTCAGCTGACAGAAGGAACCTAATTATTCAACTGGTCCCTGTCTTCTTTTGACTGTTAAAGAGCGCTAACGACTAAGAATGGTTTTATTGACTAGAAAGTGGTAGTGGTAACTCCTGTGCCATTCATAGCTGTAACGACTACAACCGATGTTAGGAAAAGATTCTATCCGACGGGCACAGGCACACTGGAGTTTTAAGCTTCTCCACTAATGGTTGATTTGACGGGTAGATTGAATCTGGTCAGACAAAAGGACTGTTGAAGATGGAATCGGGCATGTAAGACAGACAGATAGATTAGGCTCACAGGCCTAAGAGAGGCAACTTCTTCCATTGATCCGAACTCACCAAACCCTATTTCTCCGGAACTGATACACTCTTGGATCAGTACAGTCAGGCTAAGTCGCTTGATGAACTATACGAAATCACGATAAAGTGAGCTCCTGAAGTCGAAAAGAAAGAGAATAGCAGGCAGTGCACCTTTCCCTTCGGTCAGCATACTCCAAGGTCAGTAACAAATAGTCAGTTTGAGGTTTGATCTCTATAATGTTACAATGGGCTGCGCCCAAACCATTCTTGGCTTTACAACTGCAGCGCCTACGGTTGTTGATGAGCTTTCTTCCATTTATATGGTAATGCGGTGATTACAGAATTCCGTTGCACTAATGTTGATCATAAGCAAGAAAGAGAATCGCTTTGATAGAGACTCCCAGGTGCGTATCTGGTCAACAACCTACAGGAATAGCCGGATGTTCTATTTCGAAATCCAGAAATGAAAATGACTGGTGGTACCTGTAGAGTTACTAAATGTATCGTCTTTGGATTCTTCTTTTTGTCCGAAAGTCTTCTTCGGGAGTCTTCATTAATATGCTCCTAGTAGTTCACGGATAAAAACAACCGACTACATCAGAAGAAAAGGCAGAAGTCTGGGGCACCTGCTACCGGATCCCGTTGAAGTTTACGAATAGAGTTCGGTCGAACGCAACCCAACGAGTTCTTATTCTTCAATAGCAGTCCGGGTCGAGGTACCATGCCTTCTCCTTGACAGATGGAGATAGCTTCGAATGATGAGAAAGTGCGATACCTACTTTTCATGGTAAATGCTGTAAGCTCCGGCTTTGCGATATGACCCACGTTGCAATGTTCTAAGATGATGCTTCTGGAAACCGGAAGAATATGCTAAAGTTGCGGTTAGCCTTTCACCTTCCTTCTTTGTGATGGATACCCGCTCCTAACTTATCATTTCCGGATTGACTGGGCAAAGGCGAGAGAGATAGATTCAGAAGAAGAATGGGGCCTTCGCGTAAAAGTAATTAAAAAAGTAGGAAGGCTGATAAAGAACTTGTTTCTCATAATAGTAGACTAGTATAAGCCCCAGCCATTCGATCGATCAAATGATGCTCTGCTCCCTTATGAGACTAATTGTGTCTTGTAGTGGTAGAACCTGGTGAACCGGGCGTATAGGGATATCATTGAGCGACCAACATCATAAGGAACGACATCGCACGCTCGTTCGACTATGATATTACGTTTGCTTACTTACGAGATTTAGGTCGGCGAAATCTCAGTCGTAAGGCGTGCTGTTAGAAAACTAGAAATCTTATCTACGATCACGGATCCACGACCATCCTTGCTTCAGGCATATCATTCAAAGACGGGAAGCTTCTTTGCTTTCTATATATTTCTTTTCTTTCCTCCTCTCTCTTAAGAAAGGGCATTGTGTCAGAGAAGAAATTGGATTTATCTTCTGTACTAAGGTAGACTGAACACCAAAAAAATCTATCCAAAGTATGAATGAGAGAAAGAGTACACTGAAGACTGACTATACCGCCCGGAGCTCTACTGAATCCAATGGCTTGAAGGCTTCAAGAGTGAGGAAAGGTTCTTAGCCACCGGGGACCGGCTTTCGTTAAAGCACCTTTGGGCGATGGCCGATCTCTCACTTGACTTGAAGATAAAGAGCCACTGTGATTATATAATTCATTTTGAAAGAGAAAGAACAACTATTTAAGTAAACCTTAGCAAGTCCGTTCGATCAGAGCCTGGACCTATGCTTTGGTCAATAGTAAAGATGATGCCAAGAAAAAGGAAGCGGTACATTACAACAGTAACCTGCTCGTTAACAAGGCAAGCCCTTCGATCGACAATCTTCATTGCCTCTTTCCGACCTTCGCTTTTGAACGAACTCTTTCTTCTCGAGCTTATGATCACTAGTTGGCCTCTCCATAGGTATAGCCAGCCAGAAAGCCGAGCCCGCAGGAACCAGGCTTTTGCCAATAAGTCGAGCCATAAAACCCATTTCAAAGTTATCCTGTTGGTCCATGGTCTGTTCCCGCCTCTGGTCCCCTGCCAAAGCAACCGCCTTTCCCCCTATCCTTTAAAGCCGGTACCAAACCTACTCGTCTGCTTTCTTGTCCCTCTAATGCTAACTAGTTTTAGGCTTCATAACCACCACCGTCATCTCTGTCCTGAGTCTACTTCCCCTTCAAGTGCCTATAGCCTATATCTGAATCATTCATTCCCGTAGCAGAGCAGTACGCTTGTCACTATTCTTTCCGTGCTTTATCACTCTTGTTAGCTGCTCGTTAGCTAGCAAATCCGCTATGGTCTATGGTCTCCTAATAAGCGTACTACCTAGAAAGCTCAGTAATTGGAAAAGAAACAGAACTAGAACAAGAAAGCGGTGGGTTTCGGGCTTGCGAGTGCCTATCTATTCTAACTTCCTACTAGCTAGTGGAGCGAGTATTAAATAACCTTGACTGATAAGGAGAGGAGTACTGAACATTAAGCTAAAGAGGAGTCTATGCATGTCGAGCAGAGATAAGACCAGTGCGAGATATGAGATCGAGAGCATACTAGCACAGTTATAGAACATAACCGCGAGGTGCAACCTCTATTCCAAGAAAAGACTGAAGAGGTCCAAGATCCTTCATATCTTAAAGGCCAGCTGATCCTTAAGAAAAGAAACGAAATGGCATCAGCCCCATCTCCAGAGATAATAAATCGACATATACCAAGCACTAGGCGCTAACAGACAAAGGCGCTAACAGGACAAAAAACAAGCTTCGAACGAGAATGAAAAGATCGAGAGTACGTTCAGTGGTTGTTGAGTTGTCTTGGCCTACTGAATAGAGAGTTGAATTGACTAAGCGCCCCGTTTGCTGGGCCTACAGAGAGAGAGTTACGTGTAGTCAACTCGGTGGGGTATTCTCAATCGGCGAAGCCTCGCTACAGTCACAGCTACAACAGCTAACAACAGAGCGGATATCACGCAGCGGATATATCGGTTGTTAACATCGGGTGCTAAAAGAAAGCAACACGAATTCTCTTATATAACGAGATCATATTATCTTACATAACCAGCGACAGGGGTCTCTGGCTTGAAAGACGACACTGCCTGTGATACAAGAAGGCGCTCGTTGATGGCGCGAGGAGGAATGGCCAGCCAGCCCCCTACCTACACAGAAGGGAAGGAGATCCACCACGCCAGCGCGCATCGCTAGCTCAATGAAAGGCAACCTACTACTTTCTTCCTGATGCCTTAATTGCGTATATAATATAGTTGTGTCCCCGCTCTTCCCTCTTTCTAGTGTTTGGATCTCGGATCGAACAATCACGGCCCAGAGTGCTCATTGAGCCGGTAACCGTTGGTCTAGTAGCGCCGCCCCTAACTCTTGATCGGAGGAAGCAGCACCAGTAGGGGAGATAAAGTGAGATTAATGTAATAGGATTTGAACCCACTTTTGGAAAAGAATAAATCGAATGCGCCAATGTCAATGCATTTGACCAACCGATTGAGAGATTGGATTAATTAAGCCCCTTAGAGATTCACTAAACGGGAAGGCAGATGCGACCAATTCAATTCGACCGCTTGGAAGGCATGAAAATATAAAGCACGGCGGCACCGCTAATGGAAGAGCAAGACAAATAGTCAGACTTTTTGTATGAGATGGCTTGGCTTAAACCTTGCCTTTCTGGCTGCTAGGGGAAGAGCGTAGGAAGTATAGAATGTCTTTCCCGCTCTTATGATTGGCCATTCCCCTCCTTACCCCGCTGGTATCTCTTTAAGGATTGATGCTTTTCCTATCCAATATGAGCTAGTTAGTTAGTAGTTGGCATTCCTATCCTAGTAGGAAGGTTCTAACAAGATAGTACGGATAGTCAAAGGGATGGAAGCCCGCTTTTCATTCCTTTTTTATATTTAGTTATCCTGCGCTATTCCTAAATCAGGATCGTGAACCTATCTATTTCCCTTCTATTGACCTAGTTTTCTTGTGAGAATATCATATAGTGAGGGTGCAGTGTAGAGATGCTCGACTGGTTGATGACCTGAACTCAATCTTCATGTGAGAGCTGCTTGAAAGATAACAGATTAGTCTCTATCCCAAAAGTGGGGCTCTGGAGGTGAAGCCAACTTTCAGTCCGATTGATCATGACGAGCGGGGGAAGTGAACTGACAGTCGACTAGACTTAGCGAGAGAGGGACTGATTAAAGCTCACTATCTGCCTGCTCTTTCAGTCAATAGTCCAAGGTAATAGGCTCGGGCCCATGGGCTTATTTTATAAGTCGGGTAGGCATGTTCCGTTCCGTAGTCGAACCCTTGGTGAGATGGAGAGATCAGTCCGAGAGGTAGCTTTTCTCACTCAATCAACGTGTCTGGTACGATTTGTAAGGGAGAAATTGTTCTTTGTTCAAGCGTACACTGATTCTAAGATGTTCATGAACATAGGAGCCCCCTGGGTTCAAGATCTCATATCAATCTTCGACTGCTGGGAAAGAATTGGGGTGCGGCAGGAAGAAATGGAATTCGAGAAGTATAAACTGGTCTTCCCAACTGCTGAATAGAATCCTCACTGGGTGGCACTGAAGTTCGGTTTCGATCAAGACATCCCAACAACTTACTAAAGAGGGGGAGTCATGCGGCAGTTCAATCGATGACAGAGGTCCTTTTCCAGCAACTCTCTATTTGAAAGCCCCTACTCCCATAAAGAAAGAATGCGCAGGAGAGGACTGAGCTCGGCTCAATATGGGCACTGGTGGGTCAGCTTCAACAGGGAGCGCACAGCCATACACGAATCACTTTAAATACAAGAAGCCGAGAACCCAATCGTGTCACTAGAGCCAGGATAGGCAGGGCGCCTTCATCAGCTACGGGCACCAACTGACTCACATAGGGCACAGTATCAACGGCTCCCGAGAGGGGTCAGATTTCAAAAACTTCTATCGGCGGCAGTAGACCAGTAACAATCCGGGAATGTCACACAACAACTGCTACCTCAAGTGCAGGCAACATTGCTTCAGAGCAAGTTACTATATTACGGGAATCATCCTCTGGTCGTCGTGTTAAGCAAATAGCCAGCAAGGAAGGGAATCCCATTTCAGAGAAATACAAGGTACGACTTTGATTTCAGATCAAAGAAAGCTACCTTAGGCTTTCCTTACTTGATCCCATCCATCTTTCTTAGAAGAGACTCCGCTTCAATAAAGGTTTTCCGTCCTAATCCTCATCCGAACCCTAAGCCTATCTTAGTTCATTCCATTTACTGCTCCTCTCTTGCTTGCTTGATGAAAGACTCGCAAGGCTGACTGTCTCCTTGATCATACGATCAAGCTACCGCTTTCCTTTACTAATAAGATAGAAAGTCAGATAGATAGGTCAAGCTGCTTTCAGCTCCTTATTCGTAAACCGGGGACTTCTCCTCCCGGATATGGAATACCCTACTTTATGAAGGCTGATTACCTTTCATTCTCTGAAAGAATAAGTTCTGGTCCTGGAACCACTTGACGTCCGTCCGATGCATAAGACACTCGAAGCGCAGTTTGATCTCTCGAATTAAGGTTTCCGATTGGATTGGTTATAAGTCTACCATTTATTAAAAACTAAAGAAAAAGAGTACAAGATCGAAAAGAATGCATGTTCATCCGGAATTTGACTATCTATACTGACTGACGTTGGAAGGAAGGTAGCTTGCTCCTAAAGGGAAGAAAGATCTTCGACCACCCTAAAGACAGCAGGAAGATGTAACAGGTGGAGAGATTGATAGTACGAAAGAGGATAGTCCTAACCTCCTAATACATCCGATTTTCCGATGTCGGTAAAGCGGTTGTAAGATGCACTTCTTGCTGGGATTCTTGATTCAAAGAGCTGCTAACGGGGAGAAGTCATACCTGACCTTACCTTAGGAGAGGCAGGAACCTATCTATATCTCTTGATAGAAGGAAGTTCATAGCCAGTCCTCAACCTCAAGGTTTCACTTTATAGCAACTCTGAGACCTTACGCTCGTCCTCTCTTCATACAATATATTCTACTCGGATAGCCATGCCGAACTAAGAGCGGGAAAGACCATTCTCTTGGTTAGGCACATAGGAACTATAGGTTTAAGAATTCCTAACAGCAGGAATGAGAACAGCTCCATGCTCTATCTAGTAGGCCTCGACCATTAGCCATTTTCTCTTAAGCATTTGAACTCGAGTTTAGCTCTCCTCATACTTGATAGGTCTCCTCATAATGAGTAGGGAGGTCTATCCTTTTGATTCTTCTCTTCATAGTCAACTGCAGGTTCAAGGTCGCTTGATCTAACAAGAAGCAAATCGAGCTTCCGCTTCCTCTATCTATCCTCAACTCTTCGCCTAGTTGCTCACTCTTAGCTTCAGAAAACTCAAAGAAAGTCCTAGCCCCTACCTATAGATAGGAGGAACTTCTCTTCGCTACACTTACTCGAGCTCCCCTCACCCTCATCAGAACAGAGCTATGCCAAAACCAGGGTGCCAAACCTTCGCTCATTATTGCCATCTATCTAAAGGAAATAGCAGCCTCATTCCTCTCTTCTCAGCTCTTCCCCTAGCTACAATCTATGCCTTTCCCCTATGCTTGGCTCTCTGTCCTCTGTTCTGGGCTCTCAAGCCCTTTTATTAGTATTAGTAGGGCCAAAAACCCATATCTATTTCTGTCTTTCTTCTCAGGCACAGTCCGTAAGCCAGGCACGGTGGAACAGGCAAGTTCTCAGGCACAGTGGATTCGGCAAATCTATATCTGTCTTTAATAGCCGATCAAGAACCTTGAGTATCTCATTGATTGGGGGTCTCAGAGCTAGGTCCCTTTCTTTGGCTTGGTCCTCGAGGTGGGGGATTCAAGATGTTCTCGCCTCCAGGTACTAACAGTGCGGCAGAGAAGGTTCCTCTAAGTGTTAGAACAAGCAACGGATTACTTGCTAAAGGAATGCTTACAAAAATGGCCTTCAAAAAACCAGTGGAAAGGAAAGAGTCGAACCATAAGGAAGACTAGCACTCGACCTCCCGTAGGAAAAGGCAATCCGACTTGTATCATGGATACTAATAGGAACTGAACCATTATCGAGGATTGGAAACAAGGCAAGTCAAAGGCTCGCTGTCAGTGTGCACTGCAGCAGATAGATAAGATAGATCTCAAGGGCTGGTAAGGTTTTGCGCGTTGTATCGAATTAAACCACATGCTCAAGGGCTGGTAAGGTTTAAAAAGAGGAAAGACTCAAATTAGTTAGATGGTAACTTTGGAAAAAGCAGACAGGTCTTCCTTCTGCCAGGCCTTCAAGAAGAACGGAAAAATCAATCGAAAGCCCTAGCCAGTGAGCACAAGCAAAAAGCCTTCAAACCTCAAGCAAAGAAAAGAAAAAGAATAAATCGAACAAATGAAGACTAGCCGTCGAAAGAAGTGTAAAGGTGGTTGGGTTTTTCCCTTCTATTGAAGATAGGGAAAGACCAATAAGCAGTATTTAATATGATAGTAAGAAGGCAGGCTTGGACTCTCCTTCTTTAGTGGTAGGAAAATGGGTCCCACGATTCTGCTAGTTTTGAAAGACAGTCCGAAAGGATAAGGAAAAGATAGTATAACGGAAAGAGAGTCCCCGATTGAATAGATAGCTCTTGCAAGGCTCGCTTCACTCCTCGAGTTCTGTGTTTTTAATAAACAGTCGCTACCGAATGATCGATGCGGCGGTTAGGCTGTTATGCTTGTTCTCTTTATTTGCTATATAACGCATTCACGTATCTCACTACGCTCTTACCTTGGGGCACGTGGAATTGAATCCAGGTCAGCCGAATGATAGTGATCCTGATCCTGAGATGTTATGTAACGAGCAAGTGATCTACGAGCACCCACCCTTGCTTGCTTCATCTCGCCTATAGTTCGATAGTATGGCATTCTTTCTTTAGTAAGAAGCTGTAGTAACAAGGCTTGTTCAAAGAAAAAAAGAGGAGGTACTACGGTCAATGAACTATTGATTTGAAAGCGTAATCCGGGCTAATATGTCAAAGCGGTCATCTGCGGCAAAGAAAGAAGGGATTCGCTTACAGAAGTCATTTCCATATTAGGAAAGTACTTCTTTCTGGTAAGTCTTCTCGGGCAGTATACCCTGATTGAATGCTATCACATCTTACTGATTAGGCTTTCCGTTTATTAAGGAGTGTGAAGCATGGGATCAGGAGTTATCAACGAGAAGTAGCTCGTATAGAGGGCTAGATCAGGCTTGCATAAGACCTAAACCATCCTCTTACTATGTTATCTTTACCTATGTGGTTGTCAACTAGAAGGCTTATTCTTAGAAGAAGGAGTCGCTCAATCAAAGACAGTTCAATTCGATCTTAGCCGATCTAAGGTTTACCCTCTCTCCGGCCCCGTTTTGGTGCACTATTGGAGAGCTCACTGGGCCCGCCGCTTTCTCAATCGAAAATGGAAACTGTCAAGATTAGCGTACTGAACGATTTCTATTATTATCTATGTTATTTCAGGATTGATCGGATCGGGGTGCGAACCCGAAGTAAATTCATTCTCTTTGGCTGAAAAGTCAATCTTCATCAAGACAGCTGACCGAGTCGAAACCTACTGCTCAAGTCTGACGAATGCCGTTCATGAGCTGGTAAAGTCGAGATCAATCAACTGGGATCGGATCGCCACACCCGGCTTTCCTGGTGAAAAGAAAAGAGTCGCTTTCCTTACTGACGGAACACCATCCCCATCTCTATTTGAGACAGATAGAGTTTTCACACAAACGCCTTGACTCGCCTATCCGAATCCTCTACTTTCCTTGTTCGTTCACCTGCCCGGTCTGGTTCATCTTACCCGCTGGCTTGGACGAGTACAGTTCACTGATTTGAATCACTTAAACTAAAGCTCTGATATCCGTAGTACTTCAACCTTCTTTTCTATCAGGGCCATTACACTTCGATTCTATATAATGGGTCTGGGAACAGGATATGGTACAGAAGGTCGGTCTCCTTTTCCAATGCCTAGCATGCTGGCCGACCCTACTCCACTCAGAGCAAGACAGCAGACAAAGCCCCCTTTAGGAACTGGGAACCAGGTAGGCTAGGTGGGTGTCTAATCCGCGTAGAAGCTCCTGGTCGAGTGTCTTAGATTAGAACAGCTTCTGCGATTTGTCCTGTTTGTGGCTCGATCTCCTGTCGTGTTTTATTTAGATAGCAAGACTATCTTTAGGCCCACTCCAAGGCACAAAAGGGCATACTCCTACATCTGCGTATTCGAAGCCTGATTGAACCGCGGGTAGCTTGTATGATGCCAAAGTGAAGAAGCATCAGGCTCGACTGTTAGCGCTTCTCCCTACTTATAAGTAAGTGAAATCCCCATAAATGGAATGAAAGCACACCATTCCAAAAAGGGGCCTTGTTGTGTCCTAAACAGGCGAAGCGAGGCTATCCTTTTATGGATAGGCTTTAAGGCCCGATCAAACTTAGTTAGGCAGAATTCCATGCTTTACGCCCTAATAGAGGTCTGCAACGAGCCCTTGCGTTAAGTTGAGTCGGGCTTTACCTCGTGCAACTATCAAAGTTAGAGCGCATGCCCCGGGCACCCTAATTTAATCAACTGGTCTCTCTCTTGTCATCAGCTCTGATCTGCTCAAAGGGAAACGAGACACACTTTTTTTATATGTCAATGCCTCTGTCTGTCCCTGTTAGGTTGAAAATCATAAACTGCTGCATAGGGCTTTCCTTTTCTGTAGAGCTAGGCAGAAAGAAATCTCTAGACTCTCAATATTCCGTATCCTGCTGCTTCTTTGCTTGCTTTTCTCGATCAAGCATTCCTGTGCTTAGCAAAGAGGTAGTTGACTACTCGACCAAAGAAGGACCGTCAAATGGGGCTTATATACGCAACCCACCTTCTCATCTCTCATTCCTTTTCTTACCTACGGCACTGAACGTCAACCCCTCTGATAAAAAGTCAATGAGCGTGGTGCAACAAAGCTTCTAGTTTCGGTATCTCTCCCGTGGGTATACCCTTCAATAGTGAGTATCTCTCTCGTGAAGTAAGAATATCCCGTCAAGTAAGAATTTCTAATATGAGCGGAATCCACTACTGGAAAGGCAGGAGGGCGAAGACGAAGTAGGGTTGAGTCTCAGGAAGCGTTTAGGCCGGGTTCGAAGCATTCTTCAAAGACAGGTACAGTAGCAACTTCAGTATCAGGGGAATAAAATGGATAATAAAACTGCTAAGGTGAGTTTACTCTCCCTTTAGAAGATGGAAGTTTACTTACAAAGAAAAAGGTAAGCGTTGGTATAATATTTTTCAGTCTCAGTTCTTTCTTTAGTCAGGGAATTAGCTTGTTGCTCAAGGGAAGGATCTATGTAATAAGAGTTTCATAAGGATTCTTCTAAGCGCTGGAGTCCGAAGGGTCCGAAGGAGTGGTATCAAGCCTGCTCGTAGCTCACCCGTAACCCGTAAAGTAGGCAATCTGTAATATTGTTGAGGAGCCTGTTACCCCATCCGAAGAGGAGAATCTCTAATAAGCTTTCTTCGAAGCCCAAGTGAAAAGACAGCTCGCTCAGTCGAACCGAACTTCGAATCCAATAAATCCAATGTATCATAGAAGGATAAGCTGTGAGCTAGGGTAATATTCCATATTAGAACGGGTTATAGGTTCAGCAAGGACAGGTTAGAATGGTAATATAGATAGGTAGTTTGCTCACGAGCTGCAATCAATAGAAAGGGATCCACCCGCAATAGAAGAGGATCGGATCCACCTGAAGTAGTCAAGTCCCAATCAATGGAAGAAGTGGACTCTCTCCGACCTGCGAGCCATGAAACAGAATCGATTGAATACGTGGAGTTCAGAAGTGGAAATCAATTAGTGGCATGAGAAGAAGTAGGGACGGGACTGAGGGAAGTCATTCCAGGCAAGAGAGCCAATCAGGGAAATCCTCCCGGTAGAAGCGAATAGACAGAAGTAGGAAAGAAGACGCCCAGGCGAAGTCCACTTATGAGAGAGGACTCTCTCCGGGGAGGAGTGAATGAAGGTAACTAATTAAGCGCATCTATCTACCAGCAAAGACAGGTTAGAATGGTAATCTATGCTAGGAGTGCCCCTTACCTTAAGTAGCTCACTGAAGGAAGTGTGAAAGTAAGCAAGCAAAGTCTCAACCCGAAATCTCTATCAAAGCACCTGCGGTGGGCTAAAGGAGTCTTAGAGTCTCGATACTGGCTAACGGAAAAAGAACGGCAAAGAAGTATTCAACAACCCCCGGAACTGTACGCAGCGCTTTTCGAAACAAGAAGTGGTTTGTTTTCTCTAAGTCGCTCTGCGAAAACGGTTTTCTGTCTACGAGCGCCTGTCTGCCTTCACGAACGTATAGTAACTCACTAGCCCTAAACCGTAACTGAAACACTCTTTTCTCCAACCCCATCCAGATTCAGAAGCGGAAGCGGAAAGAATTTACTGAGGAGGCTTTCATCTACGGCCTCCCTAACTAGAAAAGAAAAAAGAGGGGATCAAAAAAGCTTTAAACGAGTAAGGCCTGGAATAACAACGGCTAAAGTGAAAAGCCTACGGCCCTTACCTGTTCTCTACCCGGACCTAATCCAAGCACTGAATTGAATCGATCAAGTTGGTTTCCGAGCGGAGTTCCTTCGTTGTTGTTGTTTTATAAAATAGCAACTTAGCAATCTAGCTATTCTAATCTAATAATTCTTGATTGAGCTTCGCCTTAGAGAATTAGATCCAGGAGTGACCCAAACAAAAAAAAAGAGGGGCTTGAGTGATGTGCTTGGAATTCGCCGTTCTAAGCTTGAATTATCCTCAGGAAATGACGATACCACTGTGAAATGTTCGTTGGACTTCTTACTTAGGCACTTTGCCTCTGATTCCCGTCCTAAAGCGTACCAAGAAGATTTTGTTGACGGGAAACTTTGGGCTCGTCATCGATTACAAGCTCTTGCCCTTGCCATTTTTGGGACTGTCGTCTTTCCTGGAGAGCCTGGCTTGATAGACGGCCACATCAGTACTATAATGGAGCAGATGGGTACCGGCTGTTCTGTAGTGCCCATGATTCTTGGGGAAGTGATCCGCTCTCTTTCTTACTGTTTTTCTCATGGACACGGGTGTGCTGCTTAAGTTAGTTAAGGTGTGAAGGTTGCTTCTGCTGCATGAAATATCGTGGTAGAAGCTTTTTGTTTAGTTGATTCGGAAGCGGAGTCAGAGTAAATAAACGACAATCTCGCTTCGAAACCGCTCTGACCTTCTTTTCTTTGCCAAGCGGCTTTTAAAAAGGCCTCGTAAAAGGGGTAAAGTGAAGAAGGAGTCGGAGCTAACCATAGTGATATGAATGTCCGATCGACTTCTATATGCAAGTAGAACGTCGGATGCTCACTTTGCTGACCCGAAATTGACCAATACGAACTCGGGCTCGGGTTAGTCCCGGCTGTGTTGTGTTGCTTGATGAAAGAAGCTGATCTGGGTGGTTCAGCTGGACTCGTTGTACCAGTTTATTCCGTATATTGTACCTGTCTCTTCCTTATTCGGATTCGGATGAAGGTGAGTGGCAAAGTCTGGTTCAACTAAGGAGTAGGTCGTCCTATCTGATTGAGCGATTTTCTATTTTTGTTTTGGGCTGCAGGAAGTCTCTCTCATGCCGTGCTATTGCTCCTGATGCGGTAGTGGACTTGTTCTTCAATAAAGAAGGGCTTCCGTTTATGGTTGGGATAAATTACCGTTTGAGGTGACTCTAGTGACGGATTGATCTGTACGCTCAATCGCTGCTAAGGGCTCGCTGTATTGTATTCTTCAAGTTGTCAAAGTGGGTTGCCCTATGGAGTAAGTGGGGGATCTACAAGCTGGATGAGTTCAGAATCCAGCGAAGTCAGGTTCGGAATGGAAGTCTCTATAATAGAAATAGGCGGGATCGCCCGACCATAAAGAGCAACGCTCGCCAGGCGTGTAAAAAGACTAGGCTTTTGCCAAGAGGCCTCAGCCTCAATCTATATGGTGAAAAGGTCTTCGAGGTAAGTGAAGCGTGACCACCTGCACTCCATCTATTGGCTTGTACAAAGACCTAAGGAACCGAACCTCCTTATAGAGGCTCACCTATGACGGGGTTTATAAGATCGGCCAGCTAAACAAAATATCCGAATGGTTCCCATTTAGCGATTGTTTAAAACGGATCTCCTTCAGGGGTTCAGTGAGTTCAGCTATCACAAATAGTTCTTCTTGGGGTTGGGCCTTCCCCACCCCCTATTTGAGTAAGGCCTCAGTTGATTAGCAATCAATGCTAACTAAAGAAAAAGGACAAGAACACCTTTTGAACAAGCTTCCAGCAGCTAAGTTAACATGAACGGTGCACGAACGATGCTCTGAGTTAGCCTCAGTTTTGGGTTACCCCTTTTGAACGGATTCTGGTCGGTCTGCTAATGTAGCTTGTTGCTTCTTTGAAGCGTATGGGTACTTTACCAGTTTAGTTAACAGAAACCCACAAGTATTAAATTGACTAACAAAAATTTTTCAATTTTATTTCTATATATATAAATTGGTTTATATGTTTTTATATGATGCACATATAAAACTAGTTTCAATTTTATATTATACATAGATTTGTTATGTATGTATTTATTTAATTGTTACAAGTACTTTCACTAGAGTATCATTCAACGAACAATACTGATTAATAATTGATGGAGTTGGGTTTTGGTTCAAATCTTTTGTGGAGATGATGGAGATTTTTAAAAGATGAATAGTGTAAAAGAAGAGGTAATTTTTTATAAGTATTTTTTATTTTTTATTTCTCTTATTGTTATCATTATCTTTTATTTATAAGTTCTTTTTTTGAGAATTTTTTATTTATAAGTTATACATGCAGTTTGAGTTAAAGTTAATTAATAACGGACAAAACTTTTATTATTATTACTTCTTATTTTGATATTTTACTTTCCTTATATTAAAGAATTAGATATTTATAACTCATGTCTTAATTTTGTAAAAAAAAAAAAAAGAGAGATTAAATCCTTCGATTTTAGAAATTGTCAATACTCCTTTTGGTCCACACATTTGGGGAGAGTGATGTTTATGTTTGTGTTTGTGTATGTGAATGTATTCACGTTTTTCACATGGATATTCATTCACAGATAAACTTGCATATACTCGTTATTGTAATGAATAAATCTCGAAATCATTGAAACATATCACATAAACTTCCTACATAAGATGACATAATTTGTACCTTAATTAAAATCTGATATAATTTTATCTAGCCGTGAATTTGGAAAAATCGTTTGAATTGAAAATCATAATTGTACATTACATCTTGAACAATGCCTATATCATTGCAAAATGCCTCTACTCCACTTAAATGCGTGACTTCTTGGCCTCAAATCATTAGATCAGAACTAAATGTTATTATAACGAATATCCTTGATATTTTATATTATCTGTTTATTGTTATGTTTACATACTCCAAAATCTTCATATTCATGTATTATAACAAGAGTTAAAGTTTTAGAAATCGGACACATAACCAACAAAGCCAAATAATACTCACAACCAACAGTAAAAAGACAATTTATGGCCCATAATGACATGAGTTCCAAACCTTTTGACTTTGAGTATTTAAATTTGAGTAAGCAACCCTTTCTACAAACGAATGCGAGGCCCTTACACAAAATTTAAATGTCTTTAATTTCTAAAGCACGAGTTAATCAAAATCCTTAAAAGAAGATAAATCTCCTATTATTTTTAATAATTAATTTAGATAAATTATTTTTCTATATTAGTTGCCCCGGGTCAACAAAGAGGTTCATCATCTTAAATTCAAGCTTTTTGAGAAAGGGAATTTAATAGTATGTACAGTTGCACTGCACTTTATCTAAAAGCAGCCCGCATTGAGTAAAATTATTTCCCTAGGAGTTTAAATGCAATCAGTCATAAGTGTATTGTACGAAAGTATGAAGAATTTACAAATTTGGCTTCTTTTTTTTTTTTTTTTTTTGCTTACTGAATCACTTTTTTCTTTCATTGTATACTCCTTTATTTTCTAACATGAATTAGAAGAGAGATGGACAATAACACGATAACCATCAAATTTGAACTCCATCGTTTTAGTTATATTATCCAAAAAGAAAATGTTTACTATGTATTTTAAAATGTTAATCATTAAGCTAAAATCAATATTTTTCACACAAAAAAAAATTCTAAAAATGGTTGTAGACATATAAATCTAAGAGATATTATAAGGAAAACAAAAACAAAATTAACATATTTATAAACATATAAATAATGATAATTAAATTTTGTTTCTTAGACCTCACTTCCTTTAATTTGGTGGGTTCCAACTTATAGGCTGAAGTTAATTTGAACAAAAAAAGAAAAACGTGTATATATATATATATATATATATATATGTGTGTGTGTGTGCGCGCGCGCGCGCGAGAAATAGAGCTATTTATTTTCTTTTCTTCTTTCAGTTACTATATAAAACAAACTTTTCAAATAGCTACAGTTAAACTTCAATCTTCATGAACTTGTTTCTGATAGATCATCAACCTTCTACTCACTTCTTTCATTAAACTTAATGATTCTGATTCTCACCATGATTCAACAATAACTTTATCGGGAAAAAAAGTTATATCCTTAAAAAAAATTACTATACAATATTAAAATATTTATAATTTAGGTAAATTGGGGGAATGATAAAGAGAGATATTGGGGTTTGGGGGATTGAGTGATAGAAGAGTAAATGAGAGAGAGAGAGAGAGAGAGAGAGAGAGAGAGAGAGAGAGAGAGAGAGGCAAAGCACCTAAACTCAGAACGACAATTGATGGGGTTGGATTTTGCGTGAAATATTTTATGGAGATGATGGAAATGGTTTTAGAAATGATGAATGGTGCAAAAATGTACATATACATAAACATATGTGCATACTTATGTTTATGTTCCTTATGTATGTTGCATGTGTAGTAAAAGACGAAATTATAAATCAACTTCTAGATTTGATTTTTTAAAACATGTGTAACAAAAGGTTTTCGCAATATTAAAAATTATATATGTATATATATATAGACTAGTAAAATACTTTTTTTAATTTAATTTAACATACTATGGACTAGTTGTTGCTTCGCTCTAATTGAGCCACATTAGACACCATGTCATTATCATTTTTCTTTCTTATTTTTCATATATTTATATTAACATCTACTCTTTTAAGGTGAATTAGAAACTCCATTATTTAACAATCAAAATATCATATCTTTTAACTCTTCTTCTTATAACTAATTTCCCAACTTAATATTACAATTTCTTCTTATAACTTATGTTGTATGTACTTACATAATACTTGAGTTTAAAGGACTTGAGTATACACTTAGACGGTACTCAAGTTTAAGGAACTCGAGTACTGTGAACATATAACTCGAGCTCCTCAATCTCGAGTTCAAGGTAGCATTTTTAATTAAAAAATTTCAACTCAGCTACCTCCAGGTGGAAAAACTTAAGAGGAACTCTAGTACTTAAAAAGTGGTAAATTGTTACATATTTTTGAAACAGTGGTAGATTGCAAAAAACAATGGTATTTGGCAATTTTGGCCTAGCTCTTGTGCATAGACTCAATGGTTTATTTTCTTCTACTCCATCATTCTCTACATCTTCAAAGTCATCCAATGGTGGTTGTTCTTTCAGAGGAATTCCCTTAATCAAATTCTATAATTCTTTGTTAATTTATATTAGGAAAAGTTAACCAATGCCCTAAAGGCATTGATTCACTAACTATTTTTATAAAATTATAAAGTTTTTTTTTTTCATGAAGTGGTATTAAAACTCTCCTAAAATTATCTATTAATAAATGTCTTAAGGACACCCATTAACCGAACTCATTGACATAATAGCCCTTAACCATCTCAATCAACTATTTTGAAAAATCAAATCTTTTTCATTCTTGGTTTTTTTGTAAATGTTTTTCATTTTTTTAGTTAGTTTTCTCTTATCTCATTCCCCATTACCAATTTCTCAATCTCTTTTTGTACAGTATCTGAATTGGGTCCTATAGATGACACAAGCAAAAACATAGTGAAAGATTAAGAATGGAGTTAAAAACATAATTGTTGTGCTTGAGTCATCAAACCTTGATTTGTTGCCATGGTGATCATGAGTAACTTCGAAGCCGGAAACTTCTATGTGACTATCGGCTGAGCAAGGAAGATGAAGTTTGAATAAATAATGTAGGGTCAATGGGCTCAAGATATATGTTGGGCTGGCCCAAGGATGCTTGTAAGGTTGAAAACTCAACTCGGAAGTGTTACGATATAGGAAGGCCCGTCTATGAAATAGTGTAGAAGAAGGAAGAGGTCATGTCTAGTTAAAACATTATAAGGCACGACGTCTGAGGAGGGGAATGTCCTCGGCTAGGTGGAGAAGGGTGATCTGGCAGTTCAAAGGCATTATTACTGCAAATCTCGAGCGCAAAGGTAAAAGAAGTGAAGGTAAAAGATAAAAGGAGAGGACACGAAATATCTAGGGTAAAGCTGCTACCACTGCATTGAAGACTATGCAACTACTCATCTGACTGCATTAATGGGGAAATAACGGCTAAGTATTAGATTTCAGCCTTATAGCTACCGCCAAGGACTTTGGGGAAAAATTTGATGGGACAAGCATCTAGATGAAGCCTCTGATCCACACGTGGAAGAAGGAGGAGAAGGAAGAATGTGATATAAAAGGCGAATGAAGAGAAAAGGGGGAGGGACAACACACAATTGTAGGAAACACACAGTTATTGTCCTCGGCACTTATTTATAAAAGGCCTTCAGTTACATAAACGTGATAGGCATGCGTCTTGCAGTTGATCTTAATATTCACATTACCCAAAATTCATAGACCTAGATTAGAAGCCCACTCTCTATAAATTTATTGTTTCGGACTCTTTGGACCGGATCCCTTCATATTATTGGGTCCAAGTGCAATTTGTGTCCTGATAATTGGCGCCGTCTATGGGGATCTTGTGTTCTAGGACGGATAACTTGATGGAAGGTTCAAGTCCATACCATGCAGAATCTTTGGGGTCCCAACATGAAGATCATTTCCAACATTTGGAGCAGGAAAGAGATTAAGAGGGTAGTGTGCATATAGGGCACACTGCTAGGAGTCATTCATGGGGTGGAAGCAGAATCCTCCACGAAGACGATGCTAAGGCCATGCAAAGGGAAATTGACCATCTAAAGAGGAAGCTGCGTCATGCGAGACGAAAACGAACACCCTCTGTTTCTGATCCTTCTTCTGATGACTCCTAAGGTAGCAGTTATAGGCTCAGGTCAAGAACCCCTCCTAGTGAATCTTTCTCGTATGAGGCTGGAAATCTTCACAATAGGATGAGCAAGAAGTCTTCTTCCAGAAGCTTGGGTAACGATGCCATGGGGAAGGCGTTGCACCAACTTTCCAAATCACCTTTCACACGTAAGATCGAGAAAGGAAAACTTCCTCACCGCTTCACCCAACCAAATTTCACCATTTACAATGGCCGAACAGACCATGTAAAGCACGTGAGCCATTTTAATCAGCGAATGGCGGTCTATTCTAAAAATGAAACTTTAATGTGCAAAGTTTTCCCCTCTAGCTTGGGGCCTGTTGCAATGAGGTGGTTTAATGGCTTGAAGGCAAATTCTATTGATTCCTACATGGAGCTCACTATGGCATTTGAGTCTCGTTTTGTTACCTGCAGTAGAGTACCTCGGCCTCTGGATTCGTTATTGTCCATAGCCATGAGAGAATGAGAGACCCTGAAAACATACTCAGATAGATACTAGGAGATGTTTAATGAGATTGATGGTGATTTTGATGAGTTGGAAATTAATACTTTCAAGGTCGGCCTTCCAACTGAGCACGACTTAAGAAAATCTCTGACCAAGAAGCCTGTAAAGAGTGTACGTCGGCTCATGAATCGTATTGATGAATATAAACGGGTTAAAGAGGATCAGTAGCAAAGTAAAGGGAAGGTGAAGGTTATCCCCCAGGAGAGGAGGGATTTCAGGTCAGAAAGGTACAATAACAAATGGTCTCAGAGGGATTTTGCCGGACAATCTGGTTCAGCTCCTTCCCAAATATTGAATGCTGTGTTTCGTGAACCTGTGCAACAGGTGTTAGAGAAGATTCGTCCTGAGCCATACTTTAGGTGGCCTAATAAGATGGTAAGGGACCCTATGACACGTAATCAAAACTTCCACTGTAACTATCATCAGGAAAAGGGTCATACCACAAAAAATTGTAGGACCCTATGGAATCATTTGGATCAGTTGATTAAGGAGGGAAAGTTGAGACAGTTTTTGAATCGCAGGGAGATCATGCTGGTTCGGTAAATCATGGTAGCAATACTTTAAGGCCACCTTTGGGCATAATAAACATTATTTTCGCTGCTCCAAGTAGGACTGGTTCTTGTCCTACCAGAGTAATGTCAATATCGTGACTCCCTGCCGAGAAATCTAGCTCCGAGCATAAGAGGATTAAAGGGAACCCTCCACCCATTTTAGGTTTTTCTGAAGAAGACAAAGTTGAAACTATCCAGCCACATGACGACGCATTGGTTATCATGTTGAGGATAGCGGGCTACGATGTGAAAAGAGTAATGGTTGATCAAAGGAGTGGGGCGAACATTATGTACCCTGACTTATTTAAGGGGCTCAACTTGAAGTTTGAGGATCTTACAACTTACGATTCACCATTGATAAGTTTTGAGGGGAAAGTCGTCATTCCAAAAGGGAAAATTCGGCTACCCGTGCAGTCGGGTCCAGTAGTTGTAGATGTGGATTTCATTGTAGTAGACGCTTATTCTCCTTACACAGCTATTGTGGCAAGGCCTTGGTTACATACCCTAGGTGCGGTCTCCTCAACTCTGCATGTTAAGGTGAAATTTCCATTTGGGGAATTGATCGAAGAAATCGTCAGAAGCCAATCTATGGCAAGACAATGTATAACGGCTGCAATTATACATCAGACTGGGCAGGAGTTACCGGCCTCGGTAGGGGGAGGTTTGTAGCAATCAACGTCTTCGGCCACACCAAAGGTGGCTGAGGTCGAGGAACCTGTGTGTGAGGAGCTGGAGAAGGTACTTATTAACAATGATGTGGAGAAGTTCTTTCAAGTGGGAATTCAGCTGCCGCTCCAGGAGAAAGAGGGGTTGGTCAAGTTTTTGAAATAGAACGTTGACGTATTCACATAGAATGCTTCTGAGGCTCTAACGTTTTACCCAAATTTCAATTGCCATCACTTGAATGTCAATCCGACAACAGTGCTGAGGAGGCAACCACCTAGGCGCTCGTCTAAGGAGCATGCTGATGCTGTTAAGGAAGAGGTGCTTAACTCAAGAAGGCAGGTGCTATCAAGGAGGTGTTTTATCCAGAATGGTTGGCACATATAGTGGTAGTGAAAAAGAAGAATGAAAAGTGGAGAGCGTGTGTAGATTTCACAGATTTGAACAAGGCTTGTCCTAAAGACTCATTCCTAATGCCTCGCATAGATTAGCTAGTAGATGCTATTGTTGCACCCTCAGATAAGTTTTCTAGATGCTTTTCAGGATTATCACCAAATACCTTTGGCTTTGGAGGATCAGGAGAAAACAGCCTTTGTCACGCCCACAGGGAATTATCATTACAAAGTGATGTCTTTCAGTCTAAAGAATATAGGAGCTACCTATCAAAGAATGATGACGAGGATGTTTGAACCCCAATTGGGAAAGATAATTGAAGTGTATATGGATGACATGGTGGTAAAGAGTAAAATGGTTTCTGCGCATATATCGGACTTAGGTGATACTTTTCAAATGCTGAGAAAGCATAAGTTACGTCTTAATGCTTCCAAATGTTCTTTTGGAGTAGGGTTTGGTAAATTCTTGGGCTATATGGTAACACATAGGGGAATTAAAGTCAATTCCGCTCAAGTCAAGGCAATCAATAGCTTACAACCACCTCAGAATCCAAAAGAAGTGCAAAGGTTGACTAGAATGACTGTTGCTCTCAATAGATTTATTTCACAGTTTGTAGACCAGTGCAGACCTTTTTTCCAGTTGTTAAATAAATGGAAAGGCTTTGAATGGACTAAGGAATGTGCCTTCGTTTTTCAGCAGCTTAAGGAGTATTTTTCACGCCCACCCATCATGTCTCAGCCCGAAGTTGATGAGGTTCTATTTGCATACATTTCCTTGGCTAGTCATGTTGTCAGTTTAGTGCTGATACGGGTTGATGGAAACATACAGAAACCAGTTTATTATGTGAGTAAGTCCTTACATGAGGCCGAGGTGCGTTATTCGCCGTTAGAAAAGGCAATCCTGGTCGTGGTGCATGCTATGCGTAAGCTCCCCTACTACTTTCAATCTCATACGGTGGAAGTCTTGACTCAACTTCCTCTTAAAGTTATACTTCGAAGCACTGATTACATAAGTAGGATTGCTAAATGGGGTACCATTTTGAGGGCTTTTGACGTCAAGTATATGCCTCGCACCTCAGTGAAATGCCAAGTGTTAGCTGATTTGGTCGCAGAATTTACTGAGCCTTCAGTAGAAGATAATGTTAAAAGCTCGGACATTGATGAAAAATCAGTTGGCATGATCACGTTCAAAGAGCCTTCGGTGTGGAAAGTTTATGTTGATGGGGTTGCAAATCAAAGGGGATCTGGTGTAGGGTTGGTAATGGTAACCCCAAAGGGGCTTACGCTGGAAAAATCCCTGAGATTAGGATTCTCGGCTACCAAAAATTAAGCCAAATATGAGGCTTTAGTGGAAGGAATTGATATGGTCCAAAAAATGGATGGAAAGGAGGTGCAAATGTTCTCGGACTCGAAGTTAATCATAGGCCGAGTGAAAGGAAAGTTGGAAGCTAGAGATCCGAGAATGCAGGTATACCTAACTTAAGTCAGGTATTACAATCTAAATTTGAATCCTTTACCTTGTTACATGTTCCTAGGAATAGCAATACACATGCAGATTCTTTGGCCACCCTCGCCACGTCCTCGGGGCAAAGTTTGGCTCGGGTCATTCTCGTTGAACACGTGTGTAAGCCTACTAGAATCAATAAAAATATCATTCGAGTTCATCAAATTAGGGTAGGACCCAGCTGGATGGATCCTATAGTGTCTTTCCTTAAGGAAGATATCTTGCCAAAAGAAAAAGCTTACGTAGATAAGGAAAGCACCTCGATTCTGGTTGTCCGAGGACCAAAAACTATACAAACGTTCTTTTTCAAGGCCACATTTACTGTGTATACATCCTAATGCAACGGAATTACTTTGGAAGAATTGCATGAGGGAATTTGCGGAAGTCATACGAGAGGAAGATATTTACCTCATAGAGCTCTTACACAAGGGTATTGATGGCATAATATGCAACGGGAAGTTCAGGACTACAAGAAGAAGTGTGACCAATGTCAAAAGTTTGCGCCCAACATTCATCAACCTAGAGGTGTACTTAATCCTCTGACAAGTCCTTGGCCTTTTGCACAATGGGGCTTGGACATTGTGGAACCCTTCCCAAAGGCATCTAGGAATAGGAGATGGTTGATTATTGGAACAGATTATTTCACTAAGTGGGTGGAAGCTAAACCCTTATCTAATATTCGAGATATCTATGTGAAGAAGTTTGTTTGGAAAAATATTGTCACTCGGTTTGGAGTTCCTCATACTCTTATCTCGGACAACGGTTTGTAATTTGACAGTAAAACTTTTAGACGATATTGTTGTGACCTTGGCATAACTAATAGGTACTCTACTCCAGCTTATCCTCAAGGAAATGGGCAGGCCGAGGCAGTCAACAAAGTTATAGGTAATCGACTCAAGAAAAGGCTGGACGATGTCAAAGGTAGATGGGTAGAAGAGTTGCCGCACGTTTTGTGAACGTATTGAACTACGCCACGAAGATCCAAGGGAGAGACACCCTTTTCAATGACTTATGGAGTTGAGGCTATGATCCTTTTAGAGACTGGATTCCCGACGATGAGAACAAGTTCTTTCACTCCTGGCAATAATGACAGATTACTAGGTAGATGGGTAGAAGAGTTGCCGCACGTTTTGTGAACGTATTGAACTACGCCACGAAGATCCAAGGGAGAGACACCCTTTTCAATGACTTATGGAGCTGAGGCTGTAATCCCTTTAGAGACTGGATTCCCGACGATGAGAACGAGTTCTTTCACTCCCGACAATAATGACAGATTACTAGAAAGAAGCCTAGATCAGGCTAAAGAACGGAGGGAGAATGCTATGATCCAGCTAGCTTGTTATCAACAAAAATTAAAACAAGAATACGATTCTCATGTGAAGTCAAGGTCACTTACTCCGGGAGATTTGGTATTAAGGAAAGTCTTGGGTACTGCCAAAAACCCAGCATGGGGAAAATTGGGACCTAACTGGGAAAGACCTTATCGTATTACTTCAGTAGCTAGTATAAGGGCTTACTATCTTGCAGATCTAGATGAAAAAGTCGTAAAACATCCTTGAAATGTAAGTAACTTGCGAAGATACTATTATTAATGAAAGACACTTCTGCTGCTTTTGTTCCATTGTTATTATGATACACAGGATGTTATATTCATATTTATAAGTATCAAATAGAAACTTGGTTATGTTGGCTTCTTGGACCACATACCTTGTGGAAATTGATATCCTTACTAAGTGTTAAACAAAACCAAAGTTACCCCTGGTCCTTAGATCATCTACTTTGGAGAAATTAACATCTCAATACTAAGTATTAAACAGAACCATAGTTACGTCTGGTCCTCGGATCACCTACTATGAGGAAATTAACATCTCAATCCATTTTTACTAAATGTCAAACAGAAACTTGGTTATGTAGGCTCCTCAGACCACATACCTTGTGAAAATTGATACCCTTACTAAGTGTTAAACAGAACCACAGTTACGTCTGGTCCTCGAATCACCTACTATGGGAAAATTAATATCTCAATCCATTTTTACTAAATGTCAAACAGAAACTTGGTTATGTGGGCTCCTCGGACTACATACCTTGTGAAAATTGATATCCTTACTAAATGTCAAACAGAAACTTGGTTATATGGGCTCCTTGGACCACATACCTTGTGGAAATTGATATCTTACCAAGTACCAAATAAACACTTGGCTATAAGGGGTTCCTGAGACTGCATACCTTGTAGAACTTGGTATTTTGCTAGTTATTGGGTATAAAATCTAAGTTGCTCTTGATTCACATATAATTCATTTCTGAGAACCTAAAATTCCTTACCCTAATACCTTTTACGTATTGGTATTCTGTTAAGTTTTGAATACGTCTTGCTTAAGTTGGTTCTATATACGATTTATTCTTTTACATAAGGATGTTATTCATTGTAAGAAATAGATGGAAATTCACGAGCATCAGTTAAAGCAATTGTAAATATAATGGTCTTATGCATTGTATAGTCCTTGCTAGTTTACTTTTTTGTGATTATCAGTAAATATAAGGGATGTAAACTGTTGTTCTATTGTGCTGCACAGATAATAAGTAGAACGACATATTTGTAGTAAGTACAATTCAAAACTGTGATACAAATAACTCGTTCTTTTCATTAATTGAAAGTCTTTGCAAGTACATCCACAAACAAATTGTTGGATTACATCAAAAGAAACTAAAAGGAAAAGAAGCGATCAAGACTTTATCTTCGACTGATCTTTGGGATCGACAGGAGGTGCAATTTGAGCCGAGGACCCATCAACTATCCCTTCACCTTTTGGGTCTTCCTTAGTAGCTATAGGCGTGGTCGCCAAGACAATCTCCAACCTTTCACTAGTCTTTTTGTCTTGGGGCAATTCCTTGGGTTCATTGGGAAGTTGTGTACCCTCATGCGCTACCTCTTCGGTTGACCCAGCTTGCGTGAAGGGTGGATGTGTTGGTTAAAATCTGGTTTTGTATCTCATACAAAACACACAGCGAAAGCAACAAACAAGGATCTATTTCATTCATGATTGACAACATGCACTCTGTAAATTTCAGAATTTAAGAACAAGAAAGCGTACCTTGGTGTAGAGAATTTCAAAACAAAGATTAGAAGCACTTGGGAAAACTTTTAATCTTCACTCCAATTCCACTTTACACCCAAGATGTGTGGTCTCTCAATCAGTTTTCAAATGGAGAATGAAAGTGTGTCTCACACTCTTTCTTTTTCTTTTCGATTCTTTTCTTAAAAAAAAAATCCCTTAAAAAATTCTGTATGTTTCTCCCTTTATAACTAACTGATTATCTAATTGGGCCGGCCTATTGGGCCTTTCCAATTGGGCTTTAGTGTGTGGCTTGGAATGGGACCAAAAGGGACCAATAAGACACTAGCTCCAATGGGCCTTGGGCTTTTCCGTCAACTTTTGACAAGTCCAAAGTTACCATTAATTATATTTAATACCACTATATAAATATAATTGCACTCTAAGCCTTATTAATAAATTATATCCCAAGACTTTATTTTACACGCAACCCCTTCATAAAATATTCGTAGTAATACAAAGTCATAAATATAGACTGCCACTTTGTAAATTACTACATCTTATCCTTGAGTACCCAGTTTAATCCTTTAAAGTTATTCATCATATATTTATGAAATCCAATTTCATAAATATATACTTTAGTAATTTCTTACCAAAGTGGTTAGGCCTAACTCTCTGAATAACTGAACCCATTAAACTTATCTCAAGGGAATATTTTGTATCTCCATTAAGAGATTATGAATTCCATCTTGAGAATATATGTTCCATCAACACTAAATGTGGTTGCCCAACATACTGAGGTTTTGACCGTCACTTTAGATCTCACTCCTGATATATCAAAGCAACCTACACCTCATGATCAAGTCCATTATTCTCTCAGGATTAAGAGTTCATGCAAATAGAAGTCGTGAGATTTATTATTCATTTGACAGTCGTTAGGAGAATAATAAATCTCACAGCGGTCCAGTTCAATATGTCTTAACTCTTAAAACATATCAACTAGAAGTCACCACTTCCTTGATCAAGACAAATCATCTTAGTTGATACATTATAGTCTTCGCAGATGAAATGCCCAATTTCATCACCGACTACGAACTATAAATTTTGAGTTTACAAAAAACTTGTGATTTATATCTTCTGTGACTTTTCACATAAATCACATACTATGCATCTCATGGACTATATGATAATGTCCAAATATTTATGTTACCACTATTTTAGATAAAAATAAACAACTTTATTAAACACAACATTAAGTCATACATAATGTCATACATAGCATCATACAATAGGATTTAAGGGCATATATCCTAACAGAATGTTCAAGAGAGACAGGGTCCATGGCAGTGTCATCTGGCTGTACCCCTGCTTCGAGTGCACCAGCATCATCTTTGGTTTTGACAAAAGTAGTGACTCAGATGGCCGGGGGAATATAGGCATTTTCTGCCTTTTAGAGAGGGGAGGAAGCTTCAACCCCAGCTTGCGATAATGCTTCCTTCCACACTTCGAGACAGTAGTCCCTACATACCTCCGGCACCTGAGCTTTAAAGATTTCGGTGGTTTCCGCCACCCCTACTTCATAGCCACTTTGTTTAGCCTGGTCAAGTGCTTTCTCAGCCTCTTGCGCCTTGGTAATAGCCTCTTCTTTGGCTTTGATGGCTTCCTGTTTAGCCTTCTCGGATCTTTTCAAATCTTGCTTAAGACCTTCAATCAGCTTCTTTGTTGCAGCAAAATTTTCATCTACTTGCCTAAGCTGCAGTCTTTGGTCCTTGGCTTACTTTTCAATGGTTTTTAATTGAGCCTCCAAACCAGATCTTTCACTTTCTGCTTTACTCAAGCTAGCCGAGACCTCTTGCGATTTCTTCTCCTTTAGTTCAAGGATTCTCTGGGTGTTATTGAGCCTTAATTCTTCAGCCCTGAAGGATTTGTAGGTACTGGCAACGATTTCCTCTACCCTGTGAGCAGACTGAATGGCCTGCATATAAAGTACGACAAAGTGATGGTGCATAATTAAAATTTTTATTGAAAGAGAAAGAGATGGATGTAAAACAAAAGAAAGAAAAAAATTTAACTGATATCCTTACCATAGCAAGTTCTTTCTTCAATGTCATAAAGACATTTTGATCTCTCATCCTTCTGAGCTCACCCATGTCCTCGGGCAGTAGTAATGCTTGCTCCAATGCAACTGCTATGCACGCAGTTGTACCGTCATCAAAATTCCTGAGAGATGTGTCAACAGTGATTGTGTGGTCGTCCATAGTCATTTAGGGAGCCCATATGGGGGCATGCACAGCTACATGAGACCCGATTCGTTTGTCTAATCTCATCTGTGTTATGCGAGCTTATTTCCCTCCTTTCTCAGGCTCTATGTCCTTGGCAAGGGAGTCTTTCCCTCCTTCAATTGCTTTCTGGTGATCCCTTTTTCTTTTATGGTCAGTTTGGTCAGGGCGTTGGGATTGGATTGGCGGAGGAAGAGGAAGCTTAAGTGGAGGGGCTTTCTCGATGCCTTTGTCTTTAGCTTTCGCTTGAGGCACCTTAGGAGGCTCCTAGATCCCTACCTGAGCCTCCAATACATCTTTAAGACTTTGCCTTGGCTTGCATTGAATACCCATGGTTTCAGGTTGTTGGGTGGTGTCTTGTGGGGTTAACGAAGACGTGCTGAGAACAGCAACTTGATTGTCAAGAGAAGGGGGTCAATTAAAGACTTCAAACTTGCCTTCAGAATCTGAGACTTCAATGATCTCTTCTTCTTCCTTTATGATTGGCTGAGAAGAGGATCCTTCGCCCAATGTGGGTTGTGTTGAAGGGGTAACGAGGGGAATGCTTTCTGGTACGAGTTGTACTAGTTGAGTGACGAGAATGTCTTATGGAATGGGAGTGCCCTCGGGAAGAAGAAAACTGTCAACTGCAATGCTAATCTGAGGTAGCCGAGGGTCTTTTGCCTTAATCACACACTTCGGCACCTGAAAAGCTTGTGAAATTGGATTGTATCCGAGGATTAAGTGTGTTGTCTGGAGTTGATTGTCTGAATGAACAAACACCTCAACTTTCAAAATCCTGTCTAAGCGTGCGAAGTTGACAAGATGAGCCTGACAAGCGGTTGCGTGGGGGTCTACAAAATTATTTAAAGGAAGAACAAGGTAGAATGAGAAAAACAAAAACAAAAAAAAAACAAAAAAAACAAAAAAAAACAAAAAAAAAAGAAACAAAAAAAAAAAACCAAAAAAAAACCTAATACTGCGTGGTATCATTTCAAATAAGTTTCAGATTCACCTGGTTTCCCCTCCCTCGTCGAATAGGGGAGATCGTCGTGCCAATCCCCAGATATTATTAAGAAATCTTTGTTTAGGCCCTTGTTAGAGTGGGGGAGACACTGGATTAGTCTAACCTCTGCCCACCTAGATTTCAAGTAATACCCCTGTCCCATCAGGTGGTGGAGGTTATAAATCCAATTTACATCGTGGTGGGTGAGTCCTAAGCCCATCTTTTCATTTAGGGCATCTACAAAACCTAAAATCCTAAACATATTTTGGGCGCATTGTGTGGGGGATAATCTAACCACTCTCAAATAATCTCTAGTAACCAGCCTCATTGGGATTCTCATCCCTCCCTCTATGAAAGCTATCATGGGGATGACTACCTTACCGATTTCCCTCTTTGAGTGCCATTCTCCTTCCTTACAATATTTAACAGACACACCTTGTGGGATTCTGTAATTAATTTTGAATTGTTCTATTTTCTTAGCACTATCCACTAAAGACGCAAACCTACCCATTTCTTGAGAGTAGAGGGTGTATGTGGGGGAAAGATTAAGAAAGTATAGATAGCCGAGGATAGAGAAACACAGAATAGCAAGAGAGAAAGAGTAACAGTAATGAAAAAGGAAGTCTGGGAAAACTTACTTTAGAATGGTAAAGTCGCATTGGCCTAGATCTTGGTAAGTGTAAGGACGCGTGTGGAATGCAAGGATGGGTAAATTCGTTGTACGAGCACTATAATAGGTAGAGAGTTTTAAACTGTTAATATTTACATTAGCGAAACTTGTAAAGCGGGAAGTTTCCCGCCTATGTCCCTATGCAAGACTCAGCAGTTGGATGGGTACTGCGTGGTTGATTGTAGGGGACAAGAAGCTGCCAAAATTTAATTAGAACATGTTCTGCATACTGAAACGCCAGAAGCACGTAAAAGGAAGTTCAGGAGACGTCATCCTTGTCATGGAAATGCCTAGTAAATGTGGGTTATTGAGAACATGTGTCGAGACCCTCATCCCTCCCAAGGAAGTAGAAATGAGGATCTCGATGGGCTATTATAGGGTCAATGGGCTCGGGATATATGTTGGGCTGGCCCAAGGATGCTTGTAAGGTTGAAAACTCAACCCAAAAGTGTTGCGATATAGAAAGGCCCGTCCATGAAACAGTGTAGAAGAAGGAAGAGGTCATGTCTGGTTAAAACATTATAAGGCATGACGTCTGAGGAGGGGAATGTCCTCGGCTACCAGTAGCCGAGGTGGAGAAAGGTGATCTGACAGTTCAAAGGCATTACTACTACAAATCTCAAGCGCAAAGGTAAAAGAAGTGAAGGTAAAAGATAAGAAGAGAGGACACGAAATATCTAGGATAAAGCTGCTACCACCTCATTGAAGACTCTGCAACTACTCCTCTGGCTGCATTAATGGGGAAATGACGCCTGAGTATTAGAATTCAGCCTTATAACTACTGCCAAGGACTTTGGGGAAAAAGTTGATAGGACAAGCATCTAGATGAAGCCTCTAATCCACACGTGGAAGAAGGAGGAGAAGGAAGAAGGTGATATAAAAGGCGCATGAAGAGAAAAGGAGGAGGGACAACACACAATTGTAAGAAACACACAATTATTGTCCTCGACACTTATTTATAAAAGGCCTTCAGTTATGTAAATGTGACGGGCATGCGTCTTGCGGTTGATCTTAATATTCACATTACCAAAATCCATAAACCTAGATTGGAAGCTCATTCTCTATAAATTTATTGTTTCAGGCTCTTTGGACCAGATCCCTTCATATTATTGGGTCCAGTGCAATTTGTGTCCTGACAAATAAAATTATTTTTATTTTTTTACTTTTAATCCTAACTTTAGATTGCAAAGCCTAAATGCACAAACTCTTTTACAACATGATTCAGCAACAAACAAACAAACAAACAAAAACTATTTTACAATGTGTTACAAATTATTGATATAGCAAATTTTTACTGGTCTTCATCTAACTTACAACAAACATTATTTTTTTACTTAATAATAATAGCTCACCATCATATAGCAGTTTCTAAAAAAAATGGTAGCTTTAGCATTTTCCTTTTCCTAATATAGTAACTATTTGACTTGGCTGATTATGACATTTGCCACTCTTAATTTTATTCAGAGTGGTGTATTGGGAAAAATTTACAACATTAAAAGTAGAAACTAATATGTTACTATTATAAAAGAAAATTGTTAAATGTACTATAAATTTAACAATATAGAGCTTAATTACAAAAAAGCAATTTATATTTTCAATTTTTTTTATTAGACAAACTGTCATCCATATCTATATCTATACATTACTAAAAGCTGAAGCGTAACATTTATTGTTGCTACGAACCTGTTGAGCCACACCAGCAACCACGTCATTTATTTATTTTTTATATTTTCTTTTCTTTATTTAAACATTTCTTCCCCCTATTTTAAAATTTTAAAAAAAAAATACAAAAACTCTTCTTCTCCCTATTAGTTCACACACCTACTATTACACTTCTTCCAACCTTTTCCTTTTCTTTTTGCCCGTTTATCTCCCTACTACTTTACTGTTATACTTCCTTTCTCTTTTTTAATATTTTGACTTTTCTTTTACTCATTTTATTTTGTATAAATTTGATATCGTTTTTCCATTTAATCCATATTTTTTTCCACACAAAATTTTGAGTGTACTCTCTCTCTCTCTCTCTCTCTCTCTCTCTCTCTCTCTCTCTCTCTCTCTCTCTCTCTCTCTCTCTCTCTGTGAATTTTTGTTCTTTCTTATACCTCTAATTAAGGTTGATGGTTTTTTTTAAATATGTATTTGGTATTATCTTCTTTTTTTTCTTTTTTTCAATATCTCACCAGAAAGTCTTCTCTTTCTCTTTTATAGTTTTGGTTGAAATTTAGTTTGGGCTAATATGTAATTTTTTTGGAAATAGAAATTTGAATATGCTTACCAATTGTTTTGAGCAATAAATTATTAGAAAGCCTATTATTTATTCCTTTAGTTTCATTTTAATTTTGGTAAAATAACACTGTAATTTTGTAATGAGTTTTGATTATTATGATAATTTTCTTATTCCTTACGAAATGGGAAATTTGAATAATAAATTTATAACTTATCAAGTTTAGTTATATATTAAATAAATATAAAACACTACAATAGAAGTTAGAAGAATATGGTTCACCTTAAAAAAATATTAATCAGACATAATAATAATAATAATAATAATAAATGATTTATTTATGGAGATAAAAAGATTTAAAAAAAATACTTGTAGAAATCTTTTTTTTAATAAAAAATACTTGAAGAAATAATTACTTTTTATATATTATACCTCATTATATAATATTTATATTTTCACGTAATGCATAAGTCTGCCACTAGTATTATATCATTTATATGGCACCAATTAAAGTCTGGTCACTAGGTACATTGGTCAAATTGGGCAGGCTGAGGAAAAAAAGTTCAGTCAAACTGTCATTCATGGGTTCGAAACATTCCAAATTGTAACCAACCCAGCAACTTCCAAAGCCAATAGTTTGATTGAGAACGGTTTTGACTTGGCGGATTGGACAGGATAGCTTTAGTTGTGTTGTATACAAAAATTTAAAAATTATTTTACTATTTATACTATTTATCATTATGTATACTTGCAAATATGTTGGCAAAACATAATTCATATTTCCTATTAATATGTGTAAATCATAAAATTAAAAAAGGGGGAAAAATAGAATAAAAATATAAAAAAACTTAAATTTGATATAGAATAAATTTACTAACGGAAGATGTATATATGCTAGTTGGTTCAGATCTTAGCGGTTTTTGAAAGGCTCAACCCGCCTGCCACCCACCTAAACCATCGCTGTAACAGTTAAACTCACCCAACCCGTTTGGTAATCAATGTCATACCTTTGTGGATTGGACGGATTGAGCAGGTTGATGCATAGGCGGATGTCACATCAATTTGCAAATTTTTTTTATAGTAACTTTAAACAAAAACAAATTTGACATGGGGGACTGGAGTTGTGGAATGGTTTCTGATTGTTGATAAATATTTCACTGGAGGAGCCAAAAGTGTACTTTAAGTCAATCATTTATTACCTTTGCATGAAAAACTTAGAAGCTACATTCATATTTTATTGGAATGATAATGAAAAATTGCACCAGCTAACAACATCTGTATAAACAAAAGTTTACAACAATAACAAGACCTTATTCCCAAAAGCTGGGGTTGGATATGGATCATCAACACATCAACACATTACTTGGGATCAGCCACATATTATTCTACATAAATGATTATAAGATATAGCTGTCTATACTCTATATTACTGATTCCTCCTCTCAATCAACAAGACATTGTAAGTATCAAGTTGTTGTCATTGTCCCTACATCTCAACATGGTCCCAATCTAAAGATCTACCCTCAAAATCATATTCTAATTGTTGATGCTGGTCGTGAGCTAACCTGCTCATCACAGCAAGACCTGCAACAAAAAGCTAATATTAGAGAAAAGCATATGTGAACATATTTATTCTTCAACTATCAAAATTTTCCAATCAATTAAGAATTCCAATAAAAATGTCTTCTAGAGTAAAAAACAAAAGGAAACTAAGTTTTAATAATACATTCTCCATATTTGGGAAAATTCGATTCATCAAGATCATAGAGGTTCCCAAAATAATGGAGAGGGAAAAAAAAGATTATCTAAACTTTAAGAGCTAAAATATGTTTCAACTATTATGAATACAAAGGCACACAGACTTAATTAATATATCTAACCAAAACAGATACATAACAATTGAGTTTGAGTTCATATGGTTAATCATTGATTGAACTTGCAGATAAGCAAATATAACAAGACATAAATGCTGAGAATATAATAATTTCTGGTTAAGTAATGAAGAAAAACAAAAACAAATGAGTCATTACCAGAAGCACCATATACAAATTCTGAAACATGAAAAGCTTCCATGGGAGTAAGCATATATTTACATAAAAGCCCACAGATGGAACTTGTGTATGCTGAGATATTAAAACTGACCTTCAATGATTTTGTAGAGAGAAGACCACCATCTATCTGTAGAAACCTGGTATTGATTTAGTGCCTCATCTATAACTTGGTCATGCTTCCCCTCCAAAACTCCCTGCAGTGTTATAACTGCATCCTTTGTTTTCTTGAGTATATTGTTGTTGTCTTCAATGTGTAACCTGTGAAGGTCATCTTGGGAAGAAGTGAGGCTAACAGCTAGGGCAAACTGGGCAGCAGCAGCCCAGCGGGACAAAGGCAGCCTTCTCCTTTGGCCATCTAGCTGCTTGGTTTCTTCTTGACTGGACTGGTTTTCTTTTCCTCCGAATACTAAGCTACGTAAATACTGAGCATTTGTAGGCCCCGTACTTTGGATCATCCTAGAGAATGCACTTCCTTCATTTGATAGAAGTTCCTCTGGAGTATCATATTCTAAAACCTGAAATCAATGGTACATAGTCTTAACTGAGACCAAAAACAAATGAAAAATCAATATTTACATCAGCATGAAATTTGCTAGCTGATCGTTGTGTTTGGCTGCTCAATCTTGTTTTATGGATCCTATAAGTTGCAGGGTTAATATTCTATAAACGCAAATATTCCTATCGAGTAGGAACACTTTTGCAAGAATAGCCTTAATGAGGGCATACCTGACCAGCATCAAGTACAAGAATTCGATCAGAGTCAATGATTGTATTTAGCCTGTGAGCAATAATGAGCATTGTGCAGGATTTAAATTCTTCACGAATAGTTTTCTGGATAAGCGCATCAGTCCTAACATCAACAGCTGCAGTTGCTTCATCAAGAACAAGAATTTTTGATCTTCGTAACAATGCTCTAGCAAGACTTAACAGCTGCCTCTGTCCAACACTGAAATTTTCTCCTCCCTCTGAGACCTTGACACAACTCAAGTGAAAGTACTTTCTGGTTAGCATTGGTAATACTTCTTTTATTTCAACGTACTATAGCTGAAGCAAAATGGTAACTTAAAAAAAGACCTCTTTCCTCTAACTAAATTTCTCACCGTATGCATTTTCTTTATATCTTTTCAAAATGAAATTGGAGTCAAGGACGACTAAACAAAAATTTAACTAGACACTTCAAGCACCACTTTTCTTTATCAATTTTATTTCTTTCAAATATTTTTATATGATGCACATGTAAAAATGGTTTCTGATATGAATTTATTATTCTTTTCTTATCATATAGAAAGGTAAAAAAAGACAAGTCAGTGAATGATTGGAATCTGTACTGTAATGAGGTAGCTTATTAAACTCAGGATTTCCACTGGTCATTGACCTGTAGTTTTTATCCCCAAACTTAGAGCTTGTGTAAAAGACACCAATCTATCTTCTTCAAAATTCTGCGATTCATCCAGCCTACAAGACTACAATCTGACCTTGATTTCTCACCCTAAGAACCCTAGAATCCCTAGAATAGAAGCATAGCACAATGCACCTATTATAAGCCTCCAAATCCACAGCCATATCTGTTACAATTCATGAACTACTGTTAACAGCCATGAACCAGATCTGCTTTCATCCTTTCCTTGTCTTTTTTTGAACTACCTTATGACTCCATAAAAAAACCTCATTCCAACCTATTTTTCCAGCCTTTTCCACGACAAACCCTTGCCTACACAATCCAAATTTCCCACAAATAACTGCTGCCAGGGAAAATTCCAGCAACCAAAAATTCAAATGTCATACAATTTAGCCCTACGATTGTTTGTTCTATATTACAAACTGTTGGTAGTGACAGGTAGCATATCAAGGGGATTACAAGAAGTTTACAAGCACAATAACTTGGAGTGGAATCAATGACCCACATTTAGGATGTATCCTAGTACAAAACAAATCCATTTTTAGGTTCTAAACCCTCGAAACCTTGATCATTAAAATTAAGTAAGGATAGTTGGATACCTCAGCATCCAGACCGAAACAATTCTTCCTGATGACATCCTTTAGATTTGCCCTTTCTAAGGCCTCCCAAAGGTCAGCATCATTGTGCTCACTGAAAGGATCAATATTGAAACGGACAGTTCCTAGAAAAAATAAGATAACCATTATAATGATGTATTTCAAATTTGGAAGTTTTGTGACCACATAATTTCTAAAATCAGACGCATTAAATTTCATATAAACAAAAGTTTGTTTCCTAATTCAGCCAACTTGTGTAAACAGTTTGGCTGTTTGCAACATGCATATGCTGAATACAGTTGGAGCACTCCTAAGTACAAAAAATCAAAACATAACCCAAGAACAAGAGAAAGAAGCATATAAATAGAACCATATGCATCTAGACATACAAATGCAAATGCACCAACCCATGGGAAAGACACACTAACTCACTTCATATGTCATTAAGAGGAAAGCAATCAAATATGCACCATATGATAACCATTCAGTTCGCACATTAATATTTCTGAAAAAACTACCACAAATACATTTGTATGGTCATAAATAATAAAAATAAAAATTACAGAAATAGGAAATATAATCATTTCAAACCATTTAAAAGCAATATAAGGCTGCCTAAGTATGCATACCTGAGAAAAGAACCGGTGATTGTGGTATGATACTAAGAACTTTCCGCAAATCTGTTAGTCCTAACTTACCAATATCACAATCATCAATCAAAATTCGTCCTCTTTCTGTTTCTACTATCCGAAATAATGCATTAAGCATGCTAGACTTCCCTGCACCAGTTCTTCCAACTATCCCTAGCTTCTCACTTGGAGGAACTGTAAAGGACAATCCATGCAAGACAGGAGGAAGTTCAGGCCTGTAACGCATGACAACATCCTCAAACACAATTGATCCAGATGAAGGCCAGCCAGGTGGGGGACGGTTGCTTTCAATGATAGCTGGAGCCTCAGAAGGCAAATCTACATATGTGCCAACACGCTCAACAGAATTTAAACAATTTTCAGCCCTACTTGCTTGCCTCAGAACGCCACTTAATAGACTTGTTATATTTAAAGAATAACTGAGAAGAAGACCCATTTTAGATGCAAAAGCTACCCGGTTTTCCACTCTTGCATTCTGCAAGACAGCAAAAGTTGCTGTCAACCAAATCATGATGCCTCCTAATGTTTCCAACCTTATGGTGAGCCAACGATTTGAACTAATATTCACAAGAGTGAATCTGATATTATTGTCCATAGACTTTCCATTAATGTTGGCCATCCGATCATATGCCTTATATGCACGAATGGATGACAAACCATTTAACGCTTCTCCAAATTGTGCATAAACAGGAGATCTGGTAATGGAATCCAAGCGTTTCACTTCACGGGATGTGCTCTGTAATAAAACATATACGATAAAAATAAATGAAGTGGAATAGGAATATGGTGAGGTGTGGTGAGGTGAAATTATTAGAAACATAGAATATATATATATATATATATATATATATATATAGTTTGCTTGCTAACAGTTAAATATTAATGTACTAGTATGAAGACAAGTTTTGTACCCAGGCTTGCACTTTCATGCCAATAAAGCTCTTCTTCCGAGGCTAGGTGCTATCACATTTTTTTTCCTCCAATTTTTTTGTCAGAAACAATTTCACAGGATAAAGGGAAACAAATTTACTCCACCTAGGTGATAATGTAAATAGATGGTTTCTTTCCTTCTTCTGGTACATGCTTCCGACAGGGTAGATTGGGTTGACATAGTCCTTGTTGTAGGGATAATTTAATTTAGGAAACCCTTAACATGCACTAAAATGAGAAAATGAATATTTCCATGACAATACCCTAAGTGGCTGATACCTAGTGATAGAATCTATCAGCATTAATTCTCAGAAAATCAGAATCTCACATCCAAACAATGTCAAATATGCGAAAGAGCAAAAGACAAAATCAAAATGGTATACTGAACTTACCTGATAATATAGATAGGCTGCATAAAACAAGATCAGAAGTGGCATTATGGACCATAGCGATATTGTGCTTACAGTGCCAATTAGAACAAACGTTGAAAGAAGCTGCCACACTTGGCCCAGAAACATATTTATAAAATTGGCTACATTGCGATCTATATCACCTAGATCCTTTGCAAACCTATTGATTATCCTTCCAGTTGGATTAGTGTTGAAGAATATCATTGGAGCTCTTAGAATAGAATGTAGCATGGCATCATGCAATCTTTTGGCACCACGAAGACTTGAAATGATCAACCAATAGGAGTTTGCAAGTGTCACAGCAACCTGAATCAGTAAAGGATGAATAAGCCTTTATAATATATACCAATCACAGATGTATAAATATTTTTCTTCTGGTTCATATTATACTTTTTAAGTTATTCTAAAATATAGAACAAAGAGAAAAGGGAAAAGATAATGTAGTTCTTTCTTCCTCCTAAACATCTAATGTGTTCTCTGCCACTGTATTGGGTTTATTCATATTTCATACTGGTATTTCTTTTACCTGTCAAGACTAATATATTTTCATTGAAAGAACTTCAGATCCTTGGAGAAGTTAAAAAACAGACAGTAGGATCAAGACGGGAAAAAGGATAATTTACTTGCCAAAAAAAAAACATTTTTCAATTATTTAGTAACTGCAGACACACCTGGCCAAATGAAAGAACAGCATAAATAAGAATGTAGTAGCCAGGTCTGTAACTCTCAGAAGTACTTTGATCTGTCCAAAAACTTAACCATGTGCTACTTAAAATTCGAAGAACTTCCGTTAATAGATAGCACATAAAGAGTATCATAACAACGCAAATGCCTCCTAGTGCAGTTTTGTACCTGCAGATAGGACCAAGGCAAACATATCACATAAAATGACTGCTGAAAAAGGAAAAAAAGTCATAAAATGACAGATTAGTTTATATAAACAGTCGCTCTGGGAAAAGAGACTCATGATGATTGGTTAGTGGCTGTAATCAGGAAAAGTACATCCATGGCCCTTTTAGGTAATCCAGAAAAGAGATTGGTCTAATAATGGCAGAATGGTTCGTATTATGCATCCAATCACAACCCAACTCAATAACTAATACCATAGCAACTTGGGTTTGGCCACATGATATGTTTTCTGACATTCTTCTCTATTTGGAGCTGCATAACTGAAAATTTCTGGCTCATGCTTTCTAGCTACTGCTGATCCAGAAAAAGAAAAGGCACTAATTTTTTTTTTAAGTTGGCTACCTCATTAACTTGTTTAAATATATTTGTTTTCATACAAGAATCAACCATACGTCCTAGGAAATGAGTTCAATGTGAGATACCATTTTCTGCTTCGGACTTAAAAAAAGCATAGAAGCTGATTGGAATTGGGTTTGGAAGGCTCCAGGGGAGAATTAAAATCCCAAAATTAGCATACATCTGCTACACGTTGCATAATAGAAGTAACACGTATTTATTCTGCAGGAGGCAGATAAAAATTTCTCCTCTCCTACTTCTCCCCATCCTATTCATTCTGTTTCTTTTCTTTTTTATGACTCTTTTATGTATACATATGTACATACATATATCTATCAATATGTATACATAAATATATACATACGCACGTATGTGCACACATAATTCTTTGCTGCCTTCATTACTGGACCCATATGCCCCACTTGTAAGCCAGGTATCTGTCACTAAACTATGTAATTATTTTAAAATTTTCTGTTGTATGTCTAGCATGTATTGAACATGCTGGAGCTTTTTTTGTGTCTACACTGATATTACTATTCAGCAAAATATTTCCAATTAGATTAGAGAGCAATGGTTTCTGAATAATGTTCTAGGGCTGATATAAACGGGTAAATACCAAAGGTTGTATGTAACATTATTACAAAAATTAACCAGAGCATAGAATTGTTTTATCTGTTACTTGGATTATTATTTCTAGGAAAATTCAGGATCAGCATTACAGATTTGGGTTTACTCCAAAAAACAGGAAATGTTTTTGTTTACACTCATCTAGTATCCACCTTGTGTTCAATACTGACATAGCTTTTTCCATAAGTGAATGTTCTACATTGAACGAAATGTAATATTTAAAACATTGAGTCACATCAAGGTCCAAATAGACTAGAAATGGCTTCACTGCCATATCTGGAATATATTAGGGTGCTCTAGAGTTCATAATTTAGAAAATGTAAGGTGCAGAAAAAGGGATTTATAAATTAGTTTTGTGCTAAGTTTTATTTGTTGTTGTAGCAGAAAGACCCAACAAAAAAATTGATGATCTTCCATAATTTTGGAAATTATCAAAGAATTAAAAGGTAAAACTATACTACCTCATCAAAACGTTCCAGCTAACAACACCTGTTTCTCGTTCTTCTTGCTTGATAAGCACAGATTTCCCTCCTTTCCCTTTCTTTTTCAGGCTTGCATCTTTTGGAAAATCATTTTCTAGCCCATTGACAGTTGGTTTAGTGCTTTTCTGATCATAGGTTTTGTTGTCTTCCTTTTCATCCTCTTGTTCTTCCATTTTACCAGCATTTTCCATTAGTTTCTGGAATAAAACACCATTTTTTGATAGCTCCTCAAAGGTTCCATCCTCTTTGATCATGCCTTCAGAGACCAGGATAATCCTATCCACTTGAGGCAGAAAATGTAGCTGGTTTGTGACAAGAACCCGGGTTTTCCCTCTCAACTCTTCCTTTAAGCAGCTATTAAAAACCTGGAAACAACTATGGCTTGAAATAATACAATATGGCTTCAAGAGCAGATCACTTTAAAGATTTTGGTGGAAAAAATATTATTTTCAAAATTTCAAAGAACAAGAAAAATATAAGACTTCATAAGAAACAAAAAAGTAGAGAAGCAGATTAAGAAGCTCTTCAGTTCTCTGCTTAGCCTTTCAAATGTATACTGATTTGGGTGTTGACTCCTAGGCTTTATCCTTCTTCTCGTCTTTCTTTTTACTCTAAATAACCCTATGTGTTGATTCCTAGGTTTTTCTCCTTTTTTTTTCTTTTTTCTCTGTTTGTTTCAACAATAATGTTTTCTAGAAAGTGAGTTATTTTCTAAAAGGTATTTCCTATAAAATTATCTCATTTTCTTAAATTTGGTAACAACCTTAAATGAGTGAAAAACAATCTTCTAACTTTCCTTATTTATTTTGTTGTGAGATAGAGTTGTTTTACAAAAAAATTTAGTAGAAAACAATCTCTAAAGATAAGTCATAATTTTTTTGTTGACCAAAAATATTTTTTTCTTGATTCTTTTTCTTTCTTTTTTTTTTTCTGATGAACACTGAAAAACACAGAAAACTATCTTTACACAAGATTTTCTATAAAAACAAATGGAGTGTATTGTTTCCCGCAAATCCCTTGGAGAATTTGGTGTTGCATCAGATTTTTTTTTTGCTTAAGAAACAGGGAAATTGGATTGACTTCAAGTATTTCAGAACCTTATTACTTTCAAAATTAATGGAGTATATTTATCTCAAGGAATTATAATTATGGCAATATACTATGTAGGAATACAGGTAAATTTAAGGTGATCTTATACCACTTAACAAAATATACTACCTGTCGAGCAACATGAGCATCAAGAGCACTTAAAGGGTCATCAAATATATATACATCGGAATTGGAATATACAGCCCTAGCCATGGAAACTCTCTGCTTTTGCCCACCACTAATATTCACCCCCCTTTCACCAATCTCTGTGAAATCATGGCCCTAAGAGAAAATATAACAGAAAGATATAATTTCATTAATAGGACTTTTTTTTTACAATTTTTTGGGTTTATTAATAAGAAGTAAATGTAAAGATATGACTTTTTAAATTCACTTAACTGGAAGTAAGTCGAGATCATGCTGCATTGCAGTTACATCAATAGCTTTCCAGTATCGTGTGGGTTCAAATTTTGAGCCAAATAATATATTTTCACGTACCTGAAAGAATGAATTTGAAAGTCAAGAGGATGCATGGTAGTAAGAGATAACTGCGAGTAAAACACAAGGAGAACTTCAAAGCAGTAAGTAGATAGGACATGTAATATCAATAAGAATATAAGCAAGCTGCAACTCACTGTAGCATTGAAAATCCATGAAATTTGAGGTACATAGGCGACAGTTCCTCTGATAATAACACTTGAATCTCCCACAGGTGGCAGCTCCCCTAGCATTGCCGATATTAGTGATGTCTTTCCTTCTCCGGTGGCACCAACAACTGCAACTAAACTGCCAACTGGTATGTCCAAATTGATATTTGATAATGTGGTATTATCTATCTGTATAGAATAGGAATGTTAAGAATGCTAATACTAATAGGAAAGAAGCATATTTGAGGTTCAACAAATTCTAACATTATCACAAAAATGAGAAAAAGTAAAGGCAATTGGCAAGGGGTAATTTGGTCTTTGTGTAGAGATAACACCTTATGGAGACTCAAATTGAGTAGTTAGTATAATCTATACGGACAACACTTAACACACAAAGCTAAAGCCTATGAGCTTGGGCCAAATTATGTTATATTAACCACTCATTCCTCATTATTATTTAATGTGAAACTTCACTCACGCGTGTATGGCCAACCATCTCCCCCTCACATGTGAGTCATTACCTCTCTGTGGGCCACGAAAAATTTATACTAGCTCCCCCTTATCTATGGTCAGCCAAATGTATTCTTTTCTCCCATCCTATTCTATCCAAAGTTATACTTTCTATTACCTCTCTAATTGACATGTCATTTATTATTATTTCTACTAATGTTATTTTAGGTCTTCTTCTACCTTTGTTCATTCCCTCACCTTAAATGAACTCACTGCTTTTCACCTGTGCATTAATGCTCTCGTCTATACAAGACCACACAACATTTCACGTGACTCTTCCTCATCTTTTCATCATTATGTGCCAACCCTATCTTTAATTGAATTTCCTCATTTCAAAGCCTATCTTTCCTTGTGTTTAACTTATCCAACTTAACATTATCATTTCATCTTCATTAATTTTATGAACATGTTGCTTCTTAACAGCCCAACATTTAATCCCATAGAGCATAGCAAGTTTTATAGCATTCTTAAAAAAATCTCCCCTTAACTATAGGTATTCTATAATCACATAATACTCTTGATGCACTTCTCAACTTCATCCACCCTACTGTTATCTTATGATTCACTCCCCTAGCCATGCATCTTGTTTACCTCTCGTTTGACATGATCTTCCATATCGAGTACTGAAACCCTAGTAGAAATGTGGTCCAAAGGAATGAACATATTTTTATATAAACCATAAAAAGAAAATCTGACATGATTACTAAAAGTACGAGGTGTTTCACTTAAAAAATAAATACTACTAAAAGTTGACCTTTGAATCCCATGAAAAGTACCCATCCTTGATAGAAATAGCTGGAAGCCCAGGTTCAAGAGGTGGATTTGGTTGTAGAACTCTCTCCTCAGCTAATAATAGTTCCTCCAAGCGTTGTAATGACACTTTAGCATTTACAACCTGTCAAACTAGAATAGCATGAGTAATTCAAAGAATAAATACTGATATATTGGTCATGTAAAAATACAATTTTTGCTTATAACTTTGTATCAAGGCAAAGGTCAAAATGCACACTGAAACAGTCAAGGCTGCATAACTAATGAATTTGCAGAACTATATCAGTGGGATTTAATCCCAAAAGGCAAACTATATAATTGAAGCATAGAACTTTACACAAATGTTATATTAGTTCTCTCGTAGGATGCATGTTACATACAAAAGGTATAGATACAATAGACAGACCTGACTTAATAAGTTGGGAAGCATGTTCAGAGGAAATCGCAGCACGGAAAACAAAGAAAGCGATGTAAATGCCCGTGCTGGGGTCAAATTCCCACCAAGCAAAGTGAACAAACCAAAAGAGGTCACTGTTACGACAACTGGGATGCTGTTCAGTATAAAGCTGTTAAACTGCAAAGAGGGCATTTAGCTGGTCAGAAGAACATAAAAGCTAAGAATGAAGACATACAGAACACAAAATGCAAGCTCATTTACACAGATTATGAGATGTCATGTTGTATCCGATGCAATTTACTGTTAGAACTATGGTTAAATGAAAATTCACCATTTTTCTAATAACTTAAGCTTTTGGGAAAATTAGTAATTTAACACGTTATCAAAGCAAGAGATTCTAAGTTCGATTCTTGTCTTTACTATACCCTCCATTTAAAATGTTAAAAAACCCAAATGTTGGGCCCTAGTTTTTAAGGGGGGGTTTAGACCCCGCACGTGAGGAGGACTGTTAGAACTATGATTATATACACCATATCCTAATAGCTTAAACTTTTAAGACAATCGGTAATTTAATATTTACAATTCACCATATAAAGGAATTGATGCATATACTGTTGCTGGTATCAAATTGCCTCATCGTTGGTTTTAAATTGATCATAGATGATGAATTTAGTCATTATAAGTCAACTATGGGTAACATTTATTGTACCAATCAAGATCACTATGTAAATGTTACATTTGCGAGAACCAGATCATGTTAACATATGCATCATAATTTTTTCTCAACAACAATAAAGTTCCTTTGTTCCAAAATAATATATCTTCCCAGTACTTTATATATCTGCATATGCAATCTATCAGGTGGCCCTAAGTACAAAAGCCTTGAAAAACAACAATTGGTAAGCATTTAACCATAACAACCAATCTCTAATCTCACTCTGACATTGGCTGAGGGGTGCAATATTTTTGCTGATAATCATGCTACTGTGGAAGCATAGTAGTAGCCAGACAAAATAACCAATTTTCTCTACAGCAATCATACTTGCAGTATGCAGTCAGCCAATTTGGTTTCTAACTCAAGCAGTAGTGCTAAATACACTACATGTCAACACTGCTGATGAGGAATTTAAAAAAGCAATAGTATCATTATGCTTTCAACATTCTTGAACTAGGTAGGAGCAAGAAGAAATTTTCCAAAATTATGTTTTGAGCCATACAGCTGATAGTAATTGTGCTTTGCGGAACCATGACAGCTCATCATTTCTTATGCTTTGAACTTTAGATAGGAAGCTTGTCTCCCAAGCATAACATCTGAAACACATTTCAGCATATTATCAAAACAAACAGTGTCATGCACGGAACAACATAAAACTTTCTTAAATTAACCATACTTCACAGTGTCCATAGCCGCCAAAATTTCATTCATGAGGCCAACTCTCTTGTCAGTCCACTGCAGTGCTTCCTTGGTCAGTTTCCGCATTTTGCTAAGCACAACAGTCTGTTCTCACAAGTTAATCACGAAACATGAGCTTTCATTAGAGACATTGTACGAAATAAGGAAAACTCATACTAATTACAATTCAGGTAGAAATTAACAAACTCAAGTTCCATTGCCTATATAAACCATAATAATTTTTGCAAAATTGTTAAATTACTGATTTTCCCAAAAGTTTAAGCTTTTGGGCAGAATCGGTAATTTAATATGGTATCAGAGTAAGAAGTCCTAAGTTCAATCTCAGTCTCCTCCACTCTACCTCCCATTTAAAATCCCACGTGTTGGGTCTCACCTATTAAAAGATAGTTTCGACCCACACGTGAGAGGAAGGTGTTAGAATTGTGTGGTTAAAATGATTAGATTTATCATATTCCAATAGCTTAAGCCTTTGGGAAAATCAATAATTTAACAATTTAAAACAATAATGTAAGACTTCATAAGCAGTTAATATGAAAACAGTTTGTAACCAATCAAACTAAGCATAAACTAAAACCCCTCTCAAAGTAGGCCCCCTGAGTAACTATCAATCCAAATACAGGCCTCACATGTTGCATGGCAGAAGAAATTACCATGTTATGCAGTGGGCCAATAATGTGTATCAAGCTTAGTACAAATTTAGAGTAATTCATTGCGAAGTTATAAGAATTTCTAAATTTTTATAAAGAACATATAAATAGAAAAACCAATTAGTATCACAAATCTAAGTGAGAAATATAGTGTGAGTTTGGATACAGTTGAAATCCAATTTCAGCTGCGTTCAACGTTTTTCTGCGGGTTTCATGCATTGTTCACGGGACCCACAAGTATGGAATTCAGCAGAAAAAAAAACTTTAAACCTGGATCCCTCGGCACTATTCACACATTTAAAAATTATTTTGTTACAATATTTTCAGTTTTCAACAATAAACGGTATCTAAATAGACTCATAATCTACAAATAAAAGGTTTAAAAGTACTAAATCATTGTTGTTATCAAACCCATAATGTTTTTGCAGTACGCTAGAAAACTAGATGTGACCTTACAGATAGAAAATTAAATTGTATTATATGATTCATGCAGCAAGCACTAAGGTGTAGGTGCCATTATGAAACCAGTCCTTGACAGATCAAGTTAGTCAGAGAATAATTAGATAAAATTAATGTCTACTATCAAAGAAATAAAAGAGTCCAAGAGACAGAGTCAATGTCCTAAGATATCTCATTTGTTGTTGTTGGTAAAAATTATATAAAACTGGACTAATTCTGTGTTATCTCTGAGCACCTAAAAACTGGACTTCAAATTTCAGAGCTGTTCTTCAGTCTGCCTAAGGATCTCAAAGGGCTTTTGTTGAAGATTAAGTCTGATTTGTTTTCTTTTCTCAGAGGCTGAGGACTGGTTCCTTTTTGAGTGTCTATTTAGTGCCAATCTATGAACCTCTTTTCATTGTTTTCTCAATTTTTCTACCAACACGTTAACTTTCTATTGTCACTAGTGTTGAGTTCGTTGGGTTTTCTGATAAAAACATCACATTAATAGCTTTAGGATTAGGGATGCATCAGTGGCACCAAATAGTTCGGTAAATTTGAGCTGGGGTCAGATTATGGAATTTGAAATTATAAATAAAGAATATTTGCACAAAATTACTACTAGGAAAAAAAACAAGAAAAAAAAAAAAAAAGATCATCACAAAGTTGGAAAAATAGTAAAGAACCATGTAATCAACCCATCTTATCAAAATAGGATAGAAAATAAGGTCTTCTGACCTGTATAGGGACCATGAGAACTAGCAATAATGATCCCAGAAGTGAAGCTACACCTAGTTGCTGGTAAAGAAGTACCATAGCTACGACAATACGAAATGGAGCTGACCATAATCCATGAAGTTGTTGACATATTTGCTGAACAATACAAGGAACATATTAATTCAGTCATGCCCCTTCCCCAAAATAATTATAATATGGTCAAATTTTTTCCAGCATGCATATTCACTGAGTTAGAGGATACCTGAAGTGCATTAGCATCAGTCGTCACCATATTGGTTATCTTTCCAGAGGAAAAATTCTTGCGACCCTCATGTGTTAGTCTTAAAGACTTGCGGAAAATTGCAGCCACCTATAATTAGAAACAGTCACTTCTTCAACTGAAACTTGAGTTGCATGGCTAGACCCAACCAAAGAGGCAATTAAGGCTGAAAGTGTACAGAAACAAAAGCACCATATACAATAAGATTTCTAACACAGAAAAACTTTACCAAAGTTGACCTCAGCCGAAAACCAACACGCATAACATTCTGAAAATACTGAGATTCGCATAGCACGCCAAGTGACTGAAATAAATAAACAATTAGTCAATCTTCTTTTAATCTAAATATAGACCAATCACAAAACAATGCTCCTAAGTCAACTACTAGTATCTTTTCTCTGAGGTAAGCAAAAGTTCTTTCTACTTCCATTTGACAAAAAAAAACTAATAATAAATGCAGTTGTCATCTCACCAAGTCATAATTTGATGAGTGCAAGTATAAAAATCAATGAATAATGGACACTTCATTCAATGAGGAATAAAATTTTTAACCAACCAGAAAGCAACATGCTTCACTATAATTATTGAAGGAAATCTACCATATAAAAAAAAAAACCATACTTACTTATTATACATTGTCAATGAAGTACAGCCATGCTATTGATTTACAAGAAAATTTTCCACACGGAAAGATTTCACAGAAAATCCCTGCAACTACCTCCAGAAATCCTAGTAATATGTTGAAGATGAATCATAAATGCAACTTAAAGAAACAATCCCAAAATGTAATCCAACAATGTCCATTACGTATTCAAGGTGCACTTCTTCACATAAACATATCTTTAACCTGCAAGTTACACACTCTCCTAGTGGGTTATGAAACAACCTCACCCTTCACATTACTCTTACAAGTGGAGGTGCCATTTGAGCTAGACCTCATCTGCTACCCTTCATGTAATACATTTAAAATCATTCTCATGAGTGCCTTTTACTTAAATATATGTCTCCCCTTCTGACTAATGTTGCTGATCAGCTATAATTTTCCACAAAAAAACTAGTCACAAGAGCAACTTTTCAAATATCAATATTGATAGTATGAGTAGAATTCATACCACCCCAGCGAAAATTGAGAAGGCATAGATGTAACCAATCCAAGCTGGATCCCCTCGTTGCATGGACTGCAGGCAGTAACAAGAAAGTTATGAACTTTTATGGTCCAAAACCTCAGAACAAGGTTCATCTTATAGCTAAACCGTAACAGAACTGAGAATGCAGAATAATCTCAAAATAAGGTAGTTTTATTCATGTCCAATCTTTCTC